>OX451217.1:97733790-98090254 GCA_949628195.1 Phasia obesa | reverse complement strand
CAATCTCTCCTTGTGACAAAACAGCACCCAACGCAGTGTTCGATGCATCTGTCGTTAGGTTGAATGGTTTTCCGAAATCGGGAAAAGACAAGACTTCGGCCGATGTCAGCAATGATTTTAATGCATTGAATGCCTCAAGAGACTCCTGATTCAAATCGATTGGTATTTTTCTCGACTGACTAGCCCTAATTTGAGCATGTTCCCCTCTAGTTAAGTTTGTAAGTGCCTTAGCCACTTTTGCGTAGTCACGGATAAACCTCCTATAATAGGAAGTCATGCCAAGGAAGCTTTTCAATTCTTTCAAATTTGTAGGTGGTAATAAATCTTCAATAGATTTGACTTTGGCGGGGTCCGGTCTGATACCATCTGACCCGACAATGTATCCGAGAAATTCCACACTCGTTTTCATAAAATGTGTTTTCTCAAGATTTACTTTCAAATTAGCCTCATAAAGTTTGGCAAATATGGTGTCTATATTTCTCATATGATCTTCCACATTTTTCCCGATGACTATAATGTCGTCGATATACACATAACAAATCTTCCCTATGTATTCGCGAAGGACATCATCGATCATCCTCTGGAATATAGCTGGAGCATTTTTCAACCCAAAGGGCAGTCTCAAGTACTCGAACTTTCCATTGGCTGTTGAAAAAGCCGTCTTGGGGATATCCTTGGGACTCATGGCAATTTGGTGAAAGCCTGACGTGAGGTCTATTGTCGTGAAATACTTGGCGTTTCCTAAGCTAGCCAAAGTGGAAGATATATCTGGGATAGGATAGGTGTCCGAAATGGTCACCGAGTTGAGACGCTTAAAATCCACTACCATTCTATACTGTTTTTCGCCATTTGGCTTTGGCTTCTTAGGCACAACCCAAATTGGGGAGTTGTACGGGCTTTTTGAAGGTCTTATGACACCTTCTGAGAGTAATTCTTTAATCTGTCTCTCAACCTCCTCCCTCATACAAACTGGGTATGGGTAACTTTTGGTATATATAGGCTCATTTGTGCTAGTCCGAATTTCCGCTAGCACATTAGTAGAAGCAAGCTCGCTACCATCTAGAGGCCCAAAAAGGATACTAAATTTATTGATAAGATTTTCTATTTTCTTTCTAATTTCGGGTAAACACTCCTCATTCAATATATAATTTGATTCCACCGCAAATTTTTCTTTTAAAGGAATTTGGATACTTTTTCCTAATATTAAAACGTTTTCTTTCCTATCGACCACAGCTTCTAGATCTTTAAGGGTGTCGTCTCCGATTATTCCATCAAATGTTCCTAACTTCGGTAAAATGTAAAATTTTATTTTCTTATCTATCCCTACATGCTTAAAAAATGGTCCTGTAACCACACGTTTTATGTTTACGTCGCCCCCCACTGATTTGACTAGTATTGGTTTATTTAATGGAACGCTTCCGAGGGATAAACGTTCACTGCAAAAGTTTTTATTAGAGCCAGTATCAATTAGAAAACATAAAACTTCACCAGATTCGGATGAATATTCTATATAGGGGAGGCTTGAAGGCCTTTTCCCATAAAATTTATTTCTTCTTCGCTACTTTCAGGCTGATAATCCTGCTGGTAATTTTCCTCAGCCGTGTGGGATTCGTCTGAAAAGGTTTCTATATTGTAAATTCTTGGTCGTTTGCCCACTAAGTGCTGCTCTGAGCCACGTGGTTTTTCTTCCGTTCCTGGATGGTTCATGTAGTTAATCCGACGGGATTGTACGGAAGTATCTATGTCCATGGGCTCATGTTTGATTGCCGGATATCGCGGGTGCAATGCTGGCTTATTCCGGGAACTGTGTACGTTTCCGCGTGAATTAAAGGGGTTATTGTGGTTATTATACCCCTGTTGCCAATTCCTTGCACTGGAGTATTGAGGTTGCCAGCCAGACCGCATCGGAAATGGTTTTAGATGTCTTGGTGGCATATTTCTATAACCAGGATTCGCAGAAGTTTGTTCTTGTGTTTTATTCCCGACTTTCGTATAGAGGATATTATTCCTCATTGTCAAATTTTGTAACTCAAGGCAAGCCGAATATGCCTCCGGAAGCGTTCTTGGGCGTTGTATGATTATCATTTTGGAAAGGTCTGGTTTTAAGCCGCGTATGAATATATCAAGTGATCTATTACGATAAGTTTCGATCAAAGCCTTAATGGTTTCTTCACTATGAGATTCAGTTTTAATTTTGTTAATTATTAAGGACAGCTGGTGATTAATCGTAGAGTAGAATTCATCGACAGATGACGAGCCTTGGCCCAACTGGTTGAGTTGGTGCTCCAATGTCTGAATATCGCGTTTATCGGCATAATGAAGTGAAAGAATCCTTTTCACCTCAGCCCAATCGCTCTCGAAAACATTATACGACACTAATGCTGTATCAGCGGCCCCGATGATCTTTTGTCGAACACTCTGTATGATAGCACGGTATATTGGTTTGTCCCTTACTATCTCTAAATCATTCAAAATTGCCTCTACCGAATGAATCCAGGAAATATACTGTGTGGGATTCCCATCGAAGGATCTTAATTCCTTAACACTATCAGGAAGGCGGCTAATATTTTTCAAGTCGTCCTCGTTCTGAGGTCTTTGCAGAGGCCTTTCTTCGGCGGCTCCTGCACTACCTGAAATACTTGGCAATGATTCTAGCGCATCTAACCTATTCAAAACCTGCCCTAACGCGTTATTCGCTAGACTGGACTCGATTCTGCCAATTCTAGTTTCGACCGATTTTATTTGGTCCATAAAACGGTTAATAGCACCGGTCAAAACAGTAACAGTACTTTTTAACTCTTCCATTTTCACGCTGACAAGAAAATAATAAAAAAAAGGAAAACTCACTCACCTGAAATATTTATTCTGGATTTTTTTATTTAGTTGATCCTTGTTCGTTGCACTGGGGTCACTTTATTATAGGCTAAAAAACAGGTTTTTTGTTTTATTTTTTTTTCCTTTTCATATATCTATATAATATTTTTTAATTTCGTACAATTTTTGCTTTTTGGTATTTCTTTTGGTATTTTACAATTTTTACACAGCTTTTCCCTTTACAATATTTTGATTTTATTTAATTTTCACCTTTGTACGGCCTTTATATATTTTTATATTTTATTTTTATATTTTCTTTTTTTTTTATATATTGCGTACAATTTTTGCTTTTGATATTTCTCTTTTTTTCAATTTTTACACAGCTTTTTCTTTTACATTACAATTTTTTATTTTATATATATTCTTTTCTTTTATTTTTATGAGCCTTGGCTTCGGTAGACGCGACGCGATTTAACTGAAATCCCTTTGTCCTCGCGGAAGTTCCGTGGTTATCCTTTTTGGAAATCCACTTTTATACTCGTGGGCACCTACTGGGGCACGGTTTACTCCACTTTCGCTCCGATAACCTTTTGTGATATTAAGTTAGGATCACCAGGAGTATCGGGTTGGCAAAGGAGGACTGCTTTAATAATTGATCCTTTGGGTTAAATTATTTAATTATAGTTCTGGAGTGCTCCTTAGAGATCGCAGAAATAATTTTAATATTTATTAGTTAATTCTGGAGGGTCCCTTAGGATTCGCAGAATATATTTTGTTTTTTATTTCAAGGAGCCCGCAAATGAAATTTTTTTTTTTGCGGGTCCCTGCTCGGGCGCCAGTTAAGGGATTTCTGTTAAAGTATCCTAAAAAAATTTGTTAAGGCGCTCAACCGCGCCGTGAAATAATTTTTACACAATTTTAAAATACAAATTTATTTAACACTAATTTAATTTAAAAACAATAATTCAGAAAGATTAATTTGCATAACCGGTTTTCACGAACACGTAGCCAAGACTGCCTTTTTTCATTGCCAACTTCTCCCATCATACCTATCGTTGCACCAACACGCGCGAGCTAACAGACGCTGATCCAGCAATTTAACTTTCCCATGCTTTTTATGCTGATATGCAATTTTGCCGTATCAAACCATTGAACCTGTGTGTTATGCATTCGACTGCGCGTGCATTAACACATTGCTGATCAAGCATTTTTTGGTTGGATAGAGTCGTCGCCAATGTCTATAACTTGCATTCGTTCATTTGTTTTTTAAATCATATTAAATCATTACACTTACACGCATAAACTTCTTTTTAAAAATATGTGTGACTAAATCGAGTGAGCAATATAAACATTTTGAGGTTGAGCGCAAAATCTGTATCAGAGAGCATTAAAACATGTTTCGTTTCGTTTTTTTCAAACTAAAACATTGCAATGTTGCTAACGGTTGTGTGTTAAAATTATCATTGTGCCAATAGAATGAATGAAATCACAGCTTTCATTTGTTTAAATAAAGACAAACTGAATCGCAGGAACACTGATTGACAAAACAACAGTCAGACAGACCATCTGACCGTCAGTCAGACAAACCATCAAACAGTAAGTGAGATTACTAGACAGTCCGTCAGACCGTCAGATCGGTTACACAGTCTGTCAGACCGTCAAATAATCATACCGTCAGAATGTCAGATAGTGAGTCAGTCCGTCAGATCGTCAGACAGTCATACAATCAGATGTTCGGACAGTCAGACCGTCCAAAAGTGAGTCAGACCGTCAAACAATCAGTCAGACAATCAGACCGTCAGACAGTGAGTCAGACCGTTAGTCAGTCAGTTAGACAATCAATCACACAGTCACTCAGTCTATCTATCTATCTATAGAAACCAGCAGACCTATCTATAAAAACCAAGGTTAGGTTGACGATGAGCGAGTTCAATAATTTGTCTTCAACCAAAATGTGCATAATGGTGACGATAGTTTTTGAGGTGCCGACGGTTTTTGAGTTCAATATTTTTTCTTCAACCAAAAAGTGCTCAACGTGCCTAAAGACGTTTTCACTTCAATAATAATCAATAATGGTGACGACGGTTTTTGAGTTCAATAATTTTTCTTTAACCAAAAAGTGCTCAACGTGCCTAAAGAAGTTTTCACTTCAAAAATATATGTAACTCTATAAGATTTAAAGGTAATAAATAATAAATATATAATAAAACCAATGGTGTAGCGAAATATTGAGAAAATAAAAATTATTAAAACATTGTTATAAAAAGACCTAGTGCTTATTAAAAAATAGAATTCAAAGATAATAAATAATGTTCAAGACTTCTGCGGCAACTCAAGATGGGTTCTATTACAATAAAACTTGGTAGAATAATTTTTCTCATCAAAAAAAAAGTTTTAATCACTATTAGAACGGTTAATACAAAAAATTATTTTTTGTCTATATTAACGTTCCAGCCTAACGTACATTCCTGCGTGTTTGTTTTATACTTGTATTAATGTACGTATGTGTATGTGTTATATATATATATATGTTATATATAAGTATATATGTGTTATATATATATATATATAATATATATATATATATATATATATATATATATATATATATATATATATATATATATATTGAAGATACAACAAATAAAATATTTTATATGTTGTATCTTCAATATATTTGAACTAACAATAATTACTCATACCTAAGTCAAAAATAAATATACTAGTTAAGACCAGCCAGTGCTAGACCAAAAAATGTATGTTTCACGGTTACTGTTATTTTCGGGTCATCCCTCTGATAAACGGATGAGAGGAATAGTGTCCCTCCTTCTTAGTCGAATGCAAGTAGGTTCATTCAGTATGTTACGGGCCGGCGGATTTGGATGAGTTTCAAGCTTCTTTAAGTACGTTAAGGCAAGTTTCGCAATTCTGCTTTAACTGATGGCACGTTTAGATCTTTATGGATATTTGAGTTTTTTAAACACCAAGGAGCAGATGTAATTATACAAAGAATCTTATTTTGGCGCCTTTCTATTTTTTCTACATTGCTAGCCAAATTGGTTTTAGAATTGACTTGTATAATAAAAGGTTGCAATCTAAAGCGAGAGTAGAATTTCTGCCAATAAGCCAGTTTAGTTGGACTGCTTTCAACTTCATTTGTGTTAATTTCGTTTCAATGTGTCGTTTCCATGTAAGGCGCCGGTCAAGGTGTATGCCGATATATTTGACGTCTGAAAGCTGAGGTATCGTTTGGTTATTTATCCGAATAGGCGGGCAAGATTCTCTACGCAGTGTGAAAGTTATGTGAGTACATTTTTGCTCATTCACTTTTATTCTCCATTTCTTTAACCATTTTTCTAAATTGAATATTGTGTTCTTGCAAATATTGTGATGCTACTTCGGGTCTTTCGTGAATGCTTAAAAAAGGTGTGTCGTCAGCAAATGTCGATGTATGGATTCGGTTGCTAGTTGGCATGTCTAAAGTATACAATAAATATAAAAAAGGCTACAATATACTACCTTGAAAAACTCCGGGTTTCGATTGGCTGGCGTGAGCTTAAAAAATCTCCTTCTTTCACAATTAATTTTCGTTCGGTTATATAACTAACTAGCAGCTTATATAGGTTTACGAGCAAATTCAGTTTTAGTTATATATTAGGCCTTCATGCCATACCTTATCGATTGCTTGAGAAACGTCGCTAAAAAGCGCAGAGCAGTATTTTCTCTCTTCAAATAACTTCTTAACAACATTAACTAACCTGTGAGTTCGTTCGATTTTACTATGTTTTTTCCTGAAGCCGAATTGATGGTTTAGAATACATCCTTTGTCACTTAGAATAGGTTTCAGCTTAGTTATTAACATCCTCTAAAACAGCTTTGACATATTAGATAAAAGGCCTATAGGTCTGTATGATTCAATTTTTGTGTGGTCTTTTCCTAGTTTAGGAATCATGGTAATCAAGGACACTTTCCACTCTGTGGAAAAGTAGTCAAGACATAAAATGGCATTAAAAATAAAAAGAATAATTCTGCGACCTATACGAGGCAACTCAAATAACATCTTGTTACTGGTTTTATCAACGCCAGGGGCTTTTTTGTTGTTTAAATCCGTTACTGCCTTTTCAATATCACCAAATTCAAACCTTAGCGGTACTGCAGCACTAGCCACGACAATTGGCAACTCAACTATATCAGTCGATATATTTGGGGTAAAAACAAATAAATTGCCTTTTTTGGTATCACTCCTTTCCCAGCTTCCAGATGAAGTTCGTAATGGAAGTTTACGAAGACTGGCCTTTAAAGATTTCTACAAGCGCGCCATAATGAATAATCTGATTTAGGAGTTGCGTCTAGCTCTCCCTAATAGTTTTTCAGGGATGCTACTCTTCGAGATTCCAGCATATCTCTTAGCCGGTTCGTGCATTCTTTAAGTCTGCTTTTGAGTTGCGCAGATCTCTTTGATTGCCATGCTTTCTGTTAGGGTGAGGAGTCTCCTCTTCCTAATCTTAGAGGGTGTGTTTTCCAATTTAAACACAAACTTGTTTCGTAGGAAACTTAAAAGTAAAAAGCTTCTTGCTTTATTGCGATCTTTCTTAGAACTAACTAGAAATATGAAAAAATATCAAATATGTATGTACATGAAAAAAGCCGCTATTTTACGGCGAATTATAAAAAGAGATTACATATCAAGTTTGACAAAGAGATTATTTTAATTTACAGTTTATGTTGGTTGAACACGGTTCAACATACTCCCGGGCGAAGTTAATGGCAATTGCAGCCACGCCACACTCCGGAAATTACCCAACCAAATATGGAATGCTGGGCCTTTGGTAGATTTCCACCGAGCTGGTTGTTGGTGTCTTACATGATTTTGGCTAATACACTTTGGCCAATTATGCCGTCAACTTCTCGACATACTGCGAAATCGGGATGTGCTTGGGGCACGAATGATCGAAAATGATTCTGGAGCTGGGGATCATTAATGGGTGGTGGTGTCACTACATCGGCATCTTTAACTTCCAGTTGCCGACGTGCTACAGGACCATAATGTTTTCTTGGTTCATATGTTTGGGCGACTTGAAAAATAGAGAACTCCTTTGATCCCTTACGAATATCTGGCTTAAAATTAGGGAATATATTGGCCACACTTCGGATCAAAAATGATGTTTCGCTCTTCTCATCCAGAAGAAAATTAACCCACATTGGATTTCCTTTGTAGATTAAATTAACTCTTACAAGAGGAGGGATGGTGGCGTTCCAATCGGCTGGCAACACAGGCAAGTCCATTTTTAAAAATTGGCGAGAAGTATTAGATGATGTTGTTTCTTCTAGAGACTCCTTGGAAGGTACTTCATCATCAAAACTGGATGACACCACGTCATGGGGACGTTCACGATGCAACGCAGAATGATGTTTTGCACCACAGATTGCGCAACGGTTTATCGATTGACATTTGGAACGGTCGTGTGTATGTGCTAGGCAATTTAGACAATACTGCCACTTTTTAACGTAGGCTCTTCTTGGCTTGAAATACGACACAGTGTCTTAGTGCATGATTTTTGAGACAAAGATTGCACCGTGGCATTATGGTAGCTGGAAAGGGATAAAAGAAAATATAAACTGTGATATTAGAAATTTTGTTTTGCGAATTTCTCTCTTTGCAGTATAGCCTTTTTCTTACAAATCAGGTGGATTAATTAGAGGATTTGGTTAAAGTTTTATCATGAGAATCATTTGATGGCAAAACACATAATTTTACGATAGAACGAATTATAGTTCCATTTTGTGTTTTTATCTCAGCAACTCGTACTTTGTTATCTTTCCCATATATAACTTTAGTACACGTCCTAGACGCCACTCTGTGGGGGGTAATAGATCGTCTTTAACTATGACAAAATCGTTGAGTTTTATATTATATTGTTCAGTTTTCTATTTGAATCTTCGCTCAAGCTCAGTAATATACTCATTTTTCCATCGACGATCAAATATGTGCTGAATAGTTTGTAACCGATTCCAACGTTTCATGAAACTTAAGCTTTCTAGTGGGGTTTCTTCAGAAGTTTCAGGTGGGGCTGTTAGCGGAGCACCCCTCAAAAAATGTCCTGGAGTCAAAGGAAGTAATTCTGATGGGTTTTCGGTTAGTGAAGACATTGGACGTGAATTCAATACAGCTTCAATTCTAATCAGCATTGTGGCGAATTCTTCAAAAGTAAATGCTAGATTACCTGCTACCTTTTTCAGATGCGATTTCATACTTTTTACGGCAGCCTCCCAAAGGCCACCCATATGGGGTGCGTAAGGCGGGATGAACGACCACTTGAATCCGTGAGCGCTGTATTTTTCTGCTAAGGCCTTTTCTGTAGTTTTAAGAAATTCATTGTGGGCTTTTAGAAGAGCTAGGCTAGCTCCAAGGAAATTTCGACCATTATCAGAGAACATAGTTTTTGGAAAACCTCTACGTCCAGTAAATCTGTCAAAGCACGCTAAGAATGCTTCTGTTGAAAGATCGGAGCATGCTTCCAGGTGTACGGCTCTTGTGGAGAAGCAAACGAAAACTCCTGCGTATCCTTTAACGACTTTTGCATTTCGTAAATTAGACGACTTTATGTTAAAAGGACCCGTGAAATCAACTCCTGTATAAGTAAACGACAACGAAAAACTTGATTTTTCTGCAGGTAGTTCAGCCATTAGTTGATGTTGTACTTTATGCTTGTAGATAGTGCATGCTTTGCAATCTCGAATACATTTTCGCACTAAATTCTTAAGTCGAATGATGTAGAACCCTTGTCTAATAGCTCTTAGCATTATATGATGTTCCGCATGAAGCAAAATCTTATGAGTATAAGCGACAAAAAGTGATGCAAATTGGGATTTTTCTGGAATGAGTACAGGATGACGTTCGTCATAACTTAATCCTGAATTATTCAGTCTACCTCCAATTCGCAATAGACCATCTTTATCTAGAAATGGGCATAATGTTAGAAGTCTGCTTTTCTTGTGGATTGGTCGCTTATTTTGTAGGCATTCATGTTCATGGGGAAAATAGTTTAGCTGTGCGAGGTATATCAAACGATTCTTTGTAAATTTTATTTCTTCTGGAGTTATAAACGATTCAGTATGGGAATTACGTTTCCGAATGCGATTGATGAATCGGAAACAATAATTAAAAATTCTTAGGGCTCGAACGAAAGAGGAAAAACGTTTTAATACATCTTCTTTCTCTTCTTGAGGAATCGTATTATTTTTACTGGTATTGTTGAGAGATACCTTCAAGTGATAAGTTGAGACCTTCTTCGTCTCCAAGTCAGTAGGCTCGAAAGCTCTAGGTTCCGGCCAAAGTTCAAAGGTTTACGATAACCAGGTGGGTCCATGCCACCATAAATTGCTCTCAATGACTTCATTTGGAGTACAGCCACGGGTACCTAGATCCGCCGGGTTGTCTTCCGTTTTCACGTGTTTCCAGTTGCTATTGCTGGTTATGCTCATGATTTTAGCTACACGATTTGCCACAAATGTTTTGAGACTATTTGGTGGTTTTTGTAGCCATCCAAGGACTATAGAAGAGTCCGTCCAAAGAAACAGTTCATATGGGAGCTTTGCATTTTCCATTATACCTTTAACTAATTTTGACAGCAAGACTGCTCCACACAACTCTAGCTTGGGTACTGTAGTCTTCTTAATTGGAGCCACTTTAGTTTTTGCTACAAGCAGGTTACAGGTAATTTCTCCATTAGAATCTTCAGTCCGCATATAAATTGTGCTGCAGTAAGCCTTTTCTGAGGAGTCACAGAATCCATGTATCTGTACTTTGCGTTCTGTTGAAAATTGTACCCATCTAGGAATCGTGAGTTGAAAAATCTGTGAAAGATTTTTTAGAAAAGAGTTCCATTTTACGATTATGGGCGGTGGAACACTCTCATCCCAGTCAGTTTTGGTTTCCCATAATTCCTGCATTAAGATTTTAGCAACTATTACGATTGGACCCAGCCAACCTAGGGGATCAAACAGTTTTACTATAACTGATAATATTTGTCTTTTTGTAGGGAGGGGTAGAATTTCGTTTGGTTCTACGTCATAGTAGAAAACATCGGTCATCGCGTTCCAGCGTATGCCTAGAGTTTTAACGGTGCTGGAATCGCCCAACTGTAATATATCTTCGTCGAGAAGATCCTCCCGGGCCAAGTTATTCAGTAGGAAACTGTCATTGGCGGTAATTTTCTTCATGGGGAAGCCTGCTGGATTTAAAGCCTGTTTTAATTCACTTTGTTTCGTTTTTGCTTCCTCAAGATTATGTCCTCCAGACAAAATGTCATCCACGTAGATTTCGTTCCTTAAAATTGTGGATGCTTTAGGAAAAGAATTCTTGCAGTCCTCGCTTAACTGCTGTAGAGTTCGTAACGCCAAAAATGGTGCGCAGTTGACCCCAAAGGTAACTGTTTTCATTTGATAGGATTTGATGAAATTGTCCGTCTGATTACGGAAGACAATTCGCTGATAAGGTCGATCAGTTTCATGGGCACGTATTTCTCTGAACATCTTCTCTATGTCGCCTGTAAATACGTATCTATAATAGCGCCAACTAAGCACTGTCTGCATTAAATCAGATTGAAGAGTGGGACATTGATGTAAAACATCGTTTAAAGAAAATCTACTGTTTGTTTTCTTTGATGCATTGAAGTCCACCCTTACTTTTGTTGAATTACTTTCCGGTCGAATAACCGCATGATGTGGCAGAAAATATGATTCTTGTTTGGAATTGTTGATATCTTGGTGAAATACGGGTTCCATATGATGCATATCGATATATTCTTGGAGAACTTTCTGGTACTTTTCTTTTAAATCGGGAGATTTTTCAAGAGTTTTTTCCATTTGGTGATATTGAGCCAAAGCACTATTTCTTGAATGACCCAAGTATATTTCATGAGGAAAACTTTCTTTAAATGGTAAGCGCACTACGTATCGACCGTCCGATTGCCGTGTAGTAGTGTTTGGAAAAAAAGTTTCACAATACGTGTCCGCTTCATTAACTATTAGATCCTTCTCGACCTCTTCAAGTTCCCAGAACTTCTTAATTTGATCATGGAGAAGCAAATCTTCTGAAGGCGTCACAGTAGTAGAAAATGTATTTATTTCACTTGGTTTGTTTGGACCTCATAAGTACCAACCGAAATGATATTCTCTTGCTTCTAGATTTCCAGAAATATTTTGTCGTATACCTTCAAGATTGATAAGAGGTAAGTAGTCGCTCCCAATTATCATGTCGATTTCTGCAGGTTTATAGAAATATGGATCCGCTAGGGGTAAACTTTTTATTAATTGGTAATTTTCTACTTTGATAGAAGAAGAGGGCAAAAGTTTGGCTAGTTTGGGTACTACCACCGCCGAGATTTTTAACCTAAAATCTGAAATTCTGGATTTTATTGTTACAATACAGTTTCCCTTAGAACTTCCCACAAGCGCTCCTCCTAAACCTGATATTCGACGAACTTGTTTTTCAAGTGGTATCGCAAGTTTTTGTTTTATACGTGTGGTGATAAAGCTCCTTTCCGCACCTGCATCGAGTAGAGCTCGGATGTTAAACAACTCTCCAGAATGTTCTATCTGAATTAGTGCTGTGGGTAACAATGTAGCACTTTCACGGCAAATAAAATAAGCTTGAACATTATCTGTTAGTGATTTATCAACTTGTGTGTTAAAAGCATTGGTTTTACCATGTAAGCTTGAAGCTAAATCTTCTTCACGGCTTTGTGAATATTGCTGAGTAGTATTTGGTTTTTCGTGATTCGAAGTCTCCGATTTTTCTTGATGTAACATCGTGTGATGCTTTTTTCGACATATTGAGCATGAATTTTTACTCAAGCATTCTGATTTAAAGTGAGTTGGTGATAAACAATTAATACAATATTTGTTCTCATAGACAAACTTAACACGTGCACTTGGAGACATAGACTTGAATGAACGGCAAACTCTTATAGAATGATTTTGGTTGCATTTCAGGCAAGTCACTTTTTGTTCACCTTGAGTATGAAATGCTTGGAATCTCGAAGAATGGCTTTCTTTATTTGGTGGCCTTTTCCTATCCGTCATTGTTTCTAGGATTTCAATCCTCTCCGAAATAAAACTGTTTAATTGGGGCCAAGTTGGCAGCTCGCGATGATTTTTTAGTGAAACCTCCCATTCTTTCATTGTTTCATCCGAAAGTTTTGATACCACGATATGAATTAGAAATGGGTCATAATCATGTAATTCAATCTTGTAATTTTTTAAAGTTGCTAAACAGTCGTTTACTGCATTCTGAATATACCTTAAAGATTTTACATTTTCATTCTCGGCTGGAACAACAGCATGAATCTTTTTATTTGATCATGAACCAGCAGTCTTTTATTCTCAAAACGATTTCTTAATTTTTCCCAAGCCAACTCAAAATTATCATCTACCAAGTCCAAGTCTTTAATGGCTTGGTAGGCTTCCCCTCTCACTTTGCTACGCAAGTAAAATAGTTTTTGGGATGGAGCTACTGTTAAGTCCTTTCCGATTACCGCTTGAAACATGTCTCTAAATGCTGGCCATTTGGAATAACCACCTTCGAAATTTTGTATTTCGCATGCTGGTAATTTTAAACTTGGTCTGTTTGGTGCTGGTCGGTTTGCATCTACCGTTACTGATTTAATTTTTTCCAAAATTTTTGTTTTTAAATTCTGATATATATCGCTGGCCTCCTCATATCTTAAGGATACCTCATTTTTTCAGATCTTCGCCTTGATGTTCCTCTTCGTTTAGTATATATTCTTCATATGATTCGACTAACTTAGCCTATCTTCTCTCTAATTCCTGTTTTTTGACATCCATAAAAGCTAATGTGCAATCTATGGGACAAGTTCTTTCAAAATTCGTGCAGAACCCTACCAATTGTGTTAAATCGAATTTACATCTTCTCTTTGAAGCTGCCATTGCGTATATTAATACTGAAAATCAACCCAATTGATTCGATGTGAATAATTCAAATGCCAACAATAGACCTGAATTTAAAATTAAACTTTCTTTTTGCCGTGCACTTTCTTGAAGAAATAAACCAATGTAATCGTTAAACAGGCCAAAATTGTTTTATGGAAAATGTTGTTAGTATTTTTATTTTTAATAAAAACCGAAAAAGATGTATTTGTTCTGTACTTTTAAGTTTTCTTTCAAAGCTTTTTCCGTAATTTCAGCCTTAACCACTAATCAAAATTTTGTATCACGTTTCCATTAATTTCAATAACCAGCCAAAAAAAAATCCAAACCCACTAATATTAAGTTTAAAAATATCGTTGTTATTATTTATTAAAAATCCACTTGATTTGTGAACTAAAGTATACATATACAAATATTTTATGTTACCACTCACCACTGTTTTAAAAGACACTCTGTTAATTGTAGTAGGGAACCTCTGGAATTCTTTTTGGTGTTTTTATAACTGATGATGTTTCTGTTTGTAACCACTTGTGTGTTTTGTTCTTGTTTTTCCTTCTGTAATTTGTTCTTGTAGTTTTGCGGTATTTTTTATTTTATTTAATATTTTAGCAAATTTCAATAATTTTTATTTTTAACATGGAGTTAGTTTTCGTTGTTTTTTTGTTTGTGCACTTTATGTAGTGTTTTTGTTGTACATATGGGTTTTTTGTTAGCAAGCGTTTTATTTTGCTTTACCACCACACTTTTTTATGTTAATTACAATTTAAACTTTTTCTTTATTTTTTAATATGTTTCCTTTTTTTATGCTTTTCGTTTTTATTATTTTAATTATTTATTAATTCAAATATACATACATACATATGTACTTTTTTTAACACCTTCACTCACTTGAAAATTTTTTACTTGTAATTTATATTTAAATGTTGATTGCATTAGTAAAAACAAGTGGAATTGAAACATTTGCCGGTAGAAGTATATGAATGTGTAAAAGATATAATTCTTGCAAAAAAAACCGACTTCAAAACAGATAGAAGGGCATCAATTCTAAACTAAAAATGTAAGAAGTAATCTGTACGAATTAGATTTAAACCAAATAAAAGATGCGCCAAAATTAGAGGGGAAAAAAAGACGATGTGAATGTCAAGCCTCTCCCTATTACTGTTCAAAAGTTAAGCTATTTTACCAGCATCCGTATTTTATGGGGACACTATTCAAGCCTCTGTCTATAACTTTTTTAAAGATAGGGTCACATAGATAAAGGACACCCTTTAATTTTCAATTTTGAATTAAAGACCTGTTGTTATAGAGGACTTGGCCACAAAGATTCTTTGTAAATTTCAATTATCTGTTTATAACGGTTCAAAGGTATCAAATTACATGAACTATTGGGACACCCTTTACATTATAATTCCAAATATTTATGCTTTTTATTATACCAGAGAAAGTAGTGGACATTCTGGCTAATTTTCAAGTATTTGTGTTTAACGGTTCAAAAGATAGGGCCATATATATCAAATTACATAATATATGGGGACACCCTTTAATTTATAAATTTAAATTGTATACTTGCTATAGTGGACTTTGCAATAAAGGTTCCTTGTACATTTCAGCTATCTGTTTATAACAGTTCAAAAGGTTGGCCACATACATAGAATTACATGAACAATTGGGACACCCTTTTATTTTCAAATTCAAATTGTATATTTGTAAATTTCAGCGGTCTGTGTACAACTGTTCAAAAGTATGGCCATATACATCAAATTAATTGAACTATTGGAGCACCCTTTAATTTAAAATTTTGAATATTCATACATTTTATTACAACGGTCATAATAGTCGACATTCTGTCATATTTTCAAGGTTTTGTCTATAACGGTTCAAAAGATAGGCTCAAATAGGTCAAATTACGGCACCTATGGGGCCACCCTTTAAATTTTAAATTTATTTTTTTATTAATTTCTGCTGTTGGGAGCTATAGCAACACGCAATTTTTTAAAATTTTAATTTGGTGCCCTTTACGGTTCTTAATACACGTAAAAAACATGTATGTTGTATGGGGACACCCTTTAATTTTTAATATAATGAACTGATTTTAAAATGGGACCAACCTGAAAGCATAACCTTTCAAATAAAGGAAAAAATTTTAAAATCGGTTCAGAAATGGCTGAGTTCTGCGGTTACATACATAAAAAAAAGCAACATTCAGACGAATAGATAACCTCCTTCTTTTTTGAAGTCGGTTAAAAACGATCATCTATGTATGTGGTAATATGTATATGCAGTTGTCTCGTTTGTTTTCTGTTTTCTTTTCTTGCAGAAATTTATTAGTGAAGACAACTTGTTAGTGGTATATTAGTTGTTATTTTTTATGATACAATTAGTGGTATTTTTGATTTGGATTTTCCTTACGATTTAGTGAAGATTTTATCATGTATTTTATGTATGTTTAGATTGCACATGCATACATGAATTTTTTGTATAAGATGGCTGCGTTTTTTTTTTTTTTTCTTATTATATGTATGCTTTTATTAAGCCTTATTCTCGTGGAGAAAAATAATTCGCACACAATAACTAAAAACACAGTACATACCTTATTTTTCCCAATCTTTTTGCAATTGTGATGTGGTCTTGTTTGCCTTGTAGATGTTTTCTTCACCTGTTTGATGTTTCTTCCTCTGCTGTTAGCACTGTGAAGACTTTGGATATGAGACAAACCTTGTTGTTTACCATGAAATTGTTGCCGGAGGACAATATAAGTTTGCAAATTGTATTTCTTCTGTCGTAGACACAAAGAAGTATCCTCTCTGCGTTGCTGTAGTTGCTGCTGTAGGAGCCAACAGCTGTTATTCTAGAATAAAGTGGACACCAGGTCACTTATTCTTTCCTGTCCTAGCCTTCGTAGGACTTTTTGAAGGACCATATGTTAGGGTGAGGAGTCTCCTCTTCCTAATCTTAGAGGGTGTGTTTTCCAATTTAAACACAAACTTGTTTCGTAGGAAACTTAAAAGTAAAAAGCTTCTTGCTTTATTGCGATCTTTCTTAGAACTAACTAGAAATATGAAAAAATATCAAATATGTATGTACATGAAAAAAGCCACTATTTTACGGCGAATTATAAAAAGAGATTACATATCAAGTTTGACAAAGAGATTATTTTAATTTACAGTTTATGTTGGTTGAACACGGTTCAACACTTTCAATTTTCCTTTTTTCAGCCAAGAGCCGTTCGACATCTACAGAATAAATTTGATTGTATCTAGCTAGTTGTCAGGTTATTGTTGAATGTTGGGCAGCTGATTTCAGGTTTAGATGAAAATCAATAAGACTCCGCTTTACGTGTTCAGGTGTTCTTAGCGGAATGTTTTCCGAACAATGAATACTGAGATACTTTCTATATTTCAACCAATTAATGCTTGTGTTAGTCGTTGGTGATACGATATTTTGTTTGTCCCATATATAGACGATAGCGCCTGAATTATCTGAAGATAATTCAAGTGACGCCTTAACTTTAATCGTTTCTTCTGGAATTTCCCTAATTAATAACATCAGGTATTTTTTGCAAATCAGTGGGCCAATATGTGGGTTGGCCACTCGAGATCACATTGAGACGCACTTTTGAAATTGTGTCAAACAAAACACGACCTTTTCGAGTTATTAATCCTGATCCCCAAATCGTATGAATAACGTTTTAGTCGCCTCATGCTATGAAACAGTGAATTGTAAAAGTCGCTATATTGACTCTCTGATATTTGAAATTTAGGAGGTGAATAGATCGAAGAAATAACTAAGCTTTGATGAAATTCTTCAAGGCATATATTTATTGCTTGAAGGTAGTCCTCACAAAAATCACACAGTAGATGATGTTTAATTCGAGCCTTTATTAGTATTGCTGAACCACCACATGCGCTTCCACGGGGGTCTTTAGTGTCATATAATATATAGCCATTGATTTTAAAAAAGCTATTTGTTGTTTAATGAGTCTATGAAACCGTCATGACATCAATTTTTTGGTTCTTCAGGAAGTATTCGAGTTCATTTTTGTGTTGGCGTAAGCCGTTTGCGTTCCAAAAACATATTTTTAAACAGTTCATGGTTTGTTAAGTACCGCCTGCAATATCATAGATTGCATGCGTACCATTTCTTGATTCATGCTGCTTATAGAGCTCATAAAACTGTTTAACGAATGTACTCTATGCTTACTTCGAGCCGATTATAAAGGGTTATCCAATTTGCGGTTTCAAAAGTAAATGTAAATAAAACACATATAAAATATTTTTTTATGATACTTCTTTTTTATTATAAAGTTTGAACGTTGACATTATGTGTGAAATACCACATCATTTAAATGAGCACCACGCGAAGTGTTGCAAGCATTGATTCTTTTGAGGTAATTTTCGACCACTTGGCATTTGGCTCACATTTGTTGTGTGAGCTGGATTTTATATGAATGTAGGTGTAGATCCAAATGCAAAATACACCATAATGTGCCGTAAGACAGTCCTAATTCCTGAGAACGACGAGAAATCGATACATTTGGGTCTTCGGCAACACTTTCACTTACAGCAACGATATTTTCAGCGAAACGAGCGAAACGATGATGCACACAGGCCTTACAATATCGTAACCGCTCCATTCTCTTCAAATATCTTCACAATTTTGCCAATTGCTTGCGTAGTTGGACGATTATGTAAACCATAATCTCCTCTTAAAGCACGATATGTGACTGTGCCAGAATCACCATTTTTGTAGTAGGTTTTAATAATTTTTATGCTTTGTGTGATAGTTAAGACTTTCAACTGAAAAGAAAAAAAAAAATTAGTTTAACAACTTAGTTTGACAGATGTCGAATTCCAGCCCTATACTTTTGAAACCACGAAATTGGTAACCTGTTAGTTACCAGATGGTGTTTGTTCTTTGGGTTTTAGGTGCAAATTAGGAGTAGAATTAGTCGGTGTCGCTTTATGTACTGAAGTATGATTGGTTTTTAACATATCTGCGTATACATATCTGCGTATATATAACTGAGGATAATGAGCATTTGCTCGATATTGTGGGTGCACGAATCTTTCAGTATGTTGCGGGCCAGCGGATTTGGATGTGTTTCAAGCTTCGTTAACTACGTTACTGCATATTTCTTTATTTCTGCTTTAACTGATGGCACGTTAAGATCTTTATGGATGTTCGAGTTTTTTATATACCAAGGATCAGATGCAATCATACGTAGAATCTTATTTTGGCGCATTTGTAATTTTTCTACATTGCTAGCTGAGGCTGTGTCCCATAATTGAATGCCATAACACAAAATTGGGTTTAGCATTGAATAAAACAATAGAAGTTTGCAATCTAAGCTGAGGGTAGAGTTTCTGCCTATAAGCCAGTTTAGTTGGACGGATTTTACCTTCATTTGAGTTATATGAGTACATTTTTGTTCATTCACCTTTATTCCCCATTTCTTCAACAATTTAAATATGTGGTCCTGTAAATATCGTGATTCTACTTCGTGTCTTTCGTTAACGCTTAAAAAAGCTGTGTCGTCGGCAAATCTCGATGTGTGGACTCGATTACTAGTTGGCATGTCTGAGGTATAAAATTGAATTTCCACCTCTGGATTTGTTTTAACGTGTTTTCAAAAAAGTACAGAATAATTCGTTTATAGATCGGTTTAAACCTTTAAAAAATCGTAATACTATTGTTAATTTCGGGCGGTGAATGTCCTACTGTTATATGTTAATAAAACTTGGTATTAAATATTAATAATAACAAATTATATACATATATGTGGGATGGCCGTAGTAATGACAATGACTGACAAATAATTGGGTATTCGGGTAATCGTATTTGTACAACGCTAATTATGGATCCTCTTTTACAATTCATCTATTGTTTGTTAAAGCAATTATGAATAAGTAAAAGAGGACAATAGCTGTAATGGACGGTGGTTGCAATTAAGTCAGAGAGTTATTAAGTTGCGGTGTTAAGGAAAAGACGTGTTAAGACGTTCGCCGGTGAAGTGCACATCAGTTGTTTAAGAAAAGGGAAGAAGTGTAAAATGAAATAAAATAACTTAATAAATTAATCTATAATAATCTTAAGAATTAATCTTAAGAATTAACGGTTTTTTACTTGAATTTAAAATAAACAAACTGAATATCAAATAAACTATAAAACATTTACTTGCTTTAATCTAATTTGGCTGAATAAAAAGGTAAGAACCCTACAAAATTGGGTGCTCAACCGGGATCTTTCCCAAAAAATTACAGCCAAAGTGAGTGAAAATTAGAAAAAAAACCAAAATATGATAGCAAAGTGACAATAACATTTCCCAAAAACATTGTGTTAATGAAACTTGTATTTTGTTCGCTAAAACATTATTAAAAGTGAAACTTCACTAACAAGAGAAACCCGTACCAAGTAACGGAAGAAAATTATCCGAAGGCACTAGAGAGGTTAAGGGAGCGATATGACAACAAAGTTTTTATTTTCCTGGAAAATATTACTGCTCTCTTTGATATTAAAGAAATGTCTAAAGGTGATAGTGTTTCGTTACGCAATATAATTGATACCGTTTCTGCAATTCGTGGTTCACTTTTATCACTGGGCTCAGAAATGGATGTAATGAATGCGATCATTATTCACATGGTTCTATCGAAGCTGGATGATGCATCAAAATAAAAATAGTTCAAGTGATATGAGATCAAAATCAAGTTTTAAACGTCACGCAACCACATGTGTCTCTACAAATTCAAGTATGAGTTGTTCGTATTGCAACAGTACTGAACATCATCTTGCATCGTGTTCTTCATTTTTGTCGCTTTTAGTTTCGGAACGTTTTAACTTTATAAAACGTAATGGACACTGCATAAATTGTTTTCGAAAGGGTCATTTTGTATCAAAATGTCCCTCTAAGAGTCGTTGTCGAATTTGCCAGTCTGCTCATCATACCACGCTTCATATTTTCGTGCCTGCAGAATCATCATCTACTAGTGATACCCCATCATCATCTAATAAAAATAATGCCGTGTCATTAGTTGCTCGTTCATTTAGAAGAGCCATAATACCAACTGCCGTGATTCTCATTAAGGATAATTTTGATTATTTTCAACCGGTAAGAGTACTTCTTGATTCATGTTCGGAAATTAATTTTATTACCGAAGAAGTTGCGAAAAGACTTAAACTTCGTTTTCAACCAAGTGTTCAAGATGTTTCTGGAATTGGTGAAGTGCACACAAAAATTAAATATTCTGTCGCTGCTACAATAAAATCTCGAGTTTCGTCTTATCAGTGGTCATCAACCTTCGCTGTGACAAAATCAATTTCTGCCAGTCATCCAGGTGAATTTATAGACACATCGAAGCTGAAAATTCCTGAAACAATAGAGTTAGCAGATCCATTTTTCTACAAGCCACAACGAATCGATTTGTTAATTAGTACGGAAATATTTTTCGATATGTTGCCCGATGGACGCATTTCGTTGGGACAAGGTAACCCTTGCCTCGTTAATACAGTTTTTGGATGGATTGTTGGTGGTAAATATAGCAGTCAACAAAGTTCCTCGTTGGTTACATGCACCTTGGCTATCGATTATTCAACTGAAAATATAGAACACACATTAAAGAAGTTTTGGGAACTTGAAGTCTACACTAGTGTCCCTTCTAGTTTTTCAGAAGAAGAAGAAGCGTGCGAAAAACATTTCATCGAAAATACTAAACTTGTTTCAATGGACGCATTCAAGTTCGACTACCATTTAAACAAAGCGCGGATTGCTTAGGTGAGTCTTTTGAAAATTGTAAACGTAGATTTTTGTCGCTCGAACGTAGATTGGAACGTGATTCAACATTAAAATCTATGTATGTCGAATTTATGGATGAATATATGGCACTTGGTCATATGTCACCCTACAATCATTCTTTATCTCATCCGCATTATTTCATACCACACCATTGTGTACTTAAGCCTCATAGTACAACAACAAAGCTTCGTGTAGTTTTTGATGGGTCAGCTCGTACATCGTCGAATTATTCTTTGAATAATATTCTCATGGTTGGCCCAACAATACAGCAAGATTTGATTACCACACTTTTTTCGTTTCGTCTGAACAGGTTTGCTATTACTGCAGACATATCTAAAATGTACCGCCAATTTCTTGTTGATGAACGTGACCGTAAATTTCAGCTTATTTTATGGAGATCTAGTCCAAAAGACAATCTTAGCGTGTTTCAACTTAACACCGTAACGTATGGGCTCTCAGCAGCACCGTTTTTGGCAATTAGAAGTTTGTTTTTTATAGCTGATCAACACAGTTCTACATATCCCATTGGTTCAAGGGTACTTCGTGAAGATTTATATGTCGACGATGTTCTCACTGGCTCCAATAGTCTTGAAATGTTAGTAGTTAAGAAAGCTGAAATAATAAAAATTTTAAGCGCTCATGGTCTCCAGCTTGCAAAGTGGAATAGCAATTGTCCAGACATCGTCAACAATAACAACGAAGAAGTTACTATCAAAAGCACTGAAGACGACATCACTAAAACACTTGGCATGGCCTGGAATCCTAGCCAGGATATATTTTTGTTTCGCTACGATTTATCAGATGTAAGGAAACCAACAAAACGCTCCATATTGTCAATAGTAGCCAAAATATTTGACTTGCTTGGTCTCTTAAGCCCTATCGTCGTTCGTTGCAAAATTCTTCTTCAAGATTTATGGATCCAAAACATCGGCTGGGATGATCCCTTAACCTCTACCTTGGAGAGTATGTGGCTCCAAATTAAAGAAGATTTTGAACATATTCATTACATCAAGATACCTCGTTACGTTTTTACATCAGAAAATATAAGTAGCGAAGTACACGGCTTCGCAGATGCCTCTCAACGCGCATTTGGCTGCTGTTTGTACTGTCGCGTTGTGGTTAATGGTACCTACAAATCAACTCTGTTAATTGCCAAATCTAAAGTAGCTCCCATCAAGGCTCAGTCTTTGCCTCGTCTCGAACTATGTGCTGCAGTATTACTTAGTCGGACTTGGTCTAAAATACAAATTAAAATTGCTAAATTTGTTTCCTCAGTAGTTTTTTGGTCAGATTCCAAAATTGTTTTGCAGCGGCTAAAAATGCATTCATCGACATTAAATTGTTTTGTTGCAAATCGTATCTCTGAATTGCAGCAACACACGAGAGAAGTAACTTGGAGGCATGTGCCGTCTAAAATGAATCCTGCTGACATTGCATCCCGTGGCTGCTGCGGTGCTGATCTAACGAACACCATTTGGTTTACTGGTCCCGAATTTCTTTACATTGATGAAAAAAATTGGGCCGAAAATATCATTGCCGAACCTATAGAAATTGTTGAGAAAACAGTAGTTTTTAAATGTACAACGGACATCACTGACAGGCCAATAATAGAAAAGATTATTGATAAGCATTCTTCATATTTTAAAATTGTTCGAATACTTGCTTATATTTTTCGTATTTGTTGTGGACGTAAAGTAAATCCTTCCCTAAAGGTAAGCGATATCGTTCATCTTAAACCCGATGAGATGGAAAGTACTTTTTGGAGAATTGTGTCACATATACAAAGTACAGCATTTGCTGCAGAAACAAAAATGCTGCTAAACAATAACTCGGTTCAACCATTTCTGCAAAAATTAGCTCCATTTATACATAAAATGGAAATTAATAACAAAACCTTTAATATAATTCGAGTCGGTGGACGCTTGTCAAAGGCTCCCATCCCGTTTGATGCACGCTTTCCCGCTTTATTGCCGAAAAACCATCGCTTTGTTAAACTCTACGTTGAGCATTTACACCGTACTCATTTACATGCTGGTCCAAAGGTATTGCTTGGTATTCTTCGTCAAAAGATTTGGCTCATCAATGCAAGAGAAGTAGTTCGAAAAGTGGTCCGAAATTTCGTTCATTGCTTCCACTATAAACCAAAATTACTTGGACAAATAATGGGCAACTTACCAGTTGATCGCTTTAGAGCCCAACGGCCATTTCTAGTCACTGGAGTTGATTTTTGTGGCCTATTTCTAACATCATATCGAATTCGGGGTAAGGTACCCTACAAAACGTACATTGCTGTTTTTGTGTGCTTTAGTTCAAAAGCGACGCATTTAGAACTTGTGTCAAATCTGTCGACCAACAATTTTATCCTGTGTTTAAAACGATTTGTAAGTCGACGTGGTCTACCTCAACGAATTTTTTGCGATAACGCAACAAATTTTGCTGGTGCCCATAACAAACTTAAAGAGTTAAAAGAAAAACTGCTCACTGATAAAACTGTTACAGACATCAAAACCCATTGTTCACATAATGGTTTCGAATTTTGTTTTATTCCCCCTAGGGCCCCACATTTTGGTGGATTGTGGGAGGCAGCTGTTAAATCTGCAAAAACACTCCTGATTAAAAATGTTGCTCAAGCCCGACTTTCGTTTGAAGAGCTCCAAACTTTAGTGGTGGAAATAGAAGCCATTTTAAATTCTCGGCCAATAGCTCTAATGTCAGATGATCCTAATGATGGCGAAGGACTCACACCTGGTCATCTCTTGATTGATTCTTCTTGGGTTTCTATCCCTCAAGAAACATTTGGTGACACCCAATTGTCAGCACTTAATCGATGACAGCAAATCTCGTTTCTAAAAAATCAGTTTTGGCAACTGTGGTCCAGGGATTATCTTCAATCATTACAACAACGTTCGAAGTGGTCTACAGCGCAACCAAATATCAAGGTTGATGATTTAGTTATCATTCATGAAGATAACACACCACCACAAAAGTGGCTCCTAGCTCGTGTCACAAAAACGATTGCTGGTTCAGATGGACATGTACGAGTTGTCGAATTAAAAACTGCCAATGATTCCAGTCGACGACCTATACACAAAGTGGCACGCCTACCTTCTCTAAGTGATTATTGAAACGCAGACATTTCAACGGGGGGAGAATGTTGGAGGAGATCACCTGTAGTCACCGTCTCATCACTATTGAAGTGTCGTCACTGTTACTTATTAATCCCTTTGTTTGTTTACTCGTTACTAAATCCTTATGTTGTTGTTTCTGTGTATGTCTATTAATATTGTATTTTTGTTAATGTAAATTACTGTATGTTAGTTCTTATATTAATATTAAAAATTGTCATGTATTTTGTTGTTCTATAACGGATCACCTTTGTTCATTTCTTTTTCTTTTGTGGTCCAAATTGATATTTGTTAATTTTAAATTTAGTAATAATTGAACCTGCTTAATAAACGTTTTAAAATAAATATCTTGTCCTCGCGTTTTAATTATTAATAAAGTTTAATAAAGTTAATTTTTTTACGCGACAGTGCTCCTGATATCGAATCGTGGATCGAATGTGCTCACGTGGTAAAATGGAACGAACTGCAATGTTACATCTATGCTAAGCAGTTGTTGACGGGTGCAGCTCGAATTTTCGTTAGAAGCCAAGCTAGCATAAGAGGTTGGGATGCGCTTAAGACAATTCTAAAAACAGAGTTTGGTACTAAATTGTCATCCATTGCCGTCCATAAAATGTTGGGGAGTCGCAAAAAGAAAACCGACGAGTCCTACAAACAATATTTGTACACTTTGATGGAAATTGGCAGTTCCGCAAAATTAGATGAAATCAGTATTATTGAATATTTTATTGAGGGCATTCCAGATACCAGAATAAATAAGTCAATTTTATACCAAGCGCGAAATTTTACAGAACTGAAAGAAAAAATTATTGTGTATGAAAAAATTGGTGCACCTACGAAATCGTTAAATTTCAAAGACAGCGCCCCAAAATCGCAAAAAGTGGTTTCGAATACGAAAACCGAAGGCACTGTAAAATGTTTTAAGTGTGGAGAGAAGGGCCACATTTCGAAAAATTGTGGTTCGGCAGACATAAAATGTTTTAAATGTAAAGGGTTCGGCCACAAATCGGCTGACTGTAGTACACCAAAACAAGTCGAAAAACCTAAATATGAGAAGGTAAGAGAAGAGAAAAAAGTTGTTCATACGCTGAAAGACGCTGTGTCTGTAGCTTCAAGACGAGTTTTTAAAGATATTGAGGTACTAGGAAACCGTCTCTTCTCTAGTTGATACGGGCAGCGATATAAGCTTACTCCGTTATGATACTCTTTTTAAGTTAGGCGATGCAACTTTGGAACCGGGAACAAAAATTCTTTCGGGCATTGGCGGAAAAACAATAACTACAATGGGTTGTCTTAAATATCTAGTTAAATTAGATAATGTTGAGCTAGATATTATTTTTTATATCGTAAAAGAGGGTGATATCTTGTAATCTGCTGTTATTGGAAACGACGTTTTAAGTCAAGCTGATTTAATTATCGATGCGAAAGCGACAATATTTAGAAGGAAATTTAAACCTGTTAGGTTAGGTTAGGTTAAGCAGGCAGCTTGTATAGAGGGAAGAAAGAGAATAAAATAGCTCACTGGGGTCCATTATGTTGGTCCCTTTGTGATACCTGCAGATAAGAGGAGGGATAGACAGAGAAAATAGAAAACAAAATTAGACTGAGAAATTAAAGAAAGAAGTGAAAGAAGTGAGAAGTTAGAGAAAGAAGTGGGTAGAAGGTGGGAAGGTGCTAGCCGTGAAGGCACTATTGGACGTGACATATGTTGATGAGCAACTATGTCACTTCAGTTGGGAGAGGGTTGGGAAACCAACCACAGTTCCTTAAAAAGGAGTTAATCCTGATTGGTTCCAGAGATGAAACACACGAGAGGCTTTCAAAACATCGTCGTCCTAAGTATTGTAGACGACAGAGTTCTAATGCAGGGCAATGACAGAGAAGATGTTCAACCGTTTCCTCCTCTTCTTCATCCTGGCAACTTCTACAGAAGTCATTATAAGGGATACCCATCCTGCTTGCATGGGCTCCAAATAAGCAATGCCCAGTGACTATTGCTATTAAGTCGCGTATCTGCGTTTTCTGCAGCCGAAATAGCGAGACCGTTTTCTTTTGGTCCATCGAGGGCCAGATTGTCCTTGCGATCGAGCAAGTCGACTCATTGGACCATCTGGCCTGAGCTATGTTGTGAAGGGCAAAGTTGATGCGGTGTAAACAGGCCGAGAGGGGAATGCCACAATAGATGTCTATGGCATCATCGTGCAATAGTGTTCCCTTCTTGGCTAGTTCATCGGCAGCACCGTTGCCTTGATTAGTCCCATGTCCCCTCACCCATTTAAGGGTGACTGTCGAATTATCCGCCATCTCATTTAAGGATGTCCGGCATTCAAGGACAAGATTTGATGTGCTATACACAGCTATAAGGGACATGATAGCGGCTTTACTATCAGTACAAATCCAGATATCTCTGTCTGATATCCTGTGGTATTTTAGCCAGTTAGCCGCCTTTTTAATAGCAGATATTTCTGCTTGTATGACATTGCAGTCATTCGGAAGTCTGAAACATATCCTAATTCCAAACTCCTCTATATAGACTCCACCTCCCACTCTCGTTCCCTTTTTGGAACCATCTGTGTAAACCAGTAAAGTTCGGGGAGTGAGAGAGTATTCCTCCATCAGATCAAAGTTGAATCTTCGTGTGAAGAAGGGTGACGGGGTGCAGTAGCCTAAGAGCTCAGGAATAACATTCGTTGTTCCTAGAAGATTGGCATGTCCCCATGATCTATGGTTCCCTGCACCTACAACATTTAGTCTAACAGCTGTCCTTAGTGCCACATACCTAGCTAGTAGATCTACCGGTAACCAGTTAAGTATTGCAAAAAGTGCCTCCGTTGGTGTTGACTTGATGGCTCCAGTAATAAGGATCGCCATAGTGCGCAACACCCTTTCTATAATAGAGACGTTTGTCCTAAAATCTAGTGCTCTCCACCAGACAGTTGCACCATAAAATAATATTGGTTTGATTACTGCTTCAAGCAGCCAATTTACATTCCTTGGGCTCATCCCCCAGGTCGTGCCAATGGCTTTCTTACATACATATATTGCCGTCATAGCTTTGGACGCTCTAGCCTGAACATTCATTTTCCAGGAAAGCTTACTATCTAATATTATGCCTAGATATTTCGCGCTATCAGATAGATTTAATGTTACCCCATTTAATATAGGTAGTCTGAAGGTTGGAACCTTGTATTTCCTAGAGAATAATACAAGCTCCGTTTTATATGGATTCACACCCAGCCCGTTCTCCTCTCCCCAGGAACAGATTGCCTTGAAAGCTTTTTCCAATCTTTGTGTCATTGTATCAACATGAGCTCCAGCAATTGCAACCGCCACATCATCTGCGTATGCAATTGTCTTGAAGTACATGGAATCCAATTTTATTAATAGCTTATTAATTGCTATATTCCAAAGCAACGGAGACAGTACCCCTCCTTGAGGGGTGCCTCTTATTGCTATCTTGGTGATTTTAGCTAAACCAAATGAGGATGATATTTCCCTATAACCTAACAGATTTGTTATAAACCTGATGATTGAATGGTCAACCCCAACCTCCGTGAGAGATTGAGTTATTGCCAGCGGATTAATATTATTAAATGCTCCTTCAATATCCATGAAGGCCACCATAGTGTATTTTTTATGCTCCAAGGACTTCTCTATGTAGCCCACGAGCGAGTGCAGTGCCGTCTCAACAGATTTGCCCTTTGTGTAAGCATGTTGGGACGGGGAAAGGAGATTCTTATCGATTGTCATTCTTATGTGGATTTCGATAAGACTTTCTAGTGTTTTGAGAAGAAAGGATGTTAGACTTATTGGTCTGAAATCCTTTGCTCTCGCATGTGACACTTTTCCCCCCTTGGGAATAAATATCACATTACACTTTGTCCATTGGTCTGGAATGTGAGACCAGGATAGACAGGCTTTATATATAGCTAAAAGCCATGGTGTTACCAGATCCAGATTATTCTGAAGATCAGCGGGAATTATGCCATCCGGCCCTGGAGCCTTATAGAAATGGAAACTTTTAATAGCCCATTGCAACCTATCCGCATCAATGATTACGGTATGAGGTACAAGGCTAGATTGGACGGAATTGTGTTGCCGTTCCGTAATGGATTGACATCCTGGAAAATGGGTTTCCATAAGGACTTCCAGTGATTCCTGTGCACTGGTTGCCCATGTGCCGTCTGCTTTTTGGATATATCCAGGAATAGGCGCTTGTTTGGCCAGTATTTTACGCAGTCTCTTAGTCTCAGAAAAATTTTCAATGCCACTGCAAAAATCTTTCCATGACTTACGTTTAGCGTTTCTGACCTGATTTTTGAACTTATTCATCGAAGATTTGTAGAGTGACCAGTTTCCTGTCCTCTTTGCTTCGTTGAAAAGCCTGCGGCAAAACTTGCGGGATTCGGCTATTTCTTTAGACCACCATGGTGGTTTTCGATTAACGCGCTGGACCGATGGTTTACATGACCTATCAGTTGCGTCTTTAAAGGCATCTGTGATTGTTCTCACAGCATTTTCAATATGCTTAGTGTCCCTAATTTCGAAGGGATGCGTAATTACGTTTGTGAGAAACACGCTTTGTTCCTCCCAATTCGTTCTGCGTCTATTTTTATAGACTGTGGTCGAAACCTTCTTCCTACTAATAGAGAAGACCAGGTAACGGTGGTCGGAGAAGGAGCAGTCATCTGAGACTTTCCAATTCTCGATTAAAAGTGCATGATGTGTGCTAACTAGCGTGATGTCCAAAACCTCCTGTCTGTTTGATACAACAAAGGTAGGTTCGGACCCCCTATTCGCAAATTCTAGATTGTTTTTAAGTATAAAATCAAAGATACACTCACCTCTGTAGTTTGTGTCGGAGCTACCCCAGATTTGGTGATGCGCATTTGCGTCAGCGCCCATTATTAAAGGAACGCCTTTCGCCTTTGCTGCTCTGGCCATTTTGCTAACCAGGCTGCTGGGTGGGGATTCTGCTTGGTCGTGTGCCATATACGTGGATGATATCCACAGTGCTGATTTTGCATCCTCCCATACTTCAGTCACCGTGTCTTCATCACTGTAATCAGTTAAAATGAAGATATTGAGGTGTTCTTTTGCTAAAATACAGGCTCTAATATTTTTGTTATTGTTACCTGCTGTTGTTGCATACATCAATTTGTAGCCTCGTGCGTTAAGTCCACATATTTTGCCGCTATTGATCCACGGCTCTTGGATTAACGCTATATCTTCACCTCGTTCCATAAGGCGAAGAATTAATGCAGCAGAAACTGCCTTGGAATGGTGAAGGTTAACTTGAATTGCCTTCGCCATCGTTATCGGGATCGTAAATGACAGTGACGTCTATGTCTTCTGGATCAGATTCCAGAAGCGCATCTTCGTCCTCCGCAACACCCAGACGCTCAAAGAGCTCCCCAACCAGACATGATTCTGATTGAGAACTCTCTGCAGTCTCTGAGTTCGCGGGGTCATTCACCTCCTCGTTTATGGCCATAGTTTGTCGGCTGATACAATCAGTCACGCCTTTACCTTGCGACCCTACCAGTTTGTCGCTGGAGGTTTCGGGGTTGGTTTTGTCATCACCTCGATAGATGCTCAGCTTGATACTGTCGTATCCATAAAATATTTTGCCTTGCTTCTTTCGAAGTGGTGACAAATAGTCCTTATTAAGGACGACAACCGCCTTTCTGGTCAGACCCACCGGTTCGGAGACTTTCACCACTTTCCAGTCGCTGGTCGGTAGGTCACGATTTCCTCTCCGGATGATCGCCAGAATCGTCGCAGGGTCGTGAGGTTCCCTAGGTATAATTGCGACGGATCTCGGTCTGCGAGGGATTTCACCTACCGGAACCACGTCCAATCTCGCACCTGGCCACACTTCCCCTAGGGACGTAACATCCTGCTTAAGTTGAATAGCTGAACCCTCACTTGAGCATGAGAGCAGCTTGATATGGCCTTGGAACCAGCCAGCATCCACATTTTGGGGTACCTGACTTGATTCGTCGGCAAGAAATTTGGCATATTGTTCCAGCAACTTGATCCGGATCATCTCCCACTTTTCGCGAGAGATAGCACCGTCACAAACGCTTTTGTCGATAATAGCCCTTATCAGTGGGTCTTTAGCAACCTCACTGTAAGGCCTATTGACGACTCTGGATTGAGTGCTACTGCCTGTAGTTTTTGGACGTTTGGTGTCCGGTTGAATTTTTTCCTGCTGGGATTTCTCCTCTCCCGACCGTTGCCTCTTCGGCGCTGTCGATGTAGATGGTCTTTCTACATCGACATCGAAATTGGGGTTGTCCGCAGCAGCTAAATGGGCTTTTGCCCAGGCAAGGGAAGATTTTTCTTCCTTTGAAAGTTTTTCGGAGGGCAAACTTCCGAGTTTATTTACCAGTCTTTGGGCGGCACGCCCTTCAATGAAGGCCTTTCTGGACAGATTTTTGCGGTCTTTGGGGCTATATCGACTGCCGTTTGGGCGCAAGTGAGTGCCTGGGCTGAACTGAAGGTTCGGCTGGCAGAGTTAGCGCAGGGTTGCACACGGGCTTAACCGTGGCACCCGAAGAAGGGATTACTGCTGGTTTATTACCAGCATAGGCCTTCGAGGTACCGACTAAAAAGTCGAGAGGTACCTCGTTAGAGTTAACCACAGCTGAAGTTGTAGCTGGGTGTTCATTGCATTTGGCCAGCTCTGGTTTCCCCTGCTGGTCTCCTGCATTTGAGTTGTCCGCAACAGCCGGTTTATGTTGGTCTGTTGGGACCCCACTTTATTCAGCAGGCAAGGGTTTCCCCTGCCCACCTTCAGCGATTTTTTGTTCTTGTTTGTTTTTGTTATTAATATTGTTCTTTTCGTTTTCTGTATTGTTCTTTTTGTTTTTATTTGAGTTTTTCATTTTTGTTCCCACGAGTAAGCGCGTAAGGGGTTAGACAATCCATGAAGGGACGGCATACATGGACTAGGAAACTAATTTTTTACAGCCGACCCATGCCTTGGCGTCGAGGGGAGCTGTTAAAGACTAGTCCTCTTTTACCACTAACTAGCCACTCAGATTCTCGGCACTGCTACCTTCACCTTAATCTTACAAGTGGGTAAATTTTGGTCCGCGGGTTGAACTAATCAGCTGACCGTTTAAAGATGCAAGTCACTCCCCTGAACCATTTGTTCAATGTATCCAGGGAGATGACTGGCATTCTGAGATCTCCCACACATGGCACCATTATGGGTGGATGGTTTCCATGCCCAAGAGATCCCAGAAAAAACGGGCTGATTAGCCCAACCTTGTAGTGCCCAGACCCTGTGCAACTGTAGAGCAGAATCCACAAAGCCCAGGCTCTACCCGAGCCCCGTCATACATCATGCGACCATTATGGTGGTGTATAGCAGGAGATTTAACACGACTCGCACCCCTATCCGCCACCTGGGGACGCGTCCAATGGGAGATCGACAACTCCACACGGATAAACCTGTTAAAATGTTTGAAACAAGTTTTAGCGTGAATCAATCAAATGACTATACAGATAATTCTTTAGAAGAGCCGTTAGTAATTTCAAATGAGCATGAGCCTAAATTGGACGTCAATCCGATTGCAGCAGCGCAAAATGAGTTTCGTGAAATTATTCATTCTTTGTCTATAGACCAACAAGTTGGCGATATTTTAGAACTGAGTCATTTAAGTACAGAGATTCGTGCCAAGGTTGAGAGTGCGGTAAATTCGTACAAGGCGTGCAAGCCGTCGAAGTTCGCAATAGAGATGAAAATTGTACTCAAAGATGATATCCCAGTTGCAAGTCGCCCAAGAAGGACATCCCACGTCGACCAGCAGAAAATCGACAAACAAGTCGAAGAATGGCTAGATGAAGGCATAGTGAGTATTCCTCACCAGTTGTACTAGTTTCTAAAAAAGATGGTACAGACAGACTCTGTTGCGATTATTGGCGTCTTAATGAAAAAATTGTACGCGATAACTTTCCGATGGCTGTGGTTGATGACGTAGTTCAGAGATTGCAAGAGGGTAAAGTTTATACTACAATTGATTTGAAAAATGGTTTCTTTCATGTACTATAGAGAAAGAATCACAAAAATATACGGAATTTGTTACACATAATGGCCAATATGAGTTTCGTTTTGTGCCATTCGGTATTTCTAATTCTACAGTAGTATTCTGCCGTTATATTTCTGCAGTTCTTCATGAGTTAGTTACAAACGGTACTGTGATCATTTATATGGACGATATCGTTATCCCGTCAAAAGACGAGGAGGAAGGCCTTGTTAAGTTGGAAAAATTCTTAAAAGTCGCGTCGTCAAACGGTTTTAGGATAAAATGGAGCAAGTGCCAGTTTTTGAGAAAAAATATTAAATTTCTGGGATATAGAATAGAAAACTCATCAATATATCCCACTGATGAAAAATTTCGGCAATTAGAAATTTCCCAATACCAGCTAATGTGAAAGCATTGCAAAGATTTTTAGGACTTACGTCATTCTTTCGACGCTTTATACGAGAATATGCAATAGTCGCTAAACCATTGTCAGATCTTCGGAAAAATGCTAAGTTTAAGATGGGCGAAACGAAGCTACTTGCAGTTCAACAATTAAAAAGTGCACTTACGAGCGAATCGGTTCTGAGGCTTTATAACCCGAAAGCCGAAACAGAAAATCACGCAGATGCTAGTATGCTTGGTTACGGAGCAGTACTTTTCTAAAGAGATTCAGAGGACATGCAGCTACACCCAGTCGAATATATGAGCCGAAAGACAACACCAGCAGAAGAAAAATACCATTCGTACGAGTTGGAGGAGTTAACTATTGTTGAAGCGCTGAAAAAATGGAAAATTTACGTCATGGGTCTGAAATTTAAAATAATAACTGATTGTAATGCATTCGCTATGACCATGCACGAAGAGGATGTTCCGGTTAGAGTTTCACGTTGGGCGCTTTTTATTCAAGATTTTGATTATGGTTATGAGCACCGGTAGGATACGAAAATGAGACATGTAGATGCTCTCAGTCGCGTATCGTGTCTGATGATACAAGATACTCTACAACATCGCATAAAAGAAGCACAAAAAAGTGACGATCGAATTAATGCTATTCGCAAAGTTTTGGATTTTTTCATCAAATATGATATAGTTCATAAAGATGCAGCTAAAGAACTTATCGCAATACCAGAAAAAATTGAGAGAGAAATAATTGAAATAGCCTATCGTCAAAGACATTTTGCAACAAAGAAGACAAAAGATTTGGTTGAAAAGCAGTTTTTCATTCCAAAATTGGATGTTAAAGTAGATGCCCTTGTAAAAAGTTGCGTGGAGTGTATTATAACTGACTCTAAAGCAGGAAGGAAAGAAGGGTTGCTTAATCCGATAGACAAATCAGATAGGCCACTTCTAACGTACCATTTAGACCACGTAGGTCCAATGGATAAAACAAAAAAGTTATACAATCACATTCTGGTGATTGTCGACGTATTCTCGAAATTCATTTGGCTCTACCCTACGAAGAGTACAGACAGCAAAGAAGTAGTGGACAAATTACAAAAGCAAGCAGCTTTTTTTGGTAATCCAGTGCGTGTTATCACCGACAGAGGTACAGCATTTACGTCGAACGAATTTGAAGAATACTGTAAAAACGAAGATATTCAACACTTGTTAATTGCTACCGGAGTGTCGAGAGAATTCATCGTGTGATCGATGTTAGCCAAAATATGCGCCGAGCAGCCGAACCACTGGTACCGAAATGTGGATCGAGGTCAACAACTCCTGAACAACACTCCATCAAGAAGTACGCAAAATACCCCATTTAAAATTTTAACAGGTATCGATGTGAAAACATAAGAAAATTTCGAGTTACGAAAAATATTTGAAGAGTTGCAAAATGAACGTGATCAAGTTCGAGAAGATGCCAGAGATAATATTTTGAAAATTCAAACGGAAAATAAAAAAAAGTTATGACAAGAAACGGGTTCCAGCTAAGCACTACAAGTTGGGTGATCTAGTTGCTATCAAGCGTACTCAGTACAGTACAGGATTGAAACTACGACCAAAATTTTTGGGTCCGTACAAAGTAATAGCAAAGTAAACCATGAGAGATACGAGGTAGAAATAGTTGGCGAATCTGAGGGTACTAGAAGACCAACCGTTGCCGAAATCATGAAGCCTTGGAGTCCGACTTCGGGGGCGAAGTCAGCACCAGGATAGCCGAATGTGGGATGGCCGTAGCAATGACAATGACTGACAAATAATTGGGTATTTGGGTAATCCTATTTGTACAACACTAATTATTGATCCTCTTTTACAATTCATCTATTGTTCGCTAAAGCAATAATGAATAAGTAAAAAAGGACAATAGCTATAATGGACGGTGGTTGCAATTAAGTCAAAGAATTATTAAGTTGCGGTGTTAAGGAAAAGACGTGTTAACACGTTCGCCGGTGAAGTGCACATCAGTTGTTTAAGAAAAGGCAAGAAGTGTAAAATGAAATAAAATAACTTAATAAATTAATCTAAGATAATCTTAAGAATTAACAGTTTTGTTACTTGAATTTAAAATAAACAAACTGAATATCAAATAAACTATAAATCATTTACTTGCATTAAATCTAATTTGGCTGAATAAAAAGGTAAGAACCCTACATATATTTTTTGTTTTGTTTTTTTTGTTTTGTTTTCAACTTTAACCTTGTACTCATATATGTATTGCAACTGCGATATAAAATAAGCTATAAACAGCTGATCGCATTTGCGTTAAAATACAAATCTTATTGGTTTGTGTATTTGCTACAATATAAGATAGCGCCATTTTTTGGAGTGTGTTAGTAAAAATTGTAATATTATTAACGATGATGAAAGGTTGATCACTTGCTGGTTATAGCTCTGTTCAGTAACTACAAATTAGTACTAATTTTTACTTATTGTTACTGGAAAAGCGTTCATTAACTCTAATAACTAGCAACGAGAGAGCAAAACAAGAGAATAAAAATGTGTGTGTAAAATTTTTACGAGCAAGAATTAGTCAAACAGCTGTTCGTTATTTTTATTTTTTTGGAAAAATTGTACAGTTTTTAATATATTTTGAACAATAAACATATTTGTGTTTTTGAATATTATTAATGTAAATATTATAGCAGTTTCTTTGAAATAAGAATGTTTATTAGCACTGACTAACCAAAAATATTGACATCTAAAGCGTAAATGCAGTATTAACTCTTTCAAAAACTACCCAATATTTTAAAACAATAATTGTATTTAAATTATTGTGCTTTTATTTTTGTTGTTTGATTTATTTCTACGGTTTCCTTGAGATTACTATTATCAGTTTAAACTTCTTTAAAGCAACATTTCTGGCTAACAACGGCAAATTACTTTATGTTTGCCCTTTCAGTACAATTACGTTTTCAAAGGTCCTATTTTATGGTCAAATCGGTAAAAGTTTTAAGTCCTTCCTGACGCCACCGTAGTCTACTTGCTAACTTTTGCTAGTAAAGCGTTCATTTATATTTTCATATTTATTTTCATAATTATGTAAATTTCTGTTTTACTCTCTCGTTGCTAGTTTCTGCTAGGAAAGTTACTGAACAGACCTTATGTCATGGTCTGTTTCACTTTAAATGCAGTGGTCTTCCCGCACTTATTGCTGAATCTCTATCAAAGAATAATATACTCTCATGGTGCTGTAATGAATGGAGAAAGATAAGTGTTAGTTTCTACCATTTTTTGCAAGGAACTAGAAATCGTTTTCTAGAAATTTAAGAGGAAGCCAATAAACTTTCCGAAAGAATTTACCAATATGGGAAACTCTTTGAGTAATATAAGTTATTAGATTACTTGAAATCCCCACGCAATCTTCTCCTAAGATACGAAAATCTGCAAGGAAAAACAATAAGAAAAACATATCGGTCCACCAGTGTATAAAACTGTACCACTTTTTCAACAAACTGATGATGTTGCTACTTCATCTGCTGCAACTAACAACATCATATGTTTAAGTTAATACGAAAAACTGCGTATCAGAACGTACGGGGATTAAACACAAAATTGTCAAACTTATATGTTGAAAGTTTTAATTTTTGCAACAAATATCAAATATACAGGCGTGATAGAGGGAATAATAATTACGGCTGGGAGTATTGATTCTGAACTTTTACTATCAGCAGATAATATTGAATTTATATCCGCTCAAATAAAATACGTAATCGAAAAATATTCTTAACGTGTTCCTACATTCCTCCCAAATCTGAGCAATCTGGGTACATACATTAGTCACCTTCAAAGTATACAAACTAGTTTACTGCAAGCCAACTCGATGGATTCAATATTTGTTCTTGGCGATTTTTATTTAACATCAGTTATATTGAATAAGCAACCTGATATTTCGCATTTGGTACCAGTAAAAATATACATTTGGTCTGATGAGTTTTTGAATAGCCTCTCTGATCTCTATCCAAATTAATAGAATATTCAAAGGCCATTCTAAATTTTGGATTTAGCTTTTACTAGTGATCCATTGGAATGTTCCGTAAGTATATAAATTCCTATTAGTAAGCTTGAAGACTTATACTATCCAGTCCTGAGATAACTTGTTATAATCAAATTAGAATATGACAGTCTTACGTCAATAAAATCGTATATTGCTATAATAGTGGCAATTATAACAAATTAAATAGTATCTTACTAGATACGAACTGGTAATTTTTCTTACCTAATTCCATCTACTCTATTCCTAAATATACACAAAAAGAAAAACTTTGTCCACCTTGGAAGACAAAACATTTAAATAAACTCAAAAATAACAAGAATCTTTAAGATATACAAAAAAATTTTCGTCACTTACTGATTACGGAAACTATTCTATCTGCCGAGCTGAATATAATAAACTTAACTTGTTATTGTACAATAATAATTTAAACAGTGTTTAAAACGTAATCAATTTGTAAATTCTAAAAGAAGATCGAAGGAATTTCCTCCAGTGATGAAATTGGCTAATTTTGAATCATGAGATAATGCTGCCATTAGTAACTTATTTGCTGATTTTTTTGCCTCAACATATTTTGATGCCCAGTATTGCAACACCCGTGGGTATCCATATCCATTTTTAGGCCAGCAATCAATTTCGTTTCCGCCTATTTGTACTGATTATGTTTTTATGTGGTTCAAAAAGTTTAAAATCTTCCGTAAATCATGGACCTGATGGTGTTCCTAGCTGTATACTTATACTTATATATAATTAATTATCTATAATTAATTATCAGCTCCGTTGACAGCTTTGTATAATATTTGCCTTAAATATGGATATTTTCCTAAATTTTGGAGAGAGTCGTATATAATTGCACTTTTTAAAGCTGGTAGTAAATCCGGAGTGTTTTTGAAACGGTTTCTAGATTGAATGCCGCCATCGTGTCCTCTGCTGTTTGTGCTAGTTCTCTACAACTTCCTAATAAAATTTCCTTAACTTTTTTATAAACTGTGTTAAATTCTAATTTTAATGCTACTGTTGATTCAGCTTCTTTGTGTTCTGCTGTTTTCTTTTCTTAATTAAAACGTTTTTATTATTTTAATACCTTTTTATAAAATTTTATATATATAATTTTTTTTCTCTTTTTTTTTTTGTTTTTTTGTTTATACATTTGTTTTATTATTATAGTGTTTCTTTGTTTAATTGCTTTACACATAATTTTTATGACATAAATAATTGCTATTGTTATTATAGCTATAATTGACATATAATTTTCTTTTTGCCGTGTTTTTTAAAGATTTCTTCTTTGATTACTCTTATTTTGCTCCGAGCTTCTTGGGCTCTGTCCCAGCTCGGTGGTGGATCCGTTTGCATAACTATCCGCAATAGATCGGATAGTTCCCATTTTAGTCTCGTCAGCTGGCCTCCTCTCTTTTTCTTGGCTATGGTTACGTCTACTTTGGGGATGGTAGTTAGTCGTTCTTCGTGGTTCCTCGTCTGACGTTTCTTAGAATCTTCTATTGAGAGTTGTTTGTAGTACGGTGGTGGAGTTTGTTGCGGCACCAACGCTTCTGGGAAATAGTGCTTGTTCATAAATCAGGATCACTTGGCAGTATTCCTTAGGTCCGTGGTGGCAGGATCGCCATGTAACGTTATGTAATGTAAAGTGTGTAAGAAGAATTATGTTCTACGGGTCTAAAATGATTAGCGAGGAAGATAGAGAAGTTTTCAACCGGCAGAAGTTTGCCACTAGTTGAGCTACTCATTCTTGCCGATCTTACTAAGAGTAAGGGCAAAAATGAGGCTTTTTGAAATAATACGATGGCTGTTGCTTGTTTAGCTAATAGATCAAAAGTCTGTTTTATACGTGGCGCTAAGCCCTTTATATACAAAGTATGAAAATAATAGTTAACCGTTCTACATCTTACAATCATATATTTCTTTTATTCTTACTTTCTATTCAGCACTATAGAATTTGTGAAGGATCAATATTGATAGTTTCATGATGGTGTATGTATTGTGCACATGTGAGGTACACTACAATACCTTGGAGTTAGTTTTGAAACTAGTCTCTTGTTAACTCTGACAAAAATTTCTTCTCCTGGTGAATAAATTTTTATTTCGTAGTTAGAGTTCTGTTTCTGTTAAACGATTGATGATTTCTTGTTTGTCCGAAATTGCTTTTTCTGAGTCATTACTTGAATTTCTATTAAAAAATATATCTATCGATTTTGTGCCGGTGGTGGAGTAAATTGACCTTTTATACTCGTGTATTGCTCTGGTAAGTAGTCATGAAAACTAGTATGAAGTTTGGCTGGTTTTAAGCATCTCATAATCTCTGAAAGAGTGCAGTGAAATCTTTCTATTTGACCATTAAGATAACTAGAGTAGGGTGGAGTAGTGTAGATTTCGATGCCAAACTGACCTTTAAGAAGAAAATTTATTGATACGGAATTTAAGGAATTTTCATTGTCATGGACTTAGGGATAACAAATGCTAAAACAATTTCTTTTAACGGTTCTTTAATATCTTCTATTGCCCTAGATTTCAAAAATTTGACTAAACCGGTTTTAGAGAATTTGTCTCTTGCTGTTAGTACAAGATTTACTTCGGTGGAGTAAATATCAATATGGACGATTTCTCCAGGATTTTGTGGAATTGGTGTGATTTCATGCAATCTTTAAGTCTAGATTTGAGTTGAGGAGATCTGTGGGATTGCCACTCTCTTCGAATATTTCTTTTTTCAGCCAAGAGCCGCTCGATATCTACAAAATAAATTTGATTGTATCTAGCAGGTTGTCGGGTTACTGTCGCATGTTGGGCAGCTGATTTAAGGTTTTGATCAAAATAAATTAAACTCTGTCCACGTCTTCTGGTGTTCTTAGCGGTATGATTTCCGAACAATGAGTACTGAGATACTTTCTATATTTCAACCAACTAATGCTTGTGCTGGTTGTTGTTGACACCATATTTTGTTATTTCCATATATAGACAATCGTGGGTGAATGATCTGAGGATAATTCGATTGACGCTTCAACTTTCATTTCACACGGAATACCCTTAGTCACGCCAAAATCAATAACATCAGGTATTTTTTGTCGATCAGTAGGCCAGTAAGTGGGTTTTCTACTCGATATCACATTCAGACGCATTTTTGAAATAGTGTCAAATAAAACAGCGTTGTAGTCGCCTAATGCTATGAAATAGGGACCTAGTGATTTGTAGAAGTCGCTATATTGACTCTCTGCTATTTGAAATCTAGGAGGTGAAGAAATAACGAAGTTTTGATGATATTCTTCAATGCAGATAATCGTTGCTTGTGTTATATAAGTACATATATAATTTTCAGGCTAATAAGACATAATGTGTTTTTATGTAAATAAAAAACGAGTTTTATTACATATTTCCCCAACGTTTCGTGAATTTTATGTTCACTTTCTCAAGGGGTCTATTTAATTAAAAAATAAATTTTCAACACAGTTACAATTTAAAATTATGTTTAAGAAAATTAAGAAAAACTTACAATATGGACTTGAGTTACATTGGTATTAATAACAATACTTTTACAAATAACAATAACAAACAAATAAACATGAATTTTTTCCACACAAACTTAAAAATTAATATCACAGGCTGTTGTGTACAATATTGCGAGTTTGTAACTGGCGCTTAAACCGTCCTCTTTGATGTTCATTGTTTTGTTTATGTTTTGCTGGATTCTCAAGCTTTCTATTGTATATCTCTTTCTTTCATTAGTCAGTTTGTCCAATATTTTTATATTGTCGAAATCAGGTGTATGTTTTGTTTGTGCTTTATGTTGAGATAATGCCGTACTTTCCTTGTTTTTATTTACATCGGCTTTGTGCTCATTTATTCTTGTCTCCAAACTTCTCTTTGTTGTTCCAATGTAAACAAGATTGCAGTTGTTGCTATTGTCTCCTTTACAAAGGATTTCGTAAACTACATTGTTTTGTTGTAGCATCTCTATTGGTGTTTTTGTAAATATTACATTTAATGTTTTGTTTGGATTGTAAGCAAAGCATACGTCAGTTTTATTTATTGTTGTTTTTATATTCTTATTGTCGGTAAGGCCAGCTATGTATTTTACACTTAAATAATGTTTTATTAGAGTTGCCTGCTGGGAGTAATGTTTTTGAGCTTCTTCGCCCTCTCCTGTACACGGTCGAGTAGTTCCAAAACAGACTTTGGAGCACCGGCCAATACATGAGAGTTGTATTCCATTTTTGGCGGGATGTAAGTGCTATAAATAGTAAGGCGATCAGATGAGGTGAAATATGTTTTACACCGTTTGAGAATACCGAGACACTTGAAGGCTTCTTTTGAGACTTGAAAAATGTGCTTAGTCCATTGGACTAAGCACCAAGAACAGCAATAGCTTCTGATTCCTTAATACTTATACCACCCATAATTACAGATGTAGCACCATTTTTGGCCGAACGCCGCACAGAGGGGTATGTTGCCAATCTAGCCGGACATTAGGCCAAAAATTAATTTTGAGAAATGTAAAAATGTAAGTACGCAACTTGACAGATAACAAAATTCTGCATCGTATAGTTTGCTTGCGATTTGTCGTTTTGGGACACTGTTAAAATCAGTAAAGTTGAGTAAATCGCATACGTTTTTATTGACTTTAAACCATTTTGAGAGGTTTGCAATATATTTTTCGTGACTAAACGAATAAAGATTTTGTAAAAAATATCCAAGAAAAATTTAGAAGTGATTTAGGGCTAATAGTAGGTGTACTGAAAGCTGGATTTGGGAACACCAACGATGGTAACAGTAGCAGAAGATTTTTTCCAATCCTGAATTAGCTGCAGAAATAACTGGAATTGAGTTTGATTTCATATACCGAATCAAGGTTATTATTGAAGTAATATCATGATTTGATCACAAAATCCAAATGCACGAGTTTGCCGATTATTGCTTAGATACTGCAAAACTTTAAGTTTCTCTATATGAGTGGCATCCTATGACACCTACAATGCACAAATTTTAATACATGGTGAAACTGCTATGAATGAGGCATTGTTGCCTATTGAGCTGTTATCAGAAGAAGCGGCTGAGGCTCGAAACAAACATTTCCGGCTTTACAGGCATAATTTTGCTAGATAGTTTTCAAGGGTTCAGTGTAAAATAGATATTATTCATAGGCTTTTACTAAGTTCTGACCCACTCTTCACTAGTATAAGACCCACTCCAAAAAAAGTTGATTACCTTTTACGAAAGAAGCAATTTCTTTCATGCTTCCGCCTGTACTTAACACTGAAGAGGATTCAGACTCGGAAGAGGTCTTTGAAGAATCAGACGAAGAAGAACCATATCCAGTTCTTTTAAATAAATAGTTGTTTTAAATAAATTAGTTGTCATAATTTTAAATAAAATTTATCGTTACAATGATAAATAAGTTGTTACTATGAATAAATTTATTATTTTCAGATAAATAAAATACTTTAAAGTAACATATTACAAAAATATCTTTTAATAATATTCTTGGGAGGCGGGGATTGGTTAGGCATTGGAAAGCTTAAAAATTAATATTTTTAGGAAATTGGCAAAAAAAATTTTTTTCACAGGGACGTTTTGGGGGTGGTATTGGAGGAATACCTCCCCCAGCCGATAAAAAATAATTTTTATTGTTTTAAGAAGTATGTAATCCATTTCTTTTAATAATTACATTATTTTTTCAAATGAATTTTTATTTCACTGCCCACAACAGGGGGCGGAGCTAAAAATGGCATTTAAGAATCTCTTGAGTACAACTTTAAGTTTTTGAACATTCTTTGACATTAAAAGTTGTAATTGCTAAACAAAATGACGGAAAAATTAAAAACGAACTTGCATTTTTCAGAGGTAGGATTAGTTCTTCCAAGGGGAACTTTTTTCTCCTTGGTTCGATTTTCCCTATTTTATATCTTTAACAGCCTATGACCGTAACAGATTTTTCTGTAAAGTTTCATTAACCTAGGGGCACTCAGTACATTTTTAGAGCCAATATAAGCTAAAAAAAAGGAAATGTCCGGCTAGATTCGCAAAATACCCCTATATGCGCCGGTGCGTTAGCATACAACACTGAGTCTTACGAGCGTTAAAGTCGACTCTATTCGCCCGGCCCCAATTAGATATTGTTACGAGATCGTGATTGAGCGTATCATGCATGTTTTGCCACTTGGTCCCAATCTCTAAAAGGATCGGCCGTCTGCAGAATGAATACGAATGGCAAATGCTGCTATCATCTGCAAAAGAGTAGATAGGGTTGGAAGTTTTACAGAGAAGATCATTTAGAAAAATAAGAAACAGGGTAGGAGGAAGAACAGAGCCTTGCGGTACCCCTAAATTACTCTTGAAAATAAAAATTTATCATACTTTCCATTACCTTAGAAAGAGTAGAACAGACTGCAATTGGGCGCTAATTTTTAGGGTTGTTAGCCTCTTCTTTTTTGGGGATTGGCGTTACATTTGCTAACTTCCAGCACATTGGAAACTCACCAGCATGATACAAGGTGCTGTTAATATTAAGATCTGCTAAAATCTTTTTAAATGCACGTGCTCGAAAGAATATCTTTGGCATAGTTATTGATACTCTGTCAAGCACGGGTAGTGGCTAATTGCTTTCCGGCAAGTAGGAATTTCTTGCAAATTGACCAGCCAGAAGGTTAGCTTTCTCAGCCGGGACAGTGAATATTTTGTAGTGTATGTGCACTTATAATAGGTATGCTCGTATACATATGAACAAGACTGTATGCAACATAAAACCAAAATTTGGAGTGTAACCAAATATCTTGTTTATAAATTATTTTTTTGGATTTTCACCAATATTGTATTAATTCTTTTAATTTTATGAAAATTGCTGACACTAGAATATTTTATTATATAAGCCGCTATTTTTATTTAATAAAAACAGAATTAACTTAAGAACTAAAAAAATAGGTCGTTTTTATTTGGATTCTCAACAAAAAGGGCATTTTGATGCTCGTAAGCAAAACGGCAGAAGTGCTAAGATAATACTTCCCTTTAACAATCAAAAGAAAACCCCTTTTTTTTCTTTAGATGGCGATCCTGCCAAACCAAAATTATTCCAAATAAATTTTGAAATAATCCTGCAGGACAAAGATCCTTTTAGTATCCTTTGAAAGAAATTTTTTTTCGTCCTGCTAAATTTTTAAAAGAGTCCTTACTACATTTAAAATGGACAGTACTTATCTGAATCCCGCAAATATACACCTATGAGTTCGGAAGAAGAAATTAAAGAATTATTCCGAAAATGGGAAGAATTGATAGAGTACGTTCCTATTGGTAGTACATCAACACTACCATCACCGAAAAACGTAGGACCAAAACCATTAACAATAGAGGAATATAGGGATAGGCAAAAAAAACAAGGCGAAACCAGTAGAAAAGGAAGTAAAATTAACAACCCCTAAAAAAAGAGGCGGAAGGAAAAGGCGCTTCCAAGAGGAATGCAGACTGAGACAAAGCGTTATACAAATAACCAGAGGCCAGCAGAAGCAAAGAATTATTGAAGAATTAAACAAAATCAAAACTGAAGGATGGAAAAATTTTAAATGAATACTTTTGAAATAACAGAACAAGATAGATTTGAAATAATTTTAAGAAATATAGAACCATTAATTCAAGAAAAGACCATGGGGATAAACGATGCAAAGGTAGAAGGCAATGCAAATGCATACGCCATTAATGACAATAAAATAACAATAAGCCAGTAAATAATAATTGTACTTTTGATCATCTTAGTTGTTTTTGGATTATGGAAACTGACAAGAAACTATATAAAAAAAGAAATTGTTAGCAATAGGGTACAAAATGTATAAATTAAATAATTGTAAATGGAAGAAATAAATAAAGAATTACAAAAAATTATTAGAAATGCATAAAAAATTAATTAAACTAAGTTGTTTAAAAAACAACAAAAATACGGTAAACTAGTTGCGATTTTACCAAATATAGCGAGAGAAGAAAAAATTAATCAATTTAAAAAACTAAAACAGACAGCATTGGATAGTATTGTAAGAAATAGTAAAGAATTCTTTAGTGAAGAAACAGAATTAGAATCAATGTATACCGAAAATCCATTAGAATCAGCAAACATGTCTAATTTCAACGCTAAACAGGCTTCGGATACAATTTCAACATTTGATGGAAAGACAAAAGACCTTGAAACATTCTTATCAATGGTTTCACTAGTGTACGATGAATTGAATGATCAAGGGAAAAATCATTTAATAAAATATGTAATAGCTATGGAAATGAACGATAGGGTTAGAGATATTCTAACAATAGTACAAACACCAACCACTTTAGATGAATTAAAAAATTCTTTGAAATAAAACTTCAAATCTACAAAAACAACAAGTAGCATCCATTTTGAACTAAAAAATACTAGACAAAGGGTAACGTATCAAACTATAAGGAAAAAAGAAACTCACTAATTGCAGACTTAACATTAGCACAAATTTCAGAATTAGGAGAGCAGGCAAACGAAACATCCCGCTCTATAATTAAGAAAATTAATGAGAAATTAGCATTAGAAAGTTTCCAAGAGGGTTTTCACGAAAACATAAGAATAGCAGTTATAGCAGCCAAACCAAAAACTCTATCCCAAGCTTATGAAATTGCCAGCACACAAGAAAGATCAATACATCTATCAGAAATATTTCAAACCCTGCAAATAGGTAGAAATAACACAAATAGAGAATTTAGGAACAACAATAATTTTTATGGTCAGAACAAACGAAACCATGATAACAATGACAGATACAATAATCGCAACAGAAATAACAGAAACAAAAATAATAGACGAAATTTTAATTACGAACATAATAGAAATACAAGTAATACCATAATAATAATAATAATAATACAATCGATACAACAGAAATAATACTTTCAATGGAAATAGGAGAAACAGCAATAAGAAACCCTGGAGATTCAGAATATATCTCCAGAGAGGGAAAATCACAGATTTACACAATAAATCCCAATACTTCAAATTTTATATATCTATGTATTAAAAACCTTAATTACAAACTGAACTTCTTGATAGATACTGGATGTGATATATCTATCTGCAAAGAAAATTTTGTACATGGATATAATATATTTGAACAAGATATCTTTAGATTAAATGGTATAACCAAAGACTATACGGAAACTCTCGGATCAACCAAATTAGAAATAGTACTTGAAGAACATTACTTGAAACATAAGTTCTATCTGGTAAACGATGACTTTCCAATAAACACAGATGGAATTTTGGGGATAGATTTCTTTTATAGATACAACTGCATAATAAATTATGATACACAAATTATGATCGTTTATATAGATAAGGATATTATCACAATTCCTATAGAAACTAATATAAAACAATTGAAAAGTGTCATCATACCCCCAAGAAGCGAAAAAATAGTAAAGATTAACATAGAAGTAGATGAAGATAGCGTCGTATGTAATACAGAAATAGAAAACGGAGTTTTCCTTGCAAATACGATAATACCAAAAAATACACTGGAAACGCCCGTACGATTATCACAGCTTAAAGCGTCCACAATAGCTTTACGACATTATAGCATTTATAAAACAACAAGCCAGAATGAAGAATATTATTCAGAAGAAAGATTTCGGAAATTGCTGGAAGCCATTAAATTTAAGGAATTTGATGATGAAAAAAAGAAAGCCTTATACAACATATTAAAACAATATCAAAACATATTTCATCTGGAGGGAGAACCCTTAACAACCAACAATTTTTACAAGCAAATTATAGAATTAGAAGATAACAACCCTGTATATATAAAAAATTACCGTTTACCACAAATACAATTGAATGAAATAGACAGACAAGTACAGAAACTATTACAAGAAAACATAATAGAACCGTCAATTAGTCCATACAACTCTCCTTTGTTATTAGTTCCAAAGAAGGGACAAGATGACATAAAGAAATGGCGTTTGGTTGTGGATTACAGACGTTTAAATGATAAAGTAGTAAACGATAAATTCCCCCTAACAAGACTAGAAGATGTTTTAGACAAACTAGGACGAGCAAAATTTTTTTCAACTCTTGATATGAGAAGTTCCTTTCATCAGATAGAACTAGACACAGCATCGAGACCAATTACAGCATTTGCAACTAAGAGCGGTCATTATCAATATAATAGACTACCTTTTGGACTAAAAATATCATCGAACAGCTTTCAGAGGATGCTTACCATAGCATTATCTGGTTTGGAATCTGAAGCATTCCTATATGTAGATGATATAATCATTTTCGGATGTAGCCTTAAACACCATAATAAAAATCTCACAAGAGTATTTGAAATATTACAATTTGAAACTGAATGCAGAAAAATGTTGCTTCTTAAAACCAGAAGTCTTGTATCTGGAACATCTTATTACAAAAGATGGTATTAAAACTGATCCAACAAAATATGAAATTATTGAAAAATATCCCATTCCCAAAAATTCAGATGAGGTTAGAAGATTCTTTCTGTAACTATTATAGAAGATTCATTCCGGATTTTGCTAAAATAGCAAATATATAAAAATAAAGAGAATTTAGAAAGCCGGCATAAGAAAAAGAAATACATATCTCAACAGGAGACTGATCACCTCCATATGTGGGAATGTATATCAATAAATGATATAAAGAAGCTTCAAATAATAAGGTTTATATATGAAAATAATAATGATAATAATCTTCAGAATAAATATGATGATAAAATTACACGCGTGATATGCAGGAGCAGAGAAAAACCTATGTTTTCCGAAACATTCATGGAGAAACTTCTATTGAAAATTAAGAAATTGAAGAATAAAAAGTACGTACTATATGATAATGATGAAATATTTAAATATATATCGGTAGAAAAATTGAAAAATGAGTATAATAAATTTAAAAATAATGACGTCGATATAATTATATTCAGAATGCCAAAAAGAGTAAATGATAACATAAAACAATACAGACTAATAGAAGAATATCATAACTCTCCTTATAATGGACATTTCGCAGTAAGAAAGACATTAATCAAATTAAAACAGCGATTTATTTGGAAAAATATGTACAAAATGGTTAAAAGCTATAGCTATATAGCTATATATATATATATATATATATATATATATATATATATATATAAGAACATGTGAGTCATGCCAAAAAGATAAACAAGTAAGACATCATACAAAAGAATCCTTTACAGTGACAGATACACCATCAAGTCGTTTTGACGTAGCGGTAATGGACACAGTTGGACCACTAAGACCGTCAGAAAATTTCAGATTCATACTCACAATGCAATGTGAACTCACAAAGTACGTTATTGCATGTCCGATTGAATCAAAAGAAGCCAAAACTGTAGCAAGAACTCTAATATAACAAGTTATTTTAAAATACGGTTTGTTTAACATTCTCAAAACAGATAGAGCACTGAATTTACTAATGAGTTGATGAAAGAGATTTGTGTATTATTAAAAATAAAACTAAATTTCTCGACACCTTACCACCACGAAACTCTGGGAACAATAGAACGCAATCACCGTGTTCTGAATAAATACTTTCTAAATTTCGTAAAAGACAACTGGCATGAATGGATACCTTCGCTTTTAATACAACTCCCAATATAGATAATAATTATTCACCCTTTGAATTGGTATATGGAAAACTACCAAGATTACCAGGTGACGAATTAAGTGAACCTAGAAAGATTTACAATTTAGACAATTATTTAAATGAACTTAAAATTAGACTTACTTATTCATTGCAAAAAGCAAGAGAAATAATTTTAGAAGTGAAAAAGAGACGAAAAGTAGAATCTGAAAAAAGACAGAACAAAATAGAACTAAATGTAGGAGACCTGGTTTCAGTAAAAGCTGAGAATAGAGAAAAACTAGATCCTCCATACAAAGGTCCATATAAAATATTAGACATGGATTATTTGAATGTCATCATAGAAATTGATAAATCAAAAATAAAAAGTATACATAAGAATAACTTAAAAAATTTTTTACTTATTAAAATTTAATAACAAAAAAAAATTTTAATTTATAAGTAAATATTTGTATCAACATAGAATAAGTCTAGTTTATATTAACTTAAAACACTTATCAAACAACAGTAAGCAATAAGAAATTTTTATTACACAATAATTTTACATATTTCTCTTGAAATTTTATTTTTAATAATACCCAAAACCAAAAAGGGTGAGGGTGTAGTGTATGTGCACTTATGCGCAACACTGTAATAATAGGTATATGCTCGTATACATATGAGCAAGACTGTATGCAACATAAAACCAAAATTTGGAGTGTAACCAAATTTCATTTTTACTTATAAATTATTTTTTTGGATTTTCACCAATATTGTATTAATTCTTTTAATTTTATGAAAATTGCTGACACTAGAATATTTTACTATATAAGCCGCTATTTTTATTTAATAAAAACAGAATTAACTTAAGAACTAAATCAATAGGTCGTTTTTATTTGGATTCTCAACAAAAAGGGCATTTTGATGCTCGTAAGCAAAACGTAAGGTAAGTAATCGTTTTTGCCAGTTATCTATATATTCTCTTTTATGCAGCTCAGTTATTATGTTGTTATTAGTTTTTACTAATTTGGTGGTGGGATCTGTCCTTGTAATTCGATATGTGTTTTTGTCTTCGAGTAGTTTTTCCATTTTTTTTAAAGTAATCGTGTTTATATTTTACCACTGTTTTGTTGCCTTTATCTGCTTGTGTTATAATTATATCTTTATGTTTACAAATTTTTTTTTTTTCGTACACAGTTAAAATAATTTTGTCCTTTTGATTGTGTTTAATATTTCTTCTGAATTGTGTGACCCTGTTGGCTAATTTTGTTCTTGTCATTTCTTTCTCCCCACTTCTGTTATCATCAATTTGTTGAATACACTGTTCAATATCTGCTATAATGTGTAAAGATGAGCAACTTTGTTTATTTATGGGTAAAGCAAATTTTTTCCCCAGTGAGAGTAACCATTTATGTACATTCCAACGGTATTTCTATTTTAGTTCTGTTTTCAAACGAGTGTTCATTAAAAATTAGTCCAAATTTTTTAAAATGTTTTTCTTTAAGTGTATTTAATGTTTTTAATTTGCTTCTCTCTGGTATTTGTTGTCATATATTTCGCTCTTTTTGTGTGGTTTTTTATAAATGTTTGAAAGTCGTCTGTTGTAACAAAGTTTTGTATACCTGATTTAAGATTGTAAAGTTTGCTTCTAATTCTTTTTAAATCGGCATTTGTTTGCGAAATTTATTAATTTAAAATTTTTTATGAAAATTATATTAAATATTCGTCAATTTACCCTTTATTTTCTCACACGCAAGCAATTTTGTTACCTGTGTTGTGATTTTTTATGATTTGTGACTATACCATACGTCCTACATGATATTAGATCGAAGTCGTTGTTGTTTTTGTACCAGCCTTTTTGTCTCATTGCAGTATTCTTTCATAGTTCTGCAAGTTTCACCATCATACTTTAGAGTTATGTGTCAGAAGAATTCCTTCATGTTTGTGTTTAACGAAAAAATATATAATATAAGAGTGTTGCAGCTTCAATTTACAATTAAATAAATTTCTTATTTCGGCTAGCTATCCGATGTTTTTATTATACATAGGTGTTAGTTTATCTTTGGCCATGTAGAATTTTCCTTTAGAAGTATATAATTGTCAAGCTAATAAGACCTAAAGAGTTTTAATGTAAATAAAAAACGAGTTTTGTTACATATTTCTCAACGTTTCGTTAATTTTATGTTCACTTTCTCAATACACTTGAAGAAAAAAATTTTAAAAAATTTGGACCAATTTTTAATGAACACTGGTTTGACAAAATTATTTTAACTGTGTACGAAAAAACAAAAAAATTTGTGAGGAAACATAAAGATATAATTATAACACAAGCAGACAAAGGCAACAAAACGGTGGTAATATATAAACACATTTATTTTAAAAAAACACATATCGAATTACGAGGACAGATCCCACCACCAAATTAGTAAAAACTAATAACAACATAATAACTGAGCTGCATAAAAAAGAATATATAGATAACTGGCAAAAATGTTCACTTACCTGTTCAGCTGCAACAGCTCCGAGAATTTATGGGCTACCGAAAATTCACAAAGCCGAAATGCCACTTTGTCCCACAGTATCATTGGTTCAAGTTCCTTGTTATAATTTAAGCAAATACGTAGGAACAATACTTAAAAACATAATATCTGATAAATACAACATCAGAAACTCTTTTGAATTATAACAACAACTAAAAAATACAAAACTTGATACTAATGACACTCTAGTATCCTTTGACGTAATCTCCCTTTTTACGAATATTCCAATTCACACTGCCATTAAAAACATAGTGGACAAATGGGACTTAATTAAATCGCATAGAAGAATACCACGGTCAAAATGTCTAGCCATATTAAAGTTTTGCCTATATGAAAAGAATTATTTCATTTATAACAATAAAGTATACAACCAAATCTTTGGTATGCTCGTGGGAAACCCGCTCTATCCAAAAATTGCTGATATCGTATTAGATAACTTATTGGACGTAGCATTGACTGAATTAAAGAACAATAACATTCACGTAAAATACGTAGCTAAATACGTAGACGATATTTTAGCTATGATCAACGTTCACGACAAAGATGAAATACTCAACACTCTAAATAAATATCACTCGAAAATTCAATTCACCATCGAAGTGGAGGAAAATAAAAAAATAGCATACCTTGATACTACTATTTATAGAGATGGAAATCATATAACTTTTGACTGGTATGCAACAGCTGGTATGCAACAGCTTCCCTATAAAATTAATAAAGTCCTAAATATCATCTTACAAACCCACACAAAATAACAAAGCAGGCAACTCTCATAAAGATAAACATTTTTACAGTGTAAAATACATACCTGCCTTACCGACAATAAGAATATAAAAACAACAATAAATAAAACTGACATATGCTTTGCTTACAATCCAAACAAAACATTAAATGTAATATTTACAAAAACACCAATAGAGATGCTACAACAAAACAATGTAGTTTACGAAATCCTTTGTAAAGGAGACAACAGCAACAACTGCAATCTTGTTTACATTTGAACAACAAAATCCGTGAAACAAACATTATTTTTGTCTAGCACTGGCTGGACTTAAAAAGAATATTTTATTTTAGACCTAAGATACGAGTAATTATTGTTAGTTCAAAAATTATTGAAGATACAATAAATAAATTATGGAATAAAAAAAAAAAAAAATTTGAACAACAAAGAGAAGTTTGGAGACAAAAATAAATGAGCACAAAGCCGATGTAAATAAAAACAAGGAAAGTACGGCATTATCTCAACATATAGCACAAACAAAATATACACCTGTGTGGAAAAAATTCATGTTTATTTGTTTGTTATTTGTAAAAGTATTGTTATTAATACCAATGTAACCCAAGTCCATATTATAAGTTTTTCTTAATTGTTGACCTTTGATTAATTATGTGTAAGATGTTGTAAATTCGGCTAAAGGTCCATCTAAAATAAAAACAGCGTTTATATTTTATTCTATAAAATTATTTTAGTATATTCCATTATCAAGGAAATCTATTTAACAAGAAAAACATTTCATAAATAACAAACACTATAATACATAAATTATTTCGTACATACATTTTAAAAGACGAAAGTTAGAAACAAAAAATATCACTGTTACATTCAACGGACAATTGAAAACTTAATTTAATTTTGTTATTATATGTCTGTACAATTGCGCACAACTATCGGTGTCTGTTTTATAGTTCAATCGTTCATTTGGCGGTACAGAAATTATATGAAGCATTTCAAGAGTAAATATTTTCTTGTAGCTGTTCTCTTCTTGTAGTACTCTCACGTTCCTAAAATTAGGTTTGTGATTGTGTCTGGCACAGTGTGCCGCTAGCGCCGTTTTTTGCTCTATTGGTTTGTCTGTTGCTTTGATGTCCGATTTATGAGAGGACATTCTTGTTTTCAATTTTGTTTTTGTTATGCCAACATATGATTTATTACATGGATTTAATCCGTCACCATTGCAATTGATTTTGTATATTAAATTGGACATGTCTTCTTTTTTCAGCTTGCCTATCATTTTACTAAATAATTTGCTCAATGAATTGTCTGTTTTCATTGCTAGTTCAAATGTGTTGTTATTGTAAATATTTGTATTTTTAATTCTTTCGGTTAGTCCCGGAATATACTTTAAAGTTTACTTTAAAGTTTTTAATTGATATTTTGAATAATTTTTCTGTTGCACGTAAATAAACATGCTACAAATCTTCCATTTTTCTTAAAGCTTTGATTGATAACAAAAAATGTCTGAAGTTTACCATTTATTGCTCGTAGACCACGTGTGTTGCTTCCTATCTGTTATTAAATGTTTCCTTAAACGACACGTTAACCGTTGATCTGGATAAAAAAAATTTGCCAACTAGAAAGTGCACATGTAAACAAAATTACATGTGAAGTCTATAATAATATTTTGAATACACTTTCATATACTCACACTTTTCTAAAGTTTTTTTGGTAATAATTATAATGTTCAGCAGGAAATAGTTAGTAGCCTGTATAGCCAAAACCTACTAGACAAACAAATACTATAAGAAAACGAATGACTACTTAACAGAAACATGTGGTACTTACACAGGAATTTAAATATTCACTTTTCTTATAAAGATAACTTTATTTTCTATCTTTAAATAATTTTACTTGTGCTAATGCTTCAACGCCTAATTTACTTTTGAAAGTTTTCAATGTATCACTTCATTCTACTACTAAATTAACGGTTATTTCCCAAAAATATTTTATGTATTACTGTGTTAACATTTGATTTTAAATGATTATCAGATCAGATCAACAACAAAAATATCTGCTGACATATAAGTGCATGTCCAAGAGAAAATTTCCTTTTTTTATAGTAGGACTTGCAAGTTATTTACATGTCTATAAAAAAAAGAATGTACATATTCAATAACAAAATCAACAAATAAACCCAACTTGGGTTTATTAATTAAACGCGGAGCGTTTTGGGGTTATTAATCAAAAAATAAATACAAGGAAGACTCTTATATTTAATAATATTGCAAACCTTTTATCTAATATGTCAAAGCTGTTTGAGGGAATGTTAATAACTAAGCTAAACCCCATTCTAAACGACAAAGGGTGCTGTCCAACCCATCAATTCGGCTTTAGGAAAAAACATAGTACGATAGAACAATCTCACAGGTTAGTTAATGTTGTTAAGAAGACCTTTAGAAAAAATACTGCTCTGCGCTTTTTATCGACGTTTCTCAAGCATTCGATAAGGTATGGCACGCTGACGTAATATATAAGTTAAAACTGACAGGCTTATTGACAGAGATTCTACTCTCGTTTTATATTGCAAACTTTTATTGTACAATTTCGTGTTATGGCAATCAATCATGGGGTACTACCTCAGCTAGCAATGTAGAAAAAATACAAAGTAGGATTCTTCGAATGATCAGAGTTGCTCCCTGGTATATAAAACACTTGAAATACCGAAACATGCAGTAAAAAAGCTTGAAACTCATCCAAATCCACTGGCCCGTAACTTACTAAATTAACCTGGTCTCATTTGACTAAGAAACAGGGATATTCTGTCTTTCGTCCATATATCAGAGGGATGACCTGCAAATGACCTGGTTGGACCTAACATGTATATTTATTTTTAGTCTAGATTTATGATATAAGTAATTATTGCTAGTTCAAATATATGAAAAAAAAAACTGGAAATGGGGTGATGATCAGCAACAGGCGTTCAATATCCTCAAAACTAAATTAACAAAAGCAGCTGTGCTAGCGTGCCTAGATTTCTCAAGAGAATTTTTCTTGCAAACAGATGCCACAGATTATAGGCTAGGAGCGGTGCTCACAAAAGAAGTAGACGGAGAAGCAATCGCATATGCCAGCCGCCATTTAAATGAAGCAGAAAAAACTATTCGGAAATAGAGATGGAATGCTTAGCCATCGTTTGGGACATTCGAAATATGCGGGCATACGTAGAAGGCTACAAACTTACTATAACTACTGATCAGTTAGCGCTGAAATGACAAAATTCTATTGAAAGTCCCATAGGAAGATTAGCTTGGTGTGCATTTGAACTTCAACAATACAACTACACGATACAGTATCGGAAGGGCAAAACCAACGTAGTTGCAGACATCTTATCACGACAATCTGTAGAGGTTGCCGAATTAACCAGCTATGAAGCCCAGAGAAAAGAGGAATGTAAGTCGATACAGAATATGTATGAGATGAAAAGCGGTTATAAGTTATGAACACATCCACTGTGATATTTTTATTAAGAAAAATTAGTACCAAAATATATAAAATAGTACCAAAATATATAACCAAAATATATAACTAAGTTTTGGTGGCTGCAGATTTTGTATAAAAGCATTGGAAGTGATATAATTTTGGTCAATCTTGTCGCAGCGATTGCAAAGGTAAGACCATTAGAGTTGTGCATAAGATTTCATTTCGCTGAATCGTTCAGATCGTACAGCGAGATTTAGTGAACTAGGCCGTTCGTTACGGTCATCGTTCTTTATTTTAAACAGCAACTTAATGTAATTCTAATCAAATACATCAGTTTATTCTGGCAACACTTCACAAACAGCTGTTTGCAAGAAGTAAGTACATATGTACATACATAATATTTAACTTATTTATTTACATCTGATTTATCAGGTTTCTTAATTATAGCTTTAAAATGTATCTTTTTATTTTAGTACATATTTTAATGTGAAATAAAGGGTATACGTATTGTTCTGAATAATTTTAACAAACAATTTATATATTTTGTGGAATTACGCTGTGAAACAAATTCAAATTAGCAAAAGTTAGGTCGATTCTGAGAGTGAGGGGTGAAAAAAGATGCTAAATTAGAAGACCCGTTCTTTTATGTTTGATTAAAAAATATTCGAACTAACATAAAAAACGCCGCGATACGGGTATTCTAATTCAGCCTCTATTTTCACCCCTCACTCTCAGAATCAACCTAAGTTTTGCTAACTTGAATTTGTTCCACAGTGTTATAGTACTTAAAATGAATATTAATACATAAAAGGTTAAGGATTATTGCATTAAATATCAACCAATAATTTTTCCTTTATTATTTTAATTTACAAAATTAAAATTAAATTTGAGATGATTTGCTTTTTAAGATTTACCGGTTGACGCCCCTGACAAAAAATAAGAAAAAAAGAATTTGAACAGTTGATAATTTATTTATGAACATTTATAGAGTCAACTACCTGAACAAAACAAAAAAACGCAACGTACGATGAACGATAAAAAGAAAACACTGGCCGAGTTACAATCGTTGAGTTACGGGAATCGTTCAATTGAACTAAGTCGTACATGACCGACACAACTCTAAAGACAATTATTATTGGTGGTAACCCGCTGTAATAATTTATTATCTATTGAATGATTACTAAGTAAAGAAATTGGTGGTAACCTGCTGTTTCTCCTGCTTAACAAAACTCGCCAGGCTTTATTAGTGTTGTATTCCCGTGGTAACCTGCTGGTTTCCCACTAATAATACGTCAGGTGTGAGAGTAGATTGGTGACCGGATTTGACAAAGTGTTCCCGTGGTAACCCGCAGGTTCACTCAACAACCTAACCACTCTGTGTAAGAGCTGAATTTGTCCGATTTGCATTAAATATGAGTTCCCGTGGTAACCCGCAGATTCACTCGGCAACGTAAGCAGAGCTGTGTAGAGCTGCATTTGGCCGGTTTTTGCTAATGCTGTTTTACCGTGGTAACCTGCAGGTTCATAGTAGTTATAAGCACTCTGTATTAGAAAACTGAGAGAGCTCATAGTGGATGAGTTATTAATAATCGCTGTCATTGAGTAAAGTTTATTAATACGCTCAATTGTAAATAAAGATATAACGTTTTCGAACGGTGTTTCTTTCAATACGGTCTAAAGAACATATATTTTCTGTGACAGAACCCTCGGACACCGGTGAGTTTAACCCACGAAGAAACGTCGTGGCGCCCGAGCAGGGACCGCGAAAGAAACATTAACGTAGAAAATATATTCGGCGTTAAAAGGTGAATTATGTAAAGACAGCATACTAAAAAACGATTGAAAAAATCGTGTAAAGTCAAAACATTAAGACAAAACATTTTGTTTAATTATAATGAAAACAAATAAAGTGAATGAAACAGGGAAAAAGGTGCAAAATACGAAATGATTGCAATTAACGATTTACACTTTTTTTTAAATAAAAGAACAGTGCGGGACTATAAAATAAAGTAAAATTATTATAAATAAAAACTGATACATAATTGAATAATTTCTTAAAAATTTTGTGAGTAATAAATTGTTGAAGTTCAGCTAGGCATACTCCCTGAAGAGGGATGAATTAGTGCTTCACCTAACTGATTCTAGCCTGGATACTGTCGAAGAACTCCGCAAAAGGCTAGTGAAATTTATTAATTCCGATCATGATGCAAATTTTACCGCTCGTTTGTTGGGACTTTAAGAAAAATACGAAACTTTCAGCCCTTTAACCGCACCAATAAAGGACGAAAGTAGAAATACCGCTATCTGTCGACAGCTAAGAGTACCTATAAAGCGTACCAAATAAAGCTTCAACAAACATAACTAAGTCAGTTATTGACCACGTCCGTAAATGGGAACTTGTTGTGATGTCGCACCGGAACCCTTTTATAAATTGGGAAAAAGAAATTTTTAATTTTATTAAGTTTATTTAAGTAAACTTAATATTTTTTTGAATTTCAATATGTAATAGTGATAAAAAGTTGCCACTTGCTATTGCTAAGTCAACTATAAAGTTTGAACACGATTGGAGTAGGGTAACAGGTGCCCCAAGGCCAAATGCCGCAGATCGAAATACATATATTGAAATTTAGCAAAATTAAATACCTTTAGATCTGCAAAAGCCGTATTATAGAAATAAAAGGACTATTCTAAGTACAATAAATAAGTTTTACTCAACGAAAAATCATTACAATATCATATCTACCACCATCTTACTACTCAATAAAAAAATATAAATTTAAAAAAAATATATATTTTTCATGTTTTTATACACAATTTAGGTACTAAAACGTGAAAAATGTTATATAATGAAAATGGATAACAAATTTTTATGTTTTGCATTATTTGAGGATTAGTTTTAATGAAATTTAAATAATAATGCATAATAAAAACCACAACTAAAATAAAAAATATAACTATATAAGATAAAAAGACAAAGAAATGTTGTCAAGGCTTCTGTGGCACCTCAAGATATGGTTCTATCGCAATAAAAATTTGCAGAATAACTTCTCACATAAAAAGACAAATTTTTATTACCTTTAGCTGCGTAGCCGCTGCTAAATGAAAACAAATTCCGTTGGCTACAATTGTCGCCGTTTAGTCAGCTACGTAATGATATTGAAGACGACAGCTACATCATAAACTCTGACATTGTTGTAGAAATACCTATTTTCCTTTTATAAAATTAAATAACTTTTTCAAAAAATAATAAATATTTTCTCCAAAATTTTTGTTTGTATATAAATTTGTAATTTACAATTTTGTGACATTTTCTTTGGTTGAATAAAATAAAATTCTCGCTCACAAAACTAGAAATTAGCCTAAGTTGATTACAGTCACAACGGTGGTCATGTAGCTTTGGAGGCTGAAAATAATCGTTTACCTATAAACATGTGTATTTTATTTTTGACACTTTGTAGTCGGTATCCTGATGTTGTCTGTGTGTTTAATGCATCTAGGTTTTAAAACAGAGATCTCATCTATATAAAAATCAAACGCATTTAAAAAAATATGTTACTCTATATACATACACATGTACATACATACATATACATACATATGTACATACATACATATTTTTTTCGCAATTTTTATTTATTGTATCTTCAATATAATTGAACTATCAATAACTACTCATATCTTAAGTCTAAAAAAATAAATATACTTGTTTAGTTCAAACAGTGCTGGACAAAAAAATGTATGTTTCACGGTTACTGTAATTTGCGGGTTATTCCTCTGATGTACGGATGAGATAAGCAGTGTCCCTCCTTCTTAGTCGAATGTAACCAGGTTCATTTGGTATGTTACGGGCCAGTGGATTCGGATGAGTTTCAAGCTTCTTTAAATACCTTATGGCAAGTTTCGCTATTTCTGCTTTAACTGATGGCACGTTTAGATCTTTATGGATGTTCGAGTTTTTTATATACCAAGGAGCAGATGTAATTATACGAAGAATCTTATTTTGGCGCCTTTGAATTTTTTCTACGTTGGTAGCTGAGGCAGTGCCCCATAATTGAATGCCGTAACACCATATTGGTTTTAGAATTGACTTGTATAATAAAAGTTTGCAATCTAAAGCTAGAGTAGAATTTCTGCAAATTAGCCAGTTTAGTTGGACTGCTTTCAACTTCATTTGTGTTAACTTTGTTTCTATGTGGCGTTTCCATGTAAGGCGCCTGTCAAGATCTATGACGAGATATTTGACGTCTGAAAGCTGAGGTGTCGTTTGGTTATTTATCTGAATTTCTAAATTTTCTAAATTAAATATGTGGTCTTGTAAATATCGTGAATGCTCAAAAAAGCCTTGTCATCAGCAAATGTCGATGTGTGAACTCGGTTACTAGTTGGCATGTCTGAAGTATACAATAAGTATAAAAAGGGCCCCAATATACTACCTTGGGGAACTCCGGCTTCAATTGGCTGGGGTGAGCTTAAAAAATATCCTTCTTTCACAATAAATTTTCGTTCGGTGAAATAACTATCTAGCAGCTTATAGAGGTTTACGGGAAAATTCAGTTTTAGATGATATATTAGTCCTTCATGCCATACCTTATCGAATGCTTGAGAAACTTCAATAAAAAGCGCAGAGCAGTATTTTCTCTCTTCAAAAGTCTTCTTAACAACATTAACTAACCTGTGAGTTTGTTCGATCGTACTATATTTTTTCCTGAAGCCAAATTGATGGTTTGGAATACATCCTTTGTCGCTTAGAATAGGGTTAAGCTTAGTTATTAACATCCTCTCAAACAGCTTTGACATATTTGACAAATGGCTTATAGGTCTGTAGATTCAATTTTTGTGTGGTCTTTTCTTGGTTTAGGAATCATGTTAACCAAGGACACCTTCCACTCTGTGGGAAAGTACTCAAGACGTAAAATGACATGAAAAATAAAAAAAAAACGATTCTGCGAGCTACACGGGGCAACTCAATTAACATCTTGTTACTGGTTTTATCAACGCCAGGTGCTTTTTTGGTGTTTAAATCCGTTATTGCCTTTTCAAGATCACCAAACTCAAATCTTATCGGTACTGCAGCACTAGCCTCGACAACTGGCAACTCAACTATATCAGTCGATATATTTGGGGTAAAAACCTTTTTCAAATGTCCAGCAAATAAATTTCCTTTTTCGGTATCACTCCTTCCCCAGCCTCCAGCTGAAGTTCGCAAGGGAGGCTTACGTAAGACTGGCCTTTTAAGGTTTCTACAAGCACGCCATAACGAATAATCTGATTGAGGAGTTGCGTCTAGGTCTCCCAAATAGTTTTTCAGGGATGCTACTCTTCGAGATTCCAGCATCTCTCTTAGCCGGCTCGTGCATTCTTTAAGTCTGCTTTTGAGTTTAATTCTTCTTTTTTTAGCCAAGAGCCGTTCGACAGCTGCAGAATAAATTTATGTGTATCTAGCTAGTTGTCGGGTAATTGTTGAATGTTGGGCAGCTGCTTTGAGGTTTTGGTCAAAATTAATAACACTCCACTCTACGTCTTCAGGTGTTCTTAGCGGGTTGTTTTCCGAACAATCAGTACTAAGATACTTTCTATATTTCAACCAATTAATGTTTGTGATAGTCATTGGTGATATGATGTTCTGTTTGTCCCATATATAGACGATAGTGGGTGAATGATCTGAGGATAATTCAAGTGACCCTTCAGCTTCAATCGTTTCTCTCGGAATACCCTTAATCACGCCAAAATCAATAACATCCGGTATTTTTTGTCGATCAGTAGGCCAATAGGTGGGTTGTCCACTCGATATCACATTCAGACGCATTTTTGAAATTGTGTCAAACAAAACACGACCTTTTGGAGTTATTAGGCGTGATCCCCAAAACATATGTTTAGCGTTGTAGTCGCCTGATGCTATGAAACAGGGACCTAGTGATTTGAAGAAATCGCTGTATTGACTCTCTGATATTTGAAACCTAGGGGGTGAATAAATTGAAGAAATAACTAAGTTTTGATGAAATTCTTCAATGCAGATGTTTGTTGCTTGTAGGTAATCTTCACAAAAATCACACAGTAAATAATGTTTGATTCGAGCCTTTATTAATATTGCTGAACCACCACATGTTCTGCCACGGGGGTCTTTGGTGTCATATACGATATAGCCATTTATTTTAAAAAAGATATTTGTTGTTAAGTGATTCTCTGCAACCAGCATGACATCAATTTGTTCCTTCTTAAGGAAGTATTCGAGTTCATTTTTGTATTGGCGCAAGCCGTTTGCGTTCCAGAAACATATTTTTAAACAGTTCATGGTTTGTTAAGTAACGCCTGCAACATAGTAGATTGCATGCGTACCATTTCTTGCATCATGCTGCTTATAGAGTTTATAAAACTGTTTATCGAAAGCTCTAGTATGACCATATTCTTGACAATTTAAACACTGGACAGGTCCTGGACGCTTATGCGGCTCCTCTACAGTTATTTTACGGTGTAACAGGTATTTCAGATTGTAAATCTGATATCTCCAGGTTCCAGTACAACGCAAAATAGTGGTTGGGGGACACGTTCCCGATTACGGAGATTATTTACACTTTTTATTTTAAAACCCGCTTTTTGGAGTCCGGCTCTTATTTCAGCTGGATCAACGTATGAATCTACACCTTTAATGACTACCTGTAGACCTTTGCTACTCTTCAGCTGATAGGTATAAAAGTTCTTTTTGCAGTTTTCAAACTCGTTAACTGCTTTACGATAACTACTTTCATCAATAAATTGTATTTTTATATCATCAATGTTACCACGCTTGATGGGAATTACATAAAATGAGTTCTCGCCAATAATTGTAATTAACTTTTTTATTAAGTCGTTCGAATTTTTCTCCCTCAAATAAACTGGAGGTGGTTTGAACAACTTAATTGCCGTTTTATGTTCACTTGCAAAGATAGCAAAACGATTATGGGTGCAAGCTGCGAAGATTTAGGGCTTCGACATCTTTTTAATACCGTAATGTATCTGTCCATTCCCAATTGCGTCTTAGGTTTTTCTACACTATCCATATTAGTTTTGGTAACACTTTGTACAGAAGGCGACTTGTTTGTAGTTATTTTATTGTCATCACTTATCAAAAGCGACGAACAAGATTGGGCACGTAAAACTGGCGTAGTGTTTAAACACAAATTATTTTCAGTTTTTTTGTTTTTATTTAAATCAAAATGGTCTACATTTTTGTTACTTAAATTAAAGAGGCTCATTGGTCCCTATTGTTTTTGTTTTATTTTTAAAGTAGCAAAGTGATAATGCCGTTGTAAAAAAAGAAAAAGGAGAGAAAAAAAATGTTTACAGACAACTTTGTTGTTGTATTAAAAACAAGTTTGTTTTTTTTTTGCTTTTGTTTGAATTTGTTCACACTTTTTGTTTTTGTTTTGGCAATTGCGAACACAAACTAAACATATGTATGTATATTCTTAATGTTATGTTACACTCATGATTTTCATTTTCACAGAAATATTAAATTTTGTTTTTTAATTTTTCGAAAATTGTTTATAAAAATATTTTGGAAAATATTTTTTTTTTAATTTTTTGTAAAATTTTATTCGAAAATTTTTTAAACAATTTTTTTTAAATTTTCTTAAAAATATCATTTTGAAAATATCTTGTAAAGTTTTTTGTCAATATTTAATAAATTTTTTTTTAATTTAAACATTTTTTTAAAAAATTTATTGAAATTTGTTTTATTTTTTAAATTTTGGACCTTCCTGAAATCTATATTGAGCTAGAATGGTCAGACTAAAGCCAAAAATCCATAAAAAAAATTTACTCATATTGACCCCCCATGTGCCTTTTAGGTGCTCCAATTTATCAGTGGGTACCCTGTGGGTCCATGGGCTGCCTATATGTGTATTGCTTTCTATAATACAAACCAAAGCAGAAAAACCATACGAACCTAAAAACAAACAAAAATCGCCCCTCGCAGGGGATTATTGATTCCCCCGAGATCTGTATACACTCCTTGCGATCTACCTGTCACTGTCTAATATTTATTTGACAAAAAAAAGGCAAAAGAGAATCATTAAAGCCGAAAAAATTAAAAAAAACGTGAAAAAATATAGGTGGGCGTGGTTTTTGGCCCGCAGCCTCCAAAGGTATGATCCGATGTTACTGAATTGCAATACGAAAATTTTCGAAACTATGACTGACAGATTGGTGTGCTTAAATTGTTTGTATCTCTTCTGGTGCCTTGGCAAACGTCATTTCAACGTCAAGACGGACACGGTCATCGCTCAATCAACTTCTCTATGTATAAGGATTCAGAATATATATACTTTATCGGGTCGGAAATGAATATTGTATAAATTAAATACGGAATGACAAACTTACTATATATACCCTTTCCAAATGTGGTGAAGGGTATAAAAACATGTTGGTCTATATAAATTTTTAATATGTATTAAAAATATGATGTTGCACTCATGATTTTCACTTTCATAGAAATATAGAATTTTTTTTAAAATTTCGTTTAAGTCCAGCCAGTGCTAGACAAAAATAATGTTTGTTTCACGGATTTTGCAATCATTTGCGGGTCATCCCTCTAATGTGCGGCCAAGAAAAGCAGTATCTCTTCTTTTTAGTCGAATGTAACCAGGTTCATTCAGCATGTTACGCGCCAAAGGGTTTGGATGAGATTCAAGCCTCTTTAGATATGTGACTACATGTTTCGTATTTCTGCTTTAACTGATGGCATGTTTAGGTCTTTGTGGATGTTCGAATTTTTTATATACCAGGGAGCAGATGTAATAATACTTAGAATCTTATTTTGGCGCCTTTCAATTTTTTCTACATTGCTAGCTGAGGCAGTGCCCCATAACTGAATCGCATAACACCAAATTGGTTTGAGGATCGACTTGTACAGTAGAAGTTTACAATCTAAGCTCAGGGTGGAGTTTCTGCCAATAAGCCAATATAGTTGTGTTGCTTTTAGTTTCATTTGTGTTAACTTAAAGTCACTGTGGCTTTTCCAAGTAAGGCGACGGTCAAGATGTATACCCAGGTATTTAACGTCTGAAAACTGTGGTATCATTTAGTTATTTATGCGAATAGGAGGGCATGAGTCCCTACGTAGTGTGAAAGTTATGTGAGTACATTTTCCTTCATTCACTTTTATTCTCCATTTTTCTGGCCATTTTTCCAATTTGAGTATGTGGTCTTGCAAAAGTTAAGTATCACTTTCAGTAATACTTAAAAAAGCTGTGTCATTTGCAAAAGTTGATGCGTGGACTAGGTGCTAATTGGCATATCTGATGTGTACAGTAAATATAAAATTGGTCCCAAAATACTACCTTGGGGAACTGCGGCTTCAATGAGCTGTGGCGAGTTTAAAACGTCACCTTCTTTTAGTAAAAACTTGTGATTCATTAAATAATCTTTTAAGAGCTTATACAAGTTTTCGGGCAAGTTCAGCTTTATCTTAAATATTAGGCCTTCGTGCCAAACCAAACGTGCTTGAGAGACGTCGATAAAAGCGCAGAACAGTATTTTTTTTCTTCAAAGGTCGTTTTAATTACATTTACTAATCTGTGTGTTTGTTGGATCGTACTATGTTGTTTTCTGAAGCCGAATTGATGGTTCGGAATTCGGAATTGGATTCAGCTTAGTTATTAATATTCTCTCAAATAACTTTGACACGTTTGATAAAAGGCTTATAGGTCTGTATGATTCTACTTTTGTGTAGTCTTTTCCTGGTTTAGATATCATAGTAATCAAAGAGACCTTCCATTTTGAGGGAAAGTACTCAAGACGTAAGATGGCATTAAAAACAAAAAGAATAATTCTGCGACCTATACGGGGCAACTCAACTAACATCTTGTTACTTGTTTTATCAACGCCAGGAGCTTTTTTGGTGTTTAAATCTGCTACTGCCCTTTCAATGTCTCTAAATTCAAAACTGAGGGGTACTACGGCACTAGTCTCTACTGATGGCAACTCAGCTATATCAGTACATACATTTGGGGTGAATACCTTCTTCAAATGTCCAACAAATAAATTGCCTTTTTCGGTATCATTCCTTGCCCAGTCTCCACAAAAAGTTCGCAAGGGAGGCTTACGACCGGTCTTTTAAGGTTCCTACATGCACGCCATAATGAATAATCTGATTGTGCAGTTGCGTCGAGGTCTTCCAAGTAATTTTTCAGAGATGCTACTCTTCGAGATTCTAGCAGCTGTCTTAGCCGTTTCGTGCAATCTTTAAGTCTAGATTTGAATTGAGGAGATCTGTGTGCTTGCCACTCTCTTCTAATTTTTCTTTTTTCAGCCAAGAGCCGCTCGACATCTACAAAATAAATTTGATTGTATCTAGCTAGTTATCTGGTTTCTGTCGCATGTTTGGCAGCTAATTTAAGGTTTTGATCAAAGTAAATTAGATTCTGGTCCACATCTTCTGTTTTTCTTAGCGTTATGTTTTCCGAACAATGAGTACTGAGATATTTTCTATATTTCAACCAATTAATGCTTGTGCAAGTTGTTGGCGACAAGATATTTTGCTTGTTCCATATATAGACAATAGTGGGTGAATGATCTGAGGATAATTCGAGTGACGCTTCAACCTTAATCATTTCTCTCGAAATACCTTTAGTCACGCCAAAATCAATAACATCAGGTATTTTTTGTCGATCAGTAGGCCAATAAGTGGGTTGTCCACTTGATATCACATTCAGACGCATTTTTGAAATAGTGTCAAATAAAACACGACCTTTTGGAGTAATAAGTCTTGATCCCCAAAACGTATGTTTAGCGTTGTAGTCGCCTGATGCTATGAAACAGGGACCTAGTGATTTGTAGAAGTCGCTATATTGACTCTCTGATATTTGAAATCTAGGAGGTGAATAAATCGAAGAAATAACAAAGTTTTGATGATATTATTCAGTACAGATGTTTGTTGCTTGAAGGTAGTCCTCACAAAAATCACACAGTAAATGATGTTTAATTCGAGCCTTTATTAGTATTGCTGAACCACCACATGCTCTGCCACGAGGGTCTTTAGTGTCATATAATATATAGCCATTGATTTTAAAAAAGCTATTTGTTGTTAAATGAGTCTCTGAAAGCATCATGACATCAATTTGTTGGTTCTTCAAGAAGTACTCGAGTTCATTTTTGTAGCATTTTCATCAATGCTACCACGCTTGATAGGAATTACATAGAATGAGTTTTCCCCGATAACTGAGATTGACTTAGTTATTAATTCATTTAAATTGTTCTCCCTTAAAAAAATTGGTGGTGGTTTAAACGACTTGGGTGCCGTTTTTGTTTCACTTCCTTCGTTATCTAAAATAGCAAAACGATTATGGGAATTTATTCCGTTAGAGTCCTTGTCTTTTTGTACTTTAGCCATTGGTGCAATCTGCGAAGATTTAGGGCTTCGACCTCTTTTCAATACAGTTATGTATCTGTCCATTCCCACTTGCGTCTTGGGTTTTTCTACACTATCCATATTATCTTTGGCAACACTGTGTTCAGAAGGCGATTTGTTTGTAGTTATTTTATTGTCATCGCTTAGTAAAAGCGACAAACAAGATTGGGCACGTATAACTGGCGTAGCATTTACACACAAATTATTTTCAGTTTTTTTGTTTTTATTTAATACAATATTGTCCACATGTTTATTGGTTAAATTAAAGAGGCTCATTAGCCTTTATTGTTTTTGTTTTATTTTAAAAGAAGCTATTTAATATGTCGTTGTAAAAAATAAAGAAAAGTAAAAAGACAAAAAAAATATTTTACAAACAAGTTTGTTGTTGTATTAAAAGAGTTTTGTTTTTTTGTTTTAAATTATTCACACAATGTATGTTTTCTTTTTGTTAATGCGAGCTTAAAAAAAAATTACGTCCGCACTTATCAACGCCAAAAACAGAACTGTAATATTTTTTGTATTTTTTATAGGTTTGGAAATGAATATTGTATAAATTACACACGGAATGACAAACTTATATATACCCTTTCCTCCTATGGTGAAGGGTATAAAAAATACATTCTTGTTAATTTAGACAAAAATAATGTTTGTTTCACGATTGTTGCATTTATTTGAGGGTCATCCCTCTGATGTACGGCTAAGAAATGCAGTATCTCTTCTTTTTAGTCGAATGTAACCCGGTTCATTTAGTATGTTACCCGTCAAAGGGTTTGGATGAGATTCAAGCTTCTTTAGATACTTTACTGCCTGTTTCGCTATTGATGATGCTATGAAACAGGGACCTAGTGATTTGTAGAAGTCGCTATATTGACTTTCCGAAATTTGAAATCTAGGAGGTGAATAAATCGAAGAAATAACTAAGCTTTGATGAAATTCTTCAAGACAGATATTTGTTGCTTGAAAGTAATTCTCACAAAAATCACACATTAAATAATGTTTGATTCGGGCCTTAATAAGTATTGCCGAGCCTCCACATGCTCTTCCACGGGGGTCCTTAGTGTCATATCAAATATAGCCATTGATTTTAAAAAGGCTATTTATTGTTAAGTGTGTCTCGGAAATCAGCATGACATCAATTTGTTGGTTCAAGTTCATTTTTGTATTGGCGTAAGCCGTTTGCGTTCCAGATACATATTTTTAAACAGTTCATGGTTTTTTTAGTATCGCCTGCAACATCATAGATTGCATGCGTACCATTTCTTGCATCATGCTGCTCATAGAGCTCATAAAACTGTTTAACGAATGCACTAATGTCTCGATGCTTGCTTCGAGACGATTATAGTTACCAGATGGTGTTTGTTCTTTAGGTTCTGGGTGCAAATTTGGAGTAAAATTAGTTGTTGGTGTCGCTTTATGTACTGAAGTATGATTTGTTTTTACCATATCTGCGTAAGAAATATGTTGTGTTGTTGGTTGGGCTAACTGAGGATAATGAGCATTTGCTCGATATTGTGGGTGCTTAGCAGGAGTATTTGATTTTTGAGTGGTTTTCCCTACCATGGAAAAAACTGGACAGCCTCTGTAGTTAGCAGTGTGGTTTCCACCGCAATTGCTAAATTTTTTAACTTTCGAGGGGCGGAACAATGTAGCTCTCCACACACAACGCAAACCGGAGGCAATTTGCAGTAAGCCCTAGTATGACCATATTCTAGGCAATTTAGACACTGTACGGGTCCTGATCGCTTATGCTGTTCCTCTACGCTTATTTTGCGGTGCAACAGATATCTTAAATTATAGATAGGGTGCGTTTCGTTCTTTTTCAATCGCATATCTCCAGGTTCCAGTTCAACCGGAAATAGAGGTTGAGGGACACGTTCTCGATTTCTGAGGTTGTCTACACTTTTTACCTTAAATCCCGGTTTTTGGAGGCCGTCTCTAATTTCGACTGGGTCAACATATGAGTCTACACGTTTTATAACTACCTGTAGACCTTTACTACTCTTCAGCTGATATGTATAAAAGTTTTTTTTGCAGCTTTCAAACTCGTTTACTACTTTACGATAACTGTTTTCATCAATAAATTGTATTTTTGTTTCATCAATGTTGCCACGCTTGATGGGAATTACATAAAATGTGTTCTCACCAATAATTGAAATTAACTTCTTTATTAAGTCGCTGGAGATTTTCTCCCTTAAATAAATTGGAGGTGGTTTGAACGACCTGGGTGCCGTTTTTTTTTTCGCTTGTTTCGCTATCTAAAATAGCAAAACGGTTATGGGAATTTATTCCGTTAGAGTCCTTGTCTTTTTGTATTTTAGCCATTGGTGCAATCTGCGAAGATTTAGGGCTTCGACCTCTTTTCAATACAGTTATGTATCTGTCCATTCCTACTTGGGTCTTAGGTTTTTCTACACTATCCATATTAGTATTATATAGTATAAGGCGACTTGTTTGCAGTTATTTTATTGTCATCGCATAACAATAGCGAGGAACAAGATTGTGCACGTAAAACTGGCGTGGCATTTATATACAAATTGTCACTAGTTTTTAGGTTTTTATTTATTTCAACATTGTAAACATTTTTGTTGCTTAAATTAAAGAGGCTCATTAGCCTTTATTGTTTTTGTTTTATTTTTAAAGTAGCAATTCAATATGCCGTTGTATAAAAAAACAAGAAAGAAAAAGAAAAAATATTTTACAAACAACTTTGTTGTTGTATTAAAACAGGTTTGTTTTTTTTTGTTTTTGTTTTACATTATTCACGCAATGTATGTTTGTTTTTTGTTAATACGAGCTTAAAAAAATCGCGACCGCACTTATCACCGTACAAACTACAAACATTTTGCAACTCAATTGAAATATTTTATTTAAATTACCCACCAACCCCAACAGACTCCTTATCTACTTTAGACATTGGGGCTAATTGCGAAGATTTAGGGCTTCGTCCTTTTCAATACAGTTACGTATCGATCGATTCCCACTTGCATCTTGGGTTTTTCTTCAGAATCCATATATGTTTTGGTTATACTACTAAGATCAGAAGGCAACTTGTTTTTATTTATTTTACTGTCACCGCGAAACAAAAGCGATGAACAAGAATGGGAACGAAAAACTGTTGCACAAATTGTTTTCAGTTGTTTTATTTTTATTCGATTGAATAATTGTTCCTGCATTTTTGTTACTTATATTAAAGAGGCTCATTAAACACTATCGTTTTTGTTTTATTTTAAAAATACAGCAATAATGCCGTTGTAAAAAAAAGGAATGAAAAAAAATACACAAAACTTTTTTGTTTTATTCTTTCTTCCTTTTAAAATGTATACACACTATAAGTTTGTATTTTGTTGATTACGAGGTCAAAAACACACGTCTGCACTTCTCAACGCTTAAAACAGAATATCTGATAAAACATACTTTTTATGTAGTCACAGATGATTTCAAAATACAGGCAGACGGAATAATTGAACAGGATTGTTACCGAAACCCTTAAAGATTATAAAATTGCCAAGCAAAAACAAAGACTTAAAGCTAAATTCTTCTCTTGCCTTGATCTTATGTCAGGTTTTCATCAAATAGAGATTGATGAGGAATCTGGAGATATCACATCCTTTTCCACAGATAAAAGATCAGGTCTAGCTCCAGCACAAGCACTCGTGTATATGGATGACCTTGTAGCGATTGGTTGTTAAAAACAACATATGTTACGAAATTTAAAAAACATATTTGCATTATTCAGGAAACATAATCTGAAATTACATCCAGACAAATGTTCATTTTTCCGCACTAAAGTAACATTTTTAGCCCACAAATTTACTGATCAAGGTATATCGCCTGATTGTAGCAAATTTTCTATAGTACAAAACTATCCAACACCAAGGAATGGTGATGAAGATAAACGCTTCATAGCCTTTTGTAATTATTACCGAAGGTTCATACCAAACTTTGCTGAATCATTTCGACATATTACTAAATAGTCTAGAAAAAATGTGCCTTTTGAATGGAACCAAGATTGCGACAAATCTTTCCAATACCTCAAAAACCAATTATTAAGTCCTAAAATTTTACAATAGCCTGATTTTTTTAAAGAATTTTTTATTACAACAGGCGCAAGCACGCACACTTGTGGTGCTATTCTTAGTCAGAAAAAACATGGTATACTAAGGCCAATTTTATACACTTCTAGATCTTTCACTAAAGGTGAAAGAAACAAATCTACCATAGAGCAGGAACTAACTACTGTAGAATATACGGCATAAAGTTCGTAATCCAAAGTGATCACAGACCACTCACTTATTTTCTCTAAAGAATCCATCATCTAAGCTCACGCGTATAAGGCTTGACCTCGAGGAGTACGACTTTGTAGTCGAGTATATTAGGGGTCATAAAAAACAGTGGCAGACGCACGTCACGCAAAAAGTTTAAGGATATTAAAAATATTGAAGTCAATTCAGTCCTGAAAGCTACAACAAGACTACATACTAAAACAGGAGGAGATAGTACGAACAAAACTCCTACACAACAAACATAATCAGCCAATTTTAAAATATATGAGGCTAAATTCCCAGGAGCATCGTAAAATACCTCATTGTATTTTACTAAGGATAAAGTAATTATCCATAAGGAAAAGCAAGTTCTTTCCGAATTTAAGTTGAAAGACCTAATTATTAATAGAAATGTCAGCTAGGTCAACTATTTCGAAAGCTTGCAAAAATAGCTAATAATATTGGTCTCACAACATTGCGACTCTCACTAGATGACAGTATGCTTACTTAACTGGGAAAAATATGGAATCCTTCAAATGTAAAGGTAATATAATCTTGCAAGATTTTAATTTAACAAAATGTTCGTTCCAAAACTTACTAAAGTTTCTACTGATTCTGAAAAACTGAGAATTATGCAAAAATACCATGATGATCCCATTACCGGTGGACATACAGGCATAACTCGTGTGATAAAAAAATAAAACTTCAATATCATTAGAAAGGCATGACTAGAAATATAGCTAGATATGTCAAACAATGCCTTCAAAGCCCAACCAACAAAACCACGGTTAAAAGCAAGAAGCCAATCGTTATAACACTAACTCTCCTAAAAGCTTTTTAAAGATTGATAATCGACGCAATAGGCCCCCTTCCACAGTCTGATTCAAAGAATGAATACGCTGTGACTATAATGTGCGATTTAACTAAATACCTAGTAGCTATCCCAATAATAGAAATGTTGCGAAAGCCATTATGGAAAATTTTATTTTAATATACATATGGTCCAATGAACACAATAGTTACGGACCTAGGTACTGAATATATAAATCAGGTACTCACGGAACTATGCAAGCTAATGAAAATAGAGAAATTATACTCTCATGAAACACTCGGTACAGTTGAAAGATCTCAAAGAACATTCAACGAGTATATAAGATCTTATGTTTCATCAGACAAATCAGATTGGGATAATTGGTTAAAATTCTTTTTATATTGTTATAATACAACTCCACAGCTCATAGATATTGTCCATTTGAATTGATCTACGGAAAAATTCCAAGAGAGCTAGATTTTACCAATAGAATAGAACCCTTTTACAAAGTTGAACCTTACGAAAAGGTTGTTAAATTTAGACTCCAAGTAGCTCAACGTAGAGCTGCTAGCCTCATTGAAAACGCTAAACTTCTTAGACAAAAAATATCCAATGACAATTCTAATCCTATTACACTCTATGTTAATGACTCTGTTCTAGTCCGAAATGAAAGTTAAATATTCTTTTATTTAATCATAAAAAAAAAATTTCTTATAATACTTAATTTTTACTTTAGTACACTTTTATTTTTGTAAAAGACTTTTATTACAAAGCACAAACTAAAAAACAGTCCCTATTTTATTTTATTCATGTTTGTATTATATATAAAAGAAAAAATCATTCTAGTATTGATTATTCTTTTCCGGAAAAGGGAGGTGTAGTGTGTAAGAATTTTTAAAATTAGTTACTTTAATTCAATGATATTCCCACATCGCGAAGCATAAAATTCGTTACGCTTCATGAAACCCTGCCATGCAAGTTATTATCGACGCAGAAGTAAAGCGGTTAATTGCTCTAGGTTGTATTGAAGCTTCCCATAGCCCATACTGCTTCCCAATTACATTGGTAACCTGAATCAGAAGCTTACCCGCTACCACGAATTGACACTATTTTAACGTGCTTTGCATAGCGTAATTGGACCCCAAATGGAGCCCTACGCATTTTCCTACTTAGGCTACACGATATCATCGTTATAGGGAAAACCTTTGATGAACATCTCACCAATCTGAAGGAGGTCTTACGACGATTACGTGCAGCCAACTTAAGAATTAACCCCGAGAAGTGTGAGTTTTTAAGGCCGAAACAAAATATTTAGGGCACGTAATCACCCAAAAAGGTATAAAAGCCGACCCGGATAAAATAGCTGAGATGCCCACTCCACAAAATGGATGCCATCCAGAGAGCACCTACGCCGCATGGCCGACTGTTGAAATGAAGTTCAGGTTAAACCACCTACTGAGCACGACCATAAGTCCAGACCAACCAGGGAGACGGGTTCTAAAGCCAAAAATAAAATACCGTCAGTATCGCCATCTACGTTTGCAATGCTATGAGAGAACCATGGCGGTGCGATATTGATACCAGTTACTCACCCGACACCTGAATTGGAATAGGGTCGGTTCTGCCGATGGAAAATGCCAGTCCGGGCGGCTGCTCCAAAACTCAACGTGGAACCATTCGATAGTAGTTCTATTCAAGGAACACGTACCCAAACGACCTCATCATTAACACCGTCTCCTTTAAAGGAAAATTCCTCAGCGCTATCGACATCTCCAACGACCCCGGCACGGCCACTCGCAGACGTGGTATCAAATAGCTGTCCATGTCGGGACTGTTCAAACACCACTCCCATATCGCCACCCAGGCAAAAAGAAATAGCCAACAGGCAAGATGACTCAGCGCTGCTACCAGAACTCCTAAGCCCTCGGGTAGTGGAAATCGATCAGGCTGTGGCTAATCGAAGTCGGCGACAAAGGGTGAGATTCTTAAAGGTTGTAAATGGACAGCTGTTTCAGGTGACCATAACCCGAGAAGGTACGCCGCATATTCTAACCAACCCTATTCTATATATTTGAAGTCACTTATTTAGAATAGGGTTGTTTATGGATTATTATTATTATTATTATTATTATTATTATTATTATTATTATTATTATTATTATTATTATTATTATTATTATTATTATTTACTTGATGAATTTACAATTATTTTTATTATGTAATGAAGTTTCAATTATGTTTCCTATTATTTTCTCTATTTCAATTTATTATTTTGTTAATGAATTTGGAATTATTTCTACATTTTAGATTTTGTTACTTAGTATTATGAGTATTTAAATATCTTAGTATTTAAATTTAACGCCAGATCGCCTGGCGGCTCCATTTATATATAAAATATAGTAGCCTAGCTACAACTGTGTTACTTAACACAGCCAATAGCTGTTGTATATAACAGCCGTAGATACTTGTGTGTGTACGTGTGTTTAGTCGCGAATGCTAATTCACTATTTGGCATTCTGGTCTCGAATTACGCAGAACAAATGTCAACGCAGTTACCGACAATGAAAACCATCTTAAACAACTCCTCATGAACCAAACATCAATTGTTGACGCAACTCTCAACATACTTAAACAAAATGAAGAGAAAGTAAAACAAGGGTTCAACCGCATAAATGATCAACTAACAGAAATTACATCCAGGTTACACGAAAATAAAAAGGAACAGCATCAAGCAAGGCTGGTTGAAATCTTTATGTTACAATCTGTTCAACTGTCCTTAAGATCAGCTAGGTTACATCGAATCCAGTCAGAAATTATAGCAGCATTCACGGATTCACACCATGGAAAAATCAGCCCAATGCTTTTAACATCATCTCAACTTCAAGCCGAACTAGTGCAAGTAAGGAATCACCTTCCAGCATCTCTAGAAATTGCAGTCAGCAAACATAACATTCTACAACTGTACAAAATTATGAAGATAAAGGGAGGTGTTACAAAAGACCACGTCATCTTCCACATATCTATTCCATTATCTGATCCTGAAGCATTTGAACTCCGGAAACCACACCCAATTCCAGTGTCAATAAATGGTACAATGTTTGCTATAAGACCATGCGGCGACTTCTTAGCTATAAATGCTCACAAAGATCAGTATGTTATCTTGACAGAAATGCAGTGGAGCACATGTGCAATAATTAAAGAGAATGAATTTCTATGCCAACACATGCAATCAAAATTCAACGCAAACGCTGACAAGTGCTTACGCGAGCTTTCACTTCTTAACCAAAATATTCAAAAGGGTTGTAACATTGTTCCTGTTGCTGACAACACGTCGCTAACACAGTTGGAATACAGCAACCAATGGCTGTACACTATGCAGCAGCCTTCCCGAATAAGCGCCGTGTGTGGGCAAAAAAAATCACAACTAAACTTAAAGGGATCTGGTCTTGTCACCCGATTGTACACTGAAGTTCAACTCAATCATCATCAGAGGTCATCAAACTGTCTCCACATATCTGCAGACATCTTACACGGCAATGAGCAATCTAAGTGACATCATCTATCCGGATGAAGCAAAGTTTAAAGGTTTTCACAACAAAATGTATGCTGATCAAATTAAAAACATCTCCGAAATACAGAGCAAATTACACCAAAGTGTATCTGAAGAATTTCCATCTCAAATCAAGCATATAAAATATCACCACGGAACATTGCCTATGTCGCACTCGATCTCGCAATCATAATCATGATAAAAGTTGTATGGAAAAAGGTACATTGTAAAGGAATTAAACCATATTAACAAACCCCGATTCCAGCAGTACGTTAACAAGCTCCAAATCCAGAATTTGAAGTATCAGTAGTTTAAAATTATAGTTCTAAGATATATAAATAAATAAATTGTAGTTCTAAGATAAATAAGAACAATGTAAATTCGTCGCATTTGCAATTTTTTTCAGCATGGCTCAACGGCGGGGTGCATGTTCAATGTACGTAAATATTTTTATATAAATGACAAACATATTTACATACGCCTGCCTATTTATGCATTCTTCGCTATTTTTAATTTTAATTCAAATTACTCTAATTCAACAACAACCTTGAACTTCTGTTTAAGCTTACATTGTTGTGCACTGTCTGCGGTGTCATGTTTCCGCTGGGAAATTACGTTGACAGAAGTAAAATTACATTGTGAGAAAATAATATTATAAAATAATTCTTTAAAAATAATATAATTACCATTTCTTGCAAATCAGCAATAAAATAGTATTTAAGAAGTTAATTAAATAAAAATAAAGTTCAATCAATTATACTATCAAACAAAACGGTGACCAGCAAACTAGGTGATTCTATACAACCAAGTTAAAGTGCTTGTGTTATCACAATTATATAATTGTCCCGGTGATTCCGTCCGGACAAACAATTCAGTGACCAGCAAACTAGCTGAGTCCATACACCTATGATCTGTGAAGGAGCAGTCATCTGACGAGCTAATCAAATCTGAGTGCCTAGTATTTACTAGCGTTATATCAAGTACCTCCCTTCTATTTATCACAACAAAAGTAGGTTCTGAACCAGCGATAACTACGTCTAATTTACTACAAAGTATAAAATCAAGTAGAAACTCACCCCTTGTATTGCAGTCGGAGCTTCCCCATACGACATGATGTGCGTTGGCGTCCGCTCCAATAATAACCGGCAGGCATTATTGGACGGAAAATAAAACAATTATAATATAAAATAAAACAATTATAATTGTTTTATTTTCCGTCTCCCAGGCGGCTGCTACCGTATCTTCATCACTGAAATCAGACAGAATGAAGATATTCAAGTCGATTTTAGCCACTATACACGCTCTGATCTTACCTTGACCATTCGTGTGCAGAAGCTTAAAGCCTCTTGCACCAAGCCCGCAAACCCTGCCTTGATGTAGCCAGAGTTCTTGGGCTAAAACAAGCTCCTCCCCTCTCTCAGCCAGGCGGAGGAGCAGTGCAGCCGAAGCTGCTTTAGAGTGATGAAGATTGACTTGCGTCACCTTCACCATCTCTTGTGGCGGGTACAATTGTGACGTTGACGTCCTCTTTGTCAGAGTCCAAGAGGGCGTCCTCATCAACTGCCTCGTCCATCCTCTCAAAGAACTCACCCACGAACTCAGATTTTGAGAGTGTGTCCTCATGAGAGCTTAGACTAGCAGTCTCGTCGTTTGCCAACCCCAGAAGGATCATCATCTCCCTGAATCTGGTCCTCCCTGTCGTCCCCTCGGTAGACACTCAGGATGATCGTCTCAAAACCATAATAGATCCTCCCACGTCTCTCTCGAAGCTCGCCAGGGATTCCCAATTCAACAAGAGGGTGATCGGTCTGGATGAACCTTCAGGTTCGGAAATCTTGGCAACCTTCCAGTTATTGGTTGGTAGCTCAGGATTTCTTATCTGAATGAGATCCATAATCTCCTGAGCTATGAATGGCTCGTCGGGATTTCGTGCCGTGGCCCTAGGTCGGCGGAGAATCTCATCAAGAGAAACCACGTCGAGCCTAGCGCCTTCCCAAAGACCTTCCAAAAGAGCGACAGCCAGCTTCAGAAGCATCGCTCGTTTGAACAGGCCATCAGTTTGACACGCCCCTCGGAACCATCCTGCATCATCGCATTGAGGAGAGGGCCCTGGCTTGTCTTTAAGAACTTTCCAGAACACTTTCATCAATTTCTTGCGAACCACCTCCCAGTTTGCATTGGTGATGGAGCTGGCCTGGCGTTTCACCCAGACTAACCTGGATCTCAGATGAATTCGATTCACCGCGACCTGAAATCGACGAAGCGGGAATAGGTTCTCCGGATTATGAAGCCCCCGACCGGATACATGGGGCATGGTTTTTTGTTTTCTTTTATTTTGGGGGGGGGGGGGGGGTTTGAATTTTATACATACTGCCATTTAATTTAATAGCTGCCTAGCGGGGTGTCACACAGACCACCAAACCGCCCAATATGGGTAACACACGCTGGTGGAATTTGGACAGTGGACAGTAAGAAACGGACATACACTGACAGAGTGCCCAGTCCCCATAGGGGAAACAGACGCTATCACACACTGAGGGGGGAGGATAATTCTTAGTTCATGCACGTCATGAGCGCGTCTGGCATGGGTGGCCCTACCAGAATGGCCTCATGGTTTGCACTTAAGCCTCTGCATCGCGACAAGATGACTACCCATCGCAAAGGATTGTGCATCTAAGAAGAAGCTAGCCCAAAAGTACCTAGAATTACAGAAGCGAAGAAACCTGCAAAGAGAAGAGAAGCTGAAAGAGAAGAATACAATTTATCCCAAATATTAATAAAATTTTCGTCTAATTTGATTTGTATATGGTATATATATATATATATATATATATATATATATATATATATATATATATATATATATATATATATATATATATATATATATATATATATATATATATATATATATATATATCTGCAATGCATTCTGCTTTGCTGGTATCTAATTTTTCTTTATCTCTTTATAATTAAGAACTTAAGCCTAAATAATTAATTTGTTAATTCAAAAATAGTTCAAAATAAAATTCATATAATTTCACAGAGCGGGCACGGCTTCGACATTGTTAACTTCAACACTATTGTGTTGATAATCAAAATATACATTTGTAAAATAAAAAATATCTAATTGTTGTTAATTTCTAACCAAAGGATAGGTAATAGCAAGACAGATATATACCATTTTGAAATAAAAGATAATATATAAAGAGAATTAAAATAAAGAAAAATGTTTGCTTGGTAGTATAATATAAATAAGAAATAGAGTTTACAAGTGTAAAACAATTTCAAAAAAGCTCTATCTTCTATGAAATATAATCTAAAATTAAAATTTCTCAGATTCTATTTCTTTGATAAGTTTGTTTAAATAGAAAATTAATAACAATTGAAACTACCGGGTAGATCGATACGAAGAGTACTGATGACGGACGTAGCTGTCTAGAAAATGCATTCTGCTTTGCTGGTATATAATTTTTCTTTATCTCTTTATAATTAAGAACTTAAGCCTAAATAATTAATTTATTAATTATATAAGTATTTTAATTTTTTTTAATTTCAATTACTTTTTTCTTGCTTTAACAAGTCTACTCAAATGCAAGTTAAAGCTGAAATTAATAAAAACATCCCGAAATGTAATGTTCCTTGAAATAGAAATCTTCTCCTTTTTATTGAAGATATAATGGTGGCATAAGTAAAATCCCAGCGCGGTAAGTACCAGAGAGTGAGAGGCTTACAAGTGTACTTTTGGGGCATCTAAAGCCTTATTTTATTACGATGCCATGGTGAGGTTTTTTCTTTCAACCTCAAGAGGGAGGGATATTTTTCTGGCGAGACATCAGCCAGGGTGTTATTTTTTGTATGTGTGGAAAACGAATAGACCAACTTGCTTCGGGCCTCATTTATTTTAATTTTTAATTTTCTTGTTAGAGTTGCAAAATACCCAGGTGTGTTGGCGAAGAACCAGCACAAGACAGCGAGCCCTAGCCGGTACAAAACACCAGCATGACAGCGCCGCCAACTATCTGGCAACACATCTATTTTTCTTTAATTTAACCTCAAAGCGCCCAAAGTGGGGCCCGAAGCAGGTCCAATGAGACGCAATCCATTTTTAATTTTTTTTCGTTTCTTGCTTTTTCCGTTTATTAGAAGCGTAAGTCAGTAAGGTAGTTAAAGAGTCCTTTACAATTCGACGCTTTCTAACATGGAACATTTTTTTTAAATTTAAGTTTTGTTATTTAGTTTTAGCGAATCTCTCAAAGCTTTATGGCACGTGCAACTCACACATATGTAAGTCCCGAAACCCAAGACTAAGTACCTAATATCGCGTTGCGACATTTGGCGTGGGTGGGATGGCCATAAGGATAAGAGTAGAGATTTAATTGCTCAGGCTGAAGGGAAATGATTGAGACCACCCTTTATTTGATTTCAAAATAAATCTATAGCCCAAAGAATAGTGGTAAGATAATACACACTTATTTTTTGAATTCCATAGTCAAGTGAGAAACCAGCATCAGAAGCTGCTATTTCTGCAAATGTTTTTCTCCTTTTTTGTCATCTCTCGGAGTCTTTTCCTGGAAAATAAAAAAAAAAATATATAAAAAATACACACATACAAAAAGAATATCACAGAGTATACTTACCTTGCAACCTTTTTACTTTAATTCCTATTTTTTTCAAGAGAGATAGTAGAGGGGGAGGTATAGCCGTTTATGTCAGAGAAAATATAATGCATACAAATATTAGCTTACACACATCCTCATTTGAGTGTATGCAGATAAATGTAACAAACCAAAAAAAAGCTTTCTCGTTGTTTACAATTTATCGCCCGCCAAAAAACAATGTAAACGAATTTATAATAGAACTCGATGAAATAATAAACAGAGTAAAAAATAAACAAGAGATAATTATTGTTGGCGATATTAATATAAACATCCTCAACCAAAACATCACAACAACCAAATATACAGAGATGATATCGTCGATTGGATTACAATGCTTAATAAATAAAGTAACAAGAGGAAATATATCGAAGAGAACACACTCATGCATAGATCATTTGCATATCACAAACAAAGAAACAATCACACAAACCTATACAGCAGTTGTAAGAACAAATATCTCTGACCACTTTTCTGTTGTATACAGGATGACCAAATCCAAAGCGATGTAAATAAGAGTGAAGAAAACAAATTTTGCCAGGCTGCCTTTTTAAATAGTTTCAAAATAAATAAAAGTAGTAAAGCAATAGTTACATTGGACTCAATTAGCTAATGAAAATACAAATACCAACCAAATTTTTAATATAATATATGGCACTTTTAAAAACATATATGATAACTCGAAAGGAAATGAAAAAAGAAATAAAAAAACAAGGAAAGTGAATCCGTGAATGACTGTTAAGAGTTAAAAAAATATTGTGAAGTTCGGGATAAACTTTATTCTAAATGGTTAAACAATAAAAATAACAAAAACTATGAATGTGAATATAAAAAATTTCATAATCACGTAAATAAAAAAATAATTTATGCAAAGAATAATTACTTTAAAATAAAATTTATATAAAATAGAAATAACATAAGAGCTACATGGTAGCTTATAAATTAAATAACAGGTAAAAGAATATCCAATATTGATTTCTCAATTAAAAATAACTTTAAGAATAATAATGTAATGAGCATTGCAAACACATTTGCAAACAATTAATGCAACATTAAAACATACCAGTATCAGCCTACAACAGTGATAAACTCAATATTTCTTTTCATTTCTACAAAGGTGCAGGAATTGCTGGAATCCGGCCAAAAGATATTAAATATAATTCTCTACTCCTGACACCAATAATTGCAACTTTCATTAATTCCAGTATAAGCACAGCTACTATACCAAGCCTACTTAAATCTTCTTTAATACGTCCGATATATAAAAGTGGAGCCAAAAGCGACTACAATAACTATAGACCTATAGCAATATTACCAGTAATTGAAAAAGTTCTGGAAGAAGTAATCGTACGAAGACTAAACGAATTTCTCATAAAATACAAAGTTATTAATCCTAATCAATATGGCTTCTAAAAAGGAAAAAATATTAATAAACTACTCGATGACTTTTCTAATCACATAAGTACATGCCTAGGAAATAATTTACACTTTCTTTCTTTATTTATTGATTTTAGTAAGGCTTTTGATACGCTTTCGCACGCTAATTTATTAAATATGCTGGAACTAAATGGTATCAGAGGTAATTCTTAGGAATGGTTCAAAAACTACTTAGAACTTAGAATATATCGTGTTAAAATATGTCAAACTCTTAGCAACGAAACTTACTCTAGTAATGGTGTTCCACAAGGATCTAAACTTGGGCCAATTCTCTATCTCATCTACGCAAATGATATGTTAAATATTCTTAAAGATTGTTCTACCTATGCATACGCTGACGATACAGCCATTATAGTATCGCATAAAAACATACAAAGTGCTAATGAAATAATGAAAAATCAACTGAATAAAGTCGCAAAGTGGTGTCATGATAATGGACTAATAATTAACGCATCTTAAACCAAAATAATGCATATCAAACCACTCCATCTCGCTAACGCTATCACTAATGTAAAATTTCATAGCTATCAATGCCTACACAAAATAAACAACAATGGAGATGTGGATACATGCACTACCATCATAGAGCCAGTTAAAAGCTACAAATACCTAGGAGTGTATGTAGATGTAAACTTTAAATGGTTGACACACATTAAAAGCTTATCAAAAAAATTACGTAAAGCTGCTTACAGTTTGTATCACCTAAGCAACTGCTCAACCTTTGATGTAATTAAGCAGGCATATTTTTCATTAGCAGAATCATATATTAGGCATGGAATCACTGCGTGGGGAAACTCAATATATTGCAGATCATTACAACAATCTCAAAATCAAATTTTAAAAATATTATTAAAAAACAAACAACATAAACAAAAACCAATACAAATGTCTTTAATATACGCAAACAAATAAGCAGCACAAATATCGCAGAACTCAGCTTAAATTCTCTCATCAGCAGCAACAATAGCAAAATCATTTCACATAACTCTAACACAGACAACAGAGTTAACTTACAATCCAGCATCACTAACTCAATCAACAATAGAAATACCAACAACACAGGCAATATTGCATATAATAATACGAATAGAAATATACACATCATGTATCCCAATTTTAACATGGTCAACAGCTAGAACATACAAGCAAACAACACGCCAACACCACGAAACAACAACCTTGCAAGCTCTTTAAATGTACTAAATGTTAAAAGCATTTACTACAGTACGCTTATCAACGAATTCTATAATGATCCTCGTTTTTTGAAGTCAATAAACCACGCATATAATACCAGACAAAGGACAGATGGAAGTTACAGAGTCGAGCACCATACTACCAAATGTCTTTAACAGATTGGCACTACACTTACTGAATATTTCCAATCCTCACAGAAGAAGATTGCTCATAAAGCGTCATTATATTGAAACACAATGAAAAATCTATTAATAATTTTATAGTTTATATTTACAATTATAATATCCTGCAGAAAAGCCGAATGGCATCGCGGGATTTGATATTATATAAATTGTATATGAATTTTCTTAATAAATTAAATTAATAAAATTAAAAAAATGAGTAATCCAGTTTAGGCAATAACAGACTCACCAAATCTTTCAATTAGGAGCAAAAGTGCTGAGCATACAGTGGTATCACCATCTTTTTTTAGTATTACTGTCCAAAATATCCGACGAGAGGCACGAGAAGGTAACATGAATCATCCCAGCACCGGAACATTCGATATGAGTAATGTACAGGAGTTTGTAGAAGCATCTGTTGGTCTATGCCAAGCGCGCCTCATGCGAGAAGTAAATGACAAAATTAAGCAAGCCTTGTTAGAAATAAAGCAAGTCATGACGTCACAGGCTGGCATGATTCCTTCTACACAGCAAGGTCAAGGTTCGTCTTCAGAACCACCCGTAAGCAGCAGTGGCTCTGTTTTGCCTCAGCCATCAGCTGAGAAACATGAACCAGCACCAAATAGTGTTTTACAGGTGCCACAACCGTATGCACAGCCGCCACCGCTATTGCAGCACCGCAGTATGTGCGCGCTGTCGAAAATTTTCAAAATTGACCTGCTGCTCTACAGCAACATGGGAGTTTGCCTAGCAGTCCACAAAGATCTCCTGCAGGGTATCAAAATCCGCAATAAGCCTTACCACAAAATCCGCTAGTGGTTAATCAGCAGTCACAGCAGAACCAAACGCCGTATCTGCAATAGCCTCTTTTTCAACAGTCCAACATTGCACTTGGTAACCAACAACCACAGCAAGTACAAAAACCCTACCAGCATCAACACTATGTAGTGCAGCAGCCAAATCTTTTACCTTTAAACCAACCGTCGATATAAAATAAGCCTCCACAAATATTGCCTTTGCGTCATGCAAGTAGGCTAAACGTTTTTAATTATAACCAACCCGGTAGTTCGCAGCCTGGCTATCCACAGGATGCCTGGTCTGCACTAATCTATAGCCTCAATAGCCAAAATATCAGCTGGCCATGTCAGTACCTAACCAATATGAACTGCTTGACGAATATAAAGACGCCAAATGGGGGTAAAGTTTGATGGCACTAACAAAACCATAAATGTGCAAGAGTTCATTTTTCGCGTAGGAGCTCTGAGGAGGGACTACAGCTGTTCTGACAATGAGATCTTGCGAAGCTTTCACCTGTTATTAGATGGCCCTGCTCTTGACTGGTACTGGGATTACCGTAAGATTGTGCATTTAAATACCTCGGAGGATCTAGAAAAAACTCTTCTGATACAATATCGCCGCTTCGAAATAGAGTACCAGGTACAAATGAAAATTTTAAACCGCCGGCAGTTGCCGCAGGAGTCTTTCGAAGATTTTTGCAATGCGGTGATCAAGCTGCGCAACCAACAGGAAAACCCCTACGACGAAGAACAGTTAGTAGAAATAATGAGAGGTAATTTGAAACCTGCACTAGCACAGATGATGTTTTCGGTCACGTTTAGGACTTTGTCGAAATTCTGTCGCGAGGTAAGACGGGCTGAAACCTACTAGCGAGCCAACGTCAGCTGTACCAGCAGCGTCCCAACTTCACTCAAAGGGTGAATGAAATCTCTGGCCTGGAAGATTGGACTCGGTCGAGTTTGAGTTACACCTGCTGGAATTGCAAGATCGTCGGACATAGTTTTGTAGATTGTCCCGAGCCTGTGACCCGCGTGTTTTATTTTAGGTGCTGCAAAGAGAACGTTGTGATCCCTGAGTGTCCCAAATGCCAGGGAAACCGGTCACGAAACCCGTCTCGTACTGGGGAGACGCAATCGACGGAGGTCTAGACCCAGTTTCTAATCAACAAATGGATTTAGGTTCAGCTATAATTAAGATTTTAAGGAATACAAATTTAGCGACAGGAGAGGATAGGGAACGTAAGCTGAGGGAGCTTAAGCCCCTTCATATTCGAATTAAGGAATATAAAGAGCTAAGCTTAGAATTTTTTTCAGAATTTCAGATAGCATTCGTAAGTAAATATAAACGGTTAAGACGCAAATTTGCTTGATAGCGGCGCTACGGTGACTTTTCTTGGTCGCAACTGTCTTAACTTTGTGGTAAAAGCTAGACTTGCTGTCCATGACTTTTCCACAATAATTAAGAAAGTTGATGGTACTGGACATCACATCGTGGGTCGTGTTCGAGAAGTAAAGTTTGGTTAAACAACGCAGATCATAAGTTTCTATCTAGTGCCTACTTTGAATCGTGAGTTATTCTTGGGTATCGACTTTATGAAGGTTTTTAAATTAGTTGCCAACATTGAAAATCTTACGATAAATGGTATAAGTCTCTGCACGGAGGCAGATAGTACTCCAGATATCGTAACTCATTCTTTAAGTGCTGTACAGCGTCGGGAATTAGATTTGGTTATATCGATGTTCCCCAAATACTCAAAAGAGGCTTAGGAAAAACACATTTAGAGACGCATTCGATAGACACTCTTGACGCAACCCCAGTGGAAGATCGTCACTATCCTGTCTTTACTTTGTTACTTTGGTACGCAAGGGCGAAAAGAAACGGTTGTGATTCGACGCTCGTAAACTCAATGCACTAACGGTCAAGGATGCCTATCCTCTGGAAGGCACGATTTTTATTTCTAGTGTCGATCTAAAAGATGCATTCTGGCAGATTCCACTAGTCCCATCTTGTAGAGAAAAAACTGCTTTTACTGTACCAGGGTGACCACTTTATCATATTAGGGTCATGCCTTTTGGGTTTTGCAATGCAGCCCAAAGGTTATGCCGTTTAATGGATATAGTGATCCCCGGGGTACTTTGTGAAAGAGTTTTTGTCTAATTCGATGATTTTTTATTTATTTTATTTATTTAATATTAGTCTTAGTATTTATTATATTAGTCTATAGATACAATCCTTACAGACTATTTAACACACATTTTAACTTAATCTTAAGAAAAAAAAATTATGAATTTAAAAAAACAAAACAAACTATTAAATTGACGACATATACGCGTAAAAGGATTAGCTAGATCATAATTTGTTTCAAACAATTTAACAAAGAGAGGTTTATAATGACGAGTATTGCGACACGGAATATTGAATAGTAAATTACTCAACAGAAATTCACAGCAAACATTACCATTTGTAAGATTTAACTAAAAGAAACATTTAGCATAGTGCGACGGCTTTTCAGCGTAGGTAGTTTTATTAACGGAAGTCTGCTAGAATATGAAGGTAGATTTATTGCAGGATTCCAATGAAGATTATTACGTAAACAGAAAAGCAAAAAGTGTTTCTGCACTGACTCAATATATTGGCAGTAAATATTGTAACGTAAAGAATTCTTTTTACCACCTTTTTATAAATGCAAAAACACCTCTAGCCTTATTGACAGTCATAGTATAGAATCAAGTAAAATTCCAAGATCCAAGAAAGTGTCGACTAAATCTAGCTGATGTCCTCCCAATGAGTAGTTAACAGCTATACAACTATTTCTAAAAAATCGCATACATATACTTTTTTTATTTTTAGCTCCATTAAATTATTTTTGCACCATAAAAAGAACTTGTTTAGATCATTTTGAAGATAAGCATGATCAACATATTGATTTAAGCTATAAACAATTTTTACATCGTCAGAATACATCAAAATGTGGGAAAAGTGGATAACTTTCGGAAGGTCATTTAAAAACAGCAAAAGAAGAATAGGTCCGAGATGATTACCTTGCGGAACACCGGATAGAACATCAATGTTCTTAGACGTACTCCTGTTTAATCGAACATTTTGTTTTCTACAGGTTAAATAAGACATTAGCGAGTTTAAACTTCTACGGGATACACCTAATAAATCCAATTTTGTTTATAGTAATTTATGATTGACTTTATAAAAAGCTTTACTAAAATCAGTATATACAGCATTGGTTTGTTTTCTTTGCGAGAATCCAAAATTTTTTAGAGTTGAAAGATGAAGAACCTTAGTCGTAGTCGATCATCCCTTTCTAAAACCATGTTGGCTAGGTGATATAATTGCTGAAATTTGATTACAAAGAGTATTCGCAACTAGTTTTTTAAACATTTTCGGAATTGCACTGAATTGGGCAATTCCTCTATAGTTTGTAATATCAGATTTATTCCCAGATTTATGAAGAGGGATGATATACGAGTCTCGCAAATAATGACTGACGAGTTAGAGGAGCAAATAATGACTCTGAACAACGATTTAAAATGCAACTTGGCACCCCATCAGGACCATGATTAAATAACATTTTCAGAGCCTTCAAGCCATTAAATATATCCTTACTATTTAAAGTAGGAAAAGAAATAACACCATTTGAGGCTAGTGGATAGGGATATAAATTATTTTCATCATATTGGCTATTACCACATGTACTGGCGAAAAAATCAGCAAACATATTACAAATAACATTGTTATCACTGGATTCTTTATTATACAATTTCATTATTGTCGGATAACCATTGGATTTTCTTTTTGAGTTGACGATGGCATAGAAAGATTTTGAATCATGAAGGAAATTGAGATTCACTTTATTTATGTAATTATTATATAACGAACGGTTTAGTAAATTGTATTCTGTACGACTTATAGAGTACTTTCCATAGTCTGTCATCGAACCAGAGATTTTGTAATTTTTATATTTGTTTTTCAAGTTTTTAAATTTTGAAAGCTGCTTAGAATTCCAAGGTGGAGCAATTTGGGTATGAACGATTCTTTTAGGAACACAGGTTTAAAAAAAAAAAACGAATAAATAATTTTATAGAAGGTAGTGATCATCAAATCTGAATCTGAATTACTATTTATAGATTTAGATAAAAGATTATTGCAGCAAGTATTTTTATATGCTTATTTGTTCGTTTGAAGCAGAAAACCCTTTCTGTTTTGCAAGATGTAGGGTTAGACACTAACGGCATAAATGAAGTAGTCAGAATAGTAGGTAAAGTAATTTTTTTTATTTTTCAGCTTTACAAACTTAATGTTAGAAACTTCAACCGGTATTAGTTCAGATGATAAAAGACAAGATACAGCAATCAATACACTACCTCTTTTTCCATTTCGATTGTATCTATAAGTTTGATACTTATCACAAAGTATCTCAGAATTAAAAACATTATCGTTTCCAGGTTTCAGTAAATACAATAACGTGATAAGGTAAATTTCGTGAAAGCAGTTGGGCGACGTTATTAATTCTAGATCAACAATATCATCATATAGATCACAAGATACACCAAACTTAAACGAAGTTATGCTCCTGAGTTGAGAATATAAAAATTTTTGTATGGTAATATTAGCTTCAGTGTTCAACTTAGATTTAATATAATATTCAATGTCATCAACAGTTGTAGCAGTTGCAAAACGAGACACAAATATATAAGTATTTCCTTGGTGGTAAAACATTTAACTGCTTGTGGTTAACATTGCTGGAATAATTATTATTTAACAGTAAATTAGATTAGATGGCACAGAGATAACAGCTTGAGCAGACCAGGCATGCCTGTCAGAATTTAAATTATTCGTTGGATTAGTAGTAGTTGAAGTATATTCAGATTGATTATGTACAGAATTACTATGAATTACAGATTCAATATTGCCTTTAGTTTTATTTCTGGATGATTTGCGACGTTTAGGTGAAGATTCCGGAATTTCAAATTTATTTAGTTCTTTAAATTCTTCAAATAGATTTCCGTAAGAAGCAAGCTCATTAAACAAAATGGACATTTTATTTTGAATATTGCTAAATGTATTTTTCGTGCTTTGGAAAAAGCGATAAAATTCAACACTAATATTTTGGCAATCATTGCAACACCAATGTAGACCCTTAGTATTACGAAGGGCTTCAGCTACTAACGTTTTCAATCCACTACATTTAAAATGGCATAGCCCAAGACATGACCAACAAGTTATCATTCTTTCATCATCACTAGACACCAAACAGTTTTTATTTAAACATTTGATTCTGGATTCACTCATCTATATTTAATATGTGTAATTGGATATTATAATAATTACTATGAGAAATTGATTATCTAAAATTCTGGCAGCACGGAACAGGAAAATAAGATTTATATTTTGCAATTTGGATGTTAGTAAATACACAAACCAATTCAATTCAAGGTATTGCCAGCTTCAACAGAATGAAAACATATTATTATAAAAAAAGATTAACGATTTATTGTAAAATCTATTGTGTTACAGTTTTAAGAAATATTTTTAATACATAAGGAAAATTAACTATTTTTTATGCGAAATATGCTGAATTTGAAAAATATTTCATTTCGAAGTATGCCTTTTTTGTTGTTTTTTATTTAAAAAGCGTGTACTGATTACACTTAAGATTTTGTCGCGAAAGAAAAACTAGAGCTATAAATTTTGTAAGTGGACATAAGAGTTTCTGTTATAATTAAAATGATTAAGTAACTGGAGATATGATTTTTGTATTTAAATTTAATTAAGTTTATAACATAAAAAATTTCATAGTATTTAATCGATTAAAAAAATATTATTCACGTTTTTTTAGCTTTGGACATTTCAAAATAACTAAATTATTTTTCGTTATTTTCGTCGTACTCGGTTAAATCTGGATGACAATCTAACATGTCTTCTGATGTTAAATTCATATAGAAGTCTCTCGGCAACATATCTATAAGATCATTTTTCTTTTTGTTATTAATTTTTATTGGTAAGTTGTGGCACTTTTTTAAATCGTTTATTTTAACGCAATTTATTCCTCGCTTTGTTATATTTATGCATTTGAAAGCATCTTCTTCGCTTAAACTTGTTTTAAAATATATATTACCAAATTCCTTTGTGAATCTAAACCATTTAATGTCATGCCACCTGAATTTGTCACCATTGTCGTCTACTTTTCTCCAATTGAATAAATTTTTAGATGCGTCTGCAAAGTTAAAAATATTTGATTGATCCATTTCATTTACCAAAAATTTTTTCTTTACGCCGACTGTTCTTATAAATTGGTACCAATCACGGGGATGATGGATTTTTATTGAAGATTTATTTTTCTTTTTTTCTATTGCAGCATGGTCACTATCGCACTCCATGTGCGTGTGACCGGGGACCATAAGCTTATGATCTATTTTGCTCACATTGTTTTCCAATTGCATAAAAATCGCAAACATAGTCGCAACGAAAGTATGTTTGTTCTGACCTGGACAGCAATCACTGTAGAAAACAAGATGATTTACATTGCCACTTATTTGCAATAAATGAGTGAATACGCATGAAGCTATTTCATTCCCACCTCTTTTAGCTATTGCTTCATGCCACATGTAGCATATTGGTTGATTTGTAGCGCAGTCATGCATAGTAAGATTAAATGTCCATAAGGGTCTTTTGTAGAATGACAGTGAAGTTCTTAATAGAGGTGTAGGAAGGCACTGTTGTAGATCAAAACAGAACACATTAAGTTTGTTATCTATTATAGACTTTTCTTTATCATTTTTTTTTGGAATCGTAAGCTTGTTGTGCTAGATTTAGATGTTCAGTTTGCTGTAATTTTATAGATTCAAGCTCCAAAGGTTTAGCAACTTGTTTTTTGCATTGAAGCAAATCACATTTGTGGCAAGTGTCAACTTTAGGCTTTTTAAATTTCAAATTGAGTGCTCTAAACAATTGAGCAAATTTCGAAAGCGATACGGAATGGTCGAACTTATCTCCATAGAGGCGATGCATTTCAGCTACAGACAAATCACTTCGTAGATAACGCTGAGACGTATCACGACGACTATAGTGCGACTCATATGATGGAAAGCTTTTTATAAAATCTAAAATTTGTTTTTCTTTTGCCATAGGGAGTTTTCTCGAACACGTATGTTTTCCACGCAAATCTCCATTGACACTACATCCTTCAAGTTTTTGTGTCGCAACTGTTTTTATGAATTGTTGTGTCGCAGATAACGTGTATCTAAAGCATTTTTGGCAAACTGAAATTCTATTACCACCAACCTCTAAAAAATAATAGTATGAGTGCGCTCTGCTCCGAGGATTTGTTTCATGTTTATTTCTTTTTATAGTGTTCGTTTCTTCAATTTCAATTAAGCCTGTGACATAGGCCTTACGTAAGTTATAAGACCCTTGTCCCCAATACTGCTTGTGTATAAATTGCTGTTCCTCGTATGTTATTCTTTTTCTGCAAAATTCCAGAGGGCGCACAGCACGAGCTGGAATAAATTTTCCAGCTGTTGAATTATAACTTTCCCCGCGATTTCTTAATTCTTTTCGCGACATGTGGCGTTTCTCTAACATCAGTTCATTTGTAACACATTTTGAATTTTCCTAAATTTTATTTGTATTATTATCATTAAATAAAATAGTTCATTACAACACTTACAACTTCGTTTTCTGATTCTGAGCTGGGTGCAGCGCAAGTATCCATATTAAAACTAGGGTCAACAACCGAATCGTCACTAGAAAAATCAACATTACTGACATTGTTAATGTCTAATATGCTAAATAAATTTCCACTTTCCATTTTAAAGTAATACTCTTAACAACTCAACAGTCTTTCAGCAACTGAACAGCTTATGTAAAAAAAGACACGAAATTAACACGCACAGAAACTAACTTATGTTGATTTAAAATACCGTTACCTTCAAACGAATATTTAACAGATCATTGTAAGTAGACTTAGGCCCATTATTATAACTTGACATTAGTTAAAGTTAAAATTTTATCAGGGAGATAAGTAGTTTTTCGTTATTATAAGCACAGATTACTAACCAGATTACCCACTTGTGACGTTTAAAAAAGTACATTATCATACGTACTAACAGCTTTCGATAGAGTGAATAAAAAAATAACCAATAATATTCATCGCAATGGGTTAACAGAAACAGCTATACATAGCCATTTCAAACATATGTTATCGATGAAGTAAACAAAAAAATTTAAATTGAACTGTAGCAAAAATTATATTTTTGTAAAAAAAGTTAAAAGTATATAAATTTCCGTGAAGTAAAGAACTTAAAATTTATAAAAATATGTTGCGGTGGTTCCAAAGTGCTATTAAAAGTAAAAAAATACAACATGTGCATAAGGTTGTTACAAAAATTGGCAATCAAAATTTTGCTAGTGGTATTTGTTCAAGAAGTCTCAATTCAACAGAATTCAGGAACAAATTGAACACAAATGCTGTTGGAAATGAAGAAGTCGTGGCTAAATTATTAGAGGTCTTATGATAAACAACTTTAGATATGTATGGGACTTCGTAAGAATTGTGCAATATATGTAGATGCCTTTATGCATTACATGAATGGTTGTCCGGCGAAGTGCACGTTAGCTTCATGTACAAAGTTGCAAAGAAATGTTTTTGAATATTATGGTGGAAACTTAATAGATAATATATACATGTATATATTTTACAAATATATAAATAAATATATTTATCTAGTGAATTTGGATGCATTCGTATCGATTTAACAATTGCTCGTTTCAGTTAATGGATTCGGTGGAAAGTTTTAATATATACGTGAGCCAAGCAATGATCCACATGCTTTTATCATTCATTGGTCTTATTAATATATATATATAAATACGTATTTCTCGATAAAAATGAAGGTAAGCAAAACAATTTCAATACCCTGTTATATAAATACATACCTCTAATAAATTGCATTTTCATTGAAGGTAAATTGTGCTGCTATTATTATCGCATTGTACGCAAGTTATGAAATGAAAACGATACGTTGTTTTGTGAAAAAGCCAGAAACGAAAACGAAATTAAAATCTTAATCATAATTATTAAATATCTTCAAGTAAAAAAAAAACTTTTTTACTTTATTTGAATTTAAATAAAAGAATTTAATTTCGGTTTGAATATTTATTTGTTAAAGTTTTTATTTTACGTTTATATAAAGTCATTCTTATAGATACATAAATTTATATATTTTTGCCTGACTCAAAATATTTATAAGTTCTTTATACATATGTACCTACAAAGTATAGTATTAAATTGAAATCTTTGTTTTAATATTTTTCTTGTACTATTTTTTAATTGATTTGTTAAATTTTTAAATTTAAGTTTTTTTTATTGTTTTTGTTTGTATTTATAAAATGCAGAGCTAACGGCCGATGTTGCTAAAGCTCTTTTTTTTATATTATCTTATAATTTTAATTGTAAGGTAGTTCGGTAATAAATAAATAAATTTTTTGTTCTTATTTAAATAATTATTTTAATTAATTTAATTTCACGTATGGTTAAAACATACAAACTAAATATAATATATTTAATGTTTTCATTATTTAGATTTAACTCTTAAATGCTCAATTATTATACAAAATTTAAAAACACAAATAACAATTGATTACATAATATTTTCATTTGAATAAAACAATATCAATGAGAGTATATACTCGTATATGTATAATTTGTAAAATTTTACAATGTGTTAAAGATGATTAAAAACAAATATATATTTTTTGTATTTAGTTTTGCTATTTGTAATTAGTTGTTTAACAAGTATTTCGAAACTGTGTAAGAAATAAAGGTTTTAAGTATAAAAACAAACAAACAATTGTATTTTAATTGTCTAACAGAATAAAAAGTTTAAAGAATTTTTAACAAATTTTAAATGTAATATATAAGAGCTTGTGGTTGATATGGATATCTGCTGCTGCCGATTTACTTGTTTGTTCAGATGTGATAGTATTCAGGAAAACACATCATGTCATGTTAACACACAAGTTAATTTGAATTAAGACTGATAATGCACATTAACTCTGTCGTCTGTCTACGCTATTAGAAAACTGCAATTAGAAAAATTAAAGTTACATATAACAGTTCAAAAGTTTGGCCACATACATAGAATTACATTAACTATTGGGACACCCTTTTATTTCCAAATACAAATTTTATACTTTTTGATATAGCGGACTTAGCAATACAGGTTCTTTGTAAATTTCATCGGTCTGTGTACAACTGTTCAAAAGTATGGCCATATACATCAAATTAAATGAACTATTAGAGCAGCCTTTAATTTAAAATAATGTCATAGTAATCGACATTCTGTTAAATTTTCAAGGTTTTGTCTATAACGGTTCAAAAGATAGGCCCAAATAGTTCTAATTACGTTACCTATGGGGACACCCTTTAAATTTTAAATTTATTTTTTTTATTAATTTCTGCTGTTGGGAGCTATAGCGACGCGCAATTCAAAAGTATGGCCATATATATCAAATTAAATGAACTATTAGAGCAGCCTTTAATTTAAAATAATGTCATAGTAATCGACATTCTGTTAAATTTTCAAGGTTTTGTCTATAACGGTTCAAAAGATAGGCCCAAATAGTTCTAATTACGTTACCTATGGGGACACCCTTTAAAATTATTTTTTTTATTAATTTCTGCTGTTGGGAGCTATAGCGACGCGCAATTTGTTAAAATTTTAATTTGGTGCCCTTTACGGTTCTTAATACACTTAAAAATTATGTATGTTGTATGTGGATTTTTAATATAATAAACTGTTTTTAAAATGGGACCAACCTGAAAGCATAACCTTTCAAATAAAGAAAAAAAATTTAAAATCAGTTTAGAAATGGCTGAGTTCTGTGGTTACATACATAAAAAAAGCAACATTCATACGAAAAGATAACCTTCTTCTTTTTTGAAGTCGGTTAAATATAACAACAAATAAAACCCTTAAATCGAACACCTACACCGGCTTCGCTTACTAAAGTTTTTCTGCATAGCCAGCCTTCGGCCGGGCGCAAGTATTTTCTCTTCTATGATATGACCATCACCGGCTTCGCTTACTAAAAATTTCCAGCATTTCCGGCCTTCGGCCGGACACAAGGATCTTCTCCTCTGTGGTATAACCAATACCGGCTTTACTAAAATTTTCCTACGTACTATGCATAAAATTTCATCAAAAAATGTCACCGATTCTTAATGGGTTAAATTTTTTTTAAATTTTAGCACCACCTGATAGATATTTCCAAAAGCTTTATATTGATACCCATATTCACACAATTTGTTCAAAAATGTAGTACACAATCACAATTTCACATGAAATGTTCAGAGGCATAATTTGCATATAAAATTTAACCATGTAAATACTTACTTTGTCGGATTTCTCGGAAACTGATGAAGTTTTTTCCCTTTTGGGCAGCCCATTATGCATCGGCGACTCCAGAAATAGCAAAATAATTTAATTATAAACAAATTTATTTCAATAGAAAACCTTTGTTATAATTACTTACATTTTTTCCTGTTGTTTGCTTCCTTTTATATATTTTTATTTGGCCGCCTGCGGATGGTTTTTCTTTATGTATTATTTTAGCCACAAATTATTTTAAAACATAATTTTTCACAGAAATAAAAATTTTCCAGCAATTTCACAAATTATTTTGTTAACAATAAAATGTCAAATTGCAGCTATAACCAGAAAGAGATAGTAATATAAGAAAATCATTAACTCTTGCTATCCCTTTCCAACGAAAGCTGTGATCTGGCAACACTCAATTTTCGTGTCTTATCTGGTCTGATTTGTGATTATAAGTTTACTTTAAGCTAGAAGTGACTAATAAACTAAAGGGAAGAACATCTTGTCTTTAACTTTTAACATTAGATATAAGAGTTTGAAGTTGCCATGTTTTTTCATCTATAAAGTTGCCGTATTTTCTAATCTATTAAGAAAAATAAATTCATGTTAATTTAATTTGGCATTGAAAAATAAAAATGGAAAACAGATCTCGTTTGTTGTATATAAAATATTTTCGTTTGTTTGTTGCACCTATAACTAATTTGTAGTTTGTTGAATGTAAACTAATAAATTAAAGTTATGATGTTGCCACTACGTTTTTAAAAACCAATTTATTTTGTCAAAAGTAGTGGGTGTTTCTTCTAGTACTGCCATATTTTCAAAAATATATATTTTATTTTACAATGAAGTTGTAATAACGAAAAATAGTTATTGTTCACTTTATCGCTCACTTGAGCAAAAGTGAAATTTAACTAAAACGTACTTTAAAGACAAGTTATAATAATGGGCCTTAGGCCCATTTTTGTCAAAAGTAGTCGGTGTTTCTTCTTGTATTTTCAAAATATTTTCAAAAATATTAACTTTATTTTACAATGAAGTTGTAATAACGAAAAATAGTTATTGTTCACTTTATCGCTCACTTGAGCAAAAGTGAAATTTAACATACAATAAAATTTATAATCAAGCTTAAGTTCGTTTTTATTCTGTCTAAGAAAGAATTAATTAAATTACAAATTAGGTGATAATATGAAATTTAACTAAAACGTACTTTAAAAGCAAGTTATAAAATGGGCCTTAAGATGTTCTAAAAAACTTAAAATTTTATTTTTTTGATAATTCTGTATTTATGAAAAGAACTAATGTCCATTTAAGTGCTCGAAATTATAAAAATTGTTTTATTCATAAACGTTTAAGTATACATACGATGTTTGATTCAAATAAATATGTTAAGAAATGATTGACACATATTAAGTTTATGTTCACATAAGTTTTTGTGAAAAAATATTTTATAACCGATACGAAATTTCTAAAAACTTCAGTTTAGCTAAGGTTTTCTATAGTAAGAAATGTATTTAAAATAGTATAGGCGTTAAAAAACTAACCGTGATAACTTTTTCGAATAACGGATTATTTGAAAACGGATTGGATCTAATTGTGGTCTGTAGGAAGAAGATCAAGATTATGATCTTAATTCGATTTTGACTTCACACGACTTAAGATGTTATAATATATTGCCACAGATATAATCAAAACGAAAGCAATTTGGTGCAGTTTACTTTATTACTTAAATATCACTCCAAAAGCACAAAAAACAGAAAAACAAGTCAAGTTTTACTGACAATTATTTAATTTATGTAGTCAATCACAGTATTTAATAAAATAAACAGATGAATCTCTTGATAGTTTCTCCAGACCTTGCAACGCACCATCAATGTAGCGAAATCTAAATTCTGTTTCCAAGAGTTAAGATATCTGGGATACATTGTAGGCGGAGACAAATTAAAACCTGATCCGGTCAAAGTGGAAACGATCACTCGTTTTGCTTCTGCTAAAGCAGCGAAACAAGTCCGGAGTTTCATAAGATGAGTTCCTGTTAAGTTTCTGATTTCTGAATTAATTTGAATACTCCCGTTGTAGTTGTTTAGTAAAAGTACACCAAGTCTTATTTCTTCAATTTTTGGTTCGTGATGAGCATTCATGGTAGAACAGGTTGAGTTTAAGCCACTTATTATTCTTGCTGTGCATGTATTATTTCTTATGTCTACTATTTGATTATTTTTACAAATTTTAATTTTATTATATTCTTTACATTGTTTTTCAATACCATAGATTAAATTGTCATATTTCAGTATTTCTTTAAATTTTATTTTAATTACATTATTTTCTGTCGATCTTAGAATTATTTTCTGGAAAGTTTCAGTGGAATTTTAATCATGTATACAATAGTCATTTCATTACTTAAAACATTTACGTCTGCTATTTCTAAAGCTTCCTCGGCATTTCCGAATGGCATTTTTTTCACTTAGTTTACTTATTGCTAATTTATTTTTTTTTTCATTTAACAAAATTGAATTTATAATATTATTCTTTGCCCATTGAATGGCATATCTTATATTAATAAGTTCTTCCTTAACTAATCTTATCTTATTTTGTAGGTTAATAATTATTTCTTGAATAATATAATTGTCTTTTCTTAAATTATTGGAAATTTCATTAGTTATAAATGTGAGGTTATTTATCCTCTCGTTGAAAAGGTTATTGATCACTAACTGATCGTCGTTATTATCATTAAGTTTAATTAAGTTTCTATTTATTATTTCTAAGTCCTCATGATCTGGAGACCATGCGATGTACTTCCATGCTGTACCTATAGCGTTAATAGATTTCTTCTGACGTAAGTTCTTTGAAGGTTTCAATGTTTGTAATATGTCAAGAGTCTGTTTGTTTTCCTGTCTAAGGATAGGGAAGAGAGCATTGTTCTTCGGTATCTCTGTGTTAATATAACTCAGGTGTCCGTCAGAAATTCTTCATATTTGTCAAGTCTAATCAAGTGAATTAGTCTGAATGTCCCGTCCTGAATCTTTGCAAGTCCGTCATTAATGCTAACTATTTGAGATTTACTGTAGTCGAAAATTTTAACGTCAGTTGCTAGTCCTTGTGCCAGTAGTGTCAATATAAAGCCTAAGCATATTTCGATGGTCACTAGAATATTACAAAAATTGAAATATATTACTTCCTTTGATTTTACTCTATTTATATTCGCTCTAACTTTTTATGTTACTTTTATGGACTACTCTATTTGTTTCTGTCACGATTGTCGTCGAGTTATTTACCTTAACTATCTCTTTCCTAAACTTCGGAGTTAATTTTGTTCCTAAGCGTTGGCCGATCCTGACATACACAACTTCTCCTGGAGTATAAGTTTTTGGTTCTTTTCTTTTCTTATTGTGATAGCCTAAATCCCTTTTTTGCACTTCCTTCAGTCTTTCAATATTACTCTTTCTTGCTTCTTAAAATTTATCTAGGTTTGTGCTAACTGTTCTACCAAAAAATACTTCTAAAGGTCTCTTACCTATAGTGGAGTGTATTGAATAATTATATTCGTAAATTGACCGATCAAGGAGTTCTTCGAACGTATTATGCGTTCGTTCTTTCTTTAAACATCGCATTATTTCAGATAATGTGGAGTGAAATCTCTCCACCTGCCCATTCACTGAGCTTTTATAGGGAGGAGCTTTAAATATCTGTATGCTTAATTGATCTTTTACCATAAACACGATTGAGGCAGAATTCAATGATTTTTCGTTATCTATAACAATTACTTTGGGAACGCCAAAAGAGAATAGTATTTTGCGAAGAGGCTCCCTAATATCTTCTATTGCTCTAGATTTCACTATTAGAGCTTGAGCATATTTAGAAAATTTGTCGATGGCGGTTAAGACTAATTTACTATCTGTTTTATACAGATCTATATGTACTGTGTGTCCGGAATAAGTAGGAATGGGTGTTTCCTTAATCTCCGGTTCTTTGGGTCGCCTGTCGTATTTGCTCTCTTTACAAACTGAGCATTGCCTTATAATTTTCTTTATTTTACCTGCCATAGCAGGGAAATAAAATTTCTCCAAGATTTGAATCTTATTTTCTCTTCCATTCCAGTGGGCTCTATTATGGGTTCTAATTATAATCTCTTCTTGTTGTCGATTATCTGTGACATCTTCCACCTGAATCTGTGAAAACCTAGTCTTATACCTTTTAAAATTATGGGGATATAACTGCTGGATTTTTCCTATTAAATTCTCGTCTGCCTTTATGCAGTTTACAACAGAGGGGTTGAGATATCTTCGTAGAAGATTGGTTATCTTCTGTTTAGAATACAAAGGTTCTTCAATTATATGCCTATGATATGTGGGAAAAATTATTTTGAACTGATATGTTGAAGTTTTATCTGTGTTAAGGAACAACTGATTCTTAAAAGCATTAATAGGTATTCCCACACTAGGAATTAGTTCATGGGATGAAATTTCATCCGAATTTGTCGCTATTGATAGAGCGTGAACCGGCGCTTTTCCATGCGGAATCCTGGATAATGCGTCAACTACCACATTCATTATTCCAGGTTTATAGTACAATTCGTAGTTGTACTCTTCAAGGATCGCTTTCCATCTTTTCATTTTGCTATTATTGTTTTTATTGCTGATCGCATATATCAGCGGTTGGTGGTCTGTATAAATCTTAACCTTGGCCGAACAGGTAATGACGCAAGGAGTTAAGGCCCATATGATGGCCAGCATCTCCTTTTCGTTAGCAGCGTAATGTTCCTCTGCCTTAGTGAGAGTTCTCGAAATAAATCCTATGGGTTTGTCATTTTGGGACAGGACTGCTCCAATCGCAAAGTTGGAAGCATCCGTGACCAATTCGAAATCTTTCTGATAATCAGGATATGCAAGAACAATGTCTTTAGACATTAAAGTGTTCTTAATTTTCTTAAAGGACTCTATGGCCTCTTTATTCAAAGTGATTTTTATGTTTGCAGATTTTCTTTTTGAGATGCGGCCTCCCTCCCCTCTTAAAAGGGATGTCAGGGGTTTTGCTATCTTTGCATAGTCTTTTATGAAACGCCTATAATACCCTGACATACCAAGGAAACTTCGAAGCTCTTTTATGGATTCTGGTTGAGGAAAGTTTGCAATGGCTTAAACTTTTGCGGGGCTTTTTTTAATACCGTTATCTGATATTACGTGACCCAAAAATTCAACGCTTTTTTCGAAAAATTTACATTTTTCTAATTGAATTTTCATATTAGCGGATTCTAAGGTTCTGAATACACTTTCAATGTGAGAAAAATGATCCTCTTATGTTTTACTGAAGATGATTATGCCATATATATACGTAACAGCAATTTCCAATGTGCTCCCTTAAAATATTGTCAAGGGCACGCTGAAAAATAGATGGCGCATTTTTTAGGCCAAAAGGCAAACGTGTGAATTCGTACTTGCCATTATTAATAGAAAACGCTGTTTTTTCTACATCGGTCTTTCTCAGTGGGATCTGATGGAAGCCACTTTTTAAATCTAGCACAGAAAAATATTTACTTTTTATTTCCCCAGCTGAGATATTACTCCGGATATCTCTGGGATGGGATATTTGTCCGCGACTGTTACTGTGTTCAGTTTTCTGTAGCCGATTACCATACGGTACTCTTTATTTGCAGCCGCATCTGCTTTTTTAGGTACGATCCATACAGGCAAATTGTACGGTGACCTTGATGGTCTTATAATGCCATCGTCAAGAAGCACTTTTACCTGCCTCTCTACCTCTGCCTTTAGAGATCCAGGATAAGGGTAAAATTTTGTGTACACTGGGGTGTCTGATGTAGTTCTAATTTCCCCTACCACCCTTGTCGTATACGTTAACCTCCCATTGGGTTTTGAGAACAACTTGGGAAATTTTCGAGCAATAATATTGATACTTTGCCTTTGTTGAGGCGATAAGTTATCCACTCTCATTTCTAAGTTGTTCAGAGTTCCCGAAGATAGTTGTTTAAGTCCTATCTTTTTCCCATTTCGTAACGTCATAAAGTTGCTTCCCGTGTGAATCACAGCCTCTGACTCTTTAAGAGTATCGTTCCCCAAGATACCGTCGAACGTTTTAAGCGATGGGATTAAAAAAAATTGTATCTTATTATCTAAATTGAAAAGTTTGACTATAGTATGTTCAGTTATTCTGATATCACCTACAACTGTTTTGGCATAAAACACTGACTTGTTATTTATTCTCTTCTTAGCTAAATGTGGTTTTAGATAATTTTTGCTGGAGCCTGTATCAACTAAAAATTTTAAAAATCTCCCGCTCTCCGTCTTAGCCTCAAAATAAGGTAGAGAAGAACTCATTAGGCTAAAAAATTGACACACGTTGGTTCCATATGCTCCCCATTGGATGTTTCAGGACATGCGTACCTAGTGTTAATGTGGAAGGTTCTCTGTGCCTTTGGTTGCCGAGGATATGATGTTGACCCGGGCCTTTTCCCCTGTAAGTCATTATGGTGGGGTCTATTCATATAGTTTACATGACGAGAATGCATGCTCTGATCCACGTCCATTGGCTCAGGACGTGGTTGTGGCTTAGGAGGTCTGAATTGGTTGCCTTGGCCAGCGAATTGTTGTCTAGGCTGCCAAGCAGATTGGTTGACCCGTGGAACATGAGCCAAATGAGGGTAGAATTGTCGTTCATTATGATTTTTCCTTGGTAATGTTTGAATTGGTATATTGCTCTTTGCACTATGAGCATGGTTCGTACGAAAACCTTGATTTTGTAACTTAAGGCACAGATGGAGTGAGTGCCTGTAGCAAGTCCACTGGTTCCTTTATTCCTAAAAGACTAGGTAAATCGCCATTTAAACCTCTTATAAAGGTATCTAAGGCCTTATCCCTGTAGGATTTTGTAATTAGGCCAATTGTTTCATTGCCTGTTTCAAGGCATCCTAATTTATTAAGTATTAGTGATAAGTGAGTATACACCCTCTGATAAAAATTTTGTATGGATTGATTCCCCTGTACTAGTGTTGTCATCTGGTACTCCAGAGTCGACAAGTCTCGCTTGTCACCGTAATGTGTAGTCAGGCATTGTGAAATGGCCTGCCAATTTAGTGGAGTGTTGTAAGACTTCAACGCTATATCAGCATTTCCCCCTATTTTATTCCTAATTATACTAAGGATACCGTAATATTTAGGTGTCCCCTTAATTGGTTCGTATATTGCTGAAATCCTATCTACGCTCTTTTTCCATGAGCTATATTCTCCTGGCTGACCGTTAAATTCCTTTACTTTTGACAACGTCCGGAATTCTATCCATGTCGTTTAAGTTATTCCTATGTCTGTCATCTATTTGTTGGTCTATACTGCCTTGTATGTCTAAACTTGGATTCAGGGCTGCCTGAACCGTTTGCGCTCCCTGTCGTCTAAAAATGTCTGAAACGACACCTGAAATAAGTGGCGTTAAATCGTCCATACCTAACTGAACGTTCTGTGGGCCATTTGCAGGAAGAACCGGAGATTCTTTGGATTAGCCATATTTTTTTTTTTTATTTAATCTTTCTTATTGCCTAAGTACTTCTAAGTTATACAATTTTCTATACAATTTTGTTTCAGAATTATAAACTTTAGCTTTAGATATATACCTTATTCTATATATGCACTCCTTTTTATAGATGTCTCTGATGCTGCTTGTTATTACTGGTTCTGTTGCCACGATTAGTTCTGGTGTAATAGCTTCTTCAACAATTGGTATTACTGCAAAGGATGATACTCCTCTCCTTGTTACTGATTGCTTGTCTTCTTCTGGCAGCATGTGTTTGTTAAAATTGTTTTCCTCTTTTGGGGATTTTATTCTTGCTTTCGAATCAAGAATTGATTTTTTAATAAAATTTTATTGATCATTAGTTATGCAATTTTTTCCGCCTTTAAAACACTTTTTTTATTTAGTTTTAGCTTAAAAAAATCCCCTTTTTTATTAAGCTTAATTTATCACTTAAAAAAGTTTTATGTATTTTTTCTAATAAGGATAATTTGTCCTTAGGGATTCTTTTCTTTGTTTTCGGTTGTGTATTGAAGGCTGACACGTAATGTCCCCGGTTTGCTATAATCTACTACGGAGCCTATAAATCCGACTTACACTTTTGCTCGGGCGCCAGTTATTTTTGGTTATTAACAAGTGGCGTGATTTAATTCTTCAGAATTTTGTCTGTGTGACTGGAAATTATTAATTAAAAAGTAAATGTTTAGATTGCACTTTTGCATTTAATAATTACTTAAAATAAAGTTGCAAATTTTGTCTGTGTGACCGGAAACATTGGTTTTTTACTTCAGTGCATTAAATTATTAATCAAACAGGAAATGTTTAGGTTGCACTTTTGCTTTCAATAATTTTCACATGAGTTTAAATTAAATTAATAGTAAATGCTTAGATCGCACTTTTCTTTTTGTGGGAAAAATTATTAAACAGGGAGAAAACTTATGTGGTGTTAACTTATGTAAGTATATCAGCAAAAATACAAAATGCATATTCTTATTTAAAATAAAAAGAAATATTTAATTTTAACATCTAAAATAGATTGTAAAGAATATATATTTTTTATAAAACATTTTATACAACTATGTGCACTGTAAGTGCTGTGGGGAATTATTAAAAAAAAAAACAACACATACAAATTTGTCTATACATATTTGTCTATACAAATACATATAATACATTCTTGGACTTAGTTTTTTTGACAAAAGACTTGGGTTTTTGACATTTCAGTTGCTTATCTATGTGTTATCTATGGTCTTGGCGATTAAGAAGTTTAGACCCTATATAGAGCTTATGCCCTTCTCCGTGATAACCGACCACAGTAGTCTTAAGTGGCTTATGTCACATAAAGTCTTAAGTGGCTCGGTGGAGTCTACATCTGCAAACTTATGACTTCACGATAGAGCATAGGCAGGGGAAACAAAATTTAGTACCCGATACTCTATTTTTTGGTCTTGAATGAGGATTTCTCATGGAAATTATGGGTTCCTCATGAATTGACCAAAACCATCATCGAAAAGTCACACAACTCCCCGCAGCTTCTCACGGAGGCATTGGTAAAACTCTACGCAGGGTCAAGGAATTTTTCTATTGGCAAACCTGAATACTCAAGTCCGCGATTTCGTAGCTAGCTGCAAGATTTGTAAGGAAATGAATCCGTGAACATCACTTTACGTCCTTCCATGGTTGCTAAATCGTTCAGCGAACGCCCGTTCCAACGCACACCCACCCACACTCGCGTTCGAAAAACGGAAATTGTTTCATTTTTATTGTCCTGGACCATTTGACAAAGTTTGTGCTGACCAAAGCTCTGCCAAAAGCCAATACCAAAAATGTTATTGAGTTTTTGATTGCTGAATAAATTTCGAACTCCTGAAACCATTGTTTCCGATAATGGTAAGCAATTTGTCAGCAGGGAGTTTGTCGATTTGGTAAAGAACTTCGGTGTGAAAAACATCTGGACGGCAATACACGCGCCTCAGGCTAACGCGTCGGAGCGCCTTAATCAATCCATTTTGTCCGCAATACGCTCCTATTTACATGACGACCACTCAGAGTGGGACAAGCATTTGTCTGAGATTAAGTTCTCTTTGAGGTTGCCAATACAAACTTCTATTGGCGTTACTCTGTATTTTGAACTTTTCGGAAGGAGTATGATTGGCCACGGTAGTGTTTATGAATTAGCAAGAAAACTAAAAAGTTTAAGTGATTCTGAGCTGGACATCGTTTCCAAATCAGAAAAAATGTCATTGATGACCATCCGTACACTATTATAGTGGACAGTACACTTTTTAGCCTCTTGTACACTATTGGTTGTCTGTACACTATTTGTTCATTTTTTTAAATTATAATATATACACGCTCTTTTGTTCATTATTTTTTTTCATAATTTTTCATTTTTTTCATTATTTCTACAATATTTATAGAAAAACTCAACAAGAGTTAAAATTGCATGGAAATACCCTTGGAAAATTACCATTTTTTATTGTTACAGGAAAAGAAATATTTGCTTGAAGAATGTTCATATCTAAATGTATGTAGTCCCGTCCTTTAATTTTATTTTGATTACGCTGGGAAAAATGGTTTTAAATATAAATATGTGGAATGTAGTGACTTGATCTCTCTAAATTGTAATCCGCTTTCAGTTTTCATATATAAAGTACAGTTTTTAATAGACATTGCTAATATGGCCCAGCAACAGGGCCACCACGCTAATTTCCTTCAATATAACAGCTTGGTCGATAAATGAAATACCGTGAGACTCGGGATAAAATTACCTTTATGACAAAGTTATATAATTCTTCGATTTTCAACTGTTTCGAAGTTATTCAGAAATTGGTAATGGACAAAAATATTTTTTCAAAAACTCGTGCTATAAGAATTAAAACGCCAATTATTTACATTTACCTCTTAGTAAGAATCCAGCAAAAAAATAATGAATGTGTTTAAAAGAAAATGATGATTTCACGATTTCCTTAGCACTTATTTGCTCGAATGCATTTTAATGTCATCCACAACTCTAATAAAATAATATATAATATTTTGGAATACTTGAAAATAGATAACATTTTTCTAGTAAATCGTGTGTACATACATAATTTTTAATTTATATTTACATATAAGCATTTATAAATTAGGAACGCATCCGAATCATAGAACTTTCATTAGTCCTAAGCACTCATTTAAGTGACAGTCAATTTATTTAAATGTGAACGCCTATGTTAAAATCATGAGTTTTTCACCTAAATTGGTACCAGTACAAGAGTGGTGGAACTCATGAATATGCTAGTGTTTCATCATGTCTTTTTTTGCTGGGAAAGCTAGGTATACTGGGAATAAAAAAAGAAATAATTAATAAATAAATATCTATGGATAAATATTGAATTTATTCACAATTAAAAGCAGGTAATCCGCTTGGAAAAAATGTGGAAAATTTCTCTATTTCTGCTATATTTTCCCTCTGAAATGAGATATTTTTGCAAAAAAAAATTTTCTGTATTTGAAACAAGATACTCCTTACAACAAAAGTTATTAGGTGATGCGAACACAGACAGGCAAAACTTCTAAAAACTGGTGTTTTATTATCCATTTCGATTACTATGTGCAACAGCAACAAAATTTTCCAAAAAAATATTTCATGTGAAAAAATTATCCCATTCCAGTTTTATTATTGGTAGAGATTTCAAAATCACTACTTCATTTAAATAAGAAAATCTTAAAAACTATACGTGGTAGAATAAATATGTGAACAGGTTTTGATTTAGCACACTAAAGTTCATTGAAGTCACCTAACAAAGTGTTGTTCCCCACTTTTTTTTCTTTTTGCCGATCAGATCTTCGTTATTATGTGCATGCAGTTCTTCAGCTCTTTGATCAATATCTTTTAAAACTGTAGCATCACTGGGATTTCATTCGATATTAGTAATGTGATTTGTATTGTGTTTAAAAGCACATAGCAATAGGCTTTTAGTTGTGTAAATTCTTTTAAGTCTCCAATGTGTAAGAAGCCATCATCACCAACATTGGCCACAAAAGATTCTGTGCGATTCCATGATATGACATTAACGTCGCTTTGATGGCTATATTCACATGTTTAACATGCAGGCCTTCTATGGAGGAGCCTTTACATCCCAAACAACATAGATACTACTCAATACTTTTTAACGGAAAGAAACAAAACTCATTGAAAGTTGTTTGTAATTTATTTCGACCATTTTAAATTCATTTTTAGGAAGTGATTGTTTGTATGTGTTTGAAAAGTTTCTTGAATTGTATTCTGAACATCTTTATTTGGCCTTTTGGGTTAAGCGGTAACTTTCTTGTATGTGTACAACATTCGTTAGAAAAGACGAAAATTTTTAAATTTGTTAGATAGTAATAGGACTACAAACTGCCAGTTTCTCAATGTCGAAACAATTTGTTCTTTCGTGCAAGTGCATTCGAAACAAAAAGAAAATTTTAGAATTTGTATTTATTTTAAATACAATTGTGAGAAAGAACAAACTGTGTCGACATTGTGAAACAGGCCCAAAATGTAACTAAACTTGTCGATGGTTTGACAAGGAACAAACAGATCACTTGTATCACTTTGCTGAAAAAATTGCTTCCAACCAAGGCGAATTTATATAAGGTGGCATTGCCGCGACAACAAATACAACACCTCGAATGATACAACACCAATTGGTACCGCGCAAATTAAAAAAACACCCACATGCATTTTGTTGTTGGTTGCATGTACGACAGACGCCAAAAGCACTAATTTAAATATGACATCCAACAACTAAAAAGACTACTTCCTTACCTTTTCTGATAGTATTGTGTAGATTTTTTTTTAATATTCAAACATTTTTTTTAAATAAATACAATTTTATTTATTTTTTTCAAATTAAAAAAAAATAAACGAATTTTTGACAGCTGCTATTCACAAAAAAGTAAAGCAAAAAATAATTAACTTCGCCGTGCTGCCACCTAGTAAAATAGATTCGCCTTGCTCCCAACGTATACTATACTGCAAAGGTTAAAAAACATAATATTTAAAACAAAGCTAAACTAATCAGTATATCAAATATTTTTACCTCTATTGTCAACTTTAGTTAGGTGGGTTGGTATTAAAAGCAGTATATGAAATAAACAAAAGGAAACGTTTGCTTTAGTTTGTTTTGTACTTTTCAGTGACTAAAACAAAAACAAAACGGATATAATGAGAATGATTGTGTCATTTAGTTGTTGTATTGTTTTTGGACGTGAACACAAACTGTACATCAGTTTTAAAGTATTTAGGTAAAAAAGAAAACAATGAGAGCAAAATAGAAATGTTTTGAGAAAGCACAATTTGCAAACGTTTGCTCACTGAGCAATGCTCAGTGTTTTGCTCATTATGGTAGAGAAACTATCAATGTATGACTGCAGTTTTGAGAGATATTGAAAGACAGCTTGAAATATTTGTTTTTGCTTATTTAGACTATAGTAGTATAAAAAAGAAAAACAAAAAGCAATTAAGAAAGTAAATCCTAAAAAAAAATAGGCACTCCGAAATCTGTGAAAGTAATTTTTGCCATTACTTCATAAAATTTATATTTAGGCCCCTATTACTGTTTACAACTCAACTCTACTTCAGTTGAAATTTGGTATTATCAATGTCAACTCAACTTGTCAAAAATTTTTAAGATGAATTTTAATTGTGTTACAACTCTGTAGTAGTTTCACCGTTTACAACCCTGTGTTAGTTCGGTTAACAAAAGTTTAAAAAAATTACAACTCATGAGTAGTAGTTGTTTCAAATTACAAACCATCAGTAGCAGTTGTCTTTAAGTTGTCTTTTAGACAACTCAACTGAGTTGAGTTGTAAACCGTAATAGGGGCTTTAAACTTTTCCCATTTTTTCCTTTAACCGAATAACTAAAATTTCCAAAGGTGTGGGAGAGAGGGCCTTGATTGACCGCTAGGTAGCACGCTAGAGGTTGTGGGTTCGATTCCCGCCAAAGACTGTGTGTGTTTTCTGCAGACAAGCAAATATGAATGGTGATTGTAAACTTTCATGAGTTCAAGAGAAACATTTAAACAATCTTTTTTAATAAATTTTCCATTCTTTTACACAGAGCCAAAAATGCCTAACACAATCAAAAAGATTTTCTCTATGAAATGTTTTTAGGCTAAGAGGTATTTATTTACCATATTTTCATGTGGTAAATCTTTTTAATTTTATCAAGAAGGGAATCCGATTAAATCAATAAGAAAACTTGTTATTCACATTTTTTTTCTCATTTTTGACACAAAAAAACAATCCATAGAGAAAAACTTTTTGATTCTATTAGGTTTTCTTCTGAATTGTATAAGAAATGGATTTCTTACTGATTTCATTAGCCTACCTAATTGATTTTTTCAAAAAGGTATTCCTTATTGATTTCACTAGGTTCCTATATGAACATGTGTAAATCATCTTTTTAATTTTCTTAATAAGGATATCTTCTTGATTATATTAGCTTTCATCAACATAGAAACTGTTTGTTAAAACATAAAATATACCTTTGGTGTAGTGGTTAAGTGCGTGCCTACAAAACGAAGCACACCAGTAGTGGAATTCACTAACCCATTTTAACGAATATCGAATCGTTAAACAAATTAAACAACAAAATTATCGATTTTGCTACGCAGTAACACTTTTTAACAATACTCGTTATTGTTTGAAATCAGCTGTTATTGTTGACAAGTCTATTGTCGTTAAATAAACGGACATAATTTTAGAGTTGTTTATTTAATCGACAAGAACGTTTTTATTTGTCGTTGTAATAATGGCTTTTGAATATTTAGAAAATAAATTTTTGCAAAATAAGTTTTCATACTCGTTAAAATGCTAATATGTACATATTTACTATAAATTAACGCAAATTAAATTCACATTTTATTTTATTAAAAGTTTTTTAAACTAAATTTATTCTTTCTATACAGCACGCAAATAGTTGTTTTATTTATTTATTTAAATATATCAAAATCTACATAATAACTTCATACATACTTTAGTAACACAATTTAATAATAATAATAATAATAATTTGTTTTCTTTCTATTCCTCTTTGTGCTTTTCGCTTTTTTGAACAGAGATGCCACATGTTACTATTTGTGTAGGTACAAAACTAGTGTTGTCAACTATCGTTAAAAAGTAGTTAGTAAATCATGCAGTTGTTACTGCAAACTACAAAAGCTGTTGACTATTATAGCGATTGTCGTATTGTTAAAAGTTAGTGAATTGTACTACAGGTTCGATCACTGAGAAGAGGTCGAAACAATTTTCACAATGGTTTTCGTGTTTTAAAAGTTAATTGGCTTCAACCCCCTCTAGACAATCTACAGAAGAAGCCCCCCGATCTGGCCACCGCCTGAAAAAATTGAGAATAATATGAAGACAAAATGTCAGGCAGCCGCCAACACCTGGACAAAAAGAAAAAGGTAGAAATAAAAGATTGATTAGCAAGGTCTCCCAGCCCTAAGTTACATGCGAAAAATTTCAAAGGAGATGCCAAAATAGCTTTATAATATATATAACTTTTTAAAAAGCAGAAGTTTTTAAATTGTTGTTTTCAGTCTTTTATTTTGAAAATTGTTTTTTTTTGAAAGTTTTTATAAAACAAGATTGTCTAATAAAAGCAGAAACCCTTTTTGAAAATAAACATAAAGAACACCTAATAAAAACCCTAGGTTTTCTTCTTGATTTTTTCAAAAAGCTTTTCCTTATTAAAGTAATAAGACTTCCTTCTTGAAAAAACCATAGAGATATCTTATAAATTTTGTTCTATTTTATTAAGTACATATTTACACACTGTTTTTCTGTGTGTAATAGAAATACACCAATCTTATTGAATTTTCGAATTGGATTTTGCCGATAATTTTTTTTAAATTTAAATGAGGTACATACACACAGAAAAAACAATGTCTAAATACCTAATAAAATAGAACAAAATTTATAAGATATCTCTATGGATTTTTTTTCAAGAAGGAAGTCTTATTATTTTAATAAGGAAAAGCTTTTTGAAAAAATCAAGAAGAAAATTTAGGGTTTTTAAAAGGTACTCTTCTTGTTTTTTCGAAAAGGGTTTCTTCTTGATTTTATTAGGCTATCTTGTTTTTTTTATAAAAATAGAAAAAAAATTAACAAAAAAATTTTAAAATAAAAAACTGAAAACAATTGGTATATTGCTTTTTGGCATCTGCTTTGAAATTTTTTGCTAATCAATCTCAGATTTCTTACAACCTTTTCTTTTTGTGGTGGCGGATGCCTGACATTTTATTTTCCCTTCATATTATCCTCTATTTTTCCAGGGGGTGAAAGGTCAGGGGTCAGGGGAACTTCTTCTGATGGATTTTCTAGAGGGGTTTAAAGCCACTTAATTTCTAAAACCCGAAAAACCATGTGAACATTTTTTCGGACTCTGCCAGGGATCCAACCTGGTGTGCTTGTTTTGTAGGCACGCACTTAACCACTATACCAAATGTATATTTTATATTTTATGTTTTAACAAACAGTTTCTATGTTGATTTATATAAACGAAATAAAAAGAAAGCTTATATAATCAAGAAGATATCCTTATTGAGAAAATTAAAAAGATGATTTACACATGTTCAAATAGGAACCTAATGAAATCAATAAGGTTAACCTTTTTGAAAAAATCAATTAGGTAGGCTAATGAAATCAATAAGAAATCCATTTTTTATACAAATCATAACAAAACCTAATAGCATCAAAAAGTTTTTCTCTATGGATTGTTTTTTTTTTGTCAAAACTGAGTAAAAAATTGTGAATAATAAGTTTTCTTATTGATGAATGGGATTCCCTTATTGATAAAATTAAAAAGATTTACCACATGAAAATAATAAGAAATCCCTTTGAAAATATTTTCCTTTCTTTCTGCTGGCATAAAGCTTAGCCTAAAAACATTTCATAAAGCAAATCTTTTTGATTATATGAGGCATTTGTGTGTATGTACGTATTTTAGGAAAAAAATAATTTTAAACTATTTAAATGCAATATAAAAAACCAACATGTACTAATTAGGCAAACAAAATAATATGGGTTTCTTATACTTTTTATTTTGTTTGGGAAATATTTCTTTACGACATTTAAAGCAGGTATAATTATTTTGTTGTTCAAGGAAATGTGCACAAATATTTTCAGATTTTAATTGTTCACTACGACACCTAATCACGAACTAAACCAATCACTCAATAAAATACGTTTCTGCTTTTGTTTTGTACGCAATTGTACAATTGAATTTGTACATTAAAGCAAGCAAATGAGTAACCCATTTGTTTTGTTGGCGTCCTTAATCATTCATAAAGTACTTGTTTTGGTTTTGCTCATGTACAAAACGACCGATCAAGGAGTTCTTCGAACGTATTATGCGTTCGTTCTTTCTTTAAACATCGCATTATTTCAGATAATGTGGAGTGAAATCTCTCCACCTGCCCATTCACTAAGTTTTATAGGGAGGAGCTTTAAATATCTGTATGCTTAATTGATCTTTTACCATAAACACGATTGAGGCAGAATTCAATGATTTTTCGTTATCTATAACAATTACTTTGGGAACGCTAAAAGAGAATAGTATTTTGCGAAGAGGCTCCCTAATATCTTCTATTGCTCTAGATTTTACTATTAGAGCTTGGGCATATTTAGAAAATTTGTCGATGGCGGTTAAGACTAATTTACTATCTGTTTTATACAGATCTATATGTACTGTGTGTCCGGAATAAGTAGGAATGGGTGTTTCCTTAATCTCCGGTTCTTTGGGTCGCCTGTCGTATTTGCTCTCTTTACAAACTGAGCATTGCCTTATAATTTTCTTTATTTTACCTGCCATAGCAGGGAAATAAAATTTCTCCAAGATTTGTATCTTATTTTCTCTTCCATTCCAGTGGGCTCTATTATGGGTTCTAATTATAATCTCTTCTTGTTGTCGATTATCTGTGACATCTTCCACCTGAATCTGTGAAAACATAGTCTTATACCTTTTAAAATTATATATATATATATATATATATATATATATATATATATATATATATATATATATATATATATATATATATATATATATATATATATATATAACTGCTGGATTTTTCCTATTAAATTCTCGTCTGCCTTTATGCAGTTTACAACAGAGGGGTTGAGATATCTTCGTAGAAGATTGATTATCTTCTGTTCAGAATACAAAGGTTCTTCAATTATATGCCTATGATATGTGGGAAAAATTATTTTGAACTGATATGTTGAAGTTCTATCTGTGTTAAGGAACAACTGATTCTTAAAAGCATTAATAGGTATTCCCACACTAGGAATTAGTTCATGGGATGAAATTTCATCCGAATTTGTCGCTATTGATAGAGCGTGAACCGGCGCTTTTCCATGCGGAATCCTGGATAATGCGTCAACTACCACATTCATTATTCCAGGTTTATAGTACAATTCGTAGTTGTACTCTTCAAAGATCGCTTTCCATCTTTTCATTTTGCTATTATTGTTTTTATTGCTGATCGCATATATCAGCGTTTGGTGGTCTGTATAAATCTTAACCTTGGCCGAACAGGTAATGACGCAAGGAGTTTAAGGCCCATATGATGGCCAGCATCTCCTTTTCGTTAGCAGCGTAATGTTCCTCTGCCTTAGTGAGAGTTCTCGAAATAAATCCTATGGGTTTGTCATTTTGGGACAGTACTGCTCCAATCGCAAAGTTGGAAGCATCCGTGACCAATTCGAAATCTTTCTGATAATCAAGATATGCAAGAACAATGTCTTTAGACATTAAAGTGTTCTTAATTTTCTTAAAGGACTCTATGGCCTCTTTATTCAAAGTGATTTTTATGTTTGCAGATTTTCTTTTTGAGATGCAGCCTCCCTCCCCTCTTAAAAGGGATGTCAGGGGTTTTGCTATCTTTGCATAGTCTTTTATGAAACGCCTATAATACCCTGACATACCAAGGAAACTTCGAAGCTCTTTTATGGATTCTGGTTGAGGAAAGTTTGCAATGGCTTAAACTTTTGCGGGGCTTTTTTTAATACCGTTATCTGATATTACGTGACCCAAAAATTCAACGCTTTTTTTCGAAAAATTTACATTTTTCTAATTGAATCTTCATATTAGCGGATTCTAAGGTTCCGAATACACTTTCAATGTGAGAAAAATGATCCTCTTCTGTTTTACTGAAGATGATTATGTCATATATATACGTAACAGCATTTTCCAATGTGCTCCCTTAAAATATTGTCAAGGGCACGCTGAAAAATAGATGGCGCATTTTTTAGGCCAAAAGGCAAACGTGTGAATTCGTACTTGCCATTATTAATAGAAAACGCTGTTTTTTCTACATCGGTCTTTCTCAGTGGGATCTGATGGAAGCCACTTTTTAAATCTAGCACAGAAAAATATTTACTTTTTATTTCCCCAGCTGAGATATTACTCCGGATATCTCTGGGATGGGATATTTGTCCGCGACTGTCACTGTGTTCAGTTTTCTGTAGCCGATTACCATACGGTACTCTTTATTTCCAGCCGCATCTGCTTTTTTAGGTACGATCCATACAGGCAAATTGTACGGTGACCTTGATGGTCTTATAATGCCATCGTCAAGAAGCACTTTTACCTGCCTCTCTACCTCTGCCTTTAGAGATCCAGGATAAGGGTAAAATTTTGTGTACACTGGGGTGTCTGATGTAGTTCTAATTTCCCCTACCACCCTTGTCGTATACGTTAACCTCCCATTGGGTTTTGAGAACAACTTGGGAAATTTTCGAGCAATAATATTGATACTTTGCCTTTGTTGAGGCGATAAGTTATCCACTCTCATTTCTAAGTTGTTCAGAGTTCCCGAAGATAGTTGTTTAAGTCCTATCTTTTTCCCATTTCGTAACGTCATAAAGTTGCTTCCCGTGTGAATCACAGCCTCTGACTCTTTAAGAGTATCGTTCCCCAAGATACCGTCGAACGTTTTAAGCGATGGGATTAAAAAAAATTGTATCTTTGCTGGAGCCTGTATCAACTAAAAATTTTAAAATTCTCCCGCTCTCCGTCTTAGCCTCAAAATAAGGTAGAGAAGAACTCATTAGGCTAAAAAATGGACATCCGTTGGTTCCATATGCTCCCCATTGGATGTTTCAGGACATGCGTACCTAGTGTTAATGTGGAAGGTTCTCTGTGCCTTTGGTTGCCGAGGATATGATGTTGACCCGGGCCTTTTCCCCTGTAAGTCATTATGGTGGGGTCTATTCATATAGTTTACATGACTCTGATCCACGTCCATTGGCTCAGGACGTGGTTGTGGCTTAGGAGGTCTGAATTGGTTGCCTTGGCCAGCGAATTGTTGTCTAGGCTGCCAAGCAGATTGGTTGACCCGTGGAACATGAGCCAAATGAGGGTAGAATTGTCGTTCATTATGATTTTTCCTTGGTAATGTTTGAATTGGTATATTGCTCTTTGCACTATGAGCATGGTTCGTACGAAAACCTTGATTTTGTAACTTAAGGCACAGATGGAGTGCCTGTAGCAAGTCCACTGGTTCCTTTATTCCTAAAAGACTAGGTAAATCGCCATTTAAACCTCTTATAAAGGTATCTAAGGCCTTATCCCTGTAGGATTTTGTAATTAGGCCAATTGTTTCATTGCCTGTTTCAAGGCATCCTAATTTATTAAGTATTAGTGATAAGTGAGTATACACCCTCTGATAAAAATTTTGTATGGATTGATTCCCCTGTACTAGTGTTGTCATCTGGTACTCCAGAGTCGACAAGTCTCGCTTGTCACCGTAATGTGTAGTCAGGCATTGTGAAATGGCCTGCCAATTTAGTGGAGTGTTGTAAGACTTCAACGCTATATCAGCATTTCCCCCTATTTTATTCCTAATTATACTAAGGATACCGTAATATTTAGGTATCCCCTTAATTGGTTCGTATATTGCTGAAATCCTATCTACGCTCTTTTTCCATGAGCTATATTCTCCTGGCTGACCGTTAAATTCCTTTACTTTTGACAACGTCCGGAATTCTATCCATGTCGTTTAAGTTATTCGTATGTCTGTCATCTATTTGTTGGTCTATACTGCCTTGTATGTCTAAACTTGGATTCAGGGCTGCCTGAACCATTTGCGCTCCCTGTCGTCTAAAAATGTCTGAAACGACACCTGAAATAAGTGGCGTTAAATCGTCCATACCTAACTGAACGTTTTGTGGGCCATTTGCAGGAAGAACCGGAGATTCTTTGGATTAGCCATATTTTTTTTTTTATTTAATCTTTCTTATTGCCTAAGTACTTCTAAGTTATACAATTTTCTATACAATTTTGTTTCAGAATTATAAACTTTAGCTTTAGATATATACCTTATTCTATATATGCACTCCTTTTTATAGATGTCTCTGATGCTGCTTGTTATTACTGGTTCTGTTGCCACGATTAGTTCTGGTGTAATAGCTTCTTCAACAATTGGTATTACTGCAAAGGATGATACTCCTCTCCTTGTTACTGATTGCTTGTCTTCTTCTGGCAGCATGTGTTTGTTAAAATTGTTTTCCTCTTTTGGGGATTTTATTCTTGCTTTCGAATCAAGAATTGATTTTTTAATAAAATTTTATTGATCATTAGTTATGCAATTTTTTCCGCCTTTAAAACACTTTTTTTATTTAGTTTTAGCTTAAAAAAATCCCCTTTTTTATTAAGCTTAATTTATCACTTAAAAAAGTTTTATGTATTTTTTCTAATAAGGATAATTTGTCCTTAGGGATTCTTTTCTTTGTTTTCGGTTGTGTATTGAAGGCTGACACGTAATGTCCCCGGTTTGCTATAATCTACTACGGAGCCTATAAATCCGACTTACACTTTTGCTCGGGCGCCAGTTATTTTTGGTTATTAACAAGTGGCGTGATTTAATTCTTCAGAATTTTGTCTGTGTGACTGGAAATTATTAATTAAAAAGTAAATGTTTAGATTGCACTTTTGCATTTAATAATTACTTAAAATAAAGTTGCAAATTTTGTCTGTGTGACCGGAAACATTGGTTTTTTACTTCAGTGCATTAAATTATTAATCAAACAGGAAATGTTTAGGTTGCACTTTTGCTTTCAATAATTTTCACATGAGTTTAAATTAAATTAATAGTAAATGCTTAGATCGCACTTTTCTTTTTGTGGGAAAAATTATTAAACAGGGAGAAAACTTATGTGGTGTTAACTTATGTAAGTATATCAGCAAAAATACAAAATGCATATTCTTATTTAAAATAAAAAGAAATATTTAATTTTAACATCTAAAATAGATTGTAAAGAATATATATTTTTTATAAAACATTTTATACAACTATGTGCACTGTAAGTGCTGTGGGGAATTATTAAAAAAAAAACAACACATACAAATTTGTCTATACATATTTGTCTATACAAATACATATAATACATTCTTGGACTTAGTTTTTTTGACAAAAGACTTGGGTTTTTGACATTTCAGTTGCTTATCTATGTGTTATCTATGGTCTTGGCGATTAAGAAGTTTAGACCCTATATAGAGCTTATGCCCTTCTCCGTGATAACCGACCACAGTAGTCTTAAGTGGCTTATGTCACATAAAGTCTTAAGTGGCTCGGTGGAGTCTACATCTGCAATCTTATGACTTCACGATAGAGCATAGGCAGGGGAAACAAAATTTAGTACCCGATACTCTATTTTTTGGTCTTGAATGAGGATTTCTCATGGAAATTATGGGTTCCTCATGAATTGACCAAAACCATCATCGAAAAGTCACACAACTCCCCGCAGCTTCTCACGGAGGCATTGGTAAAACTCTACGCAGGGTCAAGGAATTTTTCTATTGGCAAACCTGAATACTCAAGTCCGCGATTTCGTAGCTAGCTGCAAGATTTGTAAGGAAATGAATCCGTGAAAATCACTTTACGTCCTTCCATGGTTGCTAAATCGTTCAGCGAACGCCCGTTCCAACGCACACCCACCCACACTCGCGTTCGAAAAACGGAAATTGTTTCATTTTTATTGTCCTGGACCATTTGGCAAAGTTTGTGCTGACCAAAGCTCTGCCAAAAGCCAATACCAAAAATGTTATTGAGTTTTTGATTGCTGAATAAATTTCGAACTCCTGAAACCATTGTTTCCGATAATGGTAAGCAATTTGTCAGCAGGGAGTTTGTCGATTTGGTAAAGAACTTCGGTGTGAAAAACATCTGGACGGCAATACACGCGCCTCAGGCTAACGCGTCGGAGCGCCTTAATCAATCCATTTTGTCCGCAATACGCTCCTATTTACATGACGACCACTCAGAGTGGGACAAGCATTTGTCTGAGATTAAGTTCTCTTTGAGGTTGCCAATACAAACTTCTATTGGCGTTACTCTGTATTTTGAACTTTTCGGAAGGAGTATGATTGGCCACGGTAGTGTTTATGAATTAGCAAGAAAACTAAAAAGTTTAAGTGATTCTGAGCTGGACATCGTTTCCAAATCAGAAAAAATGTCATTGATGACCATCCGTACACTATTATAGTGGACAGTACACTTTTTAGCCTCTTGTACACTATTGGTTGTCTGTACACTATTTGTTCATTTTTTTAAATTATAATATATACACGCTCTTTTGTTCATTATTTTTTTTCATAATTTTTCATTTTTTTCATTATTTCTACAATATTTATAGAAAAACTCAACAAGAGTTAAAATTGCATGGAAATACCCTTGGAAAATTACCATTTTTTATTGTTACAGGAAAAGAAATATTTGCTTGAAGAATGTTCATATCTAAATGTATGTAGTCCCGTCCTTTAATTTTATTTTGATTACGCTGGGAAAAATGGTTTTAAATATAAATATGTGGAATGTAGTGACTTGATCTCTCTAAATTGTAATCCGCTTTCAGTTTTCATATATAAAGTACAGTTTTTAATAGACATTGCTAATATGGCCCAGCAACAGGGCCACCACGCTAATTTCCTTCAATATAACAGCTTGGTCGATAAATGAAATACCGTGAGACTCGGGATAAAATTACCTTTATGACAAAGTTATATAATTCTTCGATTTTCAACTGTTTCGAAGTTATTCAGAAATTGGTAATGGACAAAAATATTTTTTCAAAAACTCGTGCTATAAGAATTAAAACGCCAATTATTTACATTTACCTCTTAGTAAGAATCCAGCAAAAAAATAATGAATGTGTTTAAAAGAAAATGATGATTTCACGATTTCCTTAGCACTTATTTGCTCGAATGCATTTTAATGTCATCCACAACTCTAATAAAATAATATATAATATTTTGGAATACTTGAAAATAGATAACATTTTTCTAGTAAATCGTGTGTACATACATAATTTTTAATTTATATTTACATATAAGCATTTATAAATTAGGAACGCATCCGAATCATAGAACTTTCATTAGTCCTAAGCACTCATTTAAGTGACAGTCAATTTATTTAAATGTGAACGCCTATGTTAAAATCATGAGTTTTTCACCTAAATTGGTACCAGTACAAGAGTGGTGGAACTCATGAATATGCTAGTGTTTCATCATGTCTTTTTTTGCTGGGAAAGCTAGGTATACTGGGAATAAAAAAAGAAATAATTAATAAATAAATATCTATGGATAAATATTGAATTTATTCACAATTAAAAGCAGGTAATCCGCTTGGAAAAAATGTGGAAAATTTCTCTATTTCTGCTATATTTTCCCTCTGAAATGAGATATTTTTGCAAAAAAAAATTTTCTGTATTTGAAACAAGATACTCCTTACAACAAAAGTTATTAGGTGATGCGAACACAGACAGGCAAAACTTCTAAAAACTGGTGTTTTATTATCCATTTCGATTACTATGTGCAACAGCAACAAAATTTTCCAAAAAAATATTTCATGTGAAAAAATTATCCCATTCCAGTTTTATTATTGGTAGAGATTTCAAAATCACTACTTCATTTAAATAAGAAAATCTTAAAAACTATACGTGGTAGAATAAATATGTGAACAGGTTTTGATTTAGCACACTAAAGTTCATTGAAGTCACCTAACAAAGTGTTGTTCCCCACTTTTTTTTCTTTTTGCCGATCAGATCTTCGTTATTATGTGCATGCAGTTCTTCAGCTCTTTGATCAATATCTTTTAAAACTGTAGCATCACTGGGATTTCATTCGATATTAGTAATGTGATTTGTATTGTGTTTAAAAGCACATAGCAATAGGCTTTTAGTTGTGTAAATTCTTTTAAGTCTCCAATGTGTAAGAAGCCATCATCACCAACATTGGCCACAAAAGATTCTGTGCGATTCCATGATATGACATTAACGTCGCTTTGATGGCTATATTCACATGTTTAACATGCAGGCCTTCTATGGAGGAGCCTTTACATCCCAAACAACATAGATACTACTCAATACTTTTTAACGGAAAGAAACAAATTTCATTGAAAGTTGTTTGTAATTTATTTCGACCATTTTAAATTCATTTTTAGGAAGTGATTGTTTGTATGTGTTTGAAAAGTTTCTTGAATTGTATTCTGAACATCTTTTTTTGGCCATTTGGGTTAAGCGGGTGGTCATAAGGTGGTAACTTTCTTGTATGTGTACAACATTCGTTAGAAAAGACGAAAATTTTTAAATTTGTTAGATAGTAATAGGACTACAAACTGCCAGTTTCTCAATGTCGAAAGAATTTGTTCTTTCGTGCAAGTGCATTCGAAACAAAAAGAAAATTTTTGAATTTGTATTTATTTTAAATACAATTGTGAGAAAGAACAAACTGTGTCGACATTGTGAAACAGGCCCAAAATGTAACTAAACTTGTCGATGGTTTGACAAGGAACAAACAGATCACTTGTATCACTTTGCTGAAAAATTTGCTCCCAACCAAGGCGAATTTATATAAGGTGGCATTGCCGCGACACCTCGAATGATACAACACCAATTGGTACCGCGCAAATTAAAAAAACACCCACATGCATTTTGTTGTTGGTTGCATGTACGACAGACGCCAAAAGCACTAATTTAAATATGACATCCAACAACTAAAAAGACTACTTCCTTACCTATTCTGATAGTATTGTGTAGATTTTGTTTTTAATATTCAAACATTTTTTTTAAATAAATACAATTTTAATTATTTTTTTCAAATTAAAAAAAAAATAAACGAATTTTTGACAGCTGCTATTCACAAAAAAGTAAAGCAAAAAATAATTAACTTCGCCGTGCTGCCACCTAGTAAAATAGATTCGCCTTGCTCCCAACGTATACTATACTGCAAAGGTTAAAAAACATAATATTTAAAACAAAGCTAAACTAATCAGTATATCAAATATTTTTACCTCTATTGTCAACTTCAGTTAGGTGGGTTGGTATTAAAAGCAGTATATGAAATAAACAAAAGGAAACGTTTGCTTTAGTTTGTTTTGTACTTTTCAGTGACTAAAACAAAAACAAAACGGATATAATGAGAATGATTGTGTCATTTAGTTGTTGTATTGTTTTTGGACGTGAACACAAACTGTACATTAGTTTTAAAGTATTTAGGTAAAAAAGAAAACAATGAGAGCAAAACAGAAATGTTTTGAGAAAGCACAATTTGCAAAAGTTTGCTCACTGAGCAATGCTCAGTGTTTTGCTCATTATGGTAGAGAAACTATCAATGTATGACTGCAGTTTTGAGAGATATTGAAAGACAGCTTGTAAGATTTGTTTTTGCTTATTTAGACTATAGTAGTATAAAAAAGAAAAACAAAAAGCAATTAAGAAAGTAAATCCTAAAAAAATAGGCACTCCGAAATCTGTGAAAGTAATTTTTGCCATTACTTCATACAATTTATATTTAGGCCCCTATTACTGTTTACAACTCAACTCTACTTCAGTTGAAATTTGGTATTATCAATGTCAACTCAACTTGTCAAAAATTTTTAAGATGAATTTTAATTGTGTTACAACTCTGTAGTAGTTTCACCGTTTACAACCCTGTGTTAGTTCGGTTAACAAAAGTTTAAAAAAATTACAACTCATGAGTAGTAGTTGTTTCAAATTACAAACCATCAGTAGCAGTTGTCTTTAAGTTGTCTTTTAGACAACTCAACTGAGTTGAGTTGTAAACCGTAATAGGGGCTTTAAACTTTTCCCATTTTTTCCTTTAACCGAATAACTAAAATTTCCAAAGGTGTGGGAGAGAGTGCCTTGATTGACCGCTAGGTAGCACGCTAGAGGTTGTGGGTTCGATTCCCGCCAAAGACTGTGTGTGTTTTCTGCAGACAAGCAAATATGAATGGTGATTGTAAACTTTCATGAGTTCAAGAGAAACATTTAAACAATCTTTTTTAATAAATTTTCCATTCTTTTACACAGAGCCAAAAATGCCTAACACAATCAAAAAGATTTTCTCTATGAAATGTTTTTAGGCTAAGAGGTATTCATTTACCATATTTTCATGTGGTAAATCTTTTTAATTTTATCAAGAAGGGAATCCGATTAAATCAATAAGAAAACTTGTTATTCACATTTTTTTTCTCATTTTTGACACAAAAAAAACAATCCATAGAGAAAAACTTTTTGATTCTATTAGGTTTTCTTCTGAATTGTATAAGAAATGGATTTCTTACTGATTTCATTAGCCTACCTAATTGATTTTTTCAAAAAGGTATTCCTTATTGATTTCACTAGGTTCCTATATGAACATGTGTAAATCATCTTTTTAATTTTCTTAATAAGGATATCTTCTTGATTATATTAGCTTTCATCAACATAGAAACTGTTTGTTAAAACATAAAATATACCTTTGGTGTAGTGGTTAAGTGCGTGCCTACAAAACGAAGCACACCAGTAGTGGAATTCACTAACCCGTTTTAACGAATATCGAATCGTTAAACAAATTAAACAACAAAATTATCGATTTTGCTACGCAGTAACACTTTTTAACAATACTCGTTATTGTTTGAAATCAGCTGTTATTGTTGACAAGTCTATTGTCGTTAAATAAACGGACATCATTTTAGAGTTGTTTATTTAATCGACAAGAACGTTTTTATTTGTCGTTGTAATAATGGCTTTTGAATATTTAGAAAATAAATTTTTGCAAAATAAGTTTTCATACTCGTTAAAATGCTAATATGTACATATTTACTATAAATTAACGCAAATTAAATTCACATTTTATTTTATTAAAAGTTTTTTAAACTAAATTTATTCTTTCTATACAGCACGCAAATAGTTGTTTTATTTATTTATTTAAATATATCAAAATCTACATAATAACTTCATACATACTTTAGTAACACAATTAATAATAATAATAATAATTTGTTTTCTTTCTATTCCTCTTTGTGCTTTTCGCTTTTTTGAACAGAGATGCCACATGTTACTATTTGTGTAGGTACAAAACTAGTGTTGTCTACTATCGTTAAAAAGTAGTTAGTAAATCATGCAGTTGTTACTGCAAACTACAAAAGCTGTTGACTATTATAGCGATTGTCGTATTGTTAAAAGTTAGTGAATTGTACTACAGGTTCGATCACTGAGAAGAGGTCGAAACAATTTTCACAATGGTTTTCGTGTTTTAAAAGTTAATTGGCTTCAACCCCCTCTAGACAATCTACAGAAGAAGCCCCCCGATCTGGCCACCGCCTGAAAAAATTGAGAATAATATGAAGACAAAATGTCAGGCAGCCGCCAACACCTGGACAAAAAGAAAAAGGTAGAAATAAAAGATTGATTAGCAAGGTCTCCCAGCCCTAAGTTACATGCGAAAAATTTCAAAGGAGATGCCAAAATAGCTTTATAATATATATAACTTTTTAAAAAGCAGAAGTTTTTAAATTGTTGTTTTCAGTCTTTTATTTTAAAAATTGTTTTTTTTTTGAAAGTTTTTATAAAACAAGATTGTCTAATAAAAGCAGAAAACCTTTTTGAAAATAAACATAAAGAACACCTAATAAAAACCCTAAGTTTTCTTCTTGATTTTTTCAAAAAGCTTTTCCTTATTAAAGTAATAAGACTTCCTTCTTGAAAAAACCATAGAGATATCTTATAAATTTTGTTCTATTTTATTAAGTACATATTTACACACTGTTTTTCTGTGTGTAATAGAAATACACCAATCTTATTGAATTTTCGAATTGGATTTTGCCGATAATTTTTTTGAAATTTAAATGAGGTACATACACACAGAAAAAACAATGTCTAAATACCTAATAAAATAGAACAAAATTTATAAGATATCTCTATGGATTTTTTTTCAAGAAGGAAGTCTTATTATTTTAATAAGGAAAAGCTTTTTGAAAAAATCAAGAAGAAAATTTAGGGTTTTTAAAAGGTATTCTTCTTGTTTTTTCGAAAAGGTTTTCTTCTTGATTTTATTAGGCTATCTTGTTTTTTTATAAAAATAGAAAAAAAATTAACAAAAAATTTTTAAAATAAAAAACTGAAAACAATTGGTATATTGCTTTTTGGCATCTGCTTTGAAATTTTTTGCTAATCAATCTCAGATTTCTTACAACCTTTTCTTTTTGTGGTGGCGGATGCCTGACATTTTATTTTCCCTTCATATTATCCTCTATTTTTCCAGGGGGTGAAAGGTCAGGGGTCAGGGGAACTTCTTCTGATGGATTTTCTAGAGGGGTTTAAAGCCACTTAATTTCTAAAACCCGAAAAACCATGTGAACATTTTTTCGGACTCTGCCAGGGATCCAACCTGGTGTGCTTGTTTTGTAGGCACGCACTTAACCACTATACCAAATGTATATTTTATATTTTATGTTTTAACAAACAGTTTCTATGTTGATTTATATAAACGAAATAAAAAGAAAGCTTATATAATCAAGAAGATATCCTTATTGAGAAAATTAAAAAGATGATTTACACATGTTCAAATAGGAACCTAATGAAATCAATAAGGTTAACCTTTTTGAAAAAATCAATTAGGTAGGCTAATGAAATCAATAAGAAATCCATTTTTTATACAAATCATAACAAAACCTAATAGCATCAAAAAGTTTTTCTCTATGGATTGTTTTTTTTTTTTTTGTCAAAACTGAGTAAAAAATTGTGAATAATAAGTTTTCTTATTGATGAATGGGATTCCCTTATTGATAAAATTAAGAAGATTTACCACATGAAAATAATAAGAAATCCCTTTGAAAATATTTCCCTTTCTTTCTGCTGGCATAAAGCTTAGCCTAAAAACATTTCATAAAGCAAATCTTTTTGATTATAAGAGGCATTTGTGTATATGTACGTATTTTAGGAAAAAAATAATTTTAAACTATTTAAATGCAATATAAAAAACCAACATGTACTAATTAGGCAAACAAAATAATATGGGTTTCTTATATTTTTTATTTTGTTTGGGAAATATTTCTTTACGACATTTAAAGCAGGTATAATTATTTTGTTGTTCAAGGAAATGTGCACAAATATTTTCAGATTTTAATTGTTCACTACGACACCTAATCACGAACTAAACCAATCACTCAATAAAATACGTTTCTGCTTTTGTTTTGTACGCAATTGTACAATTGAATTTGTACATTAAAGCAAGCAAATGCGTAACCCATTTGTTTTGTTGGCGTCCTTAATCATTCATAAAGTATTTGTTTTGGTTTTGCTCATGTACAAAACGATTAAAAAAATTTGAAAAGTTTGTATCTTTGCATGAAACGTTTGCTAATTGTACTGTTTATTTTCATACACTGATTAAAAGTAAAGAAATTTAGAAATATGAGATTGTGAGAAAAAAAAGACACAAACTTGCAATCCCCAGTGGCCAAAACACCATCTGAGCAAGTGCTCCAATCGACTGCAAAGCCTTCCTGTTCATGGCCGGTAAATTTTAAAACGGGTTTGACGATTTCGCTAACTACTTTTCTTTCATATTGTTTTAATAGTTATCTTCTATAGCTTGCAGTTGTCTCGATAAATTCAACATATTTACAGGACTCAGTTTACTCCAAGAGGTCGCAAACTCTTCATTGCCAATACGTTTTGAACGTACTCTATTGATACGTCCTTGATGTTTTATCGAAGCACTTGGGGTTTTTTTTCAATTCCCTTTTATCGCCAATATCGTCTGCGTCGTCTTTCAATTCTTCTTCGTCTTCATCATATTGGAACCATTATATAATAGACAAGTGAGTTTTGCTATTTTAACACAAAAATGATGGTTATTGTTAGTTGTGCCATGTTTGAATAAGTATTTTAGTTTTTCAACATATTCTATGTGTTTCGACAAAATTTACTTAGGTTTAAAAATGCTAATAAGGTCGGTTATTCTCGTAGTCGGCTACCAAGTTGCTTGAAGGGTAAGAACACGGGATACTAGTTCATAATATTGGCGAAATGCAGCAAAATACGGAACAAGAAACAAAAGCCTTCAACAAAATCATTCATCTAACCAGCCGTTCACTTTACGGAACTAAATCGTTCATTTTACTGAACTAAATCGTTCACCAAAAGACCCAACACTGGCAATGTTCTTTTTAGGGTTCCATACACAAAGTGTAAAAACGAAACCCTATTGTTTTCGCTACAATGTCTGTCCGTCTGTCAGCGCCTTTTATCTCTGGAACCGTAATAGGTAGACTCTTGAAATTTTCACAGATGATGTATAGCTGTTGTCGCTATAGCAACAAATACTAAAACTTATAGGGTGTTCCGATAGAGAGGTGTTATTCACGAACATGTGCCTATTTCGTGAACTGTAGGTGGGATACACTTGAAATTTACAAATAGTAATTAAAACTTAGTTCACTATATAAACAACTATAAAAAATAAAACTAATAATTAAAGGGTGTTCCGATAGAGAGTTGTTATTTACGAATATGTGCTTTTTTCTTCACCTGTAGGAAGAATACACTACAAATATGCAAGCAGTAATTAAAACTTAGTACGCTATATAAACAAGTCTAAAAAATAAATTTAAAAATTAAATGGTGTTCCGATAGTGGTGTGATTTGCATGTATAAGGCCTAAGTTTTGAACCATAATAGGTAGACTCTTGAAATTTTCACAGAAGGTGTATAACTGTGGCCGCTATAGCGACAAATATTAAAACTTATAGGGTGTTCCGATAGAGAGGTGCTATTCACGAATATGTGTTTATTTCTTGCACTGTAGGAGGCATACACTAAAAATTTACAAACAGTCATTAAAACTTAGTTCACTTTATAAACAAGTCTAAAAAAATAAACCTAAAAATTAAAGGGTGTTCCGATAGTGGTGTGATTTGCATGTATAAAGCCTAAGTTTTGAACCATAATAGGAACACTCTTGAAATTTTCACAGAAGATGTGTAACTGTAGCCACTATAGCTACAAATACTAAAACTTATAGGGTGTTCCTAAAGTGACGTGTTATTTGCCTTTATGTCCTTATTTTTTGAGCTATAGGAATCAACTACTTAAAATTTGCAGAGAGTAATTTAATCTATGTTCGCGTTATAAGCAAGTATACAATATTAAACATAAAATTAAAGGGTGTTCCGATAGAGACGTTATTTGCATGTATATATATGGCCTAAGTTTTGAACGATAACAGGTAGACTCTTGAAGTTTTTACAGGAGGTGTATTACTATGGCCACTATAACAAATAGTAAAAATTAAAGGGTGTGCCGCAAGTGACGTGATTTGCATGCATATTGACTAATTTTTTAACCATAATAGATAGTCTCTTGAAATTTTCACAAATGGTGTATAAAAATTTAAAGCGTTTTCCGACAGTGATGCAATTATGACTTTAATTTTAAAATTAAAGGGTGACTCATAAAACATGAAAAAATTAAAAACTTGAATTTTTAAAGTTGTACAAAACATAGAACCCTACGAGTGTGAATCTAACTCGCACTTGACTAAGACTACTTTTACACCTTGCAATAAACGCCGCAACTTTTTCATGCAACTTTTTTCTTGTTAGTAAGAGGGGTTGTGAGGCAAGCGGGGTTAAAAAAGTTGCATGACAGAGCCTGACGAGGCATTTTTTGTTTTTTGTTTTGGATTATTTTCATTTTATTTTTTAAAGTGTTGTCTACTTTTTGAATAAAGAAAAAACGACAAATTGTATTTTTGTTTTGTATAAAAAATGTATTTCCAAATTATACAGGCCTGTTCTGAAAATCACGTGATTTTAAATCACGAACTGTTTTAAAATCACGTGTTTTATTTTACCCTGTTCTGTAAATCACATAATTTTTTATTTTTTTTAAGCGATTTTAAAATTGTAAAACCACAAGAAAATTGCTGATTTTTATTATTTTTTTCATTAAATTTTACGTAATACGTAAAATAAAAGCAATCTGAAGGGTCAAGGGTAACATTGTGGACCTCAAAAGGTTTAAAATGAAAGCAGTATAAAAAATGGGCGTTTTAAGGCTTTACTTACGAAACCATTGCAATTTTTAAGTTTGGCCAGGGTAGATGTACTTTCTAAACACTTAATCTGCTGACAATTAAGAAGAAACACAAAAATTTTTTTTATAAAATGTTACTGCAAAATATAAAATGTTACGCATTCAAAAATGCGCTATTTTCTTATATTTTTCTTATAATATTACGTAATTTAACTACAAAAATCATAAAAGAACACTTCGTACTATTTATTACAGCAGTTTTTTATAAAATTAACAACAAAGAACTCGCAAAAATAAGTAAGTGATTTGAAATCACAGACACTTTCCTAACCGATTTAAAATCACGTGATTTAAAAATTTTTTGTATGTAGAACACCTTTTACGTGATTTCAAATCACTTTGATAAAAAGTGATTTTCAGAACAGGCCTGATAATTTAACATATATATACAAAAATTAATTTTAAACAAAAATGTCAAAAGAACAAATTGGGCGGTACTCTTTGTTTCGGAGTTACGGACCCTTTAAATTTGTATGTAAAGTATGGTGTAACTCGACTATTTTAGGGCGGAATGAGGGAAAAAGCGTGCCATTGGAAAGGTAATTAAAAGTATTATCCAATTAAAATTTTCAATTATTTTTTCTACTAGAGTATAGTACTAAATACCCTTTGTAAATATCGTGTTTGCCTACAAGGTTAAAAAGAGGAAGTCAAATTTCGCAACTTTGAGACATTAAGGGAACGCATCATTATTATTAAATTTATTTTCGTTTCTTGTTGTTACAGTAGATATTGTTAAATATAATATGTGTAAATTTTAAGAGTATATATAAGGTTATATATGTAAAATTGAGTTATTATCGAAACACCCTTTAATTTTTGGTTTTGTTATTTGTTCTAGGGGACAAATTTATACATAGTTTGTGTAGGTGTAAAGTATCTACCCGTTCCGGTTCAAAAATTAGGCTACTATTCGAAAAAATTTGCCAGTATCGCAAAACCCTTTATTTTTATTTTTTATATTTTTGCCATAAATTTACACACTCTGTATATACTCGCGTTTAAAAAATAACAGTCATATTCGCGAAAACTGCATCACTATCGAAATACGCTTTATATTTTAGTAATTTTTGTTATAGCTTTATAAGAAAATAATAGGAGCCTACCTATTGCGGTAAAAAAGGCAATATAAGTGAAAAATATGTCCCTGTCTTAACACAGTAATTAACCTGCTGTAAAAATTTCAAGACTCTACCTATTACGGTTCCAGAGATAGAAGGCGCTGACAGACATTGTAGCGAAAACATTTACATTTTACCTTTGGGAAACATTTTAGGTGAACAAAAAAAATATTGTTTTTTAATTTTCATTCTTTTTGCCAGAAATCTTTAGTAAGCGAATCCGTTGTTGGTTATAGCATATACAAGAAAATCCTTTAAAAAAAAAACTTTTTTAATGCTTGCTTAATATTTTATAATATTTTTTCATTAATTTCAATATAGTTAGAAAGTACTTTTAATTACCATTCCAGTGATACTCATATTATTTCATTAAAATTATTATATATATATATATATATATATATATATATATATATATATATATATATATATATATATATATATATATATGTTTATACACATACACATATATATATATATATATATATATATATATATATATATATATATATATATATATATATATATATATATGTGTATGTGTATAAACATATATATATATATATATATATATATATATATATGTTTATACACATACACATATATATATATATATATATATATATATATATATATATATATATATATATATATATGTTTATACACATACACACATATATATATATATATATATATATATATATATATATATATGTGTATGTGTATAAACATATTATATTAAAAATATTTGCATATACATTTATCTTCAATTTGTATCTATAAGAATGTTTAATCGCTTGATCATAATAAAATAGGTTTAGTTGACAATACAGTTTTTTGTTTATTTATTAATAATACAGAAAAGCATAAAAAAAAACAAACTTTCAAAAATAAATATTTTGAAAAAATTCAAATGTAAAAGAAAACAGGGTTTCGAAGCAAAAAGAATACGAAAAAAAAACTCGGCGTTTGTTGCAAGGTGTAAATACGGACTAATTTATTTATTATTAATGTTTTTATTGATTTTATTGAGATTGTAAATAGGAATAATCTTCCCTGTGTTACATTTCGGGTTTTCTCCCCACGTTTTTAGGGTTGCGTACACAAAGTGTAAAAACGTAACCCTATTGTTTTCGCTACAATGTATGTCCGTCTGTCAGCGCCTTTTATCTCTGGAACCGTAATAGGTTCACTCTTGAAATTTTCACAGATGATGTATAGCTGTTGCCGCTACAACAACAAATACTAAAACTTATAGGGTGTTCCGATAGAGAGGTGTTATTCACGAATATGTGCCTATTTCGTGAACAGTAGGTGGGATACACTTGAAATTTACAAACAGTAATTAAAACTTAGTTCACTTATAAACAACTATAAAAAAATAAAAATAGAAATTAAAGGGTGTTCCGATAGTGGCGTGATTTCCATGTATAAGGCCTAAGTTTTGAACTATAATAGGTAGATACTTGAAATTTTCACAGAAGGTGTGTAACTGTAGCCACTGTAGCAATAAATACTAAAACTTATAGGGTGTTCCTAAAGTGACGTGTTATTTGCCTTTATGTCTTTATTTTTTGAGCTATAGGAGGCAACCACTTAAAATTTGCAGACAGTAATGTAATCTATGTTCGCGTTATAAGCAAGTATACAATATTAAACCTGAAAATTAAAGGGTGTTCTGATAGTGACGTGATTTGCATGTATGTATATGGCCAAAGTTTTGAACGACAATATGCAGACTCTTGAAGTTTTTACAGGAGGTGTATTACTATGGCCACTATAACAAATAGTAAAAATTAAAGGGTGTGCCGACAGTCACGCGATTTGCATAAACATTGACTAATTTTTTAACCATAATAGATAGACTCTTGAAATTTTCAGAAATGGTGTATTACTATGACCCCTGTAAAAACAATAAAAATTTAAAGGGCTTTTCGACAGTGATCTCTTTTGCATGTATAACGACATATTTTTTGAACCGTAATAAGTAGACTCTTCCAATTTGTATAGAAGATGTGTGGCCATAGCCGTTATGACAATTACCAAAAATTAAAGGGTGTGACAGTGACATGTTTTTCACGTATAGTAAATTATTTTTTTAATAGTAATAGATAGACTCTTGATATATTCATAGAAAGAGAATTGCCATGTCCGCCATAGCAAATAACAAAATTAAAGGGTGTTCCGACAGAGACATGATTTGTACGTAAATAGCCTTATTTTTTGAACCGTAATAGGTAGACTCTTTAAATGTTTACAGTAGCTGTTGTACTTCGGCAGCTGTAACAAATACTAATATCTAAAGGGTGTTCCATCAGTGACATGTTTTTCACGTATTTTACCTTATTTTTTGAACAGCAATAGGTAGGCGCATGTATATTTTTATAGATAGTGTATTACCATGGCCGCTATAACGAAAATTGCTAAAATTTAAAGGGTGTTCCAACAGTGATTTTAAAATATGACATGAAAAAATTAACAACTTGAATTTTTAAAGTTGTACTAAACATAGTACGGAACCCTACGTGTGTGAGTCTAACTCGCACTTTACCAATTTATTTTACGCCTTTTTCTTTTTGCACTACCACTGTTTTATTATATAGGTATGTATGGCCCTCGAGTGGTTTGCGGCTCACTCTCGCACTGGCTGATTGGCTTCCTCAAATAGCTGTACTGCGGTACTGTTATTGGTGTTTGCTTTAATTACCATGTGCAATCGTTTGGGTTATCGTGTATAACCTAACAAATTTTTATCGAAGCTGAATTTGGGAATTCTCACTTCCTATACGAATGTATAGGTCCTTAAGGAGGCTAATGGAGTTTATCCTGGAAATTTGTGAATACTATTATTCCGCTAACCAATTTTAGAGTTAAAAAAAAGTATACGTACCACTGATGCGATGCTTTTATGCAGGAAGTAGCCATTAGAATATCCATCGCAGTGATTAGGGTGACCAGAACGATAATTTCCTAGTCGGAATCTTCTACAAATATACAAAATACCAGGAATTTAAAGTAAACTAAAATTTTTGAGCGAACCATGCTCCCTCCCATTCTGAATCCATAAATAGATTTCAGAAGTGGTTGGGTTTGACAAGTGCACCCTGTGCATTGATAACGCAGTGCAAAAAATGTAGGACATCAGCTTTTAGGGGTATTAGGTATAGGTGAATGTAAATAGTAATGAAGAAGAAGAAGTAAGACAGGAAAAGAATAAAATGCATTATATTGCTGAAACACACTCGAAAATGGAGGCAGGAGACATAATAGCTGTCCAGTAAGGTTTCTTGCTGGAGAGCGAACCTGTTTCCGCCTCTCTCTTTTTGGCAATCTTACGAACGGACGGGGATTGGCAGAAAAAAATTTTTTGAAAAACTAAAAAAGTGAAAAGCGAAAATAATTAACAAGATTTTAGTGGTGATTTTTATTAATTAAAACGTTTTTAAAATAAACAGGGAAGCAAACCCTTCCCCTACAAAAATAATCAATAAAAAATTTAATTTAAATATAGTTAAAGAAAATTCATTTTTATAAAGACAATTACCCTGAAGGAAAACTCTTGAGATCCAAGTCATCATCACTCAGAACCATCAACCCTAGCCCAAAAGCAGTCACATCCAGCGTGGGACAACACGATACTCTTTAAGCAGTACAAATTCTAGGTAGTGCAGGTAACGCTAATGTTTGTGCTTTGGACAAACTAAACTGACGACATACGAACAAAATTAAAATAATATTTATATATATTTATCTTTCTAGGATTTTTAATTAGGGAAAATACTTTACTTACGTACAAGAAAAGGAATCCAATCCCCTGGTGTTTAGAATCCAGAGTGCACGAGCGTTAGGGTGAGCTCACGCCTATTAGCTAATCGTACACCGCGGTAGAAATCCCTTGCCACAATTTAAAATTGTTTTCATTAAAAAAATAAGAACTTTAGGAAAGTGTAATCTATAAATATAATAAAATAGTAACTAATATCCGTCTGTCTGTCTGCTTTTCATTGACTTTCGCATCACGTAAAAACTACTAGATGGATTTTAACAAAATTTTGTGAGGAGATACCTAAGTATCGTGGTCCCAATATAGGATACTTTTTTTCTTATCTTGGAAACTTTAAACGTCGAACTAACCGGATATGAATACTTTACTTTTTATACAATTAAAAAAATACATAAACTAATACGTAGGATATCTTAAGGCGGAACTAAAAACGCCGGTATTACCACATAGCACTAAATCGCCAGCGAAGTAATATAATTATTAATTGGCTATGCTAGGTTCAAACTAATTCGAACTAAAGAACACCAGAAGCGCTTGCGAAGCTTTACTATCGCACTAACCATCTGTCCTATCTACTACTGAGTGTTACTTCTTTTAAAAATAAAAACTAAAAAGTAAAGGCCGGGGCACATAGAATCCGTCATACGTTATACGTCAGCTTTTCTAATGAGTTTTTTCACAATCAGTACGTCTGCGTCAACGCAAAGTATGAAAGTTGGACAACTTTTAACGTTGAAAGCAATAAATTGGTTTCTCTTTGTATCTCTCTCTCAAAATTAAATGTCTGTGTTGAGTGGCAGTAAAAATAAAACAAAATGCAACAAAATAATTTAATTTAATAGAGTCAAATAGAGAAAAAAGCTTTTCTCGTGTTTTCTTTTCTGATTAAATATCCGTCAACAAAGTACTCATTGTGTCAACCTTTTCCGTTGTTACTTTGATTTCCGTTGAGAAAGTTAAAGTATAACGTATGACGGATTCTATGTGCCCCGGCCTTAAGGGTCTTTGGTGTGGGTTGCTTTCAAAGCAAAATCTAAGGACGCTGACGAAGTAGCGGGCATAGCTAGTTTAAATAAAAGTTTGTATTTACCGTGAACAAATTAACCCGTACGACTTTACGAAACGGACGGGAAGGCGAAAAAAAATTATATAATTAATAAAATATTCATCTAATTTGATTTGTCGAAAGAAGTTTAAAATTTTTCTTAAATTTATGTACTGAATTTTTACATATTTTTTTTTTTATTATAAACATATGTACATAAGTATACACTTTAATTTTTTTTTTAATTTCAATTAATTTTTCCTTGCTTTGACAAGTCTATTCAAATGTCTAGTTAAAGCTGAAATTAATAAAACATCCCGAAATTTTTATTGAAGATATAATGGTGGCATAAGTAAAATCCCAGCGTGGTAAGTAGCGGAGAGTGAGAGGTTTGCAAGTGTACATTTGCAGCATATAAAGCCTTATTTTATTACGATGCCATGGTGAGGCTTTTTCTTTCAACCTCAAGAGGGAGGGATATTTTTCTGGTGAGACATCAGCCAGGGTGTTATTTTTTGTATGTATGTGGAAGACGGATAGACCAACTTGCTTCGGGTCTCATTTATTTTCATTTTTATTTCCTTGTTAGCTGGCATGATTATTTTATTTTGTAGCTGCAAAATACCCAGTTGCGTTGGCAAAGAACCAGCCCAAGACGGCGAGCTCTAGCCGGTGCAAAACACCAGCATGCCAGCACCACCAACTATCTGCCGACACATCTATTTTTCTTTTATTTAGCCACAGCTGCTGCTACAAATTCTACATAGGATTGGGAATTCAGAGTACCAGCTAAGCGAATATAAAAGTATACAAACTGGGGTTTGTATACTTTTATATTCGCTATATTTCAGAGCTATTAGCCCTGAAATATCCAGTACGCGCACAGCCGATACTGGGAGAGACCGGAGCAGTGTGTAATTGTGTTTTAGTGTTATTAACTTGCACAGCTTCCACTGATCTGAGCAGGGACATTAGAACTGTCACATAAAGATAAAACAACAGCTTCTCCTCCCAAAATAGTAATCCAGAACCACAAGATGTCGAAGTCATCATGGGCGTATGCCTTACGAAAAAAGGAACTGGTAAAATACCTAGGATCCTTGGAGAAGTTAGAAGATGAAATTCGTAAAAGAACGCAGCTCCGAGAATCATTTAAAGACTATATGCTTTGCCTTCAGCAACTAATGATACATACCAACCAGAACAACAGAAGTTGGATATAATCTTTCGAAACGTGCAACGAGACTACCAATGGTATATTCGCAAAAAAGATTTTACTTCTCTGGGTGAGCTTCTCCAGCTTTCCCATGACTTGAAGATCATACCAACAGTTCCTCAAAGGCGACACAGCATGCTGCTTAAAATGACTGGAAAGACTTTACGACAATCCCGACGAAGAGCCGCAGCCCGCAACCACAAACAAGTTATACCAATAACTACTTTGCTCTGGGAAGAAGGTAAACTAAAAGTAATCCTTCAGAGGAGGGCAGTCGGCAGAAGCAATCATCGATACTGGAGCTACTCAAAGTCTTATCACCTCTAGTAAAATATGACGATTTGGGAAACCTACCCAAGTTAAAGCAGATGGTTCAAATGGTGTGTATATCAAAAGCTGTGCGCTTAAACGTTACCTTAGGGAAGAAGATAGAAAAATGTTACTTCCTTATCTAAGATGGCGCCACCGAAGACATCATATTTGGCCTGGATTTTTTACGGAAATTCGACACTGTCATCTGCTGTGCAGGCCTAAATCCGAGAAGCAAATGTACAAAGCAGCCAGAATGTGAACCAGAGGCTCACCAGGCAACCCAGATTAAAAAGGTAAGCAGTCTTTTCAGAACACAGAAAAACTTAAGAGCGTCTAAGATCAACGACGCACACTGGGGATTTCGCGGAAAAAAGTCAAATTGTTAACATACTCTTCATGCAATATTTTGAAATTTTGGACTAAATGGTACAATCAAATCAAAAAGAATTACTCCGATCTGACTGCTAGTTTTTTTATAGCCGTCTCGAACTCAGTACTTGTATGTTTTACCGAAGAAACTTAATTTAAAGCGAACGTTTTTATTTTTATTTTTTATTTAAAGTAGGATATTTCAGTATACTAAAATTGAAAAAATAAACTCTGCAAAAACTTAAGTTATTTTTTAGCCATTTTTCAGCTGATTGATTCGCGACTCAATTCTGATAAGGCTATTTTGTTTAACATAACTCAAGAACCACTAGTCGGATTTTGTTTAAACAAATTTAGAAAAATCAAGAATTACAATTGCTTTCAACTGTTTATATAACGTTTCACTATATAAGCAATAGTTTCGCAGTTATAAATAAATGTATGAAGAAAAACAATATTTTTTGCCTAAAAAAATATTTTTTTTTTTTTTAATTCATAAAAAATCCAAAACGGTAAAAAGTGTCAAGTCTCGTAAAGTCGCATAACCTATGAATAAAATGAGACATAAATCATGAAAATCGATGAACGCGTTTCGCTTTTATTCACAATTAAGAAAAGGTATGAATTAAAAAAATTTGCTCGAGATATGCACAAAATTCGTTGGAAAAAACAATGATGATTTTTTATGATTTACAGAATTAAAAAAAGTAATAAACAAAAGGTTATTTAATTTTTATGATTGCAGTAGCAAAGTAATAAGCGATAATAAATTTGCGTGGACAATTAAAAGGAAAAAAGGAAAGCGCACTTTTTTAATTATTTCTGTTTTTCAGTTAGTTACCTGCACGATTTTTAACGGAAATTGCACCCACATTTATTTGGGTTACCTGCATGATTTTTTACAGAAATTACACCCACATTAATGAGTGCTCATATCTTAGAACGTTTCGGAATATGCCCCCATTCATAAGTACCTGTAAGTAAAATATTGAAAAATACGTAGTATTTATAGGTGTTCATTGATCGATTTTTGTCATTTAACAAGTGCCGACGAACGCGAAAAGTACAAGCGAATTTTCTCCAGTTTTTTAATTATAACTGAAACTAAGGCCCAAGAGTTTTACGACAATGGAAAGCTTTTTTTATTTCTCATGGGGTTTTATGCTCGAAGCTTCTGGAGTTTGTGAGGACCCAAACTTCAGGGAATTTGGGCCCACACAAAATATATTAATAAAAGAAATGAAGTGTTTGTGTTTTAGTGGGCAAGTGGATTACATCCATTAAACGGGAGGAGCGAATAATATTCGCTATAAATATTGTAACATTATTGTTTAATTTCAGAACAGAAGAAAAGTCAGCAGAAGAGAGTCGGAGCTAAACAGTGGAAATGGCAGAGAGAGAGAGAGAGAGAGAGAGCAACACCAGTAGAAGAAAATGTAGTTGAAAAGCCAAATGTTAACAAACACACAGACAACGAATTGCAGCCACACCGACTACAACACACAGAAAGCAACAACAGTAGCATCAAACAAAAGAGAGAATGCAGTCAACACAACCGCTATCGGTTCAAACCTTAAGCGGTTGTGTAGTCGTGTAGCTGTGTAGTGTAGCTGAAAAAGGCGGCTATAAAAGCAGGGGAAAAACAGCAAATGGGAGAATTGATCGTGAGCAGTGAAAGTGACTAAGTGGTAATAAAGGCCGGAGGAAAAATAAAATATTATAATTATCGAGCAGTGATAGAATAAATGTCGATTAGTAACACTAATCGAAGCCAAGCTATTACAGGGAAAGAACAACGGATTACATCCGGTTTAACTCTTTGGAGGAAGGAGCGATAGGCACTGGCTTAGGGCAAAAAAGTTAAGATAGTTTTTCCGGAGGTTCACACCCGAAAAAATCAGGAAAAGAGTAGGCCCTGGAATAATATTCAGGGGCAGAACCAAAGAGTAGAAACCAGACGCTAGGAGACTAGGGTGCCGGCAAGTGTTACCACGGAGGCCTACGAAATTCATACACTGTGTACCTAAACCATAGTTTATATTATAAAGAAACAAAGTAGACCACGCACGGTCAAAAATTGAACACTGTTTTATTTTATTTATTTTAAAAAGGACCTTGTCTGACTAAGCTAAACCCGCACATCCAGCCCGGAGTAACCGGAGGATCCTTATATTGGCGCCCGAGAAGGTCCGCTCATCGTGGGTATATATACTACGCAGGGATGAGCTAGTACAATACCTGGACGAGTTCGGTCTAGCCGCTAGCGGCACTGTGGATGAGATGAGGAAAAAACTGGCCACGTTTGTATCAAATGGCCATGAGGAAGAAAGGCGCTCAACAGGCTCGAAGAACTGGAGAAGATACATGGACGTTGTCCGACGAAAACTGGTCCATGGATGGCAGCGCAGCTGGGATTGCCAGTTTCATCTTCTCAGGCGGAAGTGCGATTGGGTGGTAAGAGTTGCCATCTGGAGCTAGGGGTGATGCCACAAATGTTGGACAATGTGTTGCTGAGAGCGGTAGACTGCGAGTTGCCATGTGGTGACCAGCAAATACGGTTTTCGCACGTTCGTCACCAGGTAATGTCGGCCGTTGAACAGGAAGAGGAAGAGGAAGAGAACCCGAGTATAACCATTCCAGACGAAAAGAGTGTGATTTCAGCATTCCTGGAGCATGATTTGGATAAGTTCAAGGGTGTTAGAGGACCGACAACCTTGGCCGAGCACAAAATAATTCTTTAAGATGACAGACCGCTCCGTCAACGGTACGCGCAACGTAATCCCGAGATGCAAAGACGTATAAATGAGGAGATAGACGAGCTTTTAAAGAACGGCTGTATCGAACCATCAAAGAGCCCCTATAGCGCACCTATTGTGATGGCACCGAAGAAAACCGGCACCCTCAGGCTATGTAGAGACTACAGACTCCTAAACGCCAAAACGGTGGCCGACGCGTACCCGTTGCCTAGGATAAATGCTATACTGGATCGCCTAAGATATGCCAAATTTATAAGCAGTATAGAACTAAAGAACGGCTACTGGCAGATACCTATGGCAAAAGACAGCACGGCGTTTACGGTGGGCGGGAAGGGTTTGTTCCAGAGGAGAGTGATGCCTTTTGGGTTAACGTCAGCCCCCGCCACATTTCAACGAACACTAGACAGAGTGATTGGTGCCGAAATGGAGCCTCATGCGTTCGCTTACTTGGATGACATTGTGGTGTTAGGTAATTCTTTGGAAGAGCACATGTCAAATTTGAAAGAAGTGTTTAGACGCCTTCGTGAGGCGCGGTTGACTATTAACCAAGAGAAAAGTAAGTTCTTACAAAAGGAGATAAAGTATTTAGGCCACGTGGTCAACGAAAGTGGCATAAAAACAGATCCCGAGAAGATCGCGGCCATCCAAGAGCTTCAACCCCCCAAAAATGTGAGAGAGCTACGTAGATGCCTTGGGGTTGCTTGGTGGTACAGAAGATTCGTGCCTGATTTTGCGAAAACTGGTTACTCGTTAAACGTGTTGCTAAAGAAGGGAAAACAATTTCGATGGAACCATATCGCGTGTCTGTAATAGGCATTATTGGCCGGGGATGTATAGAGACATCCGAATGCATATCCGCAGGTGTCAAGTATGTCAGCGGCATAGGCCTGATCAACAGCGCCCGGCAGGCCAAATGCTGTCTACAATTGCGGAAGAACCATGGGCTATCGAGTGTGCCGATTTTGTGGGGCATTTGCCAAGGTCAAAACACGGAAACTCAATGTTACTAGTCTTCACCGACAAGTTCTCTAAATGGTCTGAGCTGATACCTCTGCGTCGAGCTACAGGTGAAACACTACGAAAGTCATTCCGCGAAAGAATTCTAGCTAATTTCGGGATACCAAAGGTGCTTGTTACGGACAACGGCTCACAGTTTACAAGTAAGGTGTTTAAGGCGCATCACCAGCTAACTGCCCCATACACACCCCCTGAAAATCCCACTGAACGCTTTAATCGTACAGTGAAAACTATGATAGAGCAATACGCTGGCTCAAATCAGAAAACATGGGATGAAGCCCTACCAGAAATACAACTTGCGCTTAACACACCAAAATCAGACACTACGCAGTATACGGCCGCTTTCTTGGTTCAAGGCAGAGAGCCTAGACTTTCAGTTGTGTTGTACGATGAGGTAACACCTGGAACAGGCACAGAGGGAAGACAACCAGAAGTAAAAGCAGAAATGCTAAAACAAATTTTCAATCTGGTCAGGAAGAACATGGTGCTAGTGGCAAAAGACCAATCGTGTTACTACAACCTGAGGCGTAGGAACTGGAGTCCTGAGATAGGCGAATTGGTCTGGGTAAAGGAACATCATTTATCCAACGCTGCCAAAGGTTTTGCGGCCAAGCTTGCTTCGAAGCTTGCTCTTTAATTTAACCAGTAATTGTGCAGGTACAAAAGGATGGTCAGAAAGGCCTTCGCACTGCCCACGTCGGTGATTTGAAAATGTATAGGGGATCTATCGAAGAAAACAGATAAATAACCAGAGTTGAGTTAAATAAAAAAAGGTGAATTTTTAATATAATAATAATCATAATAATAATATTAATAATAGAAAAAAAAACAGAATATGGAATTCAAAATAATCAAAAAAATAAAAACCATAGTAATAGAATAATTGTAGTGTATACATAAAATCTGTCTAGATGTAGATTTCGGTCACACCTAATGTGACTAGTTACAGATTTTATGCATACAAAAGATTAAAGTACAAACATATGTACTCATCAAAGAAATAACAAATAAACATTACAAATGTTATGCATCGACAAAAATATTGAGACCACACAAGTAACCTACAAATATTCTTTAAGTGGAATTTCGGTCACTGTGTAAACTGAAATTTAATATCCACTTGAATAATATTTCACGGTATTGCATTGGTAAGCAATTATACCAATGCAAGTGACAAAAGTGCATATGTTGGTATTTCATTAGCTATAAGAAATAGTTTAATTACAATAAAAAGACCCTAGAGATTATTGTATTGTCTCAGAAAAGAACATCCATCTTGATTTATTTTATCTTCATTTATTTTCTCTGTGCATTCGCTCACGGCATTAATAGCTTATGCTCAAATCGTGAGAAGGTCTTAGAAAATTAGATTAACATTAAATACAGTATACCACGATACACGTTCGTTTTACATTACATTACATAATATAAAATTAATAATAATATTAATAATAATAGTAATAATTGGAAAAAAATAATGAATGCAAAATAATCCAAAATGAAAAATATGAATAATCGTTTATGTTCTGTAATCCGAAACCGAGTGAAATTGAAATCGAATAAATTTTTAAAGAAAATAGATGCAGAAACAATAATAGTAATAATAATAATAATAATAATAATAATAATAATAATAATAATAATAATAATAATAATAATAATAATAATAATAATAGGAGAAATGTCAACAGTATCAGTGAGCATCACGACCAGGGAAACTATCACACCTCGGAGGTTGCAAGATCTCCGGAGATGGAAACAACGCAGTAATCACAAACAAAATTTATAGCATTATTTATAGCATTTCAAAAATTACGTAAGATTAAATGTTTTAGATACAGATAAACAACTAACATTTTTAATAGATACTGGTGATATATCTATATGCAAAAAACAATTTTTGTATCGATATGAAGAAAATCCGGATGATTATTGCAAAATAACAGGAATTTCAAAAGAAGTCATGACATCCTTCGGTACCACAACAATAAAAATAGATACATTTGGTATCAGACAGTATCCCAATAGGTACCGATGGAATCCTTGGAAGAGACTTTCTAACAAACTACAGATGCAATATAGATTATGACAAACATATTTTAACTTTTGATATAAACAATGAAAACATATCCATTCCTATTCTAAACCGTACAGTCAGTATCAATAAAATAACCATATCCAAACGAAGTGAAATGATAGTACCTTTCAAAATGAAACTTAAAGAAGATTCCGTAGTACTAAATCGAGAGATTACTAAAGGTGTGTACTTGGCAAACGCAATAATTCCAAAGAATGGCACTCAACACGTAAAAGTATTAAACGCAACAGATAGAGAAATGATAATAGAGAACATGAAAATAGAAACTGTTCCTTTACGAAATTATGAAGTTCATTACATGAACAAAGATTTCAATAAAAACAAGTATACAAATGAACGTTTTGAAATATTATTAGAAAATTGTAATTGAAATGAACTATATGATATGAATAAACGTGAACTCATAACAATATTAAAGAAATATCAATCAATATTTCACATTCTGTTTTTGGCGTTGATAAGTGCGGACGCGATTTATTTTAGCTCGCATTAACAAAAAACAAAACATACATTGTGTGAATAATTTCAAACAAAAACAAAAAAAAAACAAACCTGTTTTAATACAACAACAAAGTTGTCTGTAATTTTTTTATTTCTTTCTTTCTCTTTATTTTTTACAACGGCATATTGAATTGCTACTTTAAAAATAAAACAAAAACAATAAGGGCTAATGAGCCTCTTTAATTTAAGCAACAAAAATGTTGACAATGTCGAATTAAATAAAAACAAAAAAACAGAAAATAATTTGTGTGTAAATTCTACGCAAGTTATACGTGCCCAATCTTGTTCGTCGCTTTTGCTATGCGATGACAATAATATAACTACAAACAAGTCGCCTTCTGAACACAGTGTTACCAACAGTAATATGGATAGTGCAGAAAAACCTAAGACGCAAGTGGGAATGGACAGATATATAACTGTATTGAAAAGAGGTCGAAGCCCTAAATCTTCGCAGATTGCACCAATGTCGAAAGTACTTAAAGATAAGGAGGCTAACGGAATAAGTTCCCAAAATCGTTTTGCTATTTTAGATAGCGAAACAAGTGAGCAAAAAACGGCACCGAAGTCGTTTAAACCACCACCAATTTTTTTAAGGGAAAAAAATTCGAATGAATTAATAAATAAGTTAATTTCAGTTATCGGGGAAAATTAATTCTATGTAATTCCAATCAAGCGTGGTAACATTGATGACACTAAAATTCATTTTATAGACGAAAGTAGTTATCGTAAAGCAGTAAAGGAGTTTGAAAGCTGCAATAAAAACTTTTATACCTATCAGCTGAAGAGTAGCAAAGGCCTACAGGTAGTCATCAAAGGTGTTGACTCATATGTTAATCCAGTGGAAATAGAAGCTGGCCTCCAAAAAGCAGGATTTAAGGTTAAAAGCGTTGACAATCTCAGAAATCGAGAGCGTGTCCCTCAACCTCTATTTCGCGTTGAACTGGAACCTGGGGATATTAGATTAAAGAAGAACGAAACGCATCCCATTTATAATCTAAAATATCTGTTACACCGCAGGATAAGTGTAGAGGAACCACATAAGCGGTCAGGACCCGTTCAGTGTTTTAATTGCCAAGAATACGGCCATACAAGGGCTTACTGCAAGTTGCCTCCGGTTTGCGTTGTGTGTGGAGAGCTTCATTGTTCCGCCCAATGCGACAAACCAAAGGATGACTCGAAGGTTAAAAAATGTAGCAATTGCGGTGGAAATCACACTGCTAACTACAGAGGCTGTCCAGTTTTTTCTGAGGTAAGGAAGTCAACTCAAAAATTAAGTACTCCTGCTAGGCAGCCACAATACCAAGCAAATACTCATTACCCTCAGTTAGCTCAACCCACAACCAAACATGTTTCATACGCGGATATGTTAAAATCCAATCATGTTTTAGCACACAAGGCGACACCTACAACCAATTCTACCCCAAATATGCATCCAGAAGCTAAAGAACAAACACCATCTGGTAACTACAATCGTCTCGAAGCAAGTATCGAGACATTAGTGCATTCGTTAAATAGTTTTATGAGCTCTATGAGCAGCATGATGCAAGAAATGGTTCGCATGCAATCTATGATGTTGCAGGCGGTACTTAACAAACCATGAACTGTTTAAAAATATGTTTCTGGAACGCAAACGGCTTACGCCAACACAAAAATGAACTCGAGTACTTCTTGAAGAACCAACAAATTGATGTCATGATGGTTTCAGAGACTCATTTAACAACAAATAGCTTTTTTAAAATCAATGGCTATATATTATATGACACTAAAGACCCCCGTGGCAGAGCATGTGGTGGTTCAGCAATACTAATAAGGGCTCGAATTAAACATCATTTACTGTGTGATTTTTGTGAGGACTACCTTCAAGCAACAAACATCTGTATTGAAGAATATCATCAAAACTTTGTTATTTCTTCGATTTATTCACCTCCTAGATTTCAAATATCAGAGAGTCAATATATCAACTTTTTCAAATCACTAGGTTCCTGTTTCATAGCATCAGGCGACTACAACGCTAAACATACGTTTTGGGGATCACGCCTAATAACTCCAAAAGGTCGTGTTTTGTTTGATACAATTTCAAAAATGCGTCTGAATGTGATATCAAGAGGACAACCCACCTATTGGCCTACTGATCGACAAAAAATACCTGATGTTATTGATTTTGGCGTGACTAAAGGTATTTCGAGAGAAATGATTAAGGTTGAAGCGTCACTCGAATTATCCTCAGATCATTCACCCACTATTGTCTATATATGGAATCAGCAAAATATCGTGTCGCCAACAACTGTCACAAGCATTAATTGGTTGAAATATAGAAAGTATCTCAGTACTCATTGTTCGGAAAACATACCGCTAAGAACACCAGAAGATGTGGACCAGAGTCTAATTTATTTTGATCAAAATCTTAAATCAGCTGCCCAACATGCGACAGAAACCAGACAACCAGCTAGATACAATCAAATTTACTTTGTAGACGTCGAGCGGCTCTTGGCTGAAAAAAGAAAAATTAGAAGAGAGTGGCAAGCACACAGATCTCCTCAACTCAAATCTAGACTTAAAGATTGCACGAAACGACTAAGACAGCTGCTAGAATCTCGAAGAGTAGCATCTCTGAAAAATTACTTGGAAGACCTCAATGCAACTGCTCAATCAGATTATTCATTATGGCGTGCATGTAGGAACCTTAAAAGACCGGTCGTACGTAAGCCTCCCTTGCGAACTTCTTGTGGAGACTGGGCAAGGAATGATACCGAAAAAGGCAATTTGTTTGTTGGACATTTGAAGAAGGTTTTCACCCCAAATGTATGTACTGATATAGCTGAGTTACCATCAGTAGAGACTAGTGCCGTAGTACCCCTAAGATTTGAATTTCGCGATATTGAAAGGGCAATAGCAGATTTAAACACCAAAAAAGCCCCTGGCGTTGATAAAACAAGTAACAAGATGTTAGTTGAGTTGCCCCGTATAGGTCGCAGAATTATTCTGTTTGTTTTTAATGCCATCTTACGTCTTGAGTGCTTTCCCTCAGAGTGGAAGGTCTCTTTGATAACAATGATTTCTAAACCAGGAAAAGACCACACAAAATTAGAATCATACAGACCTATAAGCCTTTTATCAAACGTGTCAAAGTTATTTGAGAGAATATTAATAACTAAGCTGAATCCAATTCTTAGCGCGAAAGGATGCATTCCGAACCATCAATTCGGCTTCAGAAAACAACATAGTACGATCCAACAAACACACAGATTAGTAAATGTAATTAAAACGACTTTTGAAGAAAAAAAATGCTGTTCTGCGCTCTTTATCGACGTTTCTCAAGCATTCGATAAGGTTTGGCACGAAGGCCTAATGTTTAAGCTAAAGCTGAACTTGCCCGAAAACTTGTATAAGCTCTTAAAAGATTATTTAACGAATCGCAAGTTTTTATTAGAAGAAGGTGACTTTTTAAGCTCGCCACAGCTCATTGAAGCCGGAGTTCCCCAAGGTAGTATTTTGGGACCAATTTTATATTTACTGTACACATCGGATATGCCAATTAGCACCCTAGTCCACACATCAACTTTTGCAGATGACACAGCTTTTTTAAGTATTCATGAAAGTGCCCAAGAAGCATCACAACTTTTACAAGACCACATACTCAATTTGGAAAAATGGCTAGAAAAATGGAGAATAAAAGTGAATGAACAAAAATGCACTCACATAACTTTCACACTGCGTAGGGACTCATGCCCTCCTATTCGCATAAATAACCAAATGATACCACAGCTTTCAGACGTTAAATACCTGGGTATACATCTTGACCGTCGTCTTACTTGGAAAAGCCACATTGACTTCAAGTTAACACAAATGAAACTAAAAGCAGTACAACTAAATTGGCTTATTGGCAGAAACTCCACCCTGAGCTTAGATTGTAAACTTCTACTGTACAAGTCGGTCCTCAAACCAATTTGGTGTTATGGGATTCAGTTATGGGGCACTGCCTCAGCTAGCAATGTAGAAAAAATTCAAAGGCGCCAAAATAAGATTTTACGTATTATTACATCTGCTCCCTGGTATATAAAAAATTCGAACATCCACAAAGACCTAAACATGCCATCAGTTAAAGCAGAAATAGCGAAACATGCAGTCACATATCTAAAGAGGCTTGAATCTTATCCAAACCCTTTGGCGCGTAACATGCTGAATGAACCTGGTTACATTCGACTAAAAAGAAGAGATACTGCTTTTCTTGGCCGTACATTAGAGGGATGACCCGCAAATGATTTCGAAATCCGTGAAACAAACATTATTTTTGTCTAGCACTGGCTGGACTTAAAAAGAATATTTTATTTTAGACTTAAGATACGAGTAAATATTGTTAGTTCAAAAATATTGAAGATACAATAAATAAATTATGAAAAGAAAAAAAAAAAAAATATTTCACATGGAAAACGAAGAACTAACAACTTCTACAAGCAAAAGATTAATCTGCATGATAAAAGTCCGGTGTACATAAAGAATTACCGTCTACCACATACACATTCCTCTGAAATAAATTCTCAAGTTCAAGAACTCCTAAAAGATAAAATCATAGAACCATCCATAAGTTCTTATAATGCACCTTTATTATTAGTTCCAAAGAAAGGACAAACTGATTTTAAGAAACTATCTTTAAAGATATCTTCAAATAGTTTTCAACGCATGTTGACTATTGCTTTAGCCTGTCTAGAATCAGAAGTCTTTCTGTACGTAGACGATATCATAGTTTTTGGTTGTAGTTTAAAACACCACAACTCACACTTAATAAATGTATTTGATAGATTACAAGGCTACAATCTGAAATTAAAACCGAAGAAATGTTGTTTTCTGAAGCCAGAAGTTGTCTATCTCGGACATGTGATCACTCCAAATGGAATTAAACCTGATCCATCTAAATACGAGGTGATAACAAAATACCCTATTCCTAAAAATGCCGATGATGTTAGAAGATTCGTGGCATTTTGCAATTATTATCGACGATTTTTCAAGAATTTTGCTGATATAGCAAGTTGTCTTAATGCTTTATTAATGCTCATTAAATAAACATGAAAATAATAAACCAGTTATAGAGAAAGAATTACTAGGCATATACTGGGGAATACAATTCTTTAGACCATATCTCTATGGCCGAAAATTTATTGTCGTAACGGATCATCGTCCCCTAGTTGCATTATTTTCCCACAAAAATCCTAGCTCTAAATTAACAAGAATTCGATTAGAATTGAGTGATTATGATTTTGAAATTATTTACAAGAAAGGAGGTATGAACACAAATGCCGACGCTTTATCAAGAATAAAATTAGATTCAAATTTATTAAAAACAATGATACCTACCCAAATTGACGAAACCGTAAAGAAATCGCTGGTGTTAACAAGAAATATGAAAAAACAATTAGATAAAAATGAGGAAAATAAAGAAGATAAAAATGAAGAAAATAAAGATGATGAGATAGCATTTTCTATTGTGCCTGGCCAGCTCAATGTATGGGAATGTTCATCCATAAATGATATTTTGTTTTTTTTTTTTATTATTCTTTCATCAAAACACTAAAAAAATAGTTAAAATTTTTCATATATTTATAAAGTTTGAGATTTAACTTAAAAAGAAAGGAAATACTATTGCATCAAATAAAGGCCTTTTTTAATTTCAGACAAAGTTTATTATATCAGCACGAATTAAAGGAAAAAGAAAGAGAAAAAACCTGGTTTAAATGGTTTTAGAAATTTTGAGCTAACAACTTCTAACAACTTTATGACTAAAGTTGCAGAAGAAATTAGTTATGCAAATTTCTAAGAATATCGTAACTTGAAACTCTGTTTCGATCTTCGAATCTTTCTGTAAGTTTACAAATTATAGTATTAAACATTTCTTCTTTATATTGACTATGTAGATTTATAGTAGGGTAGAGTCTACTTAAATTATGAATAATTTTAAGGTTTTTATTCTGAATGATTTGCGGCTTTTTCAAATGTGTTTTTGCACATCTAGTTGACCAAACTTGACATCCATACGTGATTATGGGCCGAATACAAGTTTTATAAAGTAAGAGCTTATTTTTTGTGTTAAGTGTTGATTTTCTATTAAGCAGCGGAAAGAAGGCTCGACCACATTTAACAGCTTTGTTGCATACGTTGAATATATGCTCTTTGAATGATAGTTTCTTGCCCAGTATTATGCCAAGGTATTTTACTGCAGCTTGGATAGGAATAGTTTCGCTATATATTGTCAATGGAACCGTTGGAACTCTTTTCGGTGACTTATTGTACGAAAATATTATGGCACAAGTTTTTTCTTCATTTAATTTTTTTTCCATTTGGTATAGTACTTCTGAACATGTACAAGAGATGCTTCCATAAATGATATAAAACTTGCAAGAAAATTGAAATTTATATTAAATAAGTCGACAAATGAAAAATTAAAAATTGAAAACAATCCTGCTAAGAACGAAACGCGCGTAGGATGTAGTGAAAATCCATGTTATCTAGATAATATGTTGTGAAGAAATTCGCACTAGAAAAAGGTGACGAAATATTTAAACTAATATCCCCGGGAGAATTTAAAGAAAAAATGAATAAATATATTAAGAATAATGACATCAAAATTATATTATACAGCAATCCTCAAAGAATATTAGATGAAAATAAAAAGTATGAACTAATAAAATTATATCGCAATAGACCATGCGGAGGTCATTTTGGAGTAAGGAAAACTTTAGTGAAATTAAAAAGAAATATATATGGAAAAATATGTACAAAATGGTTAAGAAATACATTTCAACTTGCGATCAACTTGCGACATTTCAACAAATAAAACATATAAAACATATAAAAGATACAGTAGGACCTCTACGATCTTCTGAAAACTATAGATACATTTTAACAATACAATGTGAATTAACAAAATATGTCATTGCAGCTCCCATGGAAACAAAGGAAGCTAAGTCCATTGCAAAAACATTAGTAGAAAATCTAATACTAAAATATGGTACATTTAAAATTTTAAAATCTGACAAAGGTTCAGAATTTGTAAATGAGTTAATAAATGAAATTTGTAAATTATTAAGAATAGAACAAAGATTATCGACGCCTTATCATCATGAAACCCTAGGAACCATAGAAAGAAACCATAGAGTTTTAAACGAATATTTCTTATCCTTCGTTAACAATGACGATTGGCACAAATGGATAACATATTATTCTTTTGCATATAACATAACGCCACATGTAGACACTGACTACTCACCTTTTGAGTTGATTTTTGGAAAGACACCAGTCTTACCAGGTAAAGAAGTTTTTAACAATGACAAAATATACAATATTGAAAACTATGCAAATGAACTAAAAGCAAGACTGGGATACTCTTTAAATAAAGCCAGGGAAATGATAGAAATAGTTAAAAATAAAAGGAGCATAGAATCTCTTGATAAAGAAAATAGCATAAGATTAGAAATAGGAGATTTAGTATTAATGAAAGTAGCTAATAGGAAAAAACATGAACCTCCATATATTTAACATTCTAATGTAACATTAAAAATTAAAGATAAGAAGAAAGAATTTACTAAAGAAATATTATAAATAAAAATAAATACTTATATCCATACATACATATACAAAAACAAAATTACTAAAATATAAAAAACTTATTAAAATAAGTATAAGATAATAAACATAAAAATTATACATATACACAATTAATTATTAAACTATAGCTATATTACTAAGTATTAATTAAGAGTTTGTACTAAGTATGTACATTTAGTGAAATTTTTGTTTAAAAAAAAGGTTTATATGGATTTACATACATACAAATAACAACAAAATTAAACGAAAAAATTGGTAATTTTAAAACAAAAGAAAAAAAAAAACTAAATAAAACAAAAGAGAGAGAAAGTAAAATAAGGATTAATAAAAACAAGCAAAGGTGAAAAAATAATAGTGGTGAAAAAGAAATATGTATTTACATACATATCAAAAAAAAGCTAGTGAATTTGTAGATTCAAGTTTTTTTTATATATATACATATATATAAAATAATTTGTGTGTGAGTAGAGCTGTGGTCAGTGTCCGCTGAAAAGCGTTTGTTTAAAGGCTTATGTTATTACAGATGAGCTCTAGTGACAACTGTAATGGCCGAAACCCCCTCTTGGTAGGTGAAACCATAAAAATTTCGGACACCGAATCCGAGATTGAAGATGTGGCTGAAAGCGTGAGCTACTCACAAGTGACCGCCATATCAGATGGGAGTTTGCTGACAGAAGCCGAAGGTGGGTGGTTTGACCCGGTTGAGCAGCCGTCAAGCTCAAAGGTGTCGCAGGCTTCTAAGATGAAGTGGGAGCCAAGAATTAAGCAGTGGAGGACCAATTGTTGCCAGATGAAGCTCCCGATTTAAGGCTCAGTGGAATCGAAGAAGACGTGCTATAGCTGGCTGAAATAAGCCTCGGGAGCTTGGAGGAAATTGTTCACCAGGCTTTGCAACAGGGGCAGGAGCGTTTCGGGCCGCAACAGCCAGTCGTTCCTCTGGGCGACGAAAACCTGGCATACCTTCCGCAGGAACTGCAGGAGGAAATCCAAACCGCACTGCTAAAAAAGAGACGGTTGTGCTTTAGGAGGGATGTTGGCGATATGACCGCATTAGGATATCGGCTTCGGGTAGGGTGGTGGTGCGTTGCCTAGCGGGGGAAAGGGGAGTAGTGTGAGGACCCAAACTTCAGGGAATTTGGGCCCACACAAAATATACTAAAAAAAGAAATGAATAATACACAAGTGTTTGTGTTTTAGTGGGCAAGTGGATTACATTAATTTAGGAGCGAATAATATTCACTATAAATATTGTAACATTATTGTTTAATTTCAGAACAGAAGAGAAGAAGAGTCAGCAAAAGAGAGTCGGAGCTAAGCAGTGGAAATGGCAGAGAGAGAGAGAGAGCAAAACCAGTGGAAGAAAATGTAGTTGAAAAGCCAAATGTTAACAAATACACAGACAACGATTTGCAGCTACACCGACTACAACACACAGAAAGCAAAAGCAGGATCATAAAAAAAAGAGAGAATGTGGCCAACACAACCGCTATCGGTTCAAATCATAAGCGGTTGTGTAGTCGTGTAGCTGGGTAGTATATCTGAAAAAGGCGGCTATAAAAGCAGCAAGTGGGAGAGTTGATCGTGAGCAGTGAAAGTGAGCAAGTGGTAACAAAGGCAGGAGGAAAAATAAAATATTATAATTACCGAGTAGTGATAGAATAAATGTGTTATTTTATATATTTTAAAAAGGACCTTGGCGGACTCAGCTAAACCCGCACATCCAGCCCGGAGTAACCGGAGGTTCCTTATTTATAAGTTTGAAAAGGACAGAACAAAATTAAAACAGTTTTTGCAACAATCGTACGTTGGCTTAAACGAAACTAGGGCATGTGAAAATTTGGATACAATATATAAAGGCTTTTACTCTAACTACAAACAAAGATGGCAGGATTCTAATCAGACGCACATTTACAATTAAGTTTACTGAGGCTGAATGTTCTACCAGTTCTACACGTAAATCGTTTGAGGAGTGCTGTGATCGCGCCAAACGATACCAAAGGGATGAACTACGTGTTATGTTTCCTCAAGAAGTAATTGATTTTACTTCTAGTATTTCAAAAACCAACCACAAAATATGCACATTAAAAACTTTGGGGATGTTTACAAAGCTTGAACTTACAAAAGAAAAATAAGAGTATCTAATGCATTGGTTAGAAAATGAAGGCTACAAAATACTCGTACCATACAAAGAACTCACGAAAGAAAAAATTAACAGTTATCCTCAAGGAATTTCTAATACTGAAAGTTCAGGCAGTGTACCTCTGCAAAATCTGTTGGATCATACTGCTAAAAGAGTCCTAGAGACCAAGTCAGTAAAGGAAATAAATAAAATTGAAAGCAGAAATCTAACAATGTTCTATAAATGGAGATGTGATGGACCATCTAGTCAAAGCAAATACCAACAGCGGTTTTCAGATGATCAAATTTCTGACTCTCATTTATATATGGCATCAGTTGTACCACTTAAATTATCATTAAGTGATGACATAAATAAATTAGTATGGACAACAATAAACCTTCTTCCACACATTGTAGAACACTACAGTTTGTATATGTTAAAGAGATACCTCAAGTTATACGAGAAGAAAACAGAAGAGTTGATGAGGAGATATCTAAACTAAAAGAATTTGAGTTAACAGTAAATAATCGTAACTTTGATGTAAAACATGAATTATATTTTACAATGATTTATGGCAAGACAGCACAATCAGTAACAGAAACATCAGCAGCATCTTCTTGTTTTATTTGTGAAACCACAACATCCAAGATGAATAAAATCAAAGAAGTTCAAGCTATGCCCGTAAATGAACAAGCACTGCAATTTGGTATGTCACCACTTCATGCGCGTATTAACCTGATGGAGTCCCTTTTGCATGTAGCTTATAATATTGAATTTTAACTTGGGAGAGTCGCCTCAAATACAAGTCCGATAAAAGAATCCCGAAAATTTTTGATAAAGCGTGAACTTAAAGAGAAAATTGGAATACAGGTTGATACTTTTAAGCAAGGCTCTGGAACGACAAATTCAGGAAACACGTCACGAAGATTCTTTGCTAATCCTGCTTTGATTTCTGAAATCACGGGTCTAGATGAAAATATAATCAAGAGGTTTTCAATAATTCTCGAAGCTATAACCGAGGTAGTAGACCAAAAAAAATTTGGTGATTATTGTCTGACGACGGCAAAAGAGTTTGTTGCACTGTACGAGTGGTACAATATGCCACCTACACTTTACAAAATTCTGATTAATGGAAAACATATAATTTAAAAGTGTATTTTTCCTGTAGGCTTACTATCCGAAGAGGCTCAGGAAAGTCGTAGCAAAGGCTATTAAAATATCGTCTTATCGAATTGCCACGAACGAATATATTATGCACCGATTAATGATAACATCAGATCCCATGATCTCACGTTTGACTCCTTCATTTAGCTAGAAAAAGCATAGTGTTATAAGCGACGAATTAAGGCTCTTATAGAATTAAATTAAAAATAGATTGAAAATAAATTAAAAATTACAAAAATCTTTTAAATTTTTTTGTTAGTTAGGGCTTTGTACATTGTAGGTAACGATATACATTTCTCTAACTTTCATTATTTTGATTACTTTTATGTATTACTATATAAATAAAACTAAATTTGAAATCACTACATTTTTTGACAAATATATTTTTTTCCTCACCTCCATACAAAAATCCCCAGTGTGCGACGCGAAGAAACCATCGGTTATATACCATGATTTTCAACAGAAGTCGGTAAGATTTTTATAAAATGATTTACCTTAATTCAATGATATTCGAGGTACATCCCGCATCGCGAAGCATAAAATCGTTATGATGACCGCCCGATCAAGATTCTTTACGCTCCATGAAACCACGCCATGCAAGCAATTATCGGCGCTTAAGTAAATCGGTTAATTGCTCTAGGTTGTATTAAACATTCCCATAGCCCATACAGCTTTCCAATTACGTTAGTAAACTGAACCAGATGCTTACCCGCTACCACAAACTGACACGATTTTAATCACGCTGTGAAATGCGAAATTTATTAGTATCCTCGATTTGAAAGATGGCTACTGGCAAATACCGTTAGAACAAAGCAGCAAAAAGTATGCAGCATTCTCTCTTAGAGGCGGTGGTTTGTGTCAATGGCGTGTGATGCCTTTTGGTCTACACTCTAGTGCTGACAAAGTATTGAGTAGTGGGTATCAAGTACCGAGTATTTGATTTTTTTTTGAGTACTCAATACTCAAAAGTAGTTACTCGATACTTTCAATGTTCTCGTTTTAGAAACAAATTAAATAAAAAATGTGACGACTTCATTGAAACTCTGATTAAAAGTTAGTTTCTCTTATGTAAGCAAAAGCATTGAGTAGTATTCAGTACCCAATTGATAAGTATTGAGTAGTATCGACTAAGTAAAAGTAGCAGAAATTGCCAGCAAATTGCTACACGTGCTTTCGACGGAGTAATCGGACCCGATATGGAGCCTTACGCATTTGCCTACTTAGACGATATCATCGTTATAGGGAAAACCTTTAATGAACATCTCACCAATCTGAAGGAGGCCTTACGACGATTACGTGCAGCCAATTTAAAAATTAACCCCGAGAAGTGTGAGTTTTTTAAGGTCGAAACAAAATATTTAGGGCACGTAATTATCCAAAAAGGTATAAAAACCGATCCGGATAAAATAGCAGCTATTGCTGAGATGCCCACTCCACAAAATGTTAAAGAAGTTCGACGCTTCCTTGAAACTGGTTCGTTTCCTACATTGCATCCCTGTCTCAACCACTAACACAGTTGCTTGAAAATGGAATAACAAAGTGCATACGAGCAACTAAGAGCCAAGCTGGTCTCAACACCCGTTCTAGCATGCGCCGATTCTACGAAGACCTTTGTGTTGCAGACCGATGCCAGTGAATACGGACTCGGTGTATTTTTAACACAGAATCTGAATTACGAAGAGCGGGTGATAGCATATGCCAGACGTCACTTAAATGCTACGGAGAAGAACTACTCAAGTACAGAAAAGGAGTGTTTGCCTATAATTTGTGGTCATCACTTGTCATTAAAATCGCCAAACAACATAGAAAATCCCACCGGTAGACTGGAGAGATGGACGTTAGGGCTTCAACAATATCAGTTTTCCGTCCAGTACCGCAAGGGCAAGCAGAATGGTGTGGCAGATGCATTGTCACGCGACTAATGGATACTGTTAAGTTGGTTCAGACCATTCAGCAAGCCTCATGTCCATTGGTAAGTCATTGAATGAGAGAAGTTAGGCAGCAACCGGAAAAATTTTAAAATTTTACAATCCAGAATAACCGAATAACGCCTTGGAAGTTGTGCAGAGAAAACCACGACGCTGCGGCTGGAGGACACATGGCAACGAAGAAAACATTCCATAAGGTCGCCATCCTACTTTTAGCCAGGTATGTCACGGGACATCAGTCCATACGTACGCAGCTGCGAATCATGCAATCAATATAAGGTAATGCCACAGATCCCTGCAAGTGAAATGCTGATCGAATACCAACCTAACCCTGGGCAACAATTTGTCCATTACCTAGAACTAAACTGGATAATACTATGCTACTCGTCTTTTTCGATAATTTCTCGAAATGGTGTGAGCTGGTGCCATTACGGAAAGCTACAGCTGAAGGAGTAAGAGTTTTACGAGTACGTACCGTCACAGATAACGACGCTCAATTTACTTCCCGTATCTTCTGAAGATATCTGAAATCGGTCGGGATATCTCTGCAGTTTACCGCTTTGTACACCCCCAGGAGAATCCTACGGAGTGGGTTAATCGGACAATTAAAACTATTATGGCACGATTTCACGGTTAACACCATAACAGCTGGGATGAATGGTTGCCCGAAATTATGTTAGAAGTCAATACTAGCATATCCGAGTCCACGGGTTATTCGCCCGCTTATCCCACCCATGAACAAGATCCTCGTCTGCCTAATGCCCTGTTCGACAAAGTAACTTTGGGTACTGGAGCGCGAAACCCCGATCCCGATAGCTGAAATCGGGAAACGCTTCACAAAAACAGCAGCGCCACTATAACCTACGTCGCCGTAGGTGGAAACCAAAAATAGGTGACCAGGTATTCCAACGACAGCACCTGATCTCTAAAGCCAGTGATAAGTTTGCGGCCAAGCTCGCACATAAATACAGAGGACCTTATATTGTGGGAGAAGCTCAGGCTTGGCACGTTCCGATAGACGCAGGAAGCAATCATAGGTCACATCCCAACCCAAGGTTGGTAACTATAAAAAACTCCAAAGCCTCCACCCAGAGAGCACCTACTCCGCATGACCGACTGTCCAAATGAGGTTAAACCTCCTACTGAGAACGACCAAAACTCCACAGCAACCAGGGGGACTGGTTATTTAGCCACAAACAGTCCTCTACCAAAACTAAATTACCAAAACAACCAGAGGAGGAATGCTGCGACAATAAATCTGTCATATCCGGAATAAGAAAATACTTCCAACAATGACGACATTCCATATCTCTGCGTTTTTCGAGCCTACAGAATAATTACATCTTTTGACAGATTTTATAATATCAGCTCCATGAATTAATATTTTATTAAAAGTGCGCCTCATTTTGTACCAGCCATAAAGTTTAATGGCCATTTCTGATGTTTTAAAGCAATAGTTTTTAAATACGTCTTCCTTGATGTAATGCCCACAAGAAATTATTGACTGTATATTTGAAATCTTTCTATTAATCTACATCAATCCCAGTTATTTCTAAAACGAGTTAAGGATTCTTAACAAAATTTCGTGCAGTATTACCGTCAATGCTACTGCATCGAACTTATTTCGTCTGGTCAACAACAAGGACCATTTGTTCATCATGGCCAATGTCATACATTCATCTATTCCCCTTGGTTCGTGTTTATGAGTATCAAGGTGTAATGCGAAGTTGGAGTCTTCTCTTTTTCATTGGCAAGATCGTACGTGCTCTGTAAATCTTGTTTTTAGCGTTCGTCCCGTTTGTCTTTTATATGTATGGTTGCAGGTGCAACTAAGAATGTATACTCCACTGTTGTTAAATTTATCGGTTGTTTCTGTTGATATCTTGAGATTATGTCGTAGAGTGTTGCTGGTTTTTAGTTCTGTAAGTAGACCCTCCTTGCGAAAGAGGTTAGTTGACCTATGTAAAAATATGACGTCGTGGTGTTGAATTAACTGACCTTCGTTATCTTTCATTCTGTTCTTGGCGTTGCACAGTGGGATTTGTTCATACAATGTTTGGCAAAAATAAAGGAGTGCCCGTAGAATGTTGAAATTTGGTCTGAGCCTTTGGTTAGCTCAATTAAGAAAAATATAAAGTTTCATTAAAATTGGCCACGCCCACTACCCACCGCCCATAGAACCCAAAATTTATTTTTGGTCCAAAGTTATTGAAATTTGGCACAGAGCCTTTTATTACCTCAATTAAGCATAAAATAAAGTTTCATCAAAATTGGCCACGCCCACTACCCACCGCCCATAGAATCCAAAATTTATTTTTGGTCCAAAGTTTTTTAAATTTGGCACAGAGCCTTTTATTACCTCAATTAAAAATAAAATAAAGTTTCATCAAAATTGGCTACGCCCACTACCCACCGCCCATATAACCCATATTATTTTTTTTTTCCACAACTTTTTGTTTCTTTACCAAAACTAATTATTTTATAAATAAATTTCAATACATGCATTTAAATATAGACTTTTATTCATCATCTATCATTTCATCTGTTAACGGGGTTGACATGTAATGCTACTTATAAAAGGATATGATGATACTAGAAGTCGATGAAAAAAATCTGTATTTGTTGCAACTCTATCACACTTTCTGGAGAACCTTTATCTATAATAATCTTTATTTCTGGGTTCTTCAGAAAGCATTCCAATAGGAAGTATTGCCGCATCCGTATATCAGTATTTTGTGTACTGTTACTGGGATGTAATACCAACTATATTTTTCAACAACAAGTTTTGCTGTATCTAGAGCAAAATTCTTGAACTTCAAGGAATTAACTTTTTTGCCACAAGTTATTATTTGTAGTAAAATGCGAAATCGATTAATTAGTTGCTCCACTACACCAGTCACATCGCCAACAAGTGCGGGGTTAGAAAAGAAACGCCTGGACGTATTTCCATCGTTAGTAGACCCAGTTCGTTGTTGAACTGCATCCACTCGTATACCCATCTTTTCCTTTAAGGCCTTCTGAATTCGAAGTTTATTTTCCAGTTTTAGACTTTTGTGTTCGTCCTTGAGCGCTGGCCATCTTTCAAATGGTTTGTTGTAGGCAATATGAAGTATGCACTCCATAAATTTTATGCGAGCATGTAAGGAGGAAACGCCCATTTTGGTGCTTCACCATCAATAGCTTTGCTTGAAACTAATTTAAGATTATTCATTGCAATTAGTGAGTTCGTAACTCAGTTCACTATATAAAACAGAAAATAAACTGATTTTAATAATAACGTTTTCACTTCTCTATTTGCTATTTTCAAATTGTAATTTAATTTTGTAATTTTTTAAAATTAAAAATTTCATGTATTTGGAGACTAATTTTATGATTTTATAAAAGATTATTAATTATTTAAACTTGTTTTTTTAGTTGATAGTATGGAGTCTTACCTTTCATTTTATTATAGCGGGAGCACCGACCACGACCGAGCAACCTCTTTTTCTTCCAAGGAAGTTTGTAATCACGGCACGTCATAGAACAAATTTTATTCCATCATATCTTTTAAAAAATATGCGCGAACTTTATATTTTTTTTAAATACGCAGAAAAGCATATATTTGAAAAAAATCACTATTTGAATCAGAGCAATAAAATTATCTTACGTACAAACACTATATAAGTGCGTAAACAGTTTTCAATATTTTGGACCAAAATATACATGTGACTTTACTTCGTTATTTCAAAGACAAATGAACGTTTTTTTGGCATACAATTTATGGTTTCTTCATACTGAATAAATTTTCTACAAAACTGCATCATTACATTTTTAAATTTTATGTGTCGAAAAAATTACTTATTGCACAAAAAATCCCTCTGTGCGTTGTATTGCCTTAGTAGATTGTCGATAATACTGCTTTTGTAACCATTTTTTTTAGCTATAGTGTCAATTTGTATGTGGGATTTTCAGTATTATCTGTACTACTTAAGGCAAATATGCTCTATTTATTGAAATAGGAAACGGGGGACCTCCTATTGGCTTTTTTGTACTTATTAGTAGTTGATTTTTAACTTATAAGGACAAATCGTGGAACTGTTTGGAACTTTTTTATAGCTCTTGCTAAAGTTCATTTTTTAATATATTTCATAATAAAAAAGTATACTACATCTACACTACATATAATTGTTATTTTAATAATAATTGCACATTAAATTAGATGCTAAATTAAATTAGGGCTAAAATTAGGATATAGATCGCTATATCCTAATTTTGAGAATTTTAAATAATTCATGTTTTCATCATTTATTTGCACAGCTCTTGAAAATGACAATAATAACTTGTTAATAATAAAATGTATCTGTCATACTTTGTCGGTGAGTTCTTACGCATGTCTGAAACTTCCATCGTCTGTAGAATCTTTGACAAGGAATATATACAACTATTTGTCAAATAATACGAAGAGGTGAAACCAATTTAACAACATTTTAAGTCTATTAGAAATAAAACCAAAAAAATCTTGCATCGCTGTTAGACGCTTTAGTTATCCCTAGAAGCTGTTGTTATCAGTTTTTTAGGGATGTATGAACAATTGGAGATATTTTTCCATTTGCTGCAAACATTGATAATATTGACACCCCTAAGTTGATTTTAAGTAATTTGAATTCAATAAATTAAATGTACCTATTTATTAACAACATAAATGAAATATTTCAACGTGAGGGTACAGAAATTAAAAATTTATATAATGATATATAATGTAATACTAAAAATGTTGAAAATTGTAACCAGCAACTTTTTAAAAACTGGTTTGCTTAAAACTGAAGGCTATTATTTAATTGGTTATAAAATCAAAACTGTTTTTTAGATGTTGAAGATATTTATTTGGGAATATATGTATGCAATACGTCTCGTATTGGCAGAAGCAAATAAATGCAATAGAAAAATGCGATATTATTTAAATTTTTGTGAATTTTTGTATAAAGCTTTGTGATCAGATATTATCAAGATCTAATTTTAATAATAAATTCAAAGATCTAAGTCAAATTATCCCATTTAATATTATTAATGAAGAAAAAATTGGTTTTTATAAAGTAACAAAAGAATTTTCCATTTTTTTAAAGAAAGTGAAAGACAAGAGCTAGAAACTGAGTTCGGGCATTTAAAATTATTAGACCTAAAAAATACTTATCCTGATAAAATTATGTATATACGTATTGGGTTTTTGGAGAAAAATTTCAGAGGTGCAAACGAGGGATTCTAGTCTTTTATTTCCGTTTTGACTTAATTTATTACAAACATCCTTGTTTTACGACATTCTTCAGCAAATGTCAGGTAAAAATTTAAATAAGAGTGAAGCAAGAAATTCGTTAAAAAGTTCGTCTTGGAAGCACTATTATTTACAAAAGATTTAAAGTTTAAACAAACTAAACTAGAGGATTTTATTTTTTTATTTTTCTATACACCTTGCACATACATACATATTTAAAAGTATTGAAAAATGTGCATTCTATTTACCTGTGATTTTTTTGTAAATTCCAATTGAAGTATTTGATCTCTATATTTATAAGAATGGTGTAAGATTTGTTGATTAAAGAGATTGTTTTGCTGTGTTTTGCCTTTAATAAAATTTCATTGGTAAAAAGCCCTTTTTTTAGTTTGACGTTTTTATGGCGACTTCAACAAGCTATTTTGACGATAATGACGATTTTCTGCCAAAAATATGATGATATTACCTCTAAAAAATCTGGCAGCTATGACTGCTGTAAACACACAAGTATACATCCACACGTACTTCTGCTTCTGTATACACATCAGGGACCTGCATGATTATGATTCAAACGGCTACTTTTGCATTTTTTGTATTGAGCTAGCACTTAACATTAGTAAATCAGTCAAGTGCGAGTTAGACTCACACAAGTAGGGTTCCGTACTACGTTTAGTAAAACTTTCAACAGAATTCAGTTGTTAATTTTTGCATGTCTTATGAGTCACCCTTTAATTTTAAAATTAAAGTCATAATCGCGAATATTGCATCGCTCTTGGAACACCCTTGAAATTTTAGTAATTGTTTTTATAGCGGCCATGGTAATACACTTTGTATAAAAATATACATGCGGCTACATATTACGGTTCAAAAAATAATGTAACATGTAAACATTTCACTGATGGAACACCCTTTAGATATTACTAATATCATATTAGTAAAGGACACACCCTTAATTGCTACAGCGACCGAAGTACAACATCTACTGTAAACATTTCAAGAGTCTAGCTAAAACGGTGCAAGAAATAACGCTATTTACGTACAAATCATGCCTCTGTCGGAACACCCTTTAATTTTGTTAGTTGTTATAGCGGCCATGGCAATTCTATTCCTATGAATATATCAAGAGTCTACCTATTACTATTAAAAATATAAGTTACTATGAGTGAAAAACATGTCACTATCAGAACACCTTTTAATTTTTATTAATTGTCATAACGTCCATGGCAACACATCTTTTATACAAATTGGAGGAGTCTACCTATTACGGTTTAAAAAATATATATACATGCAAAACACGTCACTGTCGGTACACCCTTTAATTTTTACAATTTGTTATAGTGACCATAGTAATACAACTCCTGTAAAAACTTTAAGAGTCTACCTATTATCGTTTGCATATACATGCAAATCACGTCACTATTGGAACACCCTTTAATTTTTAGGTTTAATATTGTATACTTGCTTATATAGTTAATTACTGTCTGCATATTTTAGCCCAAGAAATAAAGACATAAAGGCAAATAACACGACACTTTCGGAACACCCTATAAGTTTTAGTATTTGTTGCTATAGCGGCAACAGCTATACATCATCTGTGAAAATTTCAAGAGTCTACCTATTATGGTTCAAAACTTAGGCCTTATTCATGCAAATCACACCACTATCGGAACTCCCTTTAAGTTTTAGGTTTATTTTTTTAGATTTGTTTATATAGCGAACTGTTTTAATTCCTGCTTGCATATATTTAGTATATTCATCCTACAGTTCAATAAAAAACCATATTTGTAGGTTTATTTTTTATACTTGTTTATATAGCTAACTAAGTTTTAATTACTGTTTGTAAATCTGTAGTCTATGCCTCCTACAGTTCAAGAAATAAACACATATTCGTGAATACCACCTCTCTATCGGAACACCCTATAAGTTTTAGGGTGTTCCGTAAACATATGTTAACATATGCTTGTCACTGCTTGTAATTTCTGTTTATTCACATGATTCACAAAAGCAATGAATCAGTATGATTGTTTTGAATGCCTATATGTACATATAGTTTTACAGAAGATTTTTATTTTAATATGAGAAAAATTATTATATTGTTGTTTATTTATTTATTAATGATATAAACAGTAAATGAATTTATATAACATAAATATAAGAGTGGGAAAATCTAGGCCTTCAATTAATTAATAATTTAATTTAAAAATGTAGAAACGGATTTTTACATTTTGTTATGTACAATTGTGGAACAAGATTAACGTGAGTACCTGCCTACTCGGCCTAACCTCACGGTGGTCTTACCACTGAAAGAAACTTAGGCGTAGACTAGCGCCCCAATTGTGTAGTATAACAACAATTTACGATTGCCACCAATCGCTTTTTGTGTGTGATACAGTCACAATGAGTAGCAATTTATATAATATGGCAAGCCTTTCCAAGGCAAGCCTAGATCCACATTATAACCTCTTGCTTAGGGGTTTGGAGACTATCCAAACTCCGTCTGTTGAGAGTGCAACAGCACACTTGATCGACCTTGCACCATACCTACATAAATCGATCTTAAACCACAACCACCACGTGTACCCCCGAAGGGGACCTCACCAATAACCGGTCACAGAGAGGATAGGCTCTCTGTGGGGCCACCGATTCCCGTGGTACCAGTCCTTTGGGCACTGGTCGGGCCTCGAAGAGGACCCGCAATGTTTATCGCAGACCTTTTCTTCCAGATTTAGGCTCTAGGAACCCTAGCGTCTGGTGCCCCTATTTTCCCCGAGTGAACCGCGTCAAAGCATTTGCCATTCCTGCAGTGACAATTGGAACGCAAGTTATACGTGCCCAATCTTGTTCATCACTTTTGCTAAGCGATTGCAATAAAATAACTACAAACAAGTCGTTTTCTGAACACAGTGTTACCAAAACTAATATGGTTAGCGTAGAAAAACCTAAGACGCAAGTGGGAATGGAGAGATACATAACTGTATTGAAAAGAGGTCGAAGCCCGAAATCTTCGCAGCTTGCACCAACGTCTAAAGTACATAAAGATAAGAACTCTAAGGGAATAAGTTCCCACAATCGTTTTGCTATCTTAGATAGCGAAACAATTGAACCTAAAACGGCACCCAGGTCGTTCAAACCACCTCTAATTTATTTAAGGGAGAAAAACTCGAGCGACTTAATAAAGAAGTTAATTTCAGTTATTGGTGAGAACTCAAGCGTGGCAAAATTGATGAAACAAAAATACAATTTTTTGATGAAAACAGTTATCGTAAAGCAGTAAAAGAGTTTGAAAGCTGCAAAAAGAACTTTTATACCTATTGTCGTGTGCACCCTGTGCATTTGTAATTTTTGCGGGTAAGGCAGCATGGTCAGCTGTTAGATGAAAAGAAAGACGACTATAGTAGAAAAATGTAAACAAAAACAAATGTTTTGGGATCAAGGAATACTAATTGCTGAAAATAAGTTAGCGGTCCAAGTTTTTTTTTAATTTAAACATTTTGGTGGCGTGACCAAGGCTTCCTACGAGGCATTGAACAAAATGTCGGCCTCTTTTTCTTTTTGCAATTTGGAGGATAAGGTGTGAAGTAGCCGTCGAGTTTCCTAAAAAGGTGAAAAACCTAAGAAAAAAAAAAAACGTTTAAAAAAAATAGTGTTTTCATTTTCAAGTAAAATTTACTATTTTATTAATTAAAATTTTACAATTAAACTGTGCAATTTTAAAGACAAGAATATGTTTGAATGTACATAGCTGTGAACTAAATTACAAAGAGAAAACCATACAAAAGAAAAACTTAAGTGTGGTGATAAAATATATACTCAAATTAAAGAAAACCATTTTGAAAACAATAAATTAAAGAATGTTCATAAAAATTAACCTAGCCACACTTGCGCTGTCACACCCAACGAGGGACATTTCATTTTCATCTACACCAGCGTCTTGTTTTGTCACCAGGTATCTTGCCATTGACCTTGGACAGCTCCACTGACGACCTAAGAACAATTTACAAACAGTAAATATAATTACATATATATATTAATCTTTATAAAAATAAATAAATTAGGGAATACCTTACGTATAAAAGAAAACCATTTCTCTGGGTAATTCGGCCTAAGAGTGCGCGCTGTAGGGTTGAGCTCAGGTCTGTATATTCATCTCCGCGGTAGGGATTATTAGCCCGGTAAAAGTGTCTTCCTTAAACTAAAAAAGAGCAATAAAGTGAAATATATATTGTAAAAACCAAAGAGATTTTTGTGTACTTACCGAAAACAGAACGTACCTACTAGAAGTGTACCTGAAAATAAAGAAGAAAGAAAACCTGAAACGAGAAAGCTGAAAAATAGAAAACCAGAAATTATTTATTTTTTTTTTTTTGTAAAATAATGTAAATTTAAGATTTTTTTTTATATAATCGAAATTTCATAAATACCTTTTTTATATTTTTTAAAAAAAATTTGTTTTTCTTATTTTTTTTAATTTGTTGTTAATAATCAATTTTATTAATTTTTGAATTTAATACATTTCCTTTTTGCTACATGCATTGTATTTTTTGTTTAATCCTTTTTTGAGTACTTTTTATTGATGTAAATTTAAAGTTCAATCTAACAATAAATTTAATATGTACATTGCTATAAAATAGAAATTTCTACATATTTTTCATTTAAAATGAAAGTGTAAACCTGTTTCCATGCGGTAAGTAGGGTAGCCGAGTTGCAAGAGGGTTTTTCAGGGGCATCTAAACAAACTCTAAAATGCCATGGTGAGATGTAATTATCTCTAGTGGGAGGGATTATTCCTGGCACAACATCAGCCAGGATGTGATTAATGTGTGTGCATGCAGGGAACGATTCAGGCTTGCTTCGGGCTCCATTAATTTTCATTTTGTTTAAGTCTGACATGATATTTTTTTTTTTTGTGTGGCAAACCAGGTCAGAAGTTGGCAAGAACCAGCCCAAGACGGCGAGCACTAACCGGTGCTAAACGCGAGCATGTCAGCATCGCCAACAATTTGACCACGTAATTTAGGTTTATATTTTTGTTCACATCTGCCGCTACAAAAATGGCGCCCAACGTGGGGCCCGAAGCAAGTTCTGAAAGACGAAAATCCGATTAATAATTTTTGTTTTTTTATTTTTATTTTTTATATATTGTATCCAAAATTTCACATGCTCTAGTTTCGTTTAAGCCAACGTACGATTGTTGCAAAAACTGTTTTAATTTTGTTCTGTCCTTTTCAAACTTATAAATAAGGAACCTCCGGTTACTCCGGGCTGGATGTGCGGGTTTAGCTCAGTCCGCCAAGGTCCTTTTTAAAATATATAAAATAACACATTTATTCTATCACTACTCGATAATTATAATATTTTATTTTTCCTCCTGCCTTTGTTACCACTTGCTCACTTTCACTGCTCACAATCAACTCTCCCACTTGCTGCTTTTATAGCCGCCTTTTTCAGATATACTACACAGCTACACGACTACACAACCGCTTATGATTTGAACCGATAGCGGTTGTGCTGGCCACATTCTCTCTTTTTTTTATGATCCTGCTGTTGCTTTCGGTGTGTTGTAGTCGGTGTAGCTGCAATCGTTGTCTGTGTATTTGTTAACATTTGGCTATTCAACTACATTTTCTTCCACTGGTTTTGCTCTCTCTCTCTCTCTGTGCCATTTCCACTGCTTAGCTCCGACTCTCTTTTGCTGACTCTTCTTCTCTTCTGTTCTGAAATTAAACAATAATGTTACAATATTTATAGTGAATATTATTCGCTCCTAAATTAATGTAATCCACTTGCCCACTAAAACACAAACACTTGCGTATTATTCATTTCTTTTATTAGTATATTTTGTGTGGGCCCAAATTCCCTGAAGTTTGGGTCCTCACACTACTCCCCTTTCCCCCGCTAGGCAACGCACCACCACCCTACCCGAAGCCGATATCCTAATGCGGTCATATCGCGCCAAACGATACCAAAGGGATGAACTACGTGTTATGTTTCCTCAAGAAGTAATTGATTTTACTTCCAGTATTTCAAAAACCAATCACAAAATATGCACATTAAAAACTTTGGGGATGTTTACAAAGCTTGAACTTACAAAAGAAAAATAAGAGTATCTAATGCATTGGTTAGAAAATGAAGGGTACAAAATACTCGTACCATACAAAGAACTCACGAAAGAAAAAATTAACAGTTATCCTCAAGGAATTTCTAATACTGAAAGTTCAGGCACTGTACTTCTGCACACATTGTAGAACACTACAGTTTGCATATGTTAAAGAGATACCTCAAGTTATACGAGAAGAAAACAGAAGAGTCGATGAGGAGATATCTAAACTAAAAGAATTTGAGTTAACAGTAAATAATCGTAACTTTGAAGTAAAACATGAATTATATTTTACAATGATTTATGGCAAGACAGCACAATCAGTAACAGAAACATCAGCAGCATCTTCTTGTTTTATTTGTGAAACCACAACATCCAAGATGAATAAAATCAAAGAAGTTCAAGTTATGCCCGTAAATGAACAAGCACTGCAATTTGGTATGTCACCACTTCATGCGCGTATTAACCTGATGGAGTGCCTTTTGCATGTAGCTTATAATATTGAATTTACACTTGGGAGAGTCGCCTCAAATACAAGTCCGATAAAAGAATCCCGAAAATTTTTGATAAAGCGTGAACTTAAAGAGAAAATTGGAATACAGGTTGATACTTTTAAGCAAGGCTCTGGAACGACAAATTCAGGAAATACGTCACGAAGATTCTTTGCTAATCCTGCTTTGATTTCTGAAATCACGGGTCTAGATGAAAATATAATCAAGAGGTTTTCAATAATTCTCGAAGCTATAACCGAGGTAGTAGACCAAAAAAAATTTGGTGATTATTGTCTGACGACGGCAAAAGAGTTTGTTGCACTGTACGAGTGGTACAATATGCCACCTACACTTTACAAAATTCTGATTAATGGAAAACATATAATTTAAAAGTGTATTTTTCCTGTAGGCTTACTATCCGAAGAGGCTCAGGAAAGTCGTAACAAAGGCTATTAAAATATCGCCTTATCGAATTGCCACGAACGAATATATTATGCACCGATTAATGATAACATCAGATCCCATGATCTCACGTTTGACTCCTTCATTTAGCTAGAAAAAGCATAGTGTTATAAGCGACGAATTAAGGCTCTTTTAGAATTAAATTAAAAATAGATTTAAAATAAATTAAAAATTAAAAAAATCTTTTAAATTTTTTTTTTTGTTAGTTAGGGCTTTGTACATTGTAGGTAACGATATACATTTCTCTAACTTTCATTATTTTGATTACTTTTATGTATTACTATATAAATAAAACTAAATTTGAAATCACTACATTTTTTGACAAATATATTTTTTTCCTCACCTCCATACAAAAATCCCCAGTGTGCGACGCGAAGAAACCATCGGTTATATACCATGATTTTCAACAGAAGTCGGTAAGATTTGTATAAAATGATTTACCTTAATTCAATGATATTCGAGGTACATCCCGCATCGCGAAGCATAAAATCGTTATGATGACCGCCCGATCAAGATTCTTTACGCTCCATGAAACCACGCCATGCAAGCTATTATCGGCGCTTAAGTAAATCGGTTAATTGCTCTAGGTTGTATTGAACATTCCCATAGCCCATACAGCTTTCCAATTACGTTGGTAAACTGAACCAGATGCTTACCCGCTACCACAAACTGACACGATTTTAATCACGCTGTGAAATGCGAAATTTATTAGTATCCTCGATTTGAAAGATGGCTACTGGCAAATACCGTTAGAACAAAGCAGCAAAAAGTATGCAGCATTCTCTGTTAGAGGCGGTGGTTTGTGTCAATGGCGTGTGATGCCTTTTGGCCTATACTCTAGTGCTGACAAAGTATTGAGTAGTGGGTATCGAGTACCGAGTATTTGATTTTTTTGAGTACTCAATACTCAAAAGTAGTTACTCGATACTTTCAATGTTCTCGTTTTAGAAACAAATTAAATAAAAAATGTGAAACTTCATTGAAACTCTGATTAAAAGTTAGTTTCTCTTATGTAAGCAAAAGCATTGATTAGTATTCAGTACCCAATTGATAAGTATTGAGTAGTATCGACTAAGTAGAAGTAGCAGAAATTGCTACACGTGCTTTCGACGGAGTAATCGGACCCGATATGGAGCCTTACGCATTTGCCTACTTAGACGATATCATCGTTATAGGGAAAACCTTTAATGAACATCTCACCAATCTGAAGGAGGCCTTACGACGATTACGTGCAGCCAATTTAAAAATTAACCCCGAGAAGTGTGAGTTTTTTAAGGTCGAAACAAAATATTTAGGGCACGTAATTATCCAAAAAGGTATAAAAACCGATCCGGATAAAATAGCAGCTATTGCTGAGATGCCCACTCCACAAAATGTTAAAGAAGTTCGACGCTTCCTTGGAACTGGTTCGTTTCCTACATTGCATCCCTGTCTCAACCACTAACACAGTTGCTTGAAAATGGAATAACAAAGTGCATACGAGCAACTAAAAGCCAAGCTGGTCTCAACACCCGTTCTAGCATGCGCCGATTCTACGAAGACCTTTGTGCTGCAGACCGATGCCAGTGAATACGGACTCGGTGTATTTTTAACACAAAATCATTTGTGTGTGAAAAAAAAACAAACAAAAACAAAACAATAAAACCTGTTTCAACAACAACGTTGTTGTTATTTTTCTTTTTTTACAACGGTATTATTACTTAAGTAATAAGTAATTTAAGTAATAAATTAAACCAAAACAACAGTGTGAGGGCTCTTATATGAGTCACTCCAATTTAAATTCTATTTTGAAAAGTGCGAGCATTAATACCAGAAATGCGTATGTCACAATAAATGCTGATGAAAACAGTGAAAATAACAAAATAAATAAAAACAATAAAACTGATGTTTTTTTAAATACTACACCAGTTTACCGAACACGTTCATGTTCACCACTACTGCTAAGTGGTTACAATAAGGCAAATGAGAATAAAGCAGCATCGATTGCTGATGACGGTATAACCAAAACTGTAATGGATAGTGCCCTTAAACCCACGACACAAGTGGGTATGGATAGATACGTGACTGTACTGAAACGAGGACGGAGCCCTAAGTCCTCGCAGGTAGCACCAATCTCAAAAGTATCTAAAGATGCGGACTCGAATAGGATTAGTTCTCAAAACCGCTTTGCTATATTGGATAGTGAGACAAGTGAGCCCACAACAGTTCAAAAATCGTTCAAACCACCTCCTATATATTTAAGAGAAACAAATTCAAACGAATTAGTGAACAATTTAATTAAAATAATTGGAGAAAACTCTTTTTATGTGGTTCCAATTAAGCGTGGAAACATTACTGAGACAAAAATCCAAATAAAAGATGAAAGCAATTTTCGTAAAGCAGTTAACGAATTTGAAAACCAAAAAAAGAATTTTTATACTTACCAATTAAAAAGTGGAAAAGGTCTTCAAGTAGTTATTAAAGGCATTGATTCTTGCGTAGATTCAGCCGAAATAAAAACTAGCCTGCTAGCAAATGGATTTAAGGTTAAAAGTGTAGCCAACCTGAGAAATCGTGAACGCATACCCCAACCAATATTTCGAGTTGAATTGGAGCCGGGTGATATTAGGTTGAAAAGGAACGAAACGCACCCCATTTACAACCTTAAATATTTACTGCACCGAAAAATCACCATAGAGGAACCACATAAACGGTCAGGACCTGTTCAGTGTTCAAACTGTCAAGAATTTGGTCATACTAGGGCCTATTGTAAGCTGCCTCCAGTCTGCGTTGTCTGTGGCGAGCTACATTGTACAGCCCAATGCGACAAATCTAGAAGTGATGCAAAAGTCAAGAAATGTAGCAATTGCGGTGGAAATCACACTGCTAACTACAGAGGCTGCCCTGTTTATTCTATGGTAAGGAAGTCTTCTAAAAATTTTGTTACTCCACCCAAGCAGGCACAATATCAAACAAACGCCTATTACCCGCAGTTACCCCAGCCATCCGCTCAAAATATTTCATATGCAGATATTTTAAAAACGAATCGTGCTGCAGCGCTAAAACAACCACCTAGATCTCTTCCGAATCCAATTTTACAGCAGGAATCTAAAGAAAAAAGTCCCTCTTTTAACACTAGGCGCCTCGAAGCAAGCATCGAGACTCTAGTGCATTCGTTAAACAGTTTTATGAGCTCTATGAGCAGCATGATGCAAGAAATGGTACGCATGCAATCTATGTTGTTGCAGGCGGTACTTAACAAACCATGAACTGTTTAAAAATATGTTTCTGGAACGCTAACGGCATACGCCAACACAAAAATGAACTAGAATATTTCATCCAAAATCAACAAATTGATATTATGCTGATCTCGGAGACCCATTTAACTACCAATAGCTTTTTTAAAATAAATGGCTACATATTTTACGATACAAAGGACCCTCGTGGTAGAGAATGCGGAGGTTCGGCAATATTAATAAAGGCCCGCCTAAAACACCATCTACTGTGTGATTTCTGTACAGATTATATGCAAGCAACTAACATCTGCCTCGAAAACTTTGATCGAAACATTGTCATTTCTTCAATCTATTCCCCTCCTAGATTTTCGATATCTGAGAGTCAGTACCGGGACTTCTTTAAATTACTAGGACCCTGTTTTATAGCAGCTGGCGACTACAACGCAAAACACACGTTCTGGGGGTCAAGATTAATTACTCCAAAGGGTCGTGTCTTACTTGACGCAATTTCAAAAATGCGCTTAAATGTGATTTCTAGCGGACAACCAACTTATTGGCCTACAGATCCACATAAAATTCCTGATGTTATTGATTTTGGCGTAGCTAAGGGTCTTCTAGAAGATATGCTTAACGTTGAAGCATCACTTGAATTATCGTCAGATCATTCACTTACTATTGTTTCAATATGGAACCCCCGAGAAATAGTTTCACCGACTGGATTTTTAGTGACGTTAAACAGTCGCGTGGATTGGCTTAAATATAAAAAATATCTCAGTACTCATTGCTCACAAAACATACTGCTAAGAACACCAAAAGACATCGAGTCGTGTCTTACTGATCTTGATAAAAACCTAAAATTAGCTGTTCAACATGCAACAATAACGCGGCAACAAACAAGATATAATCGAATTAGCTCTGCAGACGTCGAACTGCTCTTGGCAGAAAAAAGAAGAATTCGAAGGGAGTGGCAAAATTACAGGTCGCCCCAACTCAAATTCAGACTAAGGGAAATAACGAAACGGCTAAGAGAGCTACTAGAATCCCGAAGGACTGCTTCAATAAAAAGATATTTGGAAGGCCTCGACTCTAGCCCACAATTGGATTACTCATTATGGCGTGCAACAAGATACCTTAAACGACCAGTCATACGTAAGCCTCCCTTGCGTACTTCTTGTGGAGGCTGGGCAAGGAGTGATATCGAAAAAGGAAACTTATTTGCTAATCATTTAAAAACCGTATTTACCCCGAATATACTTTCTGCTGTAGTGGCACTGCCACTTATAGATGATGAAGCAGTAATGCCCCTTAGATTTAACCTACAAGATGTCGAAAGGGAAATTGCTAGTTTGAACACCAAGAAGGCTTATGGTTTTGACAAAACAAGCAACAAGATGATAATGGAACTTCCCCAGGTATCAGTTAGAATAATTCTATTTATTTTTAATGCCATTCTACGCCTTGAGCATTTTCCCTCAGAATGGAAGGTATCCCTTATTACTATGATACCTAAGCCAGGAAAAGATCACACAAAGGTAGACTCCTATAGGCCAATAAGTCTGTTGTCAAATATGTCAAAACTATTTGAGAAAATACTAATTACTAAGCTAAACCCAATTCTGAGAGAAAAAGGATGTATTCCGAACCACCAATTCGGTTTTAGAAGACAGCACAGCACTATTGAACAAACGCACAGATTAGTGAATGTAGTAAAAAGGGCTTTCGAGGAAAAAAAATATTTTTCTGCGCTTTTCATAGACATTTCTCAAGCGTTCGATAAAGTATGGCATGAAGGCCTAGCTTAAAAGTTAAAGCAAAACCTGCCGACTAATTTTTATAAATTGTTAAAAAGTTATTTAACTGATCGTAAGTTTATACTTAAAGAAGGAGATTTTTTAAGCTCACCTCAACCAATTAAAGCTGGAGTTCCCCAAGGAAGTATTTTAGGACCCGTTTTATATTTGCTGTATTCATCCGATATGCCAACTAGCAGTCGAGTCCACACATCAACATTTGCTGACGACACCGCTTTTTTAAGCATTCATGAAAGCCCCCAAACAGCATCGAAATACTTACAAGACCACATTTCTTATTTGGAATTATGGTTAAAAAAATGGAGAATAAAAATTAACGAACAAAAATGCACTCACGTAACTTTCACACTGCGTAAAGACTCATGCCCTCCAATACAAATTAATAACCAGACCATACCCCAAAATTCAGAGGTTAAATACCTCGGCATACATCTCGATAGACGCTTAACCTGGAAAAGTCACATAGAAGCAAAATTGACCCAAATGAAATTAAAAGCAGTGCAAATACATTGGCTCATTGGCAGAAACTCAACCCTAAGTTTAGATTGCAAACTTCTACTTTATAATTCAATCCTTAAACCAATATGGTGCTATGGCTCTCAGTTATGGGGTACTGCCTCAGCTTCAAATTTAGAAAAAATTCAAAGGCGCCAAAATAAGATTTTACGAATAATTACAGCCGCACCCTGGTATATTAAAAACTCGAACATCCACAAAGATCTAAACGTGCCACTAGTTAAGGCAGTAATAGCGAAACATGTAACAACGTATCTGAAGAAGCTTGAAACGCATCCAAACCCGTTGGCCCGCAACATCCTAAATGATCGTGGTTACGTTCGACTAAGAAGGAGGAATATTGCTTCTCTTGGCCGAACATCATCGATGTAACTAATTTTTTAGCAACAACCGTGTCATCATATAGTTTTTTGTCTAGCATTGGCTGGACTTCAGTATATATGTTCATATATGTATTTTAGTTTAATTTTATTTTTTTGTTATTTTTTTTGCTTTAACTTTTTACTTTAACTTTTAAGATTTGAGCACTTATTGTTAGTTCATAAAAAATTTGAAGATACAATAAATAAATAATATGAATGAAAAAAAAAAAATCTGAATTACGAAGAGCGGGTGATAGCATATGCCAGACGTCACTTAAATGCTACGGAGAAGAACTACTCAAGTACAGAAAAGGAGTGTTTGCCTATAATTTGTGGTCATCACTTGTCATTAAAATCGCCAAACAACATAGAAAATCCCACCGGTAGACTGGAGAGATGGACGTTAGGGCTTCACAATATCAGTTTTCCGTCCAGTACCGCAAGGGCAAAGAGAATGGTGTGGCAGATGCATTGTCACGGCGACTAATGGATACTGTTAAGTTGGTTCAGACCATTCAGCAAGCCTCATGTCCATTGGTAAGTCATTGAATGAGAGAAGTTAGGCAGCAACCGGAAAAATTTTAAAATTTTACAATCCAGAATAACCGAATAACACCTTTAAAGTTGTGCAGAGAAAACCACGACGCTGCGGCTGGAGGACACATGGCAACAAAGAAAACATTCCATAAGGTCGCCATCCTACTTTTAGCCAGGTATGTCACGGGACATCAGTCCATACGTACGCAGCTGCGAATCATGCAATCAATATAAGGTAATGCCACAGATCCCTGCAAGTGAAATGCTGATCGAATACCAACCGAACCCTGGGCAACAATTTGTCCATTACCTAGAACTAAACTGGATAATACTATGCTACTCGTCTTTTTCGATAATTTCTCGAAATGGTGTGAGCTGGTGCCATTACGGAAAGCTACAGCTGAAGGAGTAAGAGTTTTACGAGTACGTACCGTCACAGATAACGACGCTCAATTTACTTCCCGTATCTTCTGAAGATATCTGAAATCGGTCGGGATATCTCTGCAGTTTACCGCTTTGTACACCCCCAGGAGAATCCTACGGAGTGGGTTAATCGGACAATTAAAACTATTATGGCACGATTTCACGGTTAACACCATAACAGCTGGGATGAATGGTTGCCCGAAATTATGTTAGAAGTCAATACTAGCATATCCGAGTCCACGGGTTATTCGCCCGCTTATCCCACCCATGAACGAGATCCTCGTCTGCCTAATGCCCTGTTCGACAAAGTAACTTTGGGTACTGGAGCGCGAAACCCCGATCCCGATAGCTGAAATCGGGAAACGCTTCACAAAAACAGCAGCGCCACTATAACCTACGTCGCCGTAGGTGGAAACCAAAAATAGGTGACCAGGTATTCCAACGACAGCACCTGATCTCTAAAGCCAGTGATAAGTTTGCGGCCAAGCTCGCACATAAATACAGAGGACCTTATATTGTGGGGTTTGCGAAGGGACGCCGAACAACGTACCTTGAGGATGACGACTTACCCAACTTCAGTGAGAGAAGCTCAGGCTTGGCACGTTCCGATAGACGCAGGAAGCAATCATAGGTCACATCCCAACCCAAGGTTGGTAACTATAAAAAACTCCAAAGCCTCCACCCAGAGAGCACCTACTCCGCATGACCGACTGTCCAAATGAGGTTAAACCACCTACTGAGAACGACCAAAACTCCAGAGCAACCAGGGGGACTGGTTATTTAGCCACAAACAGTCCTCTACCAAAACAACCAGAGGAGGAATGCTGCGACAATAAATCTGTCATATCCGGAATAAGAAAATACTTCCAACAATGACGACATTCCATATCTCTGCGTTTTTCGAGCCTACAGAATAATTACATCTTTTGACAGATTTTATAATATCAGCTCCATGAATTAATATTTTATTAAAAGTGCGCCTCATCTTGTACCAGCCATAAAGTTTAATGGCCATTTCTGATGTTTTAAAGCAATAGTTTTTAAATACGTCTTCCTTGATGTAATGCCCACAAGAAATTATTGACTGTATATTTGAAATCTTTCTATTAATCTACATCAATCCCAGTTATTTCTAAAACGAGTTAAGGATTCTTAACAAAATTTCGTGCAGTATTACCGTCAATGCTACTGCATCGAACTTATTTCGTCTGGTCAACAACAAGGACCATTTGTTCATCATGGCCAATGTCATACATTCATCTATTCCCCTTGGTTCGTGTTTATGAGTATCAAGGTGTAATGCGAAGTTGGAGTCTTCTCTTTTTCATTGGCAAGATCGTACGTGCTCTGTAAATCTTGTTTTTTAGCGTTCGTCCCGTTTGTCTTTTATATGTATGGTTGCAGGTGCAACTAAGAATGTATACTCCACTGTTGTTAAATTTATCGGTTGTTTCTGTTGATGTCTTGAGATTATGTCGTAGAGTGTTGCTGGTTTTTAGTTCTGTAAGTAGACCCTCCTTGCGAAAGAGGTTAGTTGACCTATGTAAAAATATGACGTCGTGGTGTTGAATTAACTGACCTTCGTTATCTTTCATTCTGTTCTTGGCGTTGCACAGTGGGATTTGTTCATACAATGTTTGGCAAAAAATAAAGGAGTGCCCGTAGAATGTTGAAATTTGGTCTGAGCCTTTGGTTAGCTCAATTAAGAAAAATATAAAGTTTCATTAAAATTGGCCACGCCCACTACCCACCGCCCATAGAACCCAAAATTTATTTTTGGTCCAAAGTTTTTGAAATTTGGCACAGAGCCTTTTATTACCTCAATTAAGAATAAAATAAAGTTTCATCAAAATTGGCCACGCCCACTACCCACCGCCCATATAACCCATATTATTTTTTTCCACAACTTTTTGTTTCTTTACCAAAACTAATTATTTTATAAATAAATTTCAATACATGCATTTAAATATAGACTTTTATTCATCATCTATCATTTCATCTGTTAACGGGGTTGACATCTAATTCTACTTATAAAAGGATATGAGGATACTAGAAGTCGATGAAAAAAATCTGTATTTGTTGCAACTCTATCAAACTTTCTGGAGAACCTTAATCTATAATAATCTTTATTTCTGGCTTCTTCAGAAAGCATTCCAATAGGAAGTATTGCCGCATCCGTATATCAGTATTTTGTGTACTGTTACTGGGATGTAATACCAACTATATTTTTCAACAACAAGTTTTGCTGTATCTAGAGCATAATTCTTGAACTTCAAGGAATTAACTTTTTTGCCACAAGTTATTATTTGTAGTAAAATGCGAAATCGATTAATTAGTTGCTCCACTACACCAGTCACATCGCCAACAAGTGCGGGGTTAGAAAAGAAACGCCTGGACGTATTTCCATCGTTAGTAGACCCAGTTCGTTGTTGAACTGCATCCACTCGTATACCCATCTTTTCCTTTAAGGCCTTCTGAATTCGAAGTTTATTTTCCAGTTTTAGACTTTTGTGTTCGTCCTTGAGCGCTGGCCATCTTTCAAATGGTTTGTTGTAGGCAATATGAAGTATGCACTCCATAAATTTTATGCGAGCATGTAAGGAGGAAACGCCCATTTTGGTGCTTCACCATCAATAGCTTTGCTTGAAACTAATTTAAGATTATTCATTGCAATTAGTGAGTTCGTAACTCAGTTCACTATATAAAACAGAAAATAAAATGATTTTAATAATAACGTTTTCACTTCTCTATTTGCTATTTTCAAATTGTAATTTAATTTTGTAATTTTTTAAGATTAAAAATTTCATGTATTTGGAGACAAATTTTATGATTTTATAAAAGATTATTAATTATTTAAACTTGTTTTTTTAGTTGATAGTATGGAGTCTTACCTTTCATTTTATTATAGCGGGAGCACCGACCACGACCGAGCAACCTCTTTTTCTTCCAAGGAAGTTTGTAATCACGGCACGTCATAGAACAAATTTTATTCCATCATATCTTTTAAAAAATATGCGCGAACTTTATATTTTTTTTAAATACGCAGAAAAGCATATATTTGAAAAAAATCACTATTTGAATCAGAGCAATAAAATTATCTTACGTACAAACACTATATAAGTGCGTAAACAGTTTTCAATATTTTGGACCAAAATATACATGTGACTTTACTTCGTTATTTCAAAGACAAATGAACGTTTTTTTGGCATACAATTTATGGTTTCTTCATACTGAATAAATTTTCTACAAAACTGCATCATTACATTTTTAAATTTTATGTGTCGAAAAAATTACTTATTGCACAAAAAATCCCTCTGTGCGTTGTATTGCCTTAGTAGATTGTCGATAATACTGCTTTTGTAACCATTTTTTTTAGCTATAGTGTCAATTTGTATGTGGGATTTTCAGTATTATCTGTACTACTTAAGGCAAATATGCTCTATTTATTGAAATAGGAAACGGGGGACCTCCTATTGGCTTTTTTGTACTTATTAGTAACGAGTGATTTTTTAAGAGCTTGAGAACTTTTTTTTTAAAAAAAACGCATAAAATTTGCAAAATCTCATCGGTTCTTTATTTGAAACGTTAGATTGGTCCATGACATTTACTTTTTGAAGATAATTTCATTTAAATGTTGACCGCGGCTGCGTCTTAGGTGGTCCATTCGGAAAGTCCAATTTTGGGCAACTTTTTCGAGCATTTCGGCCGGAATAGCCCGAATTTCTTCGGAAATGTTGTCTTCCAAAGCTGGAACAGTTGCTGGCTTATTTCTGTAGACTTTAGACTTGACGTAGCCCCACAAAAAATAGTCTAAAGGCGTCAAATCGCATGATCTTGGTGGCCAACTTACCGGTCCATTTCTTGAGATGAATTGTTCTCCGAAGTTTTCCCTCAAAATGGCCATAGAATCGCGAGCTGTGTGGCATGTAGCGCCATCTTGTTGAAACCACATGTCAACCAAGTTCAGTTGTTCCATTTTTGGCAACAAAAAGTTTGTTAGCATCGAACGATAGCGATCGCCATTCACCGTAACGTTGCGTCCAACAGCATCTTTGAAAAAATACGGTCCAATGATTCCACCAGCGTACAAACCACACCAAACAGTGCATTTTTCGGGATGCATGGGCAGTTCTTGAACGGCTTCTGGTTGCTCTTCACTCCAAATGCGGCAATTTTGCTTATTTACGTAGCCATTCAACCAGAAATGAGCCTCATCGCTGAACAAAATTTGTCGATTTCGAACATTTCGAACCGAACACTGATTTTGGTAATAAAATTCAATGATTTGCAAGCGTTGCTCGTTAGTAAGTCTATTCATGATGAAATGTCAAAGCATACTGAGCATCTTTCTCTTTGGCACCATGTCTGAAATCTCACGTGATCTGTCAAATACTAATGCATGAAAATCATAACCTCAAAAAAATCACCCATTAGTTGATTTTTAACTTATAAGGACAAATCGTGGAACTGTTTGGAACTTTTTTATAGCTCTTGCTAAAGTTCATTTTTTAATATATTTCATAATAAAAAAGTATACTACATCTACACTACATATAATTGTTATTTTAATAATAATTGCACATTAAATTAGATGCTAAATTAAATTAGGGCTAAAATTAGGATATAGATCGCTATATCCTAATCGCTATATCCTAAAATTAGGATATAGATCGCTATATCCTAATTTTGAGAATTTTAAATAATTCATGTTTTCATCATTTATTTGCACAGCTCTTGAAAATGACAATAATAACTTGTTAATAATAAAATGTATCTGTCATACTTTGTCGGTGAGTTCTTATGCATGTCTGAAACTTCCATCGTCTGTAGAATCTTTGACAAGGAATATATACAACTATTTGTCAAATAATACGAAGAGGTGAAACCAATTTAACAACATTTTAAGTCTATTAGAAATAAAACCAAAATCTTGCATCGCTGTTAGACGCTTTAGTTATCCCTAGAAGCTGTTGTTATCAGTTTTTTAGGGATGTATGAACAATTGGAGATATTTTTCCATTTGCTGCAAACATTGATAATATTGACACCCCTAAGTTGATTTTAAGTAATTTGAATTCAATAAATTAAATGTACCTATTTATTAACAACATAAATGAAATATTTCAACGTGAGGGTACAGAAATTAAAAATTTATATAATGATATATAATGTAATACTAAAAATGTTGAAAATTGTAACCAGCAACTTTTTAAAAACTGGTTTGCTTAAAACTGAAGGCTATTATTTAATTGGTTATAAAATCAAAACTGTTTTTTAGATGTTGAAGATATTTATTTGGGAATATATGTATGCAATACGTCTCGTATTGGCAGAAGCAAATAAATGCAATAGAAAAATGCGATATTATTTAAATTTTTGTGAATTTTTGTATAAAGCTTTGTGATCAGATATTATCAAGATCTAATTTTAATAATAAATTCAAAGATCTAAGTCAAATTATCCCATTTAATATTATTAATGAAGAAAAAATTGGTTTTTATAAAGTAACAAAAGAATTTTCCATTTTTTTAAAGAAAGTGAAAGACAAGAGCTAGAAACTGAGTTCGGGCATTTAAAATTATTAGACCTAAAAAATACTTATCCGGATAAAATTATGTATATACGTATTGGGTTTTTGGAGAAAAATATCAAAGGTGTAAACGAGGGATTCTAGTCTTTTATTTCCGTTTTGACTTAATTTATTACAAACATCCTTGTTTTACGACATTCTTCAGCAAATGTCAGGTAAAAATTTAAATAAGAGTGAAGCAAGAAATTCGTTAAAAAGTTCGTCTTGGAAGCACTATTATTTACAAAAGATTTAAAGTTTAAACGAACTAAACTAGAGGATTTTATTTTTTTATTTTTCTATACACCTTGCACATACATACATATTTAAAAGTATTGAAAAATGTGCATTCTATTTACCTGTGATTTTTTTGTAAATTCCAATTGAAATATTTGATCTCTATATTTATAAGAATGGTGTAAGATTTGTTGATTAAAGAGATTGTTTTGCTGTGTTTTGCCTTTAATAAAATTTCATTGGTAAAAAGCCCTTTTTTTAGTTTGACGTTTTTATGGCGACTTCAACAAGCTATTTTGACGATAATGACGATTTTCTGCCAAAAAAATGATGATATTACCTCTAAAAAATCTGGCAGCTATGACTGCTGTAAACACACAAGTATACATCCACACGTACTTCTGCTTCTGTATACACATCAGGGACCTGCATGATTATGATTCAAACGGCTACTTTTGCATTTTTTGTATTGAGCTAGCACTTAACATTAGTAAATCAGTCAAGTGCGAGTTAGACTCACACAAGTAGGGTTCCGTACTACGTTTAGTAAAACTTTCAACAGAATTCAGTTGTTAATTTTTGCATGTCTTATAAGTCACCCTTTAATTTTAAAATTAAAGTCATAATCGCGAATATTGCATCGCTCTTGGAACACCCTTGAAATTTTAGTAATTGTTTTTATAGCGGCCATGGTAATACACTTTGTATAAAAATATACATGCGGCTACATATTACGGTTCAAAAAATAATGTAACATGTAAACATTTCACTGATGGAACACCCTTTAGATATTACTAATATCATATTAGTAAAGGACACACCCTTAATTGCTACAGCGACCGAAGTACAACATCTACTGTAAACATTTCAAGAGTCTAGCTAAAACGGTGCAAGAAATAACGCTATTTACGTACAAATCATGCCTCTGTCGGAACACCCTTTAATTTTGTTAGTTGTTATAGCGGCCATGGCAATTCTATTCCTATGAATATATCAAGAGTCTACCTATTACTATTAAAAATATAAGTTACTATGAGTGAAAAACATGTCACTATCAGAACACCTTTTAATTTTTATTAATTGTCATAACGTCCAGGGCAACACATCTTTTATACAAATTGGAGGAGTCTACCTATTACGGTTTAAAAAATATATATACATGCAAAACACGTCACTGTCGGTACACCCTTTAATTTTTACAATTTGTTATAGTGACCATAGTAATACAACTCCTGTAAAAACTTTAAGAGTCTACCTATTATCGTTTGCATATACATGCAAATCACGTCACTATTGGAACACCCTTTAATTTTTAGGTTTAATATTGTATACTTGCTTATATAGTTAATTACTGTCTGCAAATTTTAGCCCAAGAAATAAAGACATAAAGGCAAATAACACGACACTTTCAGAACACCCTATAAGTTTTAGTATTTGTTGCTATAGCGGCAACAGCTATACATCATCTGTGAAAATTTCAAGAGTCTACCTATTATGGTTCAAAACTTAGGCCTTATTCATGCAAATCACACCACTATCGGAACTCCCTTTAAGTTTTAGGTTTATTTTTTTAGATTTGTTTATATAGCGAACTGTTTTAATTCCTGCTTGCATATATTTAGTATATTCATCCTACAGTTCAATAAAAAACCATATTTGTAGGTTTATTTTTTATACTTGTTTATATAGCTAACTAAGTTTTAATTACTGTTTGTAAATCTGTAGTCTATGCCTCCTACAGTTCAAGAAATAAACACATATTCGTGAATACCACCTCTCTATCGGAACACCCTATAAGTTTTAGGGTGTTCCGTAAACATATGTTAACATATGCTTGTCACTGCTTGCAATTTCTGTTTATTCACATGATTCACAAAAGCAATGAATCAGTATGATTGTTTTGAATGCCTATATGTACATATAGTTTTACAGAAGATTTTTATTTTAATATGAGAAAAATTATTATATTGTTGTTTATTTATTTATTAATGATATAAACAGTAAATGAATTTATATAACATAAATATAAGAGTGGGAAAATCTAGGCCTTCAATTAATTAATAATTTAATTTAAAAATGTAGAAACGGATTTTTACATTTTGTTATGTACAATTGTGGAACAAGATTAACGTGAGTACCTGCCTACTCGGCCTAACCTCACGGTGGTCTTACCACCGAAAGAAACTTAGGCGTAGACTAGCGCCCCAATTGTGTAGTATAACAACAATTTACGATTGCCACCAATCGCTTTTTGTGTGTGATACAGTCACAATGAGTAGCAATTTATATAATATGGCAAGCCTTTCCAAGGCAAGTCTAGATCCACATTATAACCTCTTGCTTAGGGGTTTGGAGACTATCCAAACTCCGTCTGCTGAGAGTGCAACAGCACACTTGATCGACCTTGCACCATACCTACATAAATCGATCTTAAACCACAACCACCACGTGTACCCCCGAAGGGGACCTCACCAATAACCGGTCACAGAGAGGATAGGCTCTCTGTGGGGCCACCGATTCCCGTGGTACCAGTCCTTTGGGCACTGGTCGGGCCTCGAAGAGGACCCGCAATGTTTATCGCAGACCTTTTCTTCCAGATTTAGGCTCTAGGAACCCTAGCGTCTGGTGCCCCTATTTTCCCCGAGTGAACCGCGTCAAAGCATTTGCCATTCCTGCAGTGACAATTGCAAGTTATACGTGCCCAATCTTGTTCATCACTTTTGCTAAGCGATTGCAATAAAATAACTACAAACAAGTCGTTTTCTGAACACAGTGTTACCAAAACTAATATGGTTAGCGTAGAAAAACCTAAGACGCAAGTGGGAATGGAGAGATACATAACTGTATTGAAAAGAGGTCGAAGCCCTAAATCTTCGCAGCTTGCACCAACGTCTAAAGTACATAAAGATAAGAACTCTAAGGGAATAAGTTCCCACAATCGTTTTGCTATCTTAGATAGCGAAACAATTGAACCTAAAACGGCACCCAGGTCGTTCAAACCACCTCTAATTTATTTAAGGGATAAAAACTCGAGCGACTTAATAAAGAAGTTAATTTCAGTTATTGGTGAGAACTCAAGCGTGGCAAAATTGATGAAACAAAAATACAATTTTTTGATGAAAACAGTTATCGTAAAGCAGTAAAAGAGTTTGAAAGCTGCAAAAAGAACTTTTATACCTATTGTCGTGTGCACCCTGTGCATTTGTAATTTTTGCGGGTAAGCAGCATGGTCAGCTGTTAGATGAAAAGAAAGACGACTATAGTAGAAAAATGTAAACAAAAACAAATGTTTTGGGATCAAGGAATACTAATTGCTGAAAATAAGTTAGCGGTCCAAGTTTTTTTTAATTTAAACATTTTGGTGGCGTGACCAAGGCTTCCTATGAGGCATTGAACAAAATGTCGGCCTCGTTTTCTTTTTGCAATTTGGAGGATAAGATGTGAAGTGGCCGTCGAGTTTCCTAAAAAGGCGAAAAACTTAAGAAAAATAAAGAAAAAAAAAAAAAACGTTTAAAAAAATAGAGTGTTTTCATTTTCAAGTAAAATTTACTATTTTATTAATTAAAATTTTACAATTAAACTGTGCAATTTTAAAGACAAGAATATGTTTGAATGTACATAGCTGTGAACTAAATTACAAAGAGAAAACCATACAAAAGAAAAACTTTAGTGTGGTGATAAAATATATACTCAAATAAAAGAAAACCATTTTGAAAACAATAAATTAAAGAATGTTCATAAAAATTAACCTAGCCACACTTGCGCTGTCACACCCAACGAGGGACATTTTCATCTACACCAGCGTCTTGTTTTGTCACCAGGTATCTTGCCATTGACCTTGGACAGCTCCACTGACGACCTAAGAACAATTTACAAACAGTAAATATAATTACATATATATATTAATCTTTATAAAAATAAATAAATTAGGGAATACTTTACGTATAAAAGAAAACCATTCCTCTGGGTAATTCGGCCCAAGAGTGCGCGCTGTAGGGTTAAGCTCAGGTCTGTATATTCGTCTCCGCGGTAGGGATTATTAGCCCGGTAAAAGTGTCTTCCTTAAACTAAAAAAGAGCAATAAAGTGAAATATATATTGTAAAAACCAAAGAGATTTTTGTGTACTTACCGAAAACAGAACGTACCTACTAGAAGTGTACCTGAAAATAAAGAAGAAAGAAAGCCTGAAACGAGAAAGCTGAAAAATAGAAAACCAGAAATTATTTATTTTTTTTTTTTTTTGTAAAATAATGAAAATTTAAGATTTTTTTTACATAATCGAAATTTCATAAATACCTTTTTTATATTTAAAAAAAAAAATTGTTTTTCTTATTTTTTTTTTTAATTTGTTGTTAATAATCAATTTTATTAATTTTTGAATTTAATACATTTCCTTTTTGCTACATGCATTGTATTTTTTGTTTAATCGTTTTTTGATTACTTTTTGTTGATGTAAATTTAAAGTTTAATCTAACAATAAATTTAATATGTACATTGCTATAAAATAGAAATTTCTACATATTTTTCATTTAAAATGAAAGTGTAAACCTGTTTCCATGCGGTAAGTAGGGAAGCCGAGTTGCAAGAGGGTTTTTCAGGGGCATATAAACAAACTCTAAAATGCCATGGTGAGATGTAATTATCTCTAGTGGGAGGGATTATTCCTGGCACAACACCAGCCAGGATGTCATTAATGTGTGTGCATGCAGGAAACGATTCAGGCTTGCTTCGGGCTCCATTAATGTTCATTTTGTTTAAGTCTGACATGATATTTTTTTTTTTTTTTGTGTGGCAAACCAGGTCAGAAGTTGGCAAGAACCAGCCCAAGACGGCAAGCACTAACCGGTGCTAAACGCGAGCATGTCAGCATCGCCAACAATTTGACCACGTAATTTAGGTTTATATTTTTGTTCACATCTGCCGCTACAAAAATGGCGCCCAACGTGGGGCCCGAAGCAAGTTCTGAAAGACGAAAATCCGATTAATTATTTTTGTTTTTTTATTTTTATTTTTTTGTGATTAAGAACGTATGTCGGTTAGGTAATCAAGAGTCCCTAACCATGCTACGTATTATCCAAAATGTAAAGTAGATTTTTAAATTATTGTTTTTTTTTTTTAATGAATCTTTTAAAGCTCCATGACACATATTTCTCACACCTATGTAAGTCCCGATACCCAAGGCTTAGTACCGAGGATCGCGTTGCGACATAGTGTGTGGGCAATATGGTCGTGAGGATTTAAAGATTCAGACAGTCTCCATCGTTTTCATTCAACATGAGGCTTAATTAGTTAGGCATCAAAGTTTATTTTGAATCAGATTTTTAATTGCTCAGGTTGAAGGGAAATGGTAGAGATTCTTTATAAAATATCATTCATCAGTAATTTCAGAATAGTTGAAAGATATTTACGTGTTTTCCGGGGATTCCATCTCCAGGTTAGACTGAGTGTCTAGAAAGGAAAGCTGCTATTCCATAAAGTTAGGAGATATTTTCTCAACTTTATTTGTTACAGCAATTTTTGCTTTTTGATAGCTACAAATCCCACTGTTCTAACATATTTTTCATTTTTCTTGTTTTATTCGTCTTCTGGAATCGTCTCCTGAAAATATAGTTTAAATAATTTTTATAAATTTGCACACACTCAGAGTAAATCACAAAATTTTTTAGCTACCCGAAGTACTGCCGCAAAATCATGTATAGTTTTTGATTTTATTTTTTTATATACATATAGTTTTTTTTATTGGTTTTGATACAAATTGTTTTGATTTTTTTTCGGTTGTTTTTGATACCAATTGTTTTGATTTTGTTTTCTTTTTGATTGTTTTTAATACCAAAAGTTTTGAATAGTTTATTATCGAATTTGGAACAATTTAATTAAAACGCTAAATTTCATTTTTTATGAATATTTTGTTTTTTTTTTTTATATCCAGTTTGATTTTCGTCAGAAAAGCAGGCTGGGTTCGTTTGAATTGTGTTTTTACCTTGAATTTTTCCTTTTTTTTATACATTTGTTTTTGTTGAATTTTGGTTGCTATTGTCGTCTTAATGGTTTTAACCCGTCGTACCAGCCAGATGTTGTCTAACACTGACAATATGCCGACGACCCGAGCAAGTGTTACTTGTAGCACGGAAACATCTACCACCACCACCGTCTCGTCAATCGTAAATCCGACGTGTTGCGTTACAACCATAACAACGTTTGCTGCCAGTGCAGATCCCATATTTGCAGTTTCGGAAACGCATGATTTATCCAGTGGCTCGGATATTGCTGATCAACCTTTCTGAGCACTACAGCCCAGAATATACGTCGGGAGGTGCGTGAAAGTGAGGCAGGCATTGTCAACGTGGAAGGACTCGTCAGTGCAGGTAATATTCAGAGCTTTGTTGAAGCATCGGTCGGTTTGTGTCAAGCAAGGCTTATGAGGGAGGTGAATGATAAGATTCAGCAAGCCCTGCTTGAAATAAAGCAGGTTGTCACATCGCAAGCTGTCACCAACCAGTTTCCATCTCTAAGGCCTCAGCAAGCCCAATCGTATTTATCTCATCCACCTGTTAGTCTAAGGGACGCAACTGTCTCTCAGCCAGCGGTTTACCAACAGTCAGCACTGCCAAATGTGTCTGCACCGCAGGTTTATGCACAACCGCCACCATTAATTCCGGCTCCTCAGTACGTAGGTACATTACCAAATACTCAATCAGCACCAGTTAGGATCGCAACGGCGCCTATTGAACAGCAGCAGTCGGTGTTACGACCAAATAGTTTGTCAGAATTTAGACCAGCCTCTTATCAACAACAACTTCAACAGCCCTTTTTACAACAGCAGCAGAATTTATTAGGAGCTCAGCAGGTACAACAAATGTCGGCACCATATCAGCCGCAGCAAAATGTTTTTGCATATAATCGACAACCAGCACAAAGTCAGTTGCCGCCACGACCTTATATGGCGCAACAAAACATGCCGCAACAAAACTTGCAGCAACAACAATTGCCACAAAAAAATATGCTTAGTTGTAACTTCCAACAGGCAAATAACTAACAGCCTAGTTATCAACAGGACGCATGGTCTGTACCCGTTTTTCAACCACAACAGCCTAATTATCCCCTGGCCATGTCGCTGCCTAATCAGAGTGAGCCACTGGACAGATTTAAACTCGCCAAGTGGGGGGTTAAATTCGATGGTACCAATAAGACCATGAATGTCCAGGAATTTATTTTTCGGGTAGGAGCCCTCAGAAAAGATTATAACTGCTCCGATAATGAAATCCTTCGATCTTTCCATCTGCTTTTAGACGGCCCAGCACTGGACTGGTACTGGGATTACCGCAAAATAGTACATGTCAGCACCTGGGAGGAGTTGGAAAAGGCCCTCCTGACTCAATACCGTCGTTTTGCAAAAGAATACGAGGTTCAAATGCAGATTCTGAATCGCCGACAGTCACCGAAGGAGCCATTCGACGATTTTTATAACGCGGTGATGAAATTGCGAAACCAACAGGAAACCCCATATGAAGAGGAACAGCTGGTGGAGATTATGAGGGGTAATTTGAAGCCATCACTTTCACAAATGATGTTTTCATCAAATATAAAAACAGTATCTGAATTTTGCCGTGAAGTTAGGATAGCAGAAAATTTGTTAGCCAGCCAGCGACAGATGTATCAGCAGCGTTCAAATTATGCACCAAGAGTTAATGGGCTTGCGTACGCGGATGAGGACGATTTAGTGGTTGATCCAGAGGTAGATGCTATCCGTTCAACAAGTAACTACACCTGCTGGAACTGCAAGGTAGTAGGTCATAGTTTTGTTGACTGCCCTGAGCCGGTAACTCGCGTTTTTTGTTTTAGGTGTGGTAGGGAAAATGTCGTGACCCCAAAATGCCCTAAGTGCCAGGGAAACCGGCCTCGAAACCCGTCTCGGACTGGGGAGACGCGGTCAACGGAGGTATAGACCCAGTTCCTAGCCATCAAAGTGAGTCAACAGCAAATAGTTTTAAGATTTTAGAAAATAAAAGCAGAGTAGAAAATTTTAAGTCTGAGCCTAAATTAAGGGAAATTAAATCTTTACACGTTAGGATAAAGGAATATAACGAAGCCAAGCGTAGAATATTCGGTACGGTCTCGAATAAAATAAAGAAAGCGCGAGAACGGTACAAGATTCGGAAAAAATGAAGGCACGAAATTTCAGCGCCTTCCCTTTATGAGGGTAAAGACACTCGTCTTTACACCCCTATAAATTTAGGTGGCTGCGAAATTGAGGGTTTGCTAGACAGCGGTGCCACAGTAACGTGTTTAGGCCTTAACTGTCTTGGGTTTGTAGAAAAAACGGGGCTTAAAATCCACGATTTTTCTACTGGTATCAAGACAGCAGACGGTACAGTACACCACATCGTCGGTCGTGTGCGAGCGGATGTTACGTTTGGCCAGACAACGCAGGGTATAACGTTTTATTTAGTGCCTACTTTGAGTCGTGAGTTGTTCTTGGGGATTGATTTTATGAAGGTCTTTAAAATGTTTGCACATATAGATAGTATTGCGACAAATGGTATCAGCCTTGGAGAAGATACTGAAAATAACTTAGAGGTCGTGACTCATGCGTTGACAGTGGAACAGCGACAGAAATTAGATTTCGTCATATCGATGTTCCCCTACTATAGTAAGAGAGGCCTTGGAAAAACGCATTTAGAGACGCATTCCATCGATACCCATGACGCAACTCCAGTTAAAGATCGACACTATCCTGTCTCTCCGACGGTACAAAAACTAATGTATGCAGAGCTCGATAGGATGCTTGATCTTGGTGTCATTGAGCCTAGCGAAAGCCCATGGAGCCATCCTGTTACTTTGGTCCGCAAGGGTGAAAAGAACAGGCTGTGCTTGGATGCGCGGAAGCTCAATGCACTGACGGTCAAGGATGCCTATCCTCTGCCACACATTGAGGGTTTGCTTAGCCGCTTGGGAGACACGATTTTTATTTCTAGTGTCGATCTTAAGGACGCATTTTGGCAGATTCCACTAGATAATGCTACTAGAGAGAAAACTGCATTTACGGTACCACTTTACCATTTTACAGTCATGCCCTTCGGGTTGTGTAATGCAGCCCAGAGGTTATGTTGTTTAATGGATAAAGTGATCCCTGCGGCCCTGCGTGATAGAGTTTTCGTCTATTTGGATGATCTTTTGATAGAATCTCCAGATTTTGCTACGCACTTAGAGTTGTTGACACGGGTAGCCGATAGTCTGAAAGAAGCAGGGTTGACCATCAATGTGTCAAAATCTAAATTCTGCTTTAAGGAGTTACGATATCTAGGTTATATTGTAGGTGGGGGCAAACTAAGACCTGATCCGGATAAGGTTGAAACGATTACTCGTTTTTCCTACCCTAAAAGGAGGAGCTTCACCAGACTATGCCACCATTGCAGCTCCAATCTTTGAAACGCTAAAGAAGGGGAAGCAATTCAAGTTTTCGGATGAAGCTAAAGCCGCGTTTGATCGCCTCAAGACGGCTCTGATTTCGAGTCCGCTTTTTAACCATCCGGACTTCTCCAGACACTTTTATGTACAGTGTGATGCGTCAGATGTAGGAGTTGGGGCAGGTCTTTTTCAGAAAGATGATTCTGAAGAAGAGCACCCAATCGCCTACTTCGCGCACAAATTAACGCCGGCACAGACTTATTTTGTGACTGAACGTGAGTGTCTGGCAGTGGTTCTGGCGATTAAGAAGTTTAGGCCCTATATAGAACTTATGTCTTTTTCCGTGATAACAGATCACAGTAGCCTTAAGTGGCTTATGTCACATAAGGATCTCAGTGGTCGTTTAGCTCGGTGGAGCCTACATCTCCAATCATATGATTTCACAATAGAGCATAGGCAGGGGAAACAAAATGTAGTACCCGATACCTTATCGCGCTACGAAATGGATGAAGTCTCGGCAGATGTAGAAGGGCTGGTCGATTTAACCTCAAGTGCTTTTAAGTCCAGTGACTATTTGAAACTTTTTTCTACTATAGAGGCAAATTCTGAGCAGTTGCCTGATTTAAAAGTAGTTGATGGTTTCGCTTAGAAACGAGTTCGGCCTTATGATGGTTTAGTCTTGAATGAGGATTTCTCATGGAAACTATGGGTTCCTCATGAATTAACTAAATCCATCATCGACAAGTCGCACAATTCACCGCAAGCTTCTCACGGAGGCGTTGGGAAGACTCTCCGCAGGGTCAGGGAGTACTTCTATTGGCCAAACCAAAACACACAGATTCGCGATTTCATTGCAAATTGTCAAATTTGCAAGGAAACGAGGCCGACAAATAAAACGCAGAATCTATCAGTGAGCGTCCATTTCAGAAAATCTTTATCGATTTTCTCGGTCCGTATCCCCGCTCAAAGAACGGTAATTCTTTAATTTTTATAGTTTTAGACCATTTAACTAAATTTGTTGTAAAACGTTGTAAAATTTTTAATTGGCGAGGTTTTTCATAAATTTGGAACCCCCGAAACCATTGTCTCTGATAACTGTAAGCAATTTATCAGCAGGGAATTCGCTGATTTAGTCAAAAAATTTGGTGTGAAGCATGTTCGTACGGACATACATTCGCCGCAGGCCAACGCGTCTGAACGCGTAAACCAATCAATATTGGCTGCGGTACGCTCATATCTACAGGATGACCAGTCGGAGTGGGACAAACATCTGTCCGAAATAGAATTTTCACTTAGGGCATCAGTGCAGACGTCAATTGGGGTTACGCCTTATTTTGCCTTGTTCGGTATGAATATGTTTGGTCATGGTAGTATGTATGGGTTAGCCAGGAAGCTAAAAAGTTTAGATGACCCGGAATTAAACATTTGTCCAAAGTCCACTAAAATGTCCCTTATAAGACAGAAAATGAGGGAGCCGTTACACAAAGCGCACCTACGTAATGAAAAATCGTACAACACCCGCTGCCGGATTGTTAAATTTGTCCCGGGACAGGAAGTTTACCCAAAGAATTTCCAGCAAAGCGATTTTAAAAATGGTTTTAACGCTAAGCTCGCGCGCAAATTTCTGAAATGCAGAATTGTAAAGCCGGTAGGGAACAGCTTGTACGAGGTCGAAGACCTGCAGGGAAAATCGCTACGTATCTTTCACGGAAAGGACCTTAAACAATAATCTTCTAAGGCGACCGAAAATACGCGTGTACCCGAATATTTAAAGAAAGAAAAAACGTCAGTAATATAATAATATTCTAGATTTGGTTTTGTAAAAATAGGTCTAAATTTTTATTTAAATTTAAAATACTTAGCTAAGTCTTTATTATAATTCCATAACTTATATCGACTTCTATGCAGGTTAAAACTTGGAACTATTGGCCAGTAGAAACTCTTTATATAATTATTTTTCTTTTACTTTGCCAAATCAAGCAGGCGTTTCTGTTTCTAATTTAGTTACGTTTGTAACTGTTACGACTCCATAAGTGCAACCCATGGTCACTCTAGGGAACTATGCCATAAAGAGCTAAGGGTTGTTAGTCACTTGGAGAAGAACTTGTCTGAGCCCGGCTTACAGCGAATTAAAGCACAAATAAAAGTATTTATTGTCTAAAAACCTGAGGTCTACTGACAAGGGTAAAAGTTTTTCTTGCATAGATTGACCGAAGGATATGGGAGCAAACTCAGCTAAGCAATATAACTACTCTGCTTGTCCCTAACATACATAAAATTAAACAAAATGTTTAAACTTACCTTAAAACTATTCACGTGCTGTCGATTCGTTTGATTGAGGTAGTTGCTGCATGTTGTGTGTAGTGGCTGGTGTTATTTATGTATATCTGTAAGAAAGGAAAAAGTTCAGTATAAATAATTCGTAGAATAGAATAATAGAAATAGTTTTTGGTGGTCCTCTCACCTAGTTGAATTCGTAGTTGGTGGTCCCCTGTAGGTTAATTTGGCCCTTAATCGATATTGTAAAACCTGTAGTAAATATAAAAAAAAGCCTTAGGAAAATAGAGATAAGAAATTGAAATAAACTAATAAAATTAAATATAAAAATTAAATAAGCTATTAAAAAAAAAAATAAATAAATAAAATATTACAAAAAATAAATAAAATATAAAAAAAATATATAAAATAAAAATATATAAAAATATATACATATAAAATAAAAAAATATATATATAAAATAAAATAAATAAAAAAAATGAATAAAATATAAGAATAAATAAATAAAAAAAATAATAAAAGATAATAAATAAAGAATGAATAAATTATAAAAAAATGTGATTATAAGCTATTAAAATATAAAGAATAAATATACTGAAATTTAAGAACAAAAACGTGTATAGATAAATAGTAAAAGTTTGAAATACATAAAAAAATAAAATTAAACAAATAAAATCAGAATAATAAAAATAATGATATTAGAATTACTAATGAGAATAATAATAATAATAATAATAATAATAATAATAATAATAATAATAATAATAATAATAATAATAATAATAATAATAATAGTAATAGAAATAAAAATAATGAAACTAATAATAATCAAATAAGAAAAGATGATTATATAAAACGAAATAAAATAAGATAAAAATTGAATAAATAAAAAGAAATCATCAACTATAAATATAAGAACAAATAAATAGAATATAAAAATAATAATAAATAAAATATTTAATTTTGAAAATTTTAAGTATTATTAGTCGAACTGTTTATGTATTACATACAATGAAATTTATAATAAAGCAATCTTGTTTACTCAACAAAGTTTGGTTTGATACTAGATTAGTGTTAACTAAAAACGAATGTTGGAAGTAAAACAAATAAACAAAAAGTTACTTTCATTGCTAACCGAAGGTTCGCTGAAGGAACAACAAAATATAGGTGGTAAATATTAAAAGTAAAAATATTCAACAAGAGGGAAATTTTCTCGTATTCCTTTATCTGGGTTTGGTTGGTTAAATAGATGATACTTACAACTAAAAACACTACCCTATGTAGATTAGATACAAGTAGTGCTGATGACGGACGTGGCTGTCTAGAAAATGCGCATTCCACTCGTGCTGGTGTCTAAAAATTAAATTTTCCCAATTTTTCTTTAATATTATCACCTAATTTGTAATTTAATTAATTCTTTCTTGGAGAGAATAATAAGCTTGATTATAAATTTCAGTGTATGTAAAATATTTAATGAAATATAAAAGAAATAAATAAAATAAAGAATAAAGATAAATAAATAAATAAATAAATAAATAAATAAATATAACAGAAATAAATAAATTACTTTAATAAAATATAAGTATAAAAAATGGATAAAATATAATAAATAAAGATTAAATAAACTATATAAAAAAAACTATAAAAATAAACAAGAACTACAAAACACCAAAATATAAAAATGATAAAATCGAATAAAAATTAAATAAATGAATAGAATATAATATAAATATAATATAAATATAAAAAAAACTAATGAAGTATTAAAACAAAAAAAAAAAAAAATAAGAATAAATAAACTATAAAAAAATAATTACAAGCTATTCATATATAAATATAATGAAAATATAAATAAAAAAATGATATTGAAATTTAAGAACAAAAACATATATGTACATACACATCTAAATAAAAAAGTATAAACGTGAATTATATAAAAGATAAAACTACACTGATAAAATTAAAATAATAATAATGATAATAGTAATTATGAAATAATAAAATATAATAGTATGTAAATTTCAGGATAGATAGTTGATCCACTCACTCAGTTGAAATAGTAGTTGGTGGTCCCTGGAAATCTTTAGCCTTTAATTCATTTACCTGTAAAAAGAAAAATAAACGTTTTAAATATGGAATATTGAATTGTTGGAATAAGAAAGTCTGCAAAATATAGAGAATATAAAAACTAAGAAATTAGTATCTGTCCATAATAGCTATATACAAACTTTTGCCATTTTTAAATTTCATTTTCTATCAGGATAACTTCAGGGGGTACTTCCCGCCAAAGTTCTAGGGCAGTAGTGCTAGAATCTTTGGTGGTTTTAGTCCCTGCGTTTCTTCCCTTGGTTCGCTTACCTATCTTCCAGGTTATGGGCCAGTTTCCGTTCTTGACGAAATTCCTGGAAAGAAATAAGAAAATAATATTAATTAGTTGGCTAGCCTGGTTCAGGTAGAAAGCAAACAAGATAAATTTTGATTTGTCTAATTTGGCTTGGCGCTGCCTCAAATAAAGCCGTTTCGTTAGGGCCACTATAGCAGTAGGTACTCCATTTTACAATCCTTGTAAAATCTTATTTTATTTTCTTTATTAGCCTGGTGAATGAACACTTCTCAAACCCACTGTGATTTCGTACACTTAAGTAAATCGTTTCTTTTTATTTCAGTATTGCATTTTTTGTTTGAGTACATATTAACATGACACCATGTTTTGATTTTTTCCACTTTCAATTAAACTTACCTTCTTTTCTCCAAAAGGTATGAATTGGGTTTTTTGGTTTATCTGGTTACCTTTATGGTCGATCAATCTATGGATGGAAGTTGTTAAAATTGCTATGAAAGAGAGGGAAACCAGTTTAAATATACATACGTTTGGAAAAAATTTTCATAGTAAGTTCCTATAAAAAATTACCGTATTCTGCGACTCGCTGTCAAGCAGGGAATGGCCATTTTAGGTTTCCGGCCGGCCGCCGCACTGTGGTCAATATTTTGAGATAGCGGCCAAAACTCCTTTTGGTTTTTGTTCTCCGATTTTAAAGTTATTAGACTCATATGAAAGTAGACAGCAGTAAACCTCGGGAGCCAAAAAATTAGAACTCTACTTCAACTATTTCACTGATAACAGGGTGGTCCAAAATGGGCTTTTTCAGAATTTAGTAAATTTATGATATTTTTAGTTAATTTTTAAAGTTTAAATGATCATAACTTTTTTGTTTTTCAAGATTTTTGGACGAAATAAATTTTGTGTTGTAACTTAATTATTTCCTATTACTGGTAAAAAATTGAAGCTCTACTGTTTTCAGAACAATTTAAATATTTTTTTTAAAAAAGGTCAAATTTCTCGGAAATTTCCTACTTCAAAGAGCACAACTCCCAAGGTAAGATATTCGGTACAAATGCACGTCATATTTTTTGAGAAGTTATTTGTATGTGAAAGTGGCTATTATGCATATATTTTTATGAAATTTTGTACAAGAGTTCTTATTGACCCAAAAAATAATTTTGTTGAAATTAGGAGAAGTTGGCCCATATTTGGACCTAGTCCACATAGAAGGGTGTATCAAAATTTTGACAAAAATGACAATAGAACTCTCAAATTATGTGGTATCTGGCAATTCATTTGGAAAAGGTAAAAAATGATTTTATTGCCATCTAATATTACACCACTTAAATACCTAAAAATTGAAAATAAATTTAAAACCAATGGAAATAACTGGTAAAACCAAGTACCTTATATATTATGTTTCAAAGAGGTAAAAAAGATCATGTTGAAACTTCGAGCAATAGTATATTAATCCATTCATTCATTTTTTTCTTCATTATTGTTTAAACAATGGCTAAATTCAGTTATAGTGTTCTATCTGATATATATTTTGAACGGAAAGATGAAAGCGACATTATTTTACATATAATGAATAATCCATTCTTCAAAATATGCGACAAACAAGAAATTAAAATTCATAACTTAAAAATAAAAAACTTTTTAAATACTTTAAGAAAACGGTACAATCAATGTTCCAGAAACAAGAAATTGTTTTACTCGCGCAACCAAGAATGGCTAAGAAATAAACTTATTTTTAAAAAGCCATCAGTAAGTACCACGGAAACTGGAAAAGGTGGTCGACCAGCAAAGCCAATTGATAATTGTAGTGAAAGATCACGAGGAAGCCAGCTTAAACATATCAATGAAGAATTTTCTTGTAGCATCATAAAGGATTCATTTCTGTATCAAATTCAACCATCGAAAACTAAAAAGAGTAAAATTACTATCATTAAAAAAATAGTGGAAGCAAGCCCCAGACGCACAAAAAGGATTTTAGAAAGTATGCCGACACCATCTGAAGAAAATAAATTTACTCCAGAAGAAGCATTTGCACTATTTTTGGATTTGAAAATGACTAAAAACCAATATACAGAATTGCGGAAGCGAAAAAAAATTGTGGAATTTTTCCATCATATCGAGATATAGAGTCTGCCAAAAAAGATTGCTTACCTTCACCAACTACTATTAGTGTAACTTCAAGTTCAGCAGAAATAAAATTGCAGGATCTTCTTGAACTCACTGCAGAACGATTATTAAAGACATTTGATGCTGACTATTTAAAGAAGTTTAAAAATTGCAGCATGACTTTAATTTCTAAATGGGGATGTGATGGGTCCTCTGGCCAAAAACAATACAAACAATGTAATGCGGAAAATTCATCAGATGCCAATTTATTCATGATTTCTTTCGTTCCATTACGTTTAACAAAAACTTATATTGGTTCAGAGCCGTCAACTAGTAGAGCTGCAGAGATAGATGTATGGAAGAATGAAATTCCCTCGTCAACAAAATTTTGTAGACCAATAAAGTTTGCTTACAAAAAAGAAACTAAAGATGTCATAACTGAAGAAGTTGGCAAAATAAGAGATGAAATTAAAGAACTTCAACCAGTAATATTTGAATTTAATGACCAATACATCGAAGTTAACTTTAAAATGTCACTTACAATGATCGATGGAAAAGTTGTACAAGCTTTAACCGAAACAAAGTCTTCGTCAAGCTGCACCATATGCTAAAAAACATCAAGTTAATTGAGCCAAACACCAACACAAGACGATAGTTTTAATGAAGCATGTGAATTTGGAATGTCACCTCTTCATGCTAGAATTCGTTTTATGGAGCATATTCTTAAATTGGGATACGATTTCAAATTTGGCCCGTTAGACGAAACAGTGAGAAACAACAAAGAAAATTTGGAAAAAAGAAAGCAAAAAAAAAAGATATTCAAGAAAAATACCGTGAGATAGGCCTTATAATTGACCAGCCAAAGCAAGGAGAAGGAAATTCTAATGATGGAAACACAGCAAGGAGATTTTTTTCCGATCCAGAAACTGCAGCTTCTATAACTGGAGTAGATTATGATTTAATACTACGATTCCAAATCATATTAGAAGTTATAGCATGTAGCAAAAAGATAGATGCAAAAAAATTTGGTCAGTATGCTAATGAGACAGCAACCCTTTATAACCAAAAATATTCTTGGAGACATATGCCAACCACAGTTCACAAAATTTTGTTCCATGGGGAACAAATAATTCAGCACAATATGCTTCCAATTGGAGATCTCTCAGAAGAAGCGCAAGAAAAAAGGAACAAAGGCTACAGATTCTTTCGCGAGCACAATACAAGAAAAATTTCCACATATTGTACTAATGAAAATCTTATTAATATTTTGTTGTGCACATCCGACCCATATATGTCCAGTATTCGACAAAAATGGAAATCAACCTCATTAGAGTTAGATGAAGAAGCTAAACAACTACTGCAAAATGGAAATCAAAGCTATTTGGAAGAAATTTTTACTAATATTGTTTAATTAATACTAGTTTAAAGATTATAATTTGTTTCTAATTTTAGTATAAATTTTTATTAATACATTTAAATAAAATATATGTGCATTTTAAATCAATAGTAAAAGTTTACTTAAAATTTTATCGATGTTGTGTTCTGTATATAATATATCCAAATGGTATTGATATTGTTGGGAATTTCAGTGTTATTTTTCAGTTTAATCCTCACAAGAATTAGCTTTCTTCCAAAAAAAACAACCTTTGGCCCCTGTGAATATTGAGACTAAATAAATGTCAGGGGCCAAATTTTGGTATTTTCTGACCAAAATTAAGTTTAGGAATAATAAATAAGTATTGGTTATAAAATACGATTGAAGAAAATACAAAATTATAAAAATTATAAAAAAATACCTATTTAAAATGTCAAAATATTCAACTTTTACATGGAAACTCAACAAAAAATTAAAATGCATTTTTAACTCCACATTACTTACGTTCCTATCAGTCGATTTTTAAGTTTGAACACGCAAATTGAAGCTTATAGTCCCTCCTATTGAACAAAACAAATTGCGTAAAAAATACCAATCCGGTCAAAAGTTATAGAGTTTTGACCGCTATCTCGCGAAATTGACCACTGTGCGCCGCCATCTTCTCTGGGGCGAAAATAGTTTTACTTGAGGTTGGTAAGTCATTTTCATGTACTTACCATTACCTTCGTCAAATAAAAATTGGCGTGATTCCTTTCCATACTCGCTGGACACTGTGTTGCTACATTTGGGCCTGTAAAAAAATTGAATGAATATAGTCATTGTACAAGTAAATGTTTGTTTTCGCTACTCACCTTTGTCCAAATGTCGGCAGCCAGCTGTGGGAAAAAAAAAGAGATAAAAGTTTAATATACAAAGATAGTATTTAGTTTATAAATATATCATTATTAAATAATACTTAATTTTCTTACGTAGGTTTCATTAGTACTTACCTTTTCTTTGCAGTTTCATGATTTTTTACACGCCTAGTATTTTCAATTCTCTTGTCTACTTTTCGTTCATTCATTAGCTGTTTCATACTTAACGAAAGGGTGTTGGCAGATTATTTTTTTATTTACAGAAACAGCGTTACCGTAACGTTTTTGGATTTTTGGCGTTTTTTTACGTATTTGTTTTAAAGTACCAAAAAATCAAATAGCGGTTTTGTTGAGTTTTCCCTCCCATCCTGGATCCAAGGAATGGTTGGGTTTGTCGTGTGTGCATTTGTAATTTTTGCGGGTAAGGCAGTATGGTCAGCTGTTAGATGAAAAGAAAGACGACTATAGTAGACAAATGTAAACAAAAACAAATGTTTTGGGATCAAGGAATACTAATTACTGAAAATAAGTTAGCGGTCCAAGTTTTTTTTAATTTAAACATTTTGGTGGCGTGACCAAGGCTTCCTACGAGGCATTGCACAAAATGTCAGCCTCTTTTTCTTTTTGCAATTTGGAGGATAAGGTGAAGTGGCCGTCGAGTTTCCTAAAAAGGTGAAAAACCTAAGAAAAATAAAGAAAAAAAAACGTTTAAAAAAAATAGAGTGTTTTCATTTTCAAGTAAAATTTACTATTTTATTAATTAAAATTTTACAATTAAACTGTGCAATTTTAAAGGCAAGAATATGTTTGAATGTACATAGCTGTGAACTAAATTACAAAGAGAAAACCATACAAAAGAAAAACTTAAGTGTGGTGATAAAATATATACTCAAATTAAAGAAAACCATTTTGAAAACAATAAATTAAAGAATGTTCATAAAAATTAACCTAGCCACACTTGCGCTGTCACACCCAACGAGGGACATTTCATTTTCATCTACACCAGCGTCTTGTTTTGTCACCAGGTATCTTGCCATTGACCTTGGACAGCTCCACTGACGACCTAAGAACAATTTACAAACAGTAAATATAATTACATATATATATTAATCTTTATAAAAATAAATAAATTAGGGAATACCTTACGTATAAAAGAAAACCATTCCCCTGGGTAATTCGGCCCAAGAGTGCGCGCTGTAGGGTTGAGCTCAGGCCTGTATATTCGTCTCCGCGGTAGGGATTATTAGCCCGGTAAAAGTGTCTTCCTTAAACTAAAAAAGAGCAATAAAGTGAAATATATATTGTAAAAACCAAAGAGGAAGCAGTACCTACCAGAAGTGTACCTGAAAAGAAAGAAAAAAGAAAGAACACCTGAAACGAGAAAGCTGAAAAATAGAAAACCAGATATTATTTATTTGATTTTTTTTTGTAAAATAATGAAAATTTAAGATTTTTTTATATAATCGAAATTTCATAAATACCTTTTTTATATTTTTTAAAAAAATTTTGTTTTTCTTATTTTTTTTTTTTAATTTGTTGTTAATAATCAATTTTATTAATTTTTGAATTTAATACATTTCCTTTTTACTACATGCATTGTATTTTTTGTTTAATCCTTTTTTGAGTACTTTTTATTGATGTAAATTTAAAGTTCAATCTAACAATAAATTTAATATGTACATTGCTATAAAATAGAAATTTCTACATATTTTTCATTTAAAATGAAAGTGTAAACCTGTTTCCATACGGTAAGTAGGGTAGCCGAGTTGTAAGAGGGTTTTTCAGGGGCATCTAAACAAACTCTAAAATGCCATGGTGAGATGTAATTATCTCTAGTGGGAGGGATTATTCCTGGCACAACACCAGCCAGGATGTGATTAATGTGTGTGCATGCAGGGAACGATTCAGGCTTGCTTCGGGCTCCATTAATTTTCATTTTGTTTAAGTCTGACATGATATTTTTTTTTGTGTGGCAAACCAGGTCAGAAGTTGGCAAGAACCAGCCCAAGACGGCGAGCACTAGCCGGTGCTAAACGCGAGCATGTCAGCATCGCCAACAATTTGACCACGTAATTTTGGTTTATATTTTTGTTCACATCTGCCGCTACACTATCAGCTGAAGAGTAGTAAAGGTCTACAGGTAGTTATAAAAGGTGTAGACTCATATGTTGATCCAGTTGAAATTAGAGATGGCCCCCAAAAAGCGGGACTTAAGGTAAAAAGTATAGACAATCTCAGAAATCGAGAACGTGTCTCTCAACCTCTATTTCGCGTTGCACTGGCACCTGGAGATATGAGATCTTGAAAATGAACGAAACGCACCCTATTTATAATTTGAGATATCTGTTGCACCGCATAATAAGCGTAGAGGAACCGCATAAGCGATCAGGACACGTACAGTGTCTAAATTGCCAAGAATATGGTCATACTAGGGCTTACTGCAAGTTGCCTCCGGTTTGCGTTGTGTGTGGAGAGCTACATTGTTCCGCCCAATGCGACAAAGCAAGGGATGACTCGAAAGTTAAAAAATGTAGCAATTGCGGTGGAAATCACAATGCTAACTACAGAGGCTGTACAGGTTTTTCCATGGTAAGGAAAACAACCCAAAAATCAAGTACTCTTGCTAAGCACCCGCAATATCGAGCAAATGCTCATTATCCTCAGTTAGCCCAACCAACAACCCAACATCGGGACATTAGTGAATTCGTTGAACAGTTTTATGGGCAGCATGATGCAAGAAATTGTACGCATGCAATCTATGATGTTGCAGGCGGTACTAAACAAACCATGAACTGTTTAAAAATATGTTTCTGGAACGCAAACGGCTTATGCCAACATAAAAATGAACTCGAATACTTCCTCAAGAACCAACAAATTGATGTCATGCTGATTTCTGAGACACACTTACCAACAAATAGCTTTTTTTAAATCAATTGCTATATTTTATATGATACTAAGGACCCCCGTGGAATAGCATGTGGAGGCTCGGCAATTCTTATTAAGCCCCGAAGCAAACATTATTTACTGCGAGATTTTGTGAGGCTTACCTTCAAGCAACAAATATCTATCTTGAAGAATTTCATCAAACCTTAGTTATTTCTTCGATTTATTTATCTCCTAGATTTCTAATATCGGAAAGTCAGTATAGCGACTGCTACAAATCTATAGGTCCCTGTTTCATAGCATCAGGCGACTACAACGCTAAACATACATTTTGGAGATCACGCCTAATAACTCCAAAAGGTCGTGTTTTGTTTGATACAATTTCAATATGCGTCTGAATGTGATATCGAGTGGCCTACTGATCGACAAAAAATACCTGATGTTATGGATTTTGGCGTGATTAAGGGTATTCCGAGAGATATGATTAAAGCTGAAGCGTCACTTGAATTATCCTCAGATCATTCACCCACTATCGTCTATATATGGGACAAATAAAACATTATATCACCAACGACTAGCACAAGCATTAATTGGTTGAAATACATATAGAAAGTAACTTAGTACTCATTTTTCGGAAAACATTCCGCTAAGAACACCTGAAGACGTAGAGCGGAGTCTTATTGTTTTTGACCAAAACCTCAAATCAGCTGCCCAACATTCAACAATAACCCGACAACTAGCTAGATACAATAAAATTTATTTTGCAGATATCGAACGGCTCTTGGCTGAAAAAAGAAAAATTCGTAGAGAATGGCAATCATGGCGATCTCCTCAACTCAAAAGCACGAACCGGCTAAGAGACATGCTGGGGTCTCGAAGACTAGCATCCCTGAAAAACTATTTGGGAGACCTAGACGCAACTAGTCAATCAGATTATTCATTATGTCGTGCTTGTAGAAAACTTAAAAAGCCAGCCTTACGTAAGCCTCCCTTGCGAACTACATCTGGAGGCTGGGCAAGGAGTAATACCGAAAAAACCAATTTATTTGCTGGACATTTGAAAAGGGTTTTCACCCCAAATATATCGACTGATATAGTTGAGTTGCCAGTTGTCGAGGCTAGTGCTGCAGTACCGATAAGATTTTAATTTGGTGATCTTGAAATGGCAATAACGGATTTAAACACCACAAAGCCCCTGGCGTTGATAAAACCAGTAACAAAATGTTATTTGAGTTGCCCCGTGTAGCTCGCAGAATCGTTCTTTTTATTTTTAATGCCAATTTAAGTCTTGAGTACTTTCCCAGAGAGTGGAAGGTGTCCTTGGTTAACATGATTCCTAAACGAGGAAAAGACAACACAAAAATTGAATCATACAGACCTATAAGTCTTTTATCAAATATGTCAAAGCTGTTTGAGAGGATGTTAATAACTAAGCTGAACCCTATTCTAAGCGACAAAGGATGTGTTCCAAACCACCAATTCGGCTTCAGGAAAAAACATAGTACGATCGAACAAACTCACAGGTTAGTCAATGTTGTTAAGAAGACTTTTGAAGAGAGAAAATACTGCTCTGCGCTTTTATAAGGATAAGGTATGGCATGAAGGCCTAATATATAAGCTAAAACTGAATTTGCCCGTGAACCTATATAAGCTGCTAGATAGTTATTTAACCGAACGAAAATTTATTGTGAAAGAAGGAGATTTTTTGAGCTCACCCCAGCCAATCGAAGCCGGAATTCCCCAAGGTATTATATTTAGGCCCTTTTTATTCTTATTGTATACTTCAGACATGCCAACTAGTAACCGAGTTCACACATCGACATTTGCTGACGACACAGCTTCTTTGAGCATTCACGGAAGACTCAAAGTAGCATCACGATATTTACAAGACCACATATCCAATTTAGAAAATTGGTTGAAGAAATGGAGAATAAAGGTGAATGAACAAAATTGTACTCACATAACTTTCACAATGCATAGAGAATCTTGCCCCCCACTATTCGGATAAATAACCAAACGATACCTCAGCTTTCAGACGTCAAATATCTCGGCATAAATCTTGATCAGCTCCTTACATGGAAACGCCACATAGATACAAAGTTAACACAAATGAAGTTGAAAGCAGTCCAACTAAACTTGCTAATTGGCAGAAATTCTACTCTAGCTTTAGATTGCAAACTTTTATTATACAAGTCAATTCTAAAACCAATATGGTGTTATGGCATTCAATTATGGAGCACTGCCTCAGCTACCAACGTAGAAAAAATTCAAAGGCGCAAAAATAAGATTTTTCGTATAATTACATCTGCTCCTTGGTATATAAAAAACTCGAACATCCATAAAGATCTAATCGTGCCAGCAGTTAAAGCAGAAATAGCGAAACTTGCCATAAGGTATTTAAAGAAGCTTGAAACTCATCAGAATCCACTGGCCCGTAACATACTAAATGAACCTGCTTCTCTCATCCGTACATCAGAGGGATAACCCGCAAACTACAGTAACCGTGAAACATACATTTTTTTTGTCCAGCACTGGTTGGACTTAACAAGTTTATTTTTAGACTTAAGATATGAGTAATTATTGATAGTTCAATTATATTGAAGATACAATAAATAGCAAATTGCGAAAAAAATATGTATGTTATATATGTAAGTAGATATAACGAAAGAAAATAAGAAACGGAAGTTAAGAAATAAAAAAATTTAAAATACATATACATATATATACGTATTATACTCGTACACTTATTATAAAAGTAACAAAATAAAATAAAATAAAAAAGTAAATTTGATTATCTATTATTCATATTTTTAAACTGAATTCAGGAAAAGTAAATTATTTACAGTTTTCGCACCAATGCGCTTACGCTTTTCTGTTATGATGTTACATGCATCTGAAAACGCGCTCTCGAAAGCCGCACGACTTGCAGGAATACAAATAATTTTAGAGCAATTTGAATTATTTTCATAATTACATATTGTTAACAATTTACGCAAATTTACAACAAAATGTGTGTATGTAAACCCCTCTACCTGGACAAGATGCAAAAAAATATTTGGTATTTACAATATTTTTCGTTATAAATACAGTATTTATCGGTTATATGCATTTTTGAAAATGCACAGCTTTCTGTGCATATAAGCGGGAAATGCACATATAAAAACTCGTTTATATGCATATACGGTGCTTATAAAAAACTCGTTTATATGCATCAGCAGTGTATATATAAAAACTCGTTTATATGCATCAGCAGTGTATGTATATATAAAAACCCTGATATTTGCAAAAAGGGTGTATATAAATTTATCCAAATTTTTATACATAAACATTGTATGTATGTATCAATTTTTATTAAAAATTCATTTTTACTAAAGAAAACTAAAAATATTAAATTCAATCAAAATATTTTTGTACATTTAAAAGTTTGTACTATAAGTATCATTTGACTGAGATCAGTCAACTAGCTTGATAAAATAAAAAACTCGAAATTCATTGCTTATTAGAATTGCCACAGCGTTTTCAATACTTGCGAAGTGAGAATGGATTTTGTCACGTCCTTATCATTGTTAATAATTTCACAAGTAATGGAAACTTTAAAATTACTGAGGTAAATTAAAGTACTTAGGCCCATTATTATAACTTGCCTTTAGCTAAAGTTAGGATTTTGTTGGAGCGATAAATAGTTTTTCGTTATTAAAACTAAGCTAAAAACCACTTTTAACGTACTATAAGGACAAGTTTTAGCAATGAGCATTATCCTCATTATTATAACGAATAACTACTTATTGCTCTAATAAAATCCCAACTTTAGCTAAAGGTAAGTTATAATAATGGGCCTTAGTCTAATACATAATAATTTTTAAAAAAATCTGGAGCTCCTCCTCGTTAGGTGGTGCATGACAAGGTAAATTTTCGTCCAGACTTACAAAGTTTTCAAATTCAGCTCCAAATTCTAAACCTGAGTCAGCAGTTATAATTATTTCATCTTCGCGATCTTCCATCTCGGGCAGCTCGTGGGACTTCGAAACAAACTTACACTGAAATATATAAAAAGTCATATAAATTGGAAAAACGGAACAAGCCTGTATATTTTAAAATCACCTTTTTAAAGCAGTTAAAAATGGTACTAGGAGTTACCATCCAATATGGTCGCTTGGCTATATATAATGCTGCTAACATATCAAAGCTTTTCTTGAAATCTTCAATTTTTTTGCCAGACTCTAAAAACCATATTTGCTTACGTATTATATTTTGTCGATAGTATGCCTTGAATGCATGAATGATTCCCTGATCTAATGGCTGTAAAATTGAGGTGCTATTTACTGGTAAATATCGAACGTCTTTAAACTTATCTGCTTATGGGCTGTGGCATTATCAACGAATAAGATAACTTTTTTATTTTGCGGAATCATTTCTTCTTCAAAAGCTCGCATTATTTCAGTCCAGATTTCCTGTGTCATCCATGTCTTGTTTTTCGAAAAATACTTAATGGGTATTTTTTTATTTTTAAAACATCGAGGCTGTTTTGGTTTACCTATGGCAAACATTTTTTTATAGTCACCAGTTGCATTGCACAAAAGGAGTATAGTTATACGTTCTCTTGGTGACTTCATTCCAGAAATTTTAAAACCACTCCTATTGAGTGTTGATGAGGGCAATACCTTGAAAAGTAGTCCCGTTTCATCGGCATTAAATATGTAAAATTTTTGCAAAATTATGAATGATGCATATAGAAGATATTTACTTATATAATGTATATAAGCGAAATGCATATAGACGAAATTTTTATGTATATGTTAAATTACAACCTGAAATTGCACAAGCTTGGATGCATAAAAGCGGGAAATGCTTATAACCGACGTGCATATAAGCGATAAATACTGTAATATAAATATTTTAAACTCTTCTTATTGAAAGTTAATTTTTCCCAATCCTTTTTTTATTCAAGAATATGTATATATTTTTTATTGATACATACATATCGTTATCAAATATAATTTTACAGAAGAAGCAAAAAACTTTGTAAAATGATAATTCTTGCAAAAAAAAACCGACTTCAAAACAGACAAACTTAAAATCATGTTTCTTTAAGACGGTAACTATTGTGACACCCTGTAATTTCCTAATTTAAATTTTATACTAGTTATAGCGGTCGTAGCAATACAGGTTCATTGTAAATTTCAACCGTCGGTCTGTAACGGTTTAAAAGTTTGGTCATATAATTTTAAATATTTATACTTATTATAACAGATATAGTAATGGACATTCTGTCTAATTGTTAAGTGTTTATCAATAACTGTTTAAAAGATAGGGTCATATATATCAAATGACGTCACCTATTGGGACACCATTTAAATTAAAATTTTAATATAAATACTTTTTAAAGAGGACTTTGTCATACAGATTCTTTTTAAATTTTAACTTTGTTTCCATATACATCAAATTACATCAACTATTGGGACATCCTTTAATTTTCAATTTTAAATATTTATACTTGTTGTTATACCAGACATAGTAGTGAACATTCTGTCTATTTTTCATTTGTTTGTCTATAACGGTTCCAAAGATGAGTACATAATGATCAAATCACTTCAATAATGGGAACACCCTTTAATTTATAGATCCAAATATTATACTTCTTGTAATAGCGGACTAAGCAATACAGGTTCTTTATAAATTTTAACTGTCTATCTATAAGAGTTGAAAAGTTTGGCCATATATATTACTTTTACATTAACTATTGGGACACTCTTTAATTTCCAAATTCATATTTTACACTTGTTATTTTAGCGGACTTAGCAATACAAGTTCTTTGTAAATTTCAACTGTTTGTCTGTAACGGTTCAAAAGTTTGGCCATATATATATCAAAATAAACCAACTAATGGGACACCCTTTAATTTCTAAATATTAATACTTATTATAAGAGACATAGTAACGAACATTCTGTGCAACTTTCAAGTGTTTGTCTATAACGGTTCAAAACATAGAAGAATAAAGGTGAAATTAAGTCACCTATGGGGTCACCCTTTTATTTTTATTGTTATTGCGAGCTACAGTGATACGCACTTTTTTTTAATTTTAAATTGGTGACCTATAAAGTTCATAATATACGTAAAAAACATGTATGTTGTATGGGGACACCCTTTAATTTTTAAAATTTTGAACTTCTTTTAAAATAGGACCAATCTGTAGCCATAATCTTTCTAATAGTGCAAAAATTTTTAAAATCAGTTCAGAAATGACCGAGTTCTGAAGGCACAAACATACAAAAAAAAAGCTACACACAGACGAATTGATAACCTCCTTCTTTTTTTAAAAACTAAACTATACGATAGTTTTTTTTAATAAAAGCGTAGAAGTGTGCAACTTGGTCAAGACATGTAGTTAAATGACATTCATAAAAATCAATAAAAAACTCGTTTTTGATTTTTTGAATAGTTACGCCTTACAGTAGTTTATGATCATCTTAAATTGTTTTTTCATTATAGAAGACAAATTTATGGTGAGACAATGGAGAATTCAGTTAATAAACAAAACTCTATTAACACTTTTGTCTATTTTGATTTTTCTTTATCCATTAACACTACTATTTGTCAATACTTATTATGTTTTTTTTTTTTTCAATTAGAAAAAATAATTGTTTCATACTTTATTGTCGAAAAACCTACAATTTCTCATTTAATTCATAAAATATTATTGCAAAAATAGAATACGAGTACATGTAGGTAAAAGGTATGTAGGTAAAAAAAAATTTCAACGAATGTAGCAAATCCAGTTGGTTATTTCTTCACAATAAAAAGTTTGCATGTAAACACAGAAATGTCTTGCATCCAAATGCAAAGAAATTTTTTTAAACATATGTTAAATAGTGTTTGCCTGTACTTTAGTTGCTATAGCGGCCACAGCTATACACCTTCTGTGAAAATTTCAAGAGTACCTATTATGGATCAAAACTTAGGCCTTATACATGCAAATCACACCACTATAGGAACACCCTTTAATTTTTAGTTTTATTTTTTTTATAGTTGTTTATATAGTGAACTAAGTTTTAATTACTGTTTGTAAATTTCAAGTGTATCCCACCTATACATCATCTGTGAAAATTTCAAGAGTTCCAGAGATAAAAAGCGCTGACAGACGGACAGACATTGTAGCGAAAACAATAGGGTTACGTTTTTACACTTTGTGTACGGAACCCTAAAAATACTTGAAATTGTTATTCTATTATACTGTCAGCTAATTTTTACAAGTATTAGGATAATCTTAAAATAATAATTATTTTTCATAAAAATTGAACCCAATTTCCACTTTCTTAAAATATGTATATTTTTTTTCATATATTATTTATTGTATCTTCAAATTACATGAACTAACAATAAGTGCTCAAATCTTAGGACTAAAAGTAAAAAGAAGAAGAAGAAAAAGTTTAAATATATATAAGTATATACTTTAGTCCAGCCAGTGCTAGACAAAAACTGTATGATGATACGGTTGTTGTTATTATTATTTTGGTCATCTTTCTGATGTTCGGCCAAGAATGTCGAATGTAACAACGATCATTCAGGATGTTGCGCGTCAGTGGATTTGGATGCGTTTCAAGCTTCCTTAGATATGTTGTTGCTATTAGTGCATTAACTAGTGGCACGTTTATATCTTTGTGGATGTTAGAATTTTTAATATACCAGGGTGCGACTGTAATTAGTCGTAAAATCTTATTTTGGTGTCTTTGAATTTGTTCTATGTTAGAAGCTGAGGCAGTACCCCATAACTGAATGTCATAGCACCATATTGGTTTAAGGATTGAATTATAAAGTAGAAGTTTGCAATCCAGACTTAGGGTTCAGTTTCTGCCAATGAGCCAATTTATTTGCACTGCTTTTAACTTCATTTGTGTTTATTTTGCTTCAATGTGACTTTTCCAGGTTAAGCGTCTATCGAGATGTATACCTATGTATTTGACCTCTGAATTTTGAGGTATGGTTTGGTTATTGATTTGAATAGGTGGGCATGAGTCTTTACGCAGTGTGAAAGTTATGTGAGTACATTTTTGTTCGTTAATTTTTATTCTCCATTTTTTTAACCAAAATTCCAAATAAAAAATGTGGTGTTGTAAGTATTGGATGCTACTTGGGGGCTTTCATGAATGCTTAAAAAAGTGGTGTAGTCAGCAAATGTTGATGACATATCGGATGTATACAGCAAATATAAAACGGGTCCCAAAATACTACCTTGGGGAACTCCAGCATTAATTGGTTCTTTAATTATGAACTTACGACCAGTAAGTAACTTTTTAGTAATTTATAAAAATTTTTGGGCAGGTTTTGCTTTAACTTGTAAACTAGGCCTTCATGCAATACTTTATCGAACGCTTGGGAAACGTCTATGAAAAGCACAGAACCGTATTTTCTTTCCTCGAAAGCCTTTTTTACTACATTTACTAATCTGTGTGTTTGTTCAATAGTGCTGTACTGTTTTCTAAACCCGAATTGGTGGTTCGGAATACATCCTTTTTCACTCAAAATTGGGTTCAGCTTAGTAATTAATATTTTCTCAAATAGTTTTGACATATTTGATAATAGACTTATTGGCCTATAGGAGTGTACCTTTGTGTGATCTTTTCCAGACTTAGGTATCATAATAATAAGAGAAACCTTCCAGTCTGAGGGAAAATACTCAAGGCGTATAATGACGTTAAAAATAAAAAGAATTATTTTAACTGCTACCTGGGGAAGTTACTAGTTTTGTTAAAACCATAGGCCTTCTTAGGGTTTAAACTAGCATGTCCCTTTCAACATCTCTTAAGTTCAGTCTAAGGGGGATTAATGTTTCAGCATCTACGGGTGGCAACTCCACTAAAGGCATAAATACCTTTTTTAAATGGTTAACAAATAAGTTGCCTTTTTAAATATCACTTCTTGCCCAACCTCCGCATGAAGCACGCAAGGGAGGCTTGCACAGGTCTTTTAAGGGTTCTTGTTGCATGCCATAATGAATGATCCGATTGAGGGCTAGCCTTCTAAATATTTTTGTAGTGATGAAATTCTGCGGGATCCAAGTAGCTCTCTTAGTGGATTGGTGATTTCTCTTAATCTGTTTTTGAGTTGAGGAGATCTGCGAGATTGCCACTCACTTCGAATTTTTCTTTTTTTTGTCAAGAGCATTTCGATGTCTGCAGAGCAAAGTCGAATGTATCTTGTTTGTTATCGGGTTATTGTTGCATGTTTAACAGCTAATTTGAGGTTTTTATTAAGCTCTACGTCTTCTGGTGTTCTTAATGGTATGTTTGTCGAGCAATGAGCACTGAGATATTTTAGCCAATTAATGCGAGTGCTTGCCGTCGGTGAAACTATTTCTTGGTTCCATAATGAAACCATAGTAGGTGAATGTCCAGACGATAATTCAAGTATGTACATACATAGATTTTCCAAGATTTTTTATAACAGAATTGCAGCCATACATAAAAATTATAACATTCTTTTTCGAACGTTGGTCAATACTTTGACAACCTGCTTTTGTGAGTTATTTGAGTGTTCTGCAAAAAAATCAAACAACAGCAAGAAATTTTTACACTCTTTCGCTAACAGCACATAAAAAACAATGGTGAGTTAATAACAGTCAATTGCTAGAGAGTTAACACTGCAAGCAATATCATTAGTATGTATTGATGTTAAAAGACAAAACAAAAGCATTGTTAATGTAAGTGGACAGCGAAAGTGACAGTAAGTGCTCAAATCTTAGGACTAAAAGTTAAAGTAAAACACATAGAAAAATAAAGTATATACAATGAAGTTCATAAAATATTTATTTAATAAATTTTAAAAAGGAATTATGCGTTTAATATAAATAAATAATGTTCATGTATTTACTTTATATAAAGGTACCCATCCCTGAATAAAATTCTAAAATTTATAAAAAATTCTAAAAGTTATTGTAAATAGAGCTGCAAAACAACCGATAGTACTATCGATAGTTTTCTTTTGGCTGACTATCAATTGATAGTCTTTCAATATCGATGCTATTGTCAAACTTTAAACGGAAATACGAAGTTGATTAAGTGCAGTCAACGTCACATTTGTAGCAACTTATTCGACTCAGATTGTAATGTACCAATACAAATAAAGTAATTCATACTTTAAATCATTTCAAATAAAGAATGCCACATTATTTAAGTTAGCTACCTAAATCCAGCGACTCCGCAAAGTTCTGACTCTGCTTAACAGTCTTCATTCTCTTTACAAACTACAGGTGAAGCTACAATTTAAAGCAAGTAAATAGAAAAATATAGATATTAAATTGTTTAAATAATAGCTCGGCTATTATTTAAATCATATTTAGTTCAAAAATATTGAAGATACAATAAATAAATTATGAAAAAAAAAAAAAATTAAATCACAATATAGTGCATTAGATATTGCAAATTTATGCAATTGTAAAAATTTCCCATGAATTGTAAACGGTTTTTTATTTCAGTTTGCAATACTTGTTGCAAAACATAAATCTAAATATTGGAATTTTGGCTTCAATAAATGTTTCGTTGAAGGAAAGCTTTAAACTACAATTAGTAGATTATTTTATCGAAGAAACTGTTGATGAACATAAATCTAAATATTGGAATTTTGGCTTCAATAAATGTTTCGTTGAAGGAAAGCTTTAAACTACAATTAGTAGATTATTTTATCGAAGAAACTGCTGATGAAGTTATTTTCATCGATGGAATAAAATACTCATTCAAATACAAGGGCAAGCGTAAAATTCGACAATAAAAGTTAACGGGAACAGTGTTGCATTGGAAGTTTCTGTGCTGGAAACACTAGACATCAGTTCAGTATTTAATAACAGTTAACAGAAGGAGAGTTAAAATTTCTGCGATTATAAATACAAGAAGTCAATAAATTAGAAAGCTGTCATTGTAGTTTGCTTTCTCAACATGCAACTGTAGATAGTATTAGAGTTCTTGCCCAAAATTAGATAGTTGCCTAGTATTAGATAACCGTTAATGAGACAGTTGCGTAGTATTAGATAACCGTTAATGAGATCAGAATTGCAATGGAAATTACTGCACTAGATATAAAAAATGTCATGTGATTATCAAACTGCCCTCGTGATAGACGCAACTTGCGCAGAACTCGGCAGTAATATCGAACACTTAAGGGTTAAAAATTGCTGCGCTGGAAATACCAAAGATCATGGAATTATAAAACTACCCTCGTAATGGATGCACCTACCTTCCAGTAATACTTATATAACATATTTTTGTTGATTTTAATTACCACTTAGAAAACTTCGATAGTATTGATAGTTTTTAAGTAAACTATCGAATGGGCCGACTATCGATAGTTTTGCAGCTCTAAGTGATAAGCTCTGTAAAAGGTATTTAAAATATTTTAATAACAATGTTATTCCACAAAGTAAAAATACAAATCAAATACAAATTTTATTCAATTGGCTATTTGGCAGTAAGTTATTCATATTTTTTCATTATTTTAAAACATGGCCATCTGGTGCGCAACCGTGTTTAAAATATCCCGCTTTCAAAAATAAAAGATGCTTTAAAGTATGCAGTACCTTTAAATCGGTAAAAAAAGTCGGCGTACTATTACTGCTTTTTCTCTTTATTATATCTTGGAAATAAGGTATTTTTGCGGAAAAATTATCCTATATTAGAATCAGGATGCTAAAGTACCTCCTCACAAAATTATGTTAAAATCCATCCAGATACATATTATCTTTACATAAAGGTACCCAGCCTTGGATAAAATTCTAAAATATTCTAAAAATTATTGCAAACCTCTATAAAAGGTGTTTAAAATATTTAAATACAAATGTAATTACACAAAGTAAATATACAAATCAAAGACAAATTTTATTCAATTGGCGCACAATGTTACGCAATAGTGTTTAAAATATCCCACTTTCAAAAATAAAAGGTGTGTAACCATGTTTAAAATAACCTAGTTTTAACACGAAAATTTCAGTACCTTTAAACCGGAAATTGAGTTTTTTCACTGCTTTTTCCCCACTTTCTCTTGGAAATGAAATATTTTTGCGGAAAAAAAGTATTTTATATTGGAATCAGGATGCTAAGGTAACCTCCTTACAAAATTTTGTTAAAATCCCTCCAGTAGTTTTTATGTGATGCGAACACAAATGAAAAGCATACAGACTGACGGAAATGAGTAATTATTTTATAATATTTATGTATATAGACTGGTCACCTCTGTGATGTTTGGCCAAGAGAAGCAATATTCCTCCTTCTTAGCCGAACGTAACCACGATCATTCAGGATGTTGCGGGCCAGCGGGCTTGGATGTATTTCAAGCTCCTTCAGATACGTTTTTGCATGTTATTACTGCCTTAAAGTTTCATTTTCTAAGGAACATCGATATTTTGTTTTATTCACGTCACTAAATATTCGTTCGACATTTGCTGAAGAATATGGCAGAATCATAATTTGTTTCACAAAATCTCTTAAAATTAAAAAAGCTTTTGTGGAATCGCTTTATTACAGGAATTCTTTTCCAAAAATTATATAAATTAATTTCAGTTTTTGTAAATATTTTTTAAATTTCAAATATAACGCTTGTTTTCATCCATAAAATTCAGATAAGCCTTAAACCCCGTCTTCATTAGCTATCATCATCAACTATCAATATTATCACCTAATTTGTAAATTTGTAATTTAATTAATTCTTTCTTAGAGAAAATAAAAACGAACTTGCTTGAAGCTTGACTATAAATTTCATTGTATGTAGTTATTTTTTCCTATTAAGTTTGACTTTTGTTAAGACATGTTAATGTACATATAATGGAGACGGGGGTTAAGGATATTGACATATAGTATGACATATGGATTTATTAAACTTATCGATTAAAAGTTAATTTCAAAATCAAACCCGTTTCCGTATCTGGGAGAGCATTTCTGTACAAAAATTATACAGTTTTTAATAATATTGTAAATTTCAGATTTGCTTAATTAAATTATCATCAAATTAAATCTTTAGCAAAATTTTCCGAATCAATAGATTTGATAAAATCTGCGATTTTTTAATCAAAAATCGCCAATCGGTGATTTTTTAGTGTAACAATCGGCAAAATGTCGAAAAATCGGCAGTTTTGGCAACCCTGGATGTATGCCGAGTTATTGACCTTTGAGGTATGGTCTGGTTATTGATTTATATAGGAGGGCAGGAGTCCATACGCAAATAACCAAAAATCCAAATAAGAAATGTGGTCTTGTAAGTATTGCGATGCTACTTGGGGCCTTTCATGAGTGCTTAGAAAAGCGGTGTGGACTCGATTGCTAATTGGCATATCGGATGTATACAGCAAATAAAACGGGTCCTAAAATACTTCCTTGGTGAACTCCAGCAATAATCGGTTGAGGCAAGCTTAGAAATCTGCTTCTTTTAGTATAAATTTACGACCAGTTAAGTAATTTTTTAACAATTTATAAAAATTAGCGGACAGGTTTTGCTATAACTTGTAAATAAACTATTATAAGGTTTTGTGTTAAGTGTTCAAAAAAAGATATGCTAAGCTTGTTTATAAAGCTGCACTTAGCTGCAGAGTGCAAGCACAGAAAATGAGAACAAATTCGTTTTAGTGACAAAATTATTCTGTTCTTTATTTACAATTTTTACAACTATTTATACTAGCTTTCTTACTCTAAAATTTACACATACATACATTTTTTCAATCAATAATTTGTTCTTGGGTGTTCTAAGGTTTAGGGTTTCATCAGACTTTAAGTCAGCAGTTACATTGTGTAATTAACTATATTGCAATCATATTCAAGAATTATTATTTTTGTTTATTGTTTTGTTTGCGCAATACATTAATTAGGTCATTCAATAAAGTTCTGAAGAAAAGAAAGAAATGAAAATGAATTGATATAATATGTAATCATATGACAAACACACTACACCTCTGTCCTCAAGATTGAATTTATGAATGTAATGAAATAAATTTAATCTAAAAAAAATAATTTTGTTTGTAATACAATATATGCATATTAACCTAATACATATGTATTAAACATTCTTTTCTTTTATATTTAAAAAATAAATGTGTGTAATTTAGGTTTATAATTATAAAGTATTGAAATTACTTACAATAAATTACTCACAATAATTCTTATTCAATAATTTTTTTTTTATTGTTTAGGTTTATATAACTTAAGTATATTATTATGGTATCATTTTTCTGAATTTTCAACATTTAATAATGAATTGATACCTAGTCTTTTTATTATTTCATATGGTCCCTTATATGGGCTTTGATTCTTTTTTCTAGATTCTAACTTTATTAATACTAAGTCTCCTATTTTAAAATTACTAACATTTGTGTTTCTGTCATAAATTTCTTTTGATTTTTGTTTGGCTATGTTAATTAATTTTTTAGCATTTTCCAATGACCTTCTTAGTCTCAATTTAATTTCATTAGCGTAATTTTCAATGTCATAACATTTAGTTGCGTCTTGTATTTTGTCTGTCGGTAATGTTGCTAACTTGCCATAAATTAATTCATAAGGCGAATAGTTTGTGTCAATATGTTTTGTCGTATTATATGCAAATGTATAGTACGATACCCACTTGTCCCATTCATAATGATCAACAAAATTTAATAAATATTCATTTAATACGCGATGATTACGTTCTAAAGAACCTATTGACTGGTGGTGATAAGGTGCTGAAAACTTTTGGCCAATATCCAATAAATTACAAATTTCTTTTAACAATTCGTTGTTAAATTCTGTACCTCTATCGGATTTTAGATTTTTAAAACATCCATACTTTAGAATGAATTGTTCAACTAATATTTTAGCAATACTTCTAGCATCTTTTGTTTCAATTGGGTGTGCTATTACATACTTAGTTAATTCGCATTGCATAGTTAGTATATATCTGTAACCATTAGATATTCTTAAAGGTCCAACAGTATCTATTTCTATTGTTTCAAAACTAGTAGTAGGGCTTTCTGTTAGGATCATTTTTTTAATGTGTTTAGTTTGTTTATTTCTAAGACATTTATCGCATTTGTTAATATAATCTCTAACCATCTTTCTCATATTCTTCCACACATAACGTTGTTTCAATTTCAGTACAGTTTTTCTTATACCAAAATGTCCTGATAATGGTGAATTGTGGAATTCTTCTATAATTTTCATTTGTGATCTTTTGTTCGTAATATGTTGCAAAGCTTTATATAATATAATATTTAATTCAAAATTTCTATACTTATTTGATTTCAATGGTATACCTCATTATAAATCTTATTCAAATATCTATCTGATATGAGCTCAAAAATATTATCTTCGCATGATAAAGCGAGGTTCTTTATATTTTGCTTATGCATATAAATCATTAACTTCTCTAGTGACAAAACGTATTTTGCTAGATCTTCATTAACATTCATTACATAGCTTTTATCTTTATTTTCTATGGTACCATATTTGGAACGTTCTTTATATCCTGTAATGAGGTACATTCCCACATATGATTTTTATTTTGGCCTTGGGATATGTCATTCTCATTATTTATTTCTATATTTTCAATATTTTCCTTTGCTTTCATTCCACGTGTTGTTACTAAAATTTTTGATGGCAGTTTTCTATCTTCTTCCATAGGTATCATATTTCTTAACATCTCAGAATCTAATGTTATTCTTGACAAAGCTTCCGCGTTCGTATTTATTTTTCCTTTCTTGTAAACAATTTCAAAATCATGAAAAAAGTGAAACAAGTGGTCTGTGATCAGTTACTACAATAAACTTTCTACCAAATAATAATGGTCTAAAGAATTCTATTCCCCAATGTATTGCAAGTAGTTCTTTCTCAATCACCGGTTTGTTTAAATCGTGTTTCCCCAATGTTTTGCTCGCATAAGAAATTGGCAAATCTTCACCTATTTTCCCTTGTGATAAAACGGCTCCTAATGCATAGTTCGATGCATCAGTAGTCAAAATAAATGGTTGCTCAAAATCTGGATACCTTAATATTGGTTCACTAATAAATTTTGTCTTTAACAAATCAAAAGCCCGTTGACAATCTTCCGTCTATCCAAATTCCTTACCTTTTTTAGTTTGGTCATTTAGACATTTCGTAATTTCAGCAAAATTTTTTATGAAACGTCTGTAATAATTGCAGAATGCAACAAATCTTTTAACTTCTTCTTTGTCCTTTGGAATCGGATATTGTTCTATTACTATATGTTTAGAAGTGTCTGTTCGTATGACGTCTTTCGTTATTTGATGTCCCAAATAAATCACCTCCGATTTGAGAAATACACATTTTCCTGCATTTAATTTTAAGTTGTATTTTGACAAACGTTCAAATACTCTTATCAAGTTTTCATTGTGATGTTTTAAACTACATCCAAATACAATTATATCATCAACGTATAAAAAAGCTTTGGAATCTAAGCCACTAAGTGCTATTGTCAACATCCTTTGGAAACTATTGGAAGAAATTTTTAAACCAAATGGTAAACGTTTAAATTGATAATGTCCATTACTGGTTGAAAATGTAGTTAATTGAATTAATTGAATCATCATCTAAATCTATTTGATGGAATGAGCTGGTCATATCCAGAGTTGAAAAATATTTCGCTCTTCCAAGGCGATCTAGGACTTCTTATAGTCTTGTTAATGGAAATTTATCATTCACTATCTTTTTGTTAAGTTGTCGAAAATCTACAACCAATCTCCATTTCTGTTTTCCATCTCCACTTTTCTTCGGCACTACTAGTAGTGGTGAATTGTATGCGCTATTTGATGGTTCGATGATGTCCTTGTCCAACAACTGTTGTACTTGTTTATTAATTTCGTCTTGTTGTGTATGTGGTAATCTATAATTCTTTATGTATACTGGTGTATTGTCCGAAACCCTTAAATTTTGTGTATAAAAGTTATTGGAAGTTAATATCTCTCCGTCTAGGTGAAAAATATCCTTGTATTCCTTAAACATCTGTATTAATCCTTTTTTGATTTTTCATCCTTAACGTCAATTTTCAAAGTATCTATTAACTTGTTGAATCTGTCTTCGCTGAAATTTGTCTCTACTTGTTTTTGTAATACGGTGTAATTTCGTAAGGGTTCTATCTCAAAACTAATATTCTCCAAAATAACATCTTCATTAGTTGTATTCAATATATTGACATGGTGATTGCCATTTCCTGGTACTATGGTATTACTAACAAATTTACCGGGCTGAATTTCTTTATTAAGAATAATACTATCTTCACTTATATCCAAATTTACAGGATGAATACTTTCTGATCGCTTATCTACTTTGATGCAATAATTTTTGTTTACCCATGACTTCATATGTATGGTAATTTCCTCACACCCTAAGGTAAGTGTTAAGGTGAATGTTTCATAGTCAATCTTGCATAAAAATTTTGTAAAGAAATCTCTTCCCAAAATTCCGTCCGTTGGTATTGGGAATTCCTTTTCAATAATATGAATTTTATGGTTTTCACTGAAATCGTTTATGATGAATTTTAATTCTGATGTTCCTATGGATCTTATTTTTTCTGTGGTGATACCCGTGAAGCTAATTGATCTTTCTCTATCGATTTGTAATAAGTCTTCATTCAATTTATTAATTTTACACAACGAGATGTCTGCTCCTGTGTCTATTAAAAATGTTAATTTTAAGTTGTTGCCTAAGTTTAAGTGTATAAAGTTTGTAACGTTGTTAGATATCTGAAAAACATTATCTAATCTTATTATTGGTCCTCCGGATAGTGGGTTTGTACTGTTCCTTGCCTCACCTCCGGATCTTGATAGTTTTCCTGAACATAGTGTACATTTCCTCTATTTGAATTATTATTCCTATTTTGATTGTAATTTTGGTTCCCATTATAATTTCTGTTGTTTTGGTTATTATTATAATTATTATAATTCCTATTGTTTTAGTTACCATTATTGTAATTTCTGTTGTTTTGGTTACCATTATAGTTATGATTATTATTACTATTATTGTAATTATTTTGTCTGTTGCTATTGTTGGTATTATTGTTCCTGTTATTATTATTATGTTGTGTAGACCTATTATTATATGTGTTACCTCCTATTATTGTTATATCTATTATTGTTAGGATTGAAGTTATTCCTTTTTCTATTGAAATTGTTATTCCTCCTGTTTCCATTGTTTGAGAAATACAAAATTTGTTCAGTATTGTTTGAGAATTCTTTCTCTAGTTCTAAGGTCAATTGTAGTGCTTCGTTGAGCTCTTTTGGTCTTGAAGCGAATACAGTGGGTTTAAAATCTCCTTTTAACCCATTCTTAAATATATTCAGTGCATAATCTTCATTTATTTGTTTAATGGTTGAGGACTGTATATCGTTACAGTTTTCTATACCTTTTACCTGTAATTTGTTTAATTCTGTAATCATTTCCAAAAGTTTTTCATGATATGTGGTCACATTCATGTTCCTTTGGGAAAAATTATTTAGAGTAGATTGTATTTGTGAGATTGTTTTTCTTGACTTATATCGATTTTCAAGAAGGTTTCTTAAGTCTTCTAATGTTCTTGGAGCGGTTGTACCCAATGAAGTTCTTACAACACTAGACAGTTTTACATTATAAACAAAAGTGATTAAAATAGGTTTTTGTGTTGAATCTAAAGTATTATGAATTAAATCTATTATTGTTATAAATGAATTCAATTCCTTGTAATTTCCTGTGAATTCAGGAATTACCGTTATTGCAGTTTCTAAATTAAAATTCGCCATATTTATTAAATTTTGTTTCTTAGATAGTAAAGATTGTTCAAAAAGTGTCTTCGCTTTGTTGTAGTACTTGGTAAATTTTTCTATATTTTCTTTAACTTCCTCTGTCTTTATGCCTATGTCATATAATTTTAAAAATTCTACTTGTAACGATTCTAATTCTTTCAATTTTGATACTAGTGTCCTCATTGTATCCTCTACTTCCTGCTTTTTTATAATTTTTAATTAAAGTTTCTACCTTATTTATAATTGTTTCCATTTGCAATTGACTTTAAAATATTACATTTTTTTATTTTATTTCATTCTAGACTTGTACCACAGCTTTCTTATGGATATAATCCTTAAAATATTTATTTACTCTTACTATAATTATAATTACTAAAATAATACAGAAGATGCAAAATGTATCTATCTTGATGGTCGTGCCGAAATCCATATCCTGGTTACTATTGTTGTTGTTGTTTATTGTGATCGCCTCTTGCGATTTTGATTTTTGATTTCCCATTCACTTTTGGGAGTTCTGTGTACATTCTTCTTTTCTCTTGCCCGTGTGATAACCCAATTAACCGCACTAGCTCTCTTCTTTGCTTTTTTATTCGGAGCTTCTTTCCTCCCCTCTTCGTCTTCTTCTTTGTTTCTTGTTTTGGTTCTTCTCTCTTCTGGTGTCTTTGTAAATATTGTTGGATGGTTATGGCTTTTGGCCCAGCGTTCAAAGGAGTTGGAGTGTACTTCGGTTTATCTTGCAGCGAGGTCTCACCCTTCGGTATGTATTCTTCTATATAATACTTTGAGAAAATCTCCTCAAACTCTTCTTTTGATGGAACTTGATCTTCGTAACTGGACATTCGTATAGTTTGTAGTTGTGACAGAAGGAAAATCTCTTTAAGTATTTGGTTGTTCAAAAATAGTCTGCAATGTCTCAGTAGTTGGCAGGATTATTTGCAGGATTCTACTCAACAACATACAAAAGAGTTTGGCAGGATCGCCATATAAGGTCTTGTGTTAAGTGTTCAAAAAAAAAAAAAAAAGATATGCTAAGCTTGTTTATAAAGCTGCACTTAGCTGCAGTGTCGGCTTTACTTCTGTTATGCTACCCGTCAGAGTGCAAGCACAGAAAATGAGAACAAATTCGTTTTAGTGACAAAATTATTCTGTTCTTTATTTACAATTTTTACAACTATTTATACTAGCTTTCTTACTCTAAAATTTACACATACATACATTTTTTCAATCAATAATTTGTTCTTGGGTGTTCTAAGGTTTAGGGTTTCATCAGACTTTAAGTCAGCAGTTACATTGTGCCAATTAACTATATTGCAATCATATGCAAGAATTATTATTTTTGTTTATTGTTTTGTTTGCGCAATACATTAATTGGGTCATTCAATAACGTTCTGAAGAAAAGAAAGAAATGAATTGATATAATATGTAATCATATGACAAACACACTACACTATGCATGCCTTACTTCATCGAACGCTTGAGAAACGTCTATGAGAAGTGCAGAACAATATATTTTCCTCGAAAGCCTTTTTACTACATTTACTGATCTGTGCATTTTTTCAATAAAGCTGTGCTGTCTTCTAAAACCGAATGGGTGGCGCGGAATATAGCCTTTTTCGCTTAAAATTGGGTTTAGCTTAGTAATTAGTATTTTCTCAAATATTTTTGACATAATTGACAACAGACTTATAGTCCTGTAGGAGTCTACCTTTGTGTGATCTTTTCCTGGCTTAAGTATCATAGTAATAAGAGAAAACTTCCATTCTGAAGGAAAATGCTCAAGAATGGCATTAAAAATAAATGGAATTATTCTAACTGCTACCTGGGGAAGTTATCATTTCATTATCATTTTGTTCTGTTTTTGGCGTTGATAAGTGCGGACGCGATTTTTTTAAGCTCGCATTAACAAAAAACAAAACATACATACATTTTTCTTTCTTTCTCTTTATTTTTTACAACGGCATAGTGAATTGCTACTTTAAAAATAAAAAAAACAGTAATGAGCCTCTTTAATTTAAGCAATAAAAATGTGGACAATTTTGAGTTAAATAAAAACAAAAAAACTGAAAATAGTTTGTGTGTAAATGCTACGCCAGTTATACGTTCACAATCTTGTTCCTCGCTTTTGCTAAGCGATGACAATAAAATAACTACAAACAAGTCGCCTTCTCAACACAGTGTTACCAAAACTAATATGGATAGTGCAGAAAAACCTAAGACGCAAGTGGGAATGGACAGATATATAACTTTATTGAAAAGAGGTCGAAGCCCTAAATCTTCGCAGATTGCACCAATGTCCAAAGTACTTAAAGATAAGGAGGCTAACGGAATAAGTTCCCAAAATCGTTTTGCTATTTTAGATAACGAAACAAGAGAAGAAAAAACGGCACCCAAGTCGTTTAAACCACCACCAATTTTTTTAAGGGAGTAAAATTCGAATGAATCAATAAATAAGTTAATTTCAGTTATCGGGGAAAATTCATTCTATGTAATTCCTATCAAGTGTGGTAACATTGATGAAACTAAAATTCATTTTATAGACGAAAGTAGTTATCGTAAAGCAGTAAAGGAGTTTGAAAGCTGCAAAAAGAACTTTTATACTTTTTTATATAGACTCATATGTTAATCCAGTGGAAATAAAAGCTGGCCTCCAAAAAGCAGGATTTAAGAACGAAAAACATCCCATTTATAATCTTAAATATCTGTTACACCGCAGGATAAGTGTAGAGGAACCACATAAGCGGTCAGGACCCGTTCAGTGTTTAAATTGCCAAGAATACCGCCATACAAGGGCTTACTGCAAGTTGCCTCCGGTTTGCGTTGTGTGTGGAGAGCTTCATTGTTCCGCCCAATGCGACAACCAAGGGATGACTCGAAGGTTAAAAAATGTAGCAATTATGGTGGAAATCACACTGCTAACTACAGAGGCTGTCCAGTTTTTTCTATGGTAAGGAAGTCTACTCAGAAATTAAATACTCCTGCTAGGCAGCCATAATACTCATTACCCTCAGTTAGCTCAACCCACAACCAAACATGTTTCATACGCGGATATGTTAAAATCCAATCATGTTTCAGCACACAAAGCGACACCTACAACCAATTCTACCCCAAATATGCATCCAGAAGCTAAAGAACAAACACCATCTGGTAACTATAATCGTATTGAAGTAAGTATCGAGACATTAGTGCATTCGTTAAACAGTTTTATGAGCTCTATGAGCAGCATGATGCAAGAAATGGTTCGCATGCAATCTATGATGTTGCAGGCGGTACTTAACAAACCATGAACTGTTTAAAAATATGTTTCTGGATGGCAAACGGCTTACGCCAACACAAAAATGAACTCGAGTACTTCTTGAAGAACCAACAAATTGATGTCATGATGATTTCAGAGCCTCATTTAACAACAAATAGCTTTTTTAAAATCAATGGCTATATGACACTAAAGACCCCCGTGGCAGAGCATGTGGTGGTTCAGCAATTCTAATAAAGGCTCGAATTAAACATCATTTACTGTGTGATTTTTGTGAGGACTATCTTCAAGCAACAAACATCTGTATTGAAGAATATCATCAAAACTTTGTTATTTCTTCGATATTCACCTCCTAGATTTCAAATATCAAAGAGTCAATATAGCGACTTCTAAAAATCACTAGGTCCCTGTATCATAGCATCAGGTGACTACAATGCTAAACATACGTGTTGGGGATCAAGACTTATTACTCCGAAAGGTCGTGTTTTATTTGACACTATTTCAAAAATGCGTCTGAATGTGATATCAAGTGGACAACCCACCTATTGGCCTACTGATCGACAAAAAATACCTGATGTTATTGATTTTGGCGTGACTAAAGGTATTTCGAGAGAAATGATTAAGGTTGAAGCGTCACTCGAATTATCCTCAGATCATTCACCCACTATTGTCTATATATGGAACCAGCAAAATATCGTGTCGCCAACAACTTGCACAAGCATTAATTGGTTGAAATATAGAAAGTATCTCAGTACTCATTGTTCGGAAAACATACCGCTAAGAACACCAGAAGATGTGGACCAGAGTCTAATTTATTTTGTTCACAACCTTAAATCAGCTCTCCAACATGCGACAAAAACCAGACAACCAGCTAGATACAATCAAATTTATTTTGTTGATGTCGAGCGGCTCTTAGCTGAAAAAAGAAAAATTAGAGAGTGGCAAGCACACAGATCTCCTCAACTCAAATCTAGACTTAAAGATTGAAAGAAACGGCTAAGACAGCTGCTAGAATCTCGAAGAGTAGCATCTCTGAAAAATTACTTGGAAGACCTCGACGTAACTGCACAATCAGATTATTCATTATGGCGTACATGTAGGAACATTAAAATATCGGTCATACGTAAGCATCCCTCGCGAACTTCTTGTGGAGACTGGACAAGGAATGATACCGAAAAAGGCAATTTATTTGTTGGATATTTGAAGAAGGTTTTCACCCCAAATGTATGTACTGATATAGCTGAGTTGCCATCAGTAGAGACTAGTGCCGTAGTACCCCTAAGATTTGAATTTAGCGATATTGAAAGGGCAATAGCAGATTTAAACACCAAAAAAGCCCCTGGCGTTGATAATACAAGTAACAAGACGTTAGTTGAGTTGCCCGGTATAGGTCGCAGAATTATTATGTTTGTTTTTAATGCCATCTTACGTCTTGAGTACTTTCGCACAGAGTGGAAGGTCTCTTTGATAACTATGATTCCTAAACCAGGAAAAGACCACACAAAAGTAGAATCATACAGACCTATAAGCCTTTTATCACTAGAAAAATGGCTAGAAAAATGGAGAATAAAAGTGAATGAACAAAAATGTACCCACATAACTTTCACACTGCGTAGGGGCTCATGCCCTCCTATTCGCATAAATAACCAAATACCTGGGTATACATCTTGACCTTCGCCTTACTTGGAAAAGCCACATTGATTTCAAGTTAACACAAATGAAACTAAAAGCAGTACAACTAAATTGGCTTATTGGCGGTAACTCCACCCTGAGCTTAGATTGTAAACTTCTACTGTACAAGTCGATCCTTAAACCAATTTGGTGTTATGGGATTCAGTTATGGGGCACTGTCTCAGCTAGTAATGTAAAAAAAATTCAAAGGCGCCAAAATAAGATTCTACGTATTATTACATCTGCTCCCTGGTATATAAAAAATTCGAACATCCAAAAAGACCTAAACATGCCATCAGTTAATGCAGAAATAGCGAAACATGCAGTCACGTATCTAAAGAGGCTTGAATCTCATCCAAACCCTTTGGCGCATAACATGCTGAATGAACCTGGTTACATTCGACTAAAAAGGGATGACCCGCAAATGATTGCAAAATCCGTGAAACAAACATTATTTTTGTCTAGCACTGGCTGGACTTAAAAAGTATATTTTATTTTAGACTTAAGATACGAGTAATTATTGTTAGTTCAAAAATATTGAAGATACAATAAATAAATTATGACAAAAAAAAAATTATCATTTTGTTGCTTGTTTTGTTAAAACCATAAGGCTTTTTGATGTTCAAACTAGCTATTGCCCTTCGACATCTTGTTAGTTATATCTAAGAAGGATTACTGCCTCATCATCTACGGGTGGCAACTTCACTAAAGTAGAAGGTATATTCTGCGTAAATGGTTAACAAATAAGTGCCCTCTTTCGATAAAGTCAAGTCAAGTCAAGGCCTTCCAAATATATTTTTAGTGAAGCAATCCTTCGGGATTCTAGTAGATCTCTTAGCTGTTTCGGGATTTCACTTAGTCTGTTTTTGAGGTTGTTGCTGGGTTATTGTTGCATGTTGTACAGCTAATTTTAGGTTTTTATCAATATCAGTAAGACACAACTCGATGTTTTTTGGTGTACTTACCAATATCTTTTGCGTACAATGAGCACTGAGATATTTTTTATATTTAAGCCAATTCACGCGATTGCTTCCCGTAGCTAAGAATTCAGTCGGTAAAACTATTTCTCGGGGGTTCCATATTCAAACAATAGTAGGTGAATGATATGACGATAATTCAAGTGATGCTTCAACCTTAAGCATATCTCCAAGTTCAATAACATCAGGAGTTTTCTGTGGATCTGTAGGCCAATAAGTTGGTTTTCCACTAGAAAACACATTTAAGCGCATTTTTGAAATTGCGAAAAACAAAACACGACGACAAACAAGTCTTGACCCCCAAAACGTGTGTTTTGAGTTGTAGTCGCCAGCTGCGGGGTCCTGGTAATTTAAAGAAGTGCCGGAGGGGAAGTCTAGGAAGGAAATAAATTTAAGAAATTTCAATGTCTCGATCAAAGTCTTCAAGGCAGACGTATGTTGTTTGCATATAGTCTGCACAGAAATCACACAGTATATACTGCTTTAGACGAGCCTTTATTAGTATTGCCGACCCTCGCGATGCTCTATTACGAGGGTCTTTAGTATGGTAAAATATGTTAAGTGGGCCTCCGAAATCACCATGATATCAATTTGTTGATTTATAAGGAAATACTCTAGTTCATTTTTACGTTGGCGTATTCCGTTAGCGTTCCAGAAACATTTTTTTAAATAGTTGATGGCCTGGAAAGTACGGCCTGCAACATCACAGATTGCGTGCATACCATTTCTTGCAGCATGCTGCTCATAGAGCTCATACAACTGTTAACAGAAAGACTTTTTCTTTAGGTTCCAATCAGTGTTGGGATTTGTGGTACAATTTTACCAAATTTGGTACAATCGACACATCACTGGAACACTTAATGCTTTTTTGGTACAATTTCATATAAAATTTATTCAAAATAATTTTTATTTATTTTAACATTTCTAACTTCATAGTTCTCCAACCCTGTCGAAATTGCAACATTCTTCATTTATGTTCAGGATTATTATTATTTACTTTGCTAAACCTATTATGTATTAGAGATAGGTTATTTGGTTACTCTTTTGCATCGCCTTAATCAGTTTTCGGCAATATTCGACTGATATATTTTTTCATTCTTTCTGATGGGAAATCGTAAGGTCTTTTTGTTCTTCCAAATAGCTCCAGGCATACTTAATCGGCTGAGGTTTCAAGCACTTGATTGTAATTGTAGTGTAGCCAGATCCTAACATTGCGCAGTGTAAAGGGCCAACTGTAAAGGGCTGGTTCGATTGATCCGAAATTTGAAATTGGCATAGCGGAAGAGTGTCTGAGTTTAAGTTTTAAAGCTAGGGATCATTCACTTACCAGTAGTGGCGCGATGTGGCCTTAAAATTGAGAACATCACACCCTCAAATTTGTTTGTGGCTCGGCATTTTTTCAATTTTTTTAGATTTTTCAAAATTTTACATCGTTTTAAGATCTATTTAGTTTTTTTCGTTGAGTTAGCAACTAGATGATTTCCAATATATTTTAGCCTAAAAAAGGTCATTAATCTTTTTTAATAAAAGAAATTCTTAATTGATGATCCTAGTAGAATATGGAGGTGATTCACTTTGATCTATTTTACACCGAAAAGGGATCAGAAAATGAAGACTGCTGTAAAAAAGCCATATATATATTTCCAATTATCTCTGAAAGTATTTCATGAACTCTTGTCCATATGTGGGTTTTATTTACAAAACCTTTTTTATTAGATAATAATATTCTGAATATAAATATGTAATACAATTTTAAAATTTCTGGGGGGGGTGTGAAACAGCCACGTGGGAGGAGGCATTGCACCCTCCAGAATGGCGTTTCTATTCCAATGCTTATTACATAAAATACTTAAGTAATAATACCGTTAAAAAAAAATATAAAGAATAGTAAAAACAATGCTGTTGTTTTGTAAAAACAAGTTTTATTCTTTGTGTTTTGTTTCACATAATATTGGTATTTGATTTCTGCGAGCTCAAATACGAGTTTTAGTTTGTGCGTTGATAGGTGCGGTCGCGATTTTTTTTAAGCTCGCATTAACAAAAAACAAAACATACATTGTGTGAATAATTTAAAAAAAAAAAACAAAAAACAAACCTGTTTTAATACAACAACAAAGTTGTTTGTAAAATTTTTTTTTTCTTTTCTTTTTCTTTCTTCTTATTTTATACAACGGCATATTGAATTGCTATTTTAAAAATAAAACAAATACAAAAAAGGCTAATGAGCCTGTTTGGGATTTTTCCCCAAATAAAACTATAAAGATGGCACTTATTGTCTACTCTGGAAAAGTTTTAAGTTCCACAAATATTAAATAAATTGTTTTCATATTTTTCTTTAAATTGTCATTTGTGTATCGGAATGTAAAACGGTATTGTTTTTTTATGCACAAACAACCAAACTTACAACCAACTAAATGTAACAACAACCAATAGATCATCGTTGTTATAAAAAGAGTTTTGTAACAAGAAATTGAAATGATTTGTTCATAGTCAATCATAAGAAGTGATCATTTGCACTCAAATAGAGAATTTATAACTAAAATCTAAATAAAATAAACTGAATTCTTATACAAATTGTTTTATTTTTGTGCCACTTCCAATTATGAAGATAATATAATTTTGATTAAACAAACAATTCTCCTACATAAAATTGGTGCCGAAACCCGGGATAATTTCATGTGCTGAAAGAAATCCCTTTTCATTTTCTTCAAAAACTTACTGCCGTCGTGCTACGGTGTATCAAAACTTCGTTGCGTCGAATCTTAAACTGGACATTTCGCAAAATGGAATCAATTGCATCGGTAATTGAGGAGCAGAAAAAACTTCGAACCCATATTGAACGAATGGAGACAACTTTTAATAACAAACCGAAGGATAGCATAACTAGAGGTTATGTACAAACGATACTGGAAGATCTGGAGATGACATTTAAAACTTTCAAAGATGGTCATGAACAAATATTGGATACTGTTCGAGAAAGCTCAATAAATGAACATGATGTACCCTATTTAAGTACCGAAGTGTTTTATACGTATTATGACACTTTTATTTCTTTTAAAACAAATCTACTTGATTTAATTTTTGAATTTAATTCCCCACAGACTCCAACCGTCCATGCAAGTACCTTTACTGCTTCATCGAGCCGAACGGAAACATTAAGTGCTGGCGCAAGGTTGCCCAAAATTGATCTTCCCAAATTTACCGGAGATTATTTGGAGTGGATTTCTTATCGAGACATGTTTCTGTCACTCGTCCATTACAATAATTCTCTTTCCAACGTACAAAAATATTTTTATTTAAAAGGATCCTGCATTGGAACTCCATTGAGTTTGGTAAATGAATATCCTGCTGCGGATGCTAGCTATGACTTAGCCTGGGAGGCATTAGAAAGGAGATTTCATAATGAAAGGAAGCTTGTGGAGCAAATTCTTAAGAAGTTATTTTCCATACCATCATCAAACGGCTCATATCAGAGCATAAAAGAATTACTAGATTCAACCAGAAATTGCTTAGCTCAATTAAAATCATTAAACATTGACATCACCACATGGGACCCTATATTAATTTATATCACGTCACAAAAAGTGGACACACAAAACCGCAAGGAATGGGAACAGTCGTTGAAAAGTAGCACGACAATACCGCCCACTACTGATATGCTTTCTTTCTTAGAATCTATTTTTAGAGCATTAGAATCTGTTGACGAAATTTCTCCATCTTATTTTTCTAAATCTATTGAAAAAAAAATCCACAGAAACACGTCGTAAGCCAATGCGTACCATTCGATCACACACTGCATCCGCACTGATAAATGATGACTGCCCTTGCTGCAATAAACGTCACCCGTTATACAAGTGTTTTAAATTTTCTACGTTATCATCTGAGCAAAAGAAAAATATTATCAACCAGCAACATTTGTGTAGAAATTGCCTCCGCACTGGACATATGCAATTTGCTTGTAAGCTAAACACGAAGTGCCAACTTTGTAGTGAACCTCATCATACAATTTTACATAATGAATTTTCTACAGTTAAGAATTCAAGACCAAGCACTTCCAACTCTAGCGCTGATTTTAGCTTAGAAAAACAAGAAATTGTTAAAACGTCAACATCATCTACACCAACTAGTAATTGTGTAAGTACAAACCATTTAAACATGAAATCAAGTAAATTGAATCCAGCGCTGCTAGCAACTGTAAAAGTTAGAATAAAAACTAAAACTGGTGACATAAACGTTAAAGCACTAGTAGACCAAGGATCTCAAGTGTCTTTTATTTCAGAAGAATTATGTCAGATATTATCGTTACAAGGCAATAAAACCAATATTGAAGTATCAGGTATTGGAGGTAAAAGAGCTATTACAGTAAAGAAATCGGTTAATTTTTATATTAGATCAAACTATGATCATGATTTTGCATTGAATTTAACAGCTTTAGTAGTTCCATCTGTTTCGTCATATATTCCTTATAATTTGCTTCAAGTTAATCTTCCAGATCTTTCTGATTTTCATCTAGCAGATCCACAGTTTATGGTTGCTGAAAAAATTGATATTCTCCTTGGTAATGACGTCTATGGTGAGCTACTTTTGGCTGGAATGAAGAAGTTTAAAAACAGTTTTTTATTACAAGAAACGTATTTTGGCTAGATGATATCCGGACCTATTTGTCAAATGAAGGACAATGTAAACATTTCAGTTAATTTAAGCACATTGGATGAACAACTACGCCTTTTCTGGGAGCAAGAAGAACTAACAGAGTGTAAACCTCAAATGAAAGGTGAACAGCTTTGTGAAAAATTATTTCTTGAAACTCATAGTCGAGATGAGACTGGAAGATACACAGTACATCTTCCTTTCAAGAGAATTCTACATGGTCAATCGTTACCTTCATTCTCTTATACCGATTACAACGCTCTTAAAAGACTTAAACAGCTTGAATCTTCATTCAAGGTTAGACCCCAATTTGCTGAAAAATATAGGGAGTTTATCGAAGAATACGAATCATTAACACATATGGTTAATTTAGGTGAGTACCCTCAATCAGTACCAGCGAATGCTTTTTTTCTTCCACACCATGGGGTATTTAGAGAAAGTAGTACCACAACGAAACTACGTGTTGTTTTTGACGGGAGTAATCGGAAACCTCCTCAAACTTCTCTTAATGAAGAACTCCATGCTGGACCTGCCTTGCAAAATGATTTATCAGCAACTATTTTAAAATGGAGAAAGCATCGTATAGCATTTACTGCCGATTTAGAAAAAATGTTCCGCCAAATAAATATATATAAATATATTTATGAGGTCTATGAGCAGCATGATGCAAGAAATAGTACGCATGCAATCTATGATGTTGCAGGCGGTACTAAACAAACCATGAACTGTTTAAAAATATGTTTCTGGAACGCAAACGGCTTACGCCAACATAAAAATGAACTTGAATACTTCCTCAAGAACCAACAAATTGATGTCATGCTGATTTCCGAGACACACTTAACAACAAATAGCCTTTTTAAAATCAATGGCTATATTTTATATGACACTAAGGACCCCCGTGGAAGAGCATGTGGAGGCTCGGCAATACTTATTAAGGCCCGAATCAAACATTATTTACTGCGTGATTTTTGTGAGAATTGCCTCCAAGCAACAAATATCTGTCTTGAAGAATTTCATCAAAGCTTAGTTATTTCTTCGATTTATTCACCTCCTAGATTTCAAATTTCGGAAAGTCAGTATAGCGACTTCTACAAATCACTAGGTCCCTGTTTCATAGCATCAGGTGACTACAACGCTAAACATACGTTTTGGGGATCACGCCTAATAACTCCAAAAGGTCGTATTTTGTTTGACACAATTTCAAAAATGCGTCTGAATGTTATATCGAGTGGACAACCCACCTATTGGCCTACTGATCGACAAAAAATACCTGATGTTATTGATTTTGGCGTGTTTAAGGGTATTCCGAGAGAAATGATTAAAGCTGAAGCGTCGCTTGAATTATCCTCAGATCATTCACCCACTATCGTCTATATATGGGACAAACAAAACATCATACCACCAACGACTAGCACAAGCATTAATTGGTCGAAATATAGAAAGTATCTTAGTACTCATTGTTCGGAAAACATCCCGCTAAGAACACCTAAAGACGTAGAGCGGAGTCTTATTGATTTTGACCAAAACCTCAAATCAGCTGCCCAACATTCAACAATAACCCGACAATTAGTTAGATACAATCTAATTTATTCTGCAGATATCGAACGACTCTTGGCTGAAAAAAGAAAAATTCGTAGAGAATGGCAATTACAGAGATCTCCTCAACTCAAAAGCAGACTTAAGGAATGCACGAACCGGCTAAGAGACATGCTGGAATCTAGAAGAGTAGCATCCCTGAAAAATTATTTGGGAGACCTAGACGCAACTCCTCAATCAGATTATTCATTATGGCGTGCTTGTAGAACTCTTAAAAGGCCAGTCTTACGTAAGCCTCCCTTGCGAACTACATCTGGAGGCTGGGCAAGGAGTGATTCCGAAAAGGGCAATTTATTTGTTGGACATTTGAAAAGGGTTTTTACCCCGAATATATCGACTGATATAGTTGAGTTGCCAATTGTCGAGGCTAGTGCTGCAATACCGATAAGATTTGAATTTGGTGATATTGAAAAGGCAATAACGGATTTAAACACCAAAAAAGCCCCTGGCGTTGACAAAACCAGTAACAAGATGTTATTTGAATTGCCCCGTATAGCGCGCAGAATCGTTCTTTTTATTTTTAATGCCATTTTACGTCTTGAGTACTTCCCCACAGAGTAGAAGGTATCCTTGGTTACCATGATTCCTAAACCAGGAAAAGACCACACAAAAATTGAATCATACAGACCTATAAGCCTTTTGTCAAATATGTCAAAGCTGTTTGAGAGGATCTTAATAACTAAGCTTAACATTATTCTAAGCGACAAAGGATGTATTCCAAACCATCAATTCGGTTTCAGGAAAAAACATAGTACGATCGAACAAACTCACAGGTTAGTCAATGTTGTTAAGAAGACATTTGAAGAGAGAAAATACTGCTCTGCGCTTTTTATCGACGTTTCTCAAGCATTCGATAAGGTATGGCATGAAGGCCTAATATACAAGCTAAAACTGAATTTGCCCATAAACCTATATAAGCTGCTAGATAGTTATTTAACCGAACGAAAATTTATTGTGAAAGAAGGAGATTTTTTTAGCTCACCCCAGCCAATCGAAGCCGGAGTTCCCCAAGGTAGTATATTGGGGCCCTTTTTATACTTATTGTATACTTCAGACATGCCAACTAGTAACCGAGTTCACACATCGACATTTGCTGACGACACAGCTTTTTTGAGCATTCACGAAAGACCCGAAGTAGCATCACGATATTTACAAGACCACATATCCAATTTAGAAAAATGGTTGAAGAAATGGAGAATAAAAGTGAATGAACAAAAATGTACTCACATAACTTTCACACTGCGTAGAGAATCTTGCCCCCCTATTCGGATAAATAACCAAACGATACCCCAGCTTTCAGACGTCAAATATCTCGGCATACATCTTGACCGGCGCCTTACATGGAAACGGCACATTGAAACAAAGTTAACACAAATGAAGTTAAAAGCAGTCCAACTAAACTGGCTTATTGGCAGAAATTCTACTCTAGCTTTAGATTGCAAACTTTTATTATACAAGTCAATTCTAAAACCAATACGGTGTTATGGAATTCAATTATGGGGCACTGCCTCAGCTACCAACGTAGAAAAAATTCAAAGGCGCCAAAACAAGATTCTTCGTATAATTACATCTGCTCCTTGGTATATAAAAAACTCGAACATCCATAAAGATCTAAACGTGCCAACAGTTAAAGCGGAAATAGCAAAACTTGCCATAAGTTATTTAAAGAAGCTTGAAACTCATCCTAATCCACTGGCCCGTAACATACTAAATGAACCTGGTTACATTCGACTAAGAAGGAGGGACACTGCTTCTCTCATCCGTACATCAGAGGGATAACCCGCAAATTACAGTAACCGTGAAACATACATTTTTTTTGTCCAGTACTGGTTGGACTTAACATGTATATTCTTATTTTTAGACTTAAGATATGAGTAATTATTGATAGTTCAATTATGTTGAAGATACAATAAATAAAAAATTGCAAAAAAAAAAAAAATATATGCAAGGAACATCAACATTTTCAATGCATCCTATGGAAGAATAAATCAAACAAAATCTGTGTATACTCCCTTAAAACCGTTACTTACGGAACAACGTCGGCTCCTTATGTAGCAATAAGAGTATTACAACAACTTTCGTTTGATGAGCAGAAACGCTATCCATTAGCTAGTAAAATACTTCGCAACGACACTTACGTTGATGACGTTATTTCGGGAGCGGATAATTTTGATGAAGCCCTGAAATTGCAAAGACAGTTGTGCTCTCTTTTAAAATCCGGTGGATTTCGATTACGAAAGTGGAATTCTAATTCTACAGAACTGCTTCAATGCATAACAGAGGAAGATCGGAAAAGAGAGATTTATTTTCAATAAACGAAAAGAATTCCTCAAAAGCACTTGGCATCTACTGGAATACAACAAATGACTATTTCTTTTTCGTAATTAATTTTAAATTTTCTGAAATCGTTACTAAACGCAGTTTACTTTCAGAGGCAGCTAAGTTGTTCGATCCATTAGGATGGCTTTCCCCTACTATAATTATAGCTAAAATTACTTTTCAAGAACTTTGGAAAATCAAAATTGACTGGAAAGATACTCTTCCAGAGGAAATTAGTCGAAGATGGATTAATTTTAGAACAAAACTCAAACAATTGGAAAATGTCAAAATACCTAGATATACTGCTTTAGACGAGCCTTTATTAGTATTGCCGACCCTCGCGATGCTCTATTACGAGGGTCTTTAGTATGGTAAAATATGTTAAGTGGGCCTCCGAAATCACCATGATATCAATTTGTTGATTTATAAGGAAATACTCTAGTTCATTTTTACGTTGGCGTATTCCGTTAGCGTTCCAGAAACATTTTTTTAAATAGTTGATGGCCTGGAAAGTACGGCCTGCAACATCACAGATTGCGTGCATACCATTTCTTGCAGCATGCTGCTCATAGAGCTCATACAACTGTTAACAGAAAGACTTTTTCTTTAGGTTCCAATCAGTGTTGGGATTTGTGGTACAATTTTACCAAATTTGGTACAATCGACACATCACTGGAACACTTAATGCTTTTTTGGTACAATTTCATATAAAATTTATTCAAAATAATTTTTATTTATTTTAACATTTCTAACTTCATAGTTCTCCAACCCTGTCGAAATTGCAACATTCTTCATTTATGTTCAGGATTATTATTATTTACTTTGCTAAACCTATTATGTATTAGAGATAGGTTATTTGGTTACTCTTTTGCATCGCCTTAATCAGTTTTCGGCAATATTCGACTGATATATTTTTTCATTCTTTCTGATGGGAAATCGTAAGGTCTTTTTGTTCTTCCAAATAGCTCCAGGCATACTTAATCGGCTGAGGTTTCAAGCACTTGATTGTAATTGTAGTGTAGCCAGATCCTAACATTGCGCAGTGTAAAGGGCCAACTGTAAAGGGCTGGTTCGATTGATCCGAAATTTGAAATTGGCATAGCGGAAGAGTGTCTGAGTTTAAGTTTTAAAGCTAGGGATCATTCACTTACCAGTAGTGGCGCGATGTGGCCTTAAAATTGAGAACATCACACCCTCAAATTTGTTTGTGGCTCGGCATTTTTTCAATTTTTTTAGATTTTTCAAAATTTTACATCGTTTTAAGATCTATTTAGTTTTTTTCGTTGAGTTAGCAACTAGATGATTTCCAATATATTTTAGCCTAAAAAAGGTCATTAATCTTTTTTAATAAAAGAAATTCTTAATTGATGATCCTAGTAGAATATGGAGGTGATTCACTTTGATCTATTTTACACCGAAAAGGGATCAGAAAATGAAGACTGCTGTAAAAAAGCCATATATATATTTCCAATTATCTCTGAAAGTATTTCATGAACTCTTGTCCATATGTGGGTTTTATTTACAAAACCCTTTTTATTAGATAATAATATTCTGAATATAAATATGTAATACAATTTTAAAATTTCTGGGGGGGGTGTGAAACAGCCACGTGGGAGGAGGCATTGCACCCTCCAGAATGGCGTTTCTATTCCAATGCTTATTACATAAAATACTTAAGTAATAATACCGTTAAAAAAAAATATAAAGAATAGTAAAAACAATGCTGTTGTTTTGTAAAAACAAGTTTTATTCTTTGTGTTTTGTTTCACATAATATTGGTATTTGATTTCTGCGAGCTCAAATACGAGTTTTAGTTTGTGCGTTGATAGGTGCGGTCGCGATTTTTTTTAAGCTCGCATTAACAAAAAACAAAACATACATTGTGTGAATAATTTAAAAAAAAAAACAAAAAACAAACCTGTTTTAATACAACAACAAAGTTGTTTGTAAAATTTTTTTTTTCTTTTCTTTTTCTTTCTTCTTATTTTATACAACGGCATATTGAATTGCTATTTTAAAAAGAAAACAAATACAAAAAAGGCTAATGAGCCTGTTTGGGATTTTCCCCAAATAAAACTATAAAGATGGCACTTATTGTCTACTCTGGAAAAGTTTTAAGTTCCACAAATATTAAATAAATTGTTTTCATATTTTTCTTTAAATTGTCATTTGTGTATCGGAATGTAAAACGGTATTGTTTTTTTATGCACAAACAACCAAACTTACAACCAACTAAATGTAACAACAACCAATAGATCATCGTTGTTATAAAAAGAGTTTTGTAACAAGAAATTGAAATGATTTGTTCATAGTCAATCATAAGAAGTGATCATTTGCACTCAAATAGAGAATTTATAACTAAAATCTAAATAAAATAAACTGAATTCTTATACAAATTGTTTTATTTTTGTGCCACTTCCAATTATGAAGATAATATAATTTTGATTAAACAAACAATTCTCCTACATAAAATTGGTGCCGAAACCCGGGATAATTTCATGTGCTGAAAGAAATCCCTTTTCATTTTCTTCAAAAACTTACTGCCGTCGTGCTACGGTGTATCAAAACTTCGTTGCGTCGAATCTTAAACTGGACATTTCGCAAAATGGAATCAATTGCATCGGTAATTGAGGAGCAGAAAAAACTTCGAACCCATATTGAACGAATGGAGACAACTTTTAATAACAAACCGAAGGATAGCATAACTAGAGGTTATGTACAAACGATACTGGAAGATCTGGAGATGACATTTAAAACTTTCAAAGATGGTCATGAACAAATATTGGATACTGTTCGAGAAAGCTCAATAAATGAACATGATGTACCCTATTTAAGTACCGAAGTGTTTTATACGTATTATGACACTTTTATTTCTTTTAAAACAAATCTACTTGATTTAATTTTTGAATTTAATTCCCCACAGACTCCAACCGTCCATGCAAGTACCTTTACTGCTTCATCGAGCCGAACGGAAACATTAAGTGCTGGCGCAAGGTTGCCCAAAATTGATCTTCCCAAATTTACCGGAGATTATTTGGAGTGGATTTCTTATCGAGACATGTTTCTGTCACTCGTCCATTACAATAATTCTCTTTCCAACGTACAAAAATATTTTTATTTAAAAGGATCCTGCATTGGAACTCCATTGAGTTTGGTAAATGAATATCCTGCTGCGGATGCTAGCTATGACTTAGCCTGGGAGGCATTAGAAAGGAGATTTCATAATGAAAGGAAGCTTGTGGAGCAAATTCTTAAGAAGTTATTTTCCATACCATCATCAAACGGCTCATATCAGAGCATAAAAGAATTACTAGATTCAACCAGAAATTGCTTAGCTCAATTAAAATCATTAAACATTGACATCACCACATGGGACCCTATATTAATTTATATCACGTCACAAAAAGTGGACACACAAAACCGCAAGGAATGGGAACAGTCGTTGAAAAGTAGCACGACAATACCGCCCACTACTGATATGCTTTCTTTCTTAGAATCTATTTTTAGAGCATTAGAATCTGTTGACGAAATTTCTCCATCTTATTTTTCTAAATCTATTGAAAAAAAAATCCACAGAAACACGTCGTAAGCCAATGCGTACCATTCGATCACACACTGCATCCGCACTGATAAATGATGACTGCCCTTGCTGCAATAAACGTCACCCGTTATACAAGTGTTTTAAATTTTCTACGTTATCATCTGAGCAAAAGAAAAATATTATCAACCAGCAACATTTGTGTAGAAATTGCCTCCGCACTGGACATATGCAATTTGCTTGTAAGCTAAACACGAAGTGCCAACTTTGTAGTGAACCTCATCATACAATTTTACATAATGAATTTTCTACAGTTAAGAATTCAAGACCAAGCACTTCCAACTCTAGCGCTGATTTTAGCTTAGAAAAACAAGAAATTGTTAAAACGTCAACATCATCTACACCAACTAGTAATTGTGTAAGTACAAACCATTTAAACATGAAATCAAGTAAATTGAATCCAGCGCTGCTAGCAACTGTAAAAGTTAGAATAAAAACTAAAACTGGTGACATAAACGTTAAAGCACTAGTAGACCAAGGATCTCAAGTGTCTTTTATTTCAGAAGAATTATGTCAGATATTATCGTTACAAGGCAATAAAACCAATATTAAAGTATCAGGTATTGGAGGTAAAAGAGCTATTACAGTAAAGAAATCGGTTAATTTTTATATTAGATCAAACTATGATCATGATTTTGCATTGAATTTAACAGCTTTAGTAGTTCCATCTGTTTCGTCATATATTCCTTATAAATTGCTTCAAGTTAATCTTCCAGATCTTTCTGATTTTCATCTAGCAGATCCACAGTTTATGGTTGCTGAAAAAATTGATATTCTCCTTGGTAATGACGTCTATGGTGAGCTACTTTTGGCTGGAATGAAGAAGTTTAAAAACAGTTTTTTATTACAAGAAACGTATTTTGGCTAGATGATATCCGGACCTATTTGTCAAATGAAGGACAATGTAAACATTTCAGTTAATTTAAGCACATTGGATGAACAACTACGCCTTTTCTGGGAGCAAGAAGAACTAACAGAGTGTAAACCTCAAATGAAAGATGAACAGCTTTGTGAAAAATTATTTCTTGAAACTCATAGTCGAGATGAGACTGGAAGATACACAGTACATCTTCCTTTCAAGAGAATTCTACATGGTCAATCGTTACCTTCATTCTCTTATACCGATTACAACGCTCTTAAAAGACTTAAACAGCTTGAATCTTCATTCAAGGTTAGACCCCAATTTGCTGAAAAATATAGGGAGTTTATCGAAGAATACGAATCATTAACACATATGGTTAATTTAGGTGAGTACCCTCAATCAGTACCAGCGAATGCTTTTTTTCTTCCACACCATGGGGTATTTAGAGAAAGTAGTACCACAACGAAACTACGTGTTGTTTTTGACGGGAGTAATCGGAAACCTCCTCAAACTTCTCTTAATGAAGAACTCCATGCTGGACCTGCCTTGCAAAATGATTTATCAGCAACTATTTTAAAATGGAGAAAGCATCGTATAGCATTTACTGCCGATTTAGAAAAAATGTTCCGCCAAATAAATATATATAAATATATTTATGAGGTCTATGAGCAGCATGATGCAAGAAATAGTACGCATGCAATCTATGATGTTGCAGGCGGTACTAAACAAACCATGAACTGTTTAAAAATATGTTTCTGGAACGCAAACGGCTTACGCCAACATAAAAATGAACTTGAATACTTCCTCAAGAACCAACAAATTGATGTCATGCTGATTTCCGAGACACACTTAACAACAAATAGCCTTTTTAAAATCAATGGCTATATTTTATATGACACTAAGGACCCCCGTGGAAGAGCATGTGGAGGCTCGGCAATACTTATTAAGGCCCGAATCAAACATTATTTACTGCGTGATTTTTGTGAGAATTGCCTCCAAGCAACAAATATCTGTCTTGAAGAATTTCATCAAAGCTTAGTTATTTCTTCGATTTATTCACCTCCTAGATTTCAAATTTCGGAAAGTCAGTATAGCGACTTCTACAAATCACTAGGTCCCTGTTTCATAGCATCAGGTGACTACAACGCTAAACATACGTTTTGGGGATCACGCCTAATAACTCCAAAAGGTCGTATTTTGTTTGACACAATTTCAAAAATGCGTCTGAATGTTATATCGAGTGGACAACCCACCTATTGGCCTACTGATCGACAAAAAATACCTGATGTTATTGATTTTGGCGTGTTTAAGGGTATTCCGAGAGAAATGATTAAAGCTGAAGCGTCGCTTGAATTATCCTCAGATCATTCACCCACTATCGTCTATATATGGGACAAACAAAACATCATACCACCAACGACTAGCACAAGCATTAATTGGTCGAAATATAGAAAGTATCTTAGTACTCATTGTTCGGAAAACATCCCGCTAAGAACACCTAAAGACGTAGAGCGGAGTCTTATTGATTTTGACCAAAACCTCAAATCAGCTGCCCAACATTCAACAATAACCCGACAATTAGTTAGATACAATCTAATTTATTCTGCAGATATCGAACGACTCTTGGCTGAAAAAAGAAAAATTCGTAGAGAATGGCAATTACAGAGATCTCCTCAACTCAAAAGCAGACTTAAGGAATGCACGAACCGGCTAAGAGACATGCTGGAATCTAGAAGAGTAGCATCCCTGAAAAATTATTTGGGAGACCTAGACGCAACTCCTCAATCAGATTATTCATTATGGCGTGCTTGTAGAACTCTTAAAAGGCCAGTCTTACGTAAGCCTCCCTTGCGAACTACATCTGGAGGCTGGGCAAGGAGTGATTCCGAAAAGGGCAATTTATTTGTTGGACATTTGAAAAGGGTTTTTACCCCGAATATATCGACTGATATAGTTGAGTTGCCAATTGTCGAGGCTAGTGCTGCAATACCGATAAGATTTGAATTTGGTGATATTGAAAAGGCAATAACGGATTTAAACACCAAAAAAGCCCCTGGCGTTGACAAAACCAGTAACAAGATGTTATTTGAATTGCCCCGTATAGCGCGCAGAATCGTTCTTTTTATTTTTAATGCCATTTTACGTCTTGAGTACTTCCCCACAGAGTGGAAGGTATCCTTGGTTACCATGATTCCTAAACCAGGAAAAGACCACACAAAAATTGAATCATACAGACCTATAAGCCTTTTGTCAAATATGTCAAAGCTGTTTGAGAGGATCTTAATAACTAAGCTTAACATTATTCTAAGCGACAAAGGATGTATTCCAAACCATCAATTCGGTTTCAGGAAAAAACATAGTACGATCGAACAAACTCACAGGTTAGTCAATGTTGTTAAGAAGACATTTGAAGAGAGAAAATACTGCTCTGCGCTTTTTATCGACGTTTCTCAAGCATTCGATAAGGTATGGCATGAAGGCCTAATATACAAGCTAAAACTGAATTTGCCCATAAACCTATATAAGCTGCTAGATAGTTATTTAACCGAACGAAAATTTATTGTGAAAGAAGGAGATTTTTTTAGCTCACCCCAGCCAATCGAAGCCGGAGTTCCCCAAGGTAGTATATTGGGGCCCTTTTTATACTTATTGTATACTTCAGACATGCCAACTAGTAGCCGAGTTCACACATCGACATTTGCTGACGACACAGCTTTTTTGAGCATTCACGAAAGACCCGAAGTAGCATCACGATATTTACAAGACCACATATCCAATTTAGAAAAATGGTTGAAGAAATGGAGAATAAAAGTGAATGAACAAAAATGTACTCACATAACTTTCACACTGCGTAGAGAATCTTGCCCCCCTATTCGGATAAATAACCAAACGATACCCCAGCTTTCAGACGTCAAATATCTCGGCATACATCTTGACCGGCGCCTTACATGGAAACGGCACATTGAAACAAAGTTAACACAAATGAAGTTAAAAGCAGTCCAACTAAACTGGCTTATTGGCAGAAATTCTACTCTAGCTTTAGATTGCAAACTTTTATTATACAAGTCAATTCTAAAACCAATACGGTGTTATGGAATTCAATTATGGGGCACTGCCTCAGCTACCAACGTAGAAAAAATTCAAAGGCGCCAAAACAAGATTCTTCGTATAATTACATCTGCTCCTTGGTATATAAAAAACTCGAACATCCATAAAGATCTAAACGTGCCAACAGTTAAAGCGGAAATAGCGAAACTTGCCATAAGTTATTTAAAGAAGCTTGAAACTCATCCTAATCCACTGGCCCGTAACATACTAAATGAACCTGGTTACATTCGACTAAGAAGGAGGGACACTGCTTCTCTCATCCGTACATCAGAGGGATAACCCGCAAATTACAGTAACCGTGAAACATACATTTTTTTTGTCCAGTACTGGTTGGACTTAACATGTATATTCTTATTTTTAGACTTAAGATATGAGTAATTATTGATAGTTCAATTATGTTGAAGATACAATAAATAAAAAATTGCAAAAAAAAAAATATATGCAAGGAACATCAACATTTTCAATGCATCCTATGGAAGAATAAATCAAACAAAATCTGTGTATACTCCCTTAAAACCGTTACTTACGGAACAACGTCGGCTCCTTATGTAGCAATAAGAGTATTACAACAACTTTCGTTTGATGAGCAGAAACGCTATCCATTAGCTAGTAAAATACTTCGCAACGACACTTACGTTGATGACGTTATTTCGGGAGCGGATAATTTTGATGAAGCCCTGAAATTGCAAAGACAGTTGTGCTCTCTTTTAAAATCCGGTGGATTTCGATTACGAAAGTGGAATTCTAATTCTACAGAACTGCTTCAATGCATAACAGAGGAAGATCGTGAAAAGAGAGATTTATTTTCAATAAACGAAAAGAATTCCTCAAAAGCACTTGGCATCTACTGGAATACAACAAATGACTATTTCTTTTTCGTAATTAATTTTAAATTTTCTGAAATCGTTACTAAACGCAGTTTACTTTCAGAGGCAGCTAAGTTGTTCGATCCATTAGGATGGCTTTCCCCTACTATAATTATAGCTAAAATTACTTTTCAAGAACTTTGGAAAATCAAAATTGACTGGAAAGATACTCTTCCAGAGGAAATTAGTCGAAGATGGATTAATTTTAGAACAAAACTCAAACAATTGGAAAATGTCAAAATACCTAGATGGTTACCGTGGATGGCTACACGGCGGCAAGCAGTTCCATCGAACTCCACGCTTTTAGTGATGCATCAAAATTGGCTTATGCAGCAGCAGTATATGCTCGTGTAATACAAGCAAATGGTACTACAGCTGTTCATTTATTACAGGCAAAAACAAAAGTTGCCCCTTTAAAAGTAGAAACTATTCCCAGACTGGAATTAAGCGCTGCTACACTATTGGTAAAATTAGTCACGTCAATAAAAACCAATGCAGATTTTAATATAAGTAACATCGCTTATTGGACGGATAGTACAATCGTACTTGCATGGATTAAAAATTACTCTGCGAGGTTGGAAGTCTACGTCGCAAATCGAGTAGAAATTATACAAAGGCTTTCGAACACTAACGATTGGAGATACGTTCCATCCAGTGATAATCCGGCAGATTGTGCATCTAGGGGATTGCAACCTGAGCAGCTAATTGATAATAAAAATTGGTTTAACGGGCCCCCATGGCTACAGACAGCTCCTGAAACTTGGCCTGATTACCCAACGACTTGTACTTCTATATCTCCAAAGATAAACACTAATAACGTCATTTCAAATTCTTCGATTATTTTACAATATCCAGATATTACAACAAAATTTTCTAAATGGTCAACCACTATACGCGTGACATTATATATCATTAGATTTGTCAATAACCTTAGACAGTCATTGGCAAAAAAGGAAAAAGAATATGGATTTCTTAAAACTTATGAGCTTGAACATGCTCGCCTTCAACTCATCAAATTAACTCAAGCTGTATCGTTTCATGAAGATATTCGCTCTTTAAAATCTGGCAAGCCGCTTCCTGCTAATAGTAGAATTGAAAAACTCTCCCCGTTTTTAGATGAAAAGGGTATTCTAAGAGTTGGTGGTCGTATTTCAAATGCTGATTATCCATTTCAAATAAAACATCCCATTTTATTATCTAAGCAAAATCCGCTTTCTTTACTTATATTTTCAGACGCACATCAAAAAACACTGCACGGCAGCCTACAGTTAATGCAATCATACATTTCTCGACACTTCTGGATATTATCAGCACGGCAATTAGCTAAAGTAGTGCAACGTAAGTGCATCGTTTGCTTCAAATATAAAGCTAAAGCTTGCCAACAACTAATGGGAAACCTACCGGCCGTTCGGTTGCAACCAACCCGACCTTTTAAGCATAGCGGACTGGACTATGCAGGACCTATCTCAATCAAATTGTCATCATTACGAACCTCAGCGACATCTAAGGCTTATATTTGTCTTTTTATTTGTATGTGTACTAAAGCCTTACATCTAGAAGCAGTATCAAGTTTAAACGAGGATGCATTCCTAGCGGCTTTTCGCAGATTCTCTTCAAGAAGAGGTTTATGTACGGATTTGTACTCAGATTGTGGTACAAACTTTGTAGGCGCTAGCAAGGCACTTCAAGTACTTTATCACAGAAACAAATTATCCCTTCCTGAACATCTTCAGGAAACTTTGGCTAACAAAGGCACTAAATGGCATTTTATACCTCCGGCTTCCCCACATTTTGGCGGCCTTTGGGAAGCTGGAGTAAAGTCCACCAAGCATCATTTACGCCGTATAATGAAAGATCGTTTACTCACTTTTGAGGAACTAAGTACCTTACTGGCACAAATCGAAAGCTGCCTCAATTCACGCCCGCTGTGTCCTATGTCAGCAGATCCAGCAGATAATAACGTTCTCACACCAGCGCATTTTCTAATTGGTGAGCCAACTAATTGTATTCCTGATGAAGATCTTCTGGATACCTCTATTGATCATCTGTCGCGCTGGAAAGTAATAGAATGTTTAAAACAACAATTTTGGAACCGATGGCACAAAGAGTTTATATGTCGTCTTCAGTCACGACCAAAATGGAATGAAATAAAACGAAATATCAAAGTTGGTGACATAGTACTTCTTCTTCACGAGAAGAGTGTTCCTGGTCAATGGCCGTTAGCAAAAGTGGAAAAGCTTCACCCAGGTGTAGATGGTTTAGTAAGAGTAGTAACATTGTACTGCAACAACAAATATCTTAAATGTCCTATCTCAAAGATATGTCTTCTACCTTCACTTAATACCTAATGCCATAACAAATTAATTGGCAAGAAATAATTAAAAACGAACGTTCTTGGTGGGGGAGAATGTTTGGGATTTTTCCCCAAACAAAACTATAAAGATGGCACTTATTGTCTACTCTGGAAAAGTTTTAAGTTCCACAAATATTAAATAAATTGTTTTCATATTTTTCTTTAAATTGTCATTTGTGTATCGGAATGTAAAACGGTATTGTTTTTTTTATGCACAAACAACCAAACTTACAACCAACTAAATGTAACAACAACCAACAGATCATCGTTGTTATAAAAAGAGTTTTGTAACAAGAAATTGAAATGATTTGTTCATAGTCAATCATAAGAAGTGATCATTTGCACTCAAATAGAGAATTTATAACTAAAACCTAAATAAAATAAACTGAATTCTTATACAAATTGTTTTATTTTTGTGCCACTTCCAATTATGAAGATAATATAATTTTGATTAGACAAACAATTCTCCTACAGAGCCTCTTTAATTTAAGCAACAAAAATGTTGGCAATGTTGAAATAAACTAGTGACAATAAATACCATGCCAGTTTTACGTGCACAATCTTGTTCCTCGCTGTTGTTATGCGATGACAATAAAATATATACAAACAAGTCGCCTTCTAAACACAGTGTTACCAGAACTAATATGGACGGCACCCAGGTCGTTCAAACCACCTCCAATTTATTTAAGGGAGAAAACTTCAGCGACTTAATAAAGAAGTTAATTTCAGTTATTGGTGAGAACACATTTTATGTAATTCCCATCAACTGTGGCAACATTGATGAAAAAAAAATACAATTTATTGATGAAAACAGTTATCGTAAAGTAGTAAAAGAGTTTGAAAGCTGCAAAAAGAACTTTTATACATACCAGCTGAAGAGTAGTAAAGCTCTACAGGTAGTTATAAAAGGTGTAGACTCATATGTTGATCCAGTCGAAATTAGAGATGGCCTCCAAAATCGGGATTTAAGGTAAAAAGTGTAGACAATCTCAGAAATCGAGAACGTGTCCCTCAACCTCTATTTCGCGTCGAACTGGACCCTGGAGATATGAGATTGAAAAAGAACGAAAAGCACCCTATTTATAATTTGAGATATCTGTTGCACCGCATAATAAGCGTAGAGGAACCGCATAAGCGGTCAGGACCCGTTCAGTGTTTAAATAGCCAAGAATACGGCCATACAAGGGCTTACTGCAAGTTGCCTCCGGTTTGCGTTGTGTGTGGAGGGCTTCATTGTTCCGCCCAATGCGACAACCAAAGGATGACTCGAAGATTAAAAAATGTAGCACTTGTGGAGGAAATCACACTGCTAACTACAGAGGCTGTCCAGTATTTTCTATGGTAAGGAAGTCAACTTAGAAGTCAAATACTCCCGCTAGGCAGCCACAATATCAAGCAAATGCTCATTACCCTCAGTTAGCTCAACCAACAACCGAACATGTTTCATACGCGGCTATGTTCAAATCCAATCATATTTCAGCACACAAAGTGACCCCGACAACCAATTCTACTCCAAATTTGCACCCAGAACATAAAGAACAAACACCATCTGGTAACTACAATCGTCTCGAAGCAAGTATCGAGACATTAGTGCATTCGTTATACAGTTTTATGAGCTCTATGAGCAGCATGATGCAAGAAATGGTTCGCATGCAATCTATGATGTTGCAGGCTGTACTCAACAAACCATGAACTGTTTAAAAATATGTTTCTGGAAAGCAAACGGCTTACACCAACACAAAAATGAACTCGAGTACTTCTTGAAGAACCAACAAATTAATGTCATGATGCTTTCAGAGACTCATTTAACAACAAATAGCTTTTTTAAAATCAATGGCTATATGACACTAAAGACCCCCGTGGCAGAGCATGTGGTGGTTCAGCAATTCTAATAAAGGCTCGAATTAAACATAATTTACTGTGTGATTTTTGTTAGGACTATCTTCAAGCAACAAACATCTGTATTGAAGAATATCATCAAAACTTTGTTATTTCATCGATTTATTCACCTCCTAGATTTCAAATATCAGAGAGTAAATATAGCGACTGCTACAAATCACTAGGTCCCTGTTTCATAGCATCAACTACAACGCTTAACATACGATTTGGGGATCAAGACTTATTACTCCAAAAGGTCGTGTTTTATTTGACACTATTTCAAAAATGCGTCTGAATGTGATATCAAGTGGACAACCCACCTATTGGCCTACTGATCGACAAAAAATACCTGATGTTATTGATTTTGGCGTGACTAAAGGTATTTCGAGAGAAATGATTAAGATTGAAGCGTCACTCGAATTATCCTCAGATCATTCACCCACTATTGTCTATATATGGAACCAGCAAAATATCGTGTCGCCAACAACTTGCACAAGCATTAATTGGTTGAAATATAGAAAGTATCTCAGTACTCATTGTTCGGAAAACATACCGCTAAGAACACCAGAAGATGTGGACCAGAGTCTAATTTATTTTGTTCACAACCTTAAATCAGCTGCCCTACATGCGACAAAAACCAGACAACCAGCTAGATACAATCAAATTTATTTTGTTGATGTCGAGCGGCTCTTAGCTGAAAAAAGAAAAATTAGAAGAGAGTGGCAAGCACACAGATCTCCTCAACTCAAATCTAGACTTAAAGATTGCAAGAAACGGCTAAGACAGCTGCTAGAATCTCGAAGAGTAGCATCTCTGAAAAATTACTTGGAAGACCTTGACGTAACTGCACAATCAGATTATTCATTATGGCGTACATGTAGGAACTTTAAAATATCGGTCATACAAAAACATCCCTCGCGAACTTCTTGTGGAGACTGGACAAGGGATGATACCGAAAAGGGCAATTTATTTGTTGGATATTTGAAGAAGGTTTTCACCCCAAATGTATGTACTGATATAGCTGAGTTGCCATCAGTAGAGACTAGTGCCGTAGTACCTCTAAAATTTGAATTTAGCGATATTCATAGGGCAATAACGGACTTAAATACCAAAAAAGCCCCTGGCGTTGATAAAACAAGTAACAATATGTTATTTGAGTTGTCCCATATAGGTCGCAGAAATATTATTTTTGTTTTTAATGCCATCTTACGTCTTGAGTACTTTCCCACAAAATGGAAGGTCTCTTTGATTACTATGATACCTAAACCAGGAAAAGACCACACAAAAGTAGAATTGTAATGTGACAGGATGAATGTCTTAAGAAAATGTGAGTGTAAATTCAGCCGGCAGAAGTTTGCCACTGGCTGGGCTATTGATTCTTGCCGTTCTTACTAGAAGTAAGAGCAAAAAATGAGGCTTATTGAAATAAAACTAAGGCTGTTGCCTGTTTAGCTAATATATCAAAAGTCTAATTTATTCATTTTAATTTTCTTCTTATATACTACTTATGAAAATAAATCTTAACCTTTCTAGCTTATTTTAACTTATCGTAGTTTTCTATTTTATTCATTTAATATCATAGTGAGTTGTATTAATATTTGTTTGTGACCAATCACAATCTTCCATATTTGAAATGCACTCAATTTTATTTAAGTCACTCAAATATATGCATTGCAACATGTATAGAACAATAAGTGTTAGTATTGATATTTGATCACTTATTGGTTCTATACGTTGTGCATGCATGGTCGACTTGTGTGGTACACTACACCCTCGCCCTTAAGAGAAAAATTATCAAATTGATTTTTATATTATTTTCATGATACTAAATAAAGAAAATTAATTTGGTAATTTTTATGCATAGAGAAAAATGAAGTAATATTAAATCTTAAAATAGGTTTACATTTTAAATTATTTATATTTAAGTATTTAAGATTTAAGTCTTATATATTTAAAGTTGCTTATATAATAATTATAATATTTAGATTTTGTTGTTAAAATTGTTATATATTTAATTTGATATTGTATTATACTTCTTTAAATTATTGTTGTGTATTTCTTTTTTTGTTCCATTATAGTCTATTGTACTATTAACACCATTTCTATTAATTATTTTAAATGGTCCCTTATAAGGACTTTGGTGTTTTTTCCTATTTTCTACCTTTACTAAAACTAGATCTCCTACTTCTAAAATCAATTTATTAACATTGTTGTTATTCAAGATTCTTTTTTGTTTTGCTCTTATTAATAACTCTTTTGCTTTGTTTAAGGCAAATTGTAATTTGACTCGTAATTCTTGAACGTAGTCGTCATAATTGTAAATCTTTTCTTTATTATTTATTATGTCAGATGGCATGTTTGGTAATTTTCCGTAAACTAATTCAAAGGGTGAATAGCCTGTATCTAGGTGTGGTGCCGTATTATACGCAAAAGTAAAATATGGAATCCACTTGTCCCATTCATGATTGTTTGCAGATGTTAACAAAAACTCATTTAGAACTCTATGATTTCTTTCAATTGATCCTAAGGTTTCATGGTGGTAGGGTGTAGAAAATGTTTGTTTGATGTCTAACAGTAAGCATATGTTTTTCATTAACTCATTCGTAAATTCTGTTCCTCTATCTGACTTAAGTACCTTAAACTGTCCGTATTTTAAAATAAATTGTTCAACTAATGTTTTGGCAGTTGTAAGAGCATCTTTGGTTGACATAGGATGCGCGATAACGAATTTAGTCAGTTCACACTGCATGGTTAGTATGTATCGGTATTCGTTTGAAATCCGAAGGGGTCCTACGGTGTCAATTGAAATCACTTCAAAACTGTTATTTGGTGTGTCTGTTTGTGTAAGTGGTTCTTTAATATGTTTTGTTTGTTTGTTTATACTACATTTGTCGCAATAAGTTACAAATTTCTTGACCATCTTGTTCATGTTTTTCCATATGTATCTTTGTTTTAGTTTTATCACCGTTTTTCTAATTCCTAAGTGGCCTGCGTGTGTGGTATTATGGAATTCATCAATTAATTTGTATTTTAGAATATCATCTGTTATTCTTTTTGGGGCATTGTATATTAATATTTTTAGTTGAGGACTTTTAACATTTGTATTTATTTTCTTGTAGGCTTCTTTTAATTCTTCTTTTGTATACTCTTTAAATATTTTATCATTATTCGGTACCGCTAATTCTTTAATATTTTCTTTATTCATTTTAGATATCAGTTTCTTCAGTATCGAATCTAGTTTCGCTGATTTATCACTGAATCTTGCTAGCTTATTTTCTTTATTATTTATATCCTTGGCATGTGATTTCTTCATGGAACTGGTTCCGAATGAATTTTCGTCACATCCTATGTGCACTATATTTTTCTTTATAATTATATCGATATCTTCTATATTTTCAACATTATTAAATTGCAATTGCTTCATATTCTTTATATCATTAATGGAGGTGCATTCCCATATTTGAAGTTGATCAGGCTCCTGAGAAGTACAGTTTTCCAATTTATTTTCTTCTGCGAGCGTTTTTTTTATTCTTTTATTTTCTTTGTTCCTACTTTTTGCCTCATTATTTATTTTTAATTTTTCTCTTTTATTTGCCTCGTTATTATTTGTTATTATTTTTCTTTTATTTGCCTCATTGATTTTATTTTTCATCGCCCTCGTTGTTATTAGTATTTTCTCTTCTTTTTCATCATTTTCTTGCGGTATCATTTGTTTCAACATCTCTGAATTAACTTCTATTCTAGAGAGTGCATCCGCATTTGTGTTCATCTTTCCTTTTTTGTAGACTATTGTAAAATCATAATCGCTTAAATCTAGTCTTATTCTTGTCATTTTAGATGATGGGTTCTTATGCGAGAACAGTGAGATTAACGGTCTATGGTCCGTTACTACTATGAATTTTCTACCGTACAAATATGGTCTAAAAATATTTATGCTCCAATGAATCGCTAAGAGCTCCTTCTCGATTACAGGTTTGTTTAAATCATGTTTCTGTAATGATTTGCTGGCATAAGAGATTGGTAAATCTTTCCCTATTTCGCCTTGGGACAAAACTGCTCCTAACGCGTAGTTTGAAGCGTCTGTCGTGAGAATGAACGGTTTATCAAAATTTGGATATTGTAACAATGGTGGATTCATTAGTTTGTCTTTGAGTTTTTCAAAAGCGTTTTGGCACTCGTCTGTCCATAGAAATTTTGTCTTTTTCTTTAGTAATGCGTTTAGATGTTTGGCAATTTCAGCAAAGTCAGGAATGAATTTACGATAATAGTTGCAGAATGCAACGAATCGTCTAACCTCGTCCGCGTTTTTTGGTATTGGATAATTTCTTATTACGTCATACTTTGCTGGGTCTGTCTTTACTCCGTCTTTTGTTATTAAGTGTCCTAAATAGATTACTTCTGGTCTTAAAAAACAACATTTCTTTGGGTTCAGTTTTAAGTTATATTTCTGAAGTCTGTCTAATACTTTAATTAAATTTTGGTTATGATGGTTCAAACTACAGCCGTATATGATTATATCGTCTACATAGAGAAATGCTTCTGATTCTAATCCTGATAATGCTATTGTAAGCATTCTTTGAAAACTATTTGAAGAAATTTTTAGTCCAAATGGGAGTCTTTTGAATTGATAGTGTCCTTGTGGTGTTGAAAAGGCTGTTAATTGTCTTGAGTCTTTTTCCAATTCAATTTGGTGGAAAGAGCTTGTCATGTCAAGTGTAGAAAACCATTTGGCTCTGCCTAATTTGTCCAAAATATCCTCTAATCTAGTTAGTGGAAATTTGTCATTGACGATTTTATCATTTAGCTTTCTAAAATCTACTACCAGTCTCCATTTTCTTTTGTCTTCAATATTTTTCTTTGGTACTAAAAGGAGTGGTGCATTATATGGGCTAACTGATGGTTCTATTATGTCGTCATTAAGCATTGTCTCAACCTGTTCATTTATTACGTCAGTGTGTGCATGTGGTAGTCTATAATTCTTTATGTAAACTGGTGTATTGTCTGAGGTTATGATTTTCTGTTTATAAAAATTGTTTACTGTTAATTTTTCATTCTCTAGTTGAAAAACATTTTGATATTTCCTAAAAATATTTATTAGTGTTTTGTTTGCGTAATCATCTTTTTCATTTAATTTTAGCTCTTTTAGTATTTCTTCAAAACGTTCGTCATTCTTAGTGTTTGTGTAATATAATATGTCATACATTTTAAGTGGGTCAGTTTGTAGTTGAATGCCTTGTAGAGTCACTGTGTCGCTCGTTGTGTTTAAAATTCTTAAATGCGTCATGCCGTTTTTTGGTGCTATTGAATTACTTAGAAAAATTCCGTCTTTTAATTCATTATTAAAAATTACACAATCTTCTGAAAGGTTTAATTTTACCGCTTGTATGATTTCTGTTCTTGGTGGAATTGTTATTTTTAATGTAGCGAATGGTTTGGTTTGCATTGGTAGAATTATAGTAGTATTATTTGTAAATAATGAAATGGTAAATGTTTCATAGTCAATTTTGCAAAGGTATTTCTTTAAGAAGTCTCTACCTATTATTCCGTCTGTTTCTATTGGAAAGTTTTGATACACCAGATGGAATTTGTGTGTGCATTCTTCGTCTGCTAATGATAGCTTAAGATCTGTGGTTCCTATTGAATTAATTTCTTCTGTAGTGATTCCTGTCAATTTGCATTTTTCTTCAGGTTTGAATTGTTCACCTATGAATTCTTCACGCATGCGACAAAGTGATATGTCGGCGCCCGTATCTACAAGAAATGTTAGTTGTGTGTTTTTGTATTTAGCGATTATGTAGTTTGTATTATTGTCTGATACTTTATGAATTTTTACTGTCGGCCATCCGGAATATTCGCGTATTCCGGGCCTATTTGGTTTCCCGAATCATGTATAGTGTTTATGTGTCTATTTGTATTCTGTCTATACTTGTTGTTTTGGTAATTTCTGTTGTGGCCAAAATTAATGTTTCTATTGTTGTTATTATTGTAGCTATTGTTCCTGTTATTGTTAAAATTGTTGGTTCTGCTGAAGTTATTGTTATTCCTATTATTATTATTGAAGCTATTATTCCTGTTATTGTTTTGCCTGCTTCCATTTCCTCTATAGGAATAGAATGAATTATAACGAATTTGTTCTCTTCTAAGATGTAGTATTGAATTTGGATTTAATTTTTGCTCGTTCTCTAATTCTAGTGCTAGCTCAAGAGCTTCTTGTGTTGTTGTTGGTCTTGCTGCGAACAATGTTGGCTTGTAGTTGTCATTTATACCCTTCTTAAAAGTGTCTAGCGCTAATTTATTATTGAATCTAATTATGACATTTTTTCTGCTACTGTAGCACCATTACCTAACTGCTCAATTCCTAATTCGTTCAGATTGTCTATGATGGCTATTATTTTCTCGTTATAGGTATTGATATTCATTTTTCCTTGATACAATACACATAATTTTGCTTGTAATTCAGGAATGGTTTTCGTGTTTTTGTATCTTTGTTTAAGGGAATTTTTTAGAGATTCGAAATCTTCTGGTTTTGTGTGGCTTCCTATCGCTGTTCTGACATTGGAAGTTAATTTGGCATGGTAAACATATTGTAGGAAATCGATTTTTGCTGTCTCCGACAGATTTTTGTTAATCAAATCTGCTGTTATGAGGAAACTTTCTAGTTCTATGTAATTGCCAGTGAATAGTGGGAGTGTTTTTGAAATGGTTTCTATATTGAATGTCGCCATCGTGTCCACTGCTGTTTGTTCTCTACAACTTCCTAATAAAATTTCCTTAACTTTTTTATAGACTGTGTTAAATTCTAATTTTAATGCTATTATTGATTCAGTTTCTTTGTGTTCTGCTATTATTATTTGAAATTTCTCTTTTATATCATAAATTTGTTTTAATTTGTCTAGTATTGTTTGCTCTCTATACGTCCTTCCTGGACTTTTCTTTAAGTTTCTTAGAATTTCTTTTAATGTTAAAATATTTTCTTCCATTTTTATGTAATGGGTGTAAAAAAAATTTATTATTTCTTAATTAAAACGTTTTTATTATTTTAATTCCTTTTTATAAAATTTTATACATTTGTTATATTATTATAGTGGTGTCTTTGTTTAATGGCTTTACAAATAACTTTTATTATATAAATAATTGCTATTGTTATTATAGCTATAAGTGATATGGTTTCTATGTGGTCCATATTGTTTTTATTTTGCCCGCTGTTGTTGGTAAAAGTGGTGCGCATTGCTTCTACTAACTCCTTGTTGTCTTCTTCTTCCCTTGATTTGCCTACTTCGTATCCCGCTATCAATATCGGAATTGACGCTATTATTTTCTTCCACCATGACATGTTTTTGTATTCTTCTTGTTCCTTTTGCCGTGTTTTTTGTGTATTACTTCCTTGATTTCAGCTATTCTGCTCCAAGTTTCTTGGGCTCTGTCCCAGGTCGGTGGTGGATCCGTTTGCTTGATTATTCGCAATAAATCGGATAATTCTCTTTTTAGCTTCGTCAATTGGCCTCCTCTCTTTTTCTTGGCTATGGTTACGTCTACCTTGGGGATGGTAGTTAGCCGTTCCTCTTGGTTTCTTGCCTGACGTTTCTTATACTCTTCTATTGAGAGTCGTTTGTAGTATTGTGGTGGAGTTTGTTGCGGTACCAACGCTTCTGGGATGCCGTGATTGCTCATCAATCAGAATCAATTGGCAGGATTCGTTAGGAAGGTAATGTTCAAGAGAAAAAAAAATGGTAGGATTGTTATGTCTGTGGGGGCAGGATCGTTAGGTCCGTGTGGGCAGGATCGTTAGGTCCGTGTGGGGGCAGGATCGCCATGTAATGTGACAGGATGAATGTCTAAAGAAAATGTGAGTGTAAATTCAGCCGGCAGAAGTTTGCCACTGGCTGGGCTATTGATTCTTGCCGTTCTTACTAGAAGTAAGAGCAAAAAATGAGGCTTATTGAAATAAAACTAAGGCTGTTGCCTGTTTAGCTAATATATCAAAAGTCTAATTTATTCATTTTAATTTTCTTCTTATATACTACTTATGAAAATAAATCTTAACCTTTCTAGCTTATTTTAACTTATCGTAGTTTTCTATTTTATTCATTTAATATCATAGTGAGTTGTATTAATATTTGTTTGTGACCAATCACAATCTTCCATATTTGAAATGCACTCAATTTTATTTAAGTCACTCAAATATATGCATTACAACATGTATAGAACAATAAGTGTTAGTATTGATATTTGATCACTTATTGGTTCTATACGTTGTGCATGCATGGTCGACTTGTGTGGTACACTACAGAATCTTACAGACCTATAAGCCTTTTATCAAACATGTCAAAGTTATTTGAGAGAATATTAATAACTAAGCTGAATCCAATTCTTAGCGCGAAAGGATGTATTCCGAACCATCAATTCGGCTTTAGAAAACAACATAGGACGATCCAACAAACACACAGATTAGTAAATGTAATTAAAACGACCTTTGAAGAAAAAAAATACTGTTCTGCGGTTTTTATCGACGTTTCTCAAGCATTCGATAAGGTTTGGCACGAAGGCCTAATATTTAAGCTAAAGCTGAACTTGCCCGAAAACTTGTATAAGCTCTTAAAAGATTATTTAACGAATCGCAGGTTTTTACTAAAAGAAGGTGACTTTTTAAGCTCGCCACAGCTCATAGAAGCCGGAGTTCCCCAAGGTAGTATTTTGGGACCAATTTTATATTTACTGTACACATCAGATATGCCAATTAGTACCCTAGTGCACACTTCAACTTTTGCAGATGACACAGCTTTTTTAAGTATTCATGAAAGTGCCTAAGATGCATCACAACTTTTACAAGACCACATACTCAATTTGGAAAAATGGCTAGAAAAATGGAGAATAAAAGTGAATGAGCAAAAATGTACTCACATAACTTTCACACTGCGTAGGGGCTCATGCCCTCCTGTTCGCATAAATAACCAAATGATACCACAGCTTTCAGACGTTAAATATCTGGGTATACATCTTGACCGTCGCCTTACTTGGAAAACCCACATTGATTTCAAGTTAACACAAATGAAACTAAAAGCAGTACAACTAAATTGTAAGTACAAGTCGATCCTCAAACCAATTTGGTGTTATGGGATTCAGTTATGGGGCACTTTTTCAGCTACCAATGTAGAAAAAATTCAAAAATCCAAAATAAGATACTACGTATGATTACATCTGCTCCCTGGTATATAAAAAATTCGAACATCCACAAAGACCTAAACATGCCATCAGTTAAAGCAGAAATAGCGAAACATGCAGTCACATATCTAAAGAGGCTTGAATCTCATCCAAACCCTTTGGCGCGTAACATGCTGAATGAACCTGGTTACATTCGACTAAAAAGAAGAGATACTGCTTCTCTTGGCCGTACATTAGAGGGATGACCCGCAAATGATTGCAAACTCCGTCAAACAAACATTATTTTTGTCTAGCACTGGCTGGACTTAAAAAGTATATTTTTATTTTAGACTTAAGATATGAGTAATTATTGTTAGTTCAAAAATATAGAAGATACAATAAACAATTTATGAAAAAAAAAAATACGAGTCCGTTCTATCAAACGGAAATATACAATTTAAAAAAACTGACTAAAATACTAAAAAATATGTATGTATATGTATATCAATATCAGTCGGATCAGAATTTTTACTTGACAAAGCTTTTCCTTAATAATTATATATATTTTTATATTAATAATTATATGTATATATTTTTATATTCTTTGACAAGTAATTATCTATTTTTATTTAAACTCGTTTTGATAACTAGTTAAAAAATATTGCACGTGCAGATATAATCTTTATTATAAAGCCTAATTTGTTTACCTATTTTCAGGATCTACATTCCGTTAAAGATACAAAAATCGCAGTTAACATCCAGTCGTTACTTCGGTTTATTTTGTATTATGTCATTTATGGGACCTGTTATACTGGTTATTATTACGTTTCAAAAAGGACTTCCAGGAATGCCATCATACTTTATGCAGGGATATACAGAATGTACATATTTTTAAAACATTTTCTTATAAATTAGTTGTAAATTTAGCATGCATATGCATATATATATATATATATATATATATATATATATATATATATATATATATATATATATATATATGCATATGCATGCTATATATATATATATATATATATATATATATATATATATATATATATATATATATAGATATATGTGTATATACATCTATATATATACATTAGGGTGTCCGTTATTTTTAAAAGTCTTTATTTCAAATCGCCCACCCCCATTTTTTCCTTTTGTTAAACGATGAATAATGAGCCCTCACTCATTAGGATCGGAGGTCGGAAACCCGTCCCGCATCAGACCAGAAGTTAAGAATGCGCGTTTCCAGGCGGGAGCCGCGGCCCGCGAATTTTTCATACCAACACTGCAGCTGGTATGCTGCTGACGAGCATGTAAAAGTGTTAGGAAGACCCTTAGAAACGTCCGTGAATTTTTCCAAATCTGTGAGAAGACTTTCACTAGTCATGGTTCCTGGTTTTTGTTAAAAATCTATAGATATATGTGTATATACATCTATATATATACATTAGGGTGTCCGTTATTTTTAAAATTCTTTATTTCAAATCGCCCACCCCCCATTTTTTCCTTTTGTTAAACGATGAATAATGAGCCCTCACTCATTAGGATCGGAGGTCGGAAACCCGTCCCGCATCAGACCAGAAGTTAAGAATGCGCGTTTCCAGGCGGGAGCCGCGGCCCGCGAATTTTTCATACCAACACTGCAGCTGGTATGCTGCTGACGAGCATGTAAAAGTGTTAGGAAGACCCTTAGAAACGTCCGTGAATTTTTCCAAATCTGTGAGAAGACTTTCACTAGTCATGGTTCCTGGTTTTTGTTAAAAATCTGTGCGGATGTGCTGTGCGGGTTTGAACGTACGAACAAGGCATATTTAACCAGGTGACTGCACAAGGCGGTGCTAATATTAGGTCTGTTCCAGGTGCATAACAAAACAGGCCGAACTCGTACAAATTAGTCCGAAAGCGTTCCAGATATCAATTTTTGTACAATTTTGAGAGAAAATGAGAGATTTCATTTCCTGAACAAAGTTGTACGAACTTTTTCTTTGGGTAAGTTCGGACTAGAATTAAATAATTAGCTGTTTTTGTTTACATTTAAAAATCAAACAATTTTTAAATAAGGAAAGAAAGAATTTATTTTAAATGTGGTTTTTTGCATTCCAGCAACTTTGGACAACTTTGTCACATTCAGAGAGTAATTTTGTTTTTACTTTTAATAGTCCGGACTATTTTGTTATGCACCTGTTTTCAATTTTTTTATATGGAGTTTGACATTAATCATGTAGTTTAAGAGAGAATAAAAGAGATATTACTGTCAAAATCCATATAAAAAAAATTCAAATAATTTTTTGCTGATATTTCCTCTCCCTTACGCTATCACCTTGTTAAATATGCCTTGAGTGGAAGCAAAAATAAAACAAAATACAATAAACTAATTTAATAGAGTAAAATGGAGAAAAAAGCTTTTCTCGTGTTTTCTTTTCTGATTTAATATCCGTCAACAATTTACTGATTGTGTTAACCTCTTCCGTTGTTACTTTGATTTCAGTTGAGTACGTTAAAGTATGACAATTTTTAACAAGAACTAGGATCAGTTAAAGTCTTCTCACAGATTTGGGAAAATTCATAAAGGTTCCTAAGGGTCTCCCTAACACTTTTACATGCTCGCCACCAGCATACCAGCTGCAGTGTTGGTATGAAAAATTCGCGGGCCGAAGCTCCCACCTGGAAGCGCGCATTCTCAACTTCAGACCTGATGCGGCTCGGGTTCCCGACCTCCGATCCTAATGAGTTAGGGCTCATTTTTCATCTTTTAACAAAAGGAAAAAAATTGGGGGATGGGCAACCCTGAATTACGAAGTTTATTTTTTACCCAATAAATAACGGACAGTCTAATATACATATATACGTATATATATAAATATTCTAGGTACCACCGTTGCTCTGCGCTACCCCTATTCACAAAAATAAAATAATCACTATCGCGTAGAAAATTAGCTTATAACAACTTATTTAAAATAAAACCTTTATTAACTTAATTACAACTAAAGTTAAAATTAACAACTATTAATTCGGACCACAAAACAAAGGAACAAAAAATGATCCGTTATAAAAAAAAATAAAAAATTTGAAAGTTTTTAATATTAATATAAATGTTTTCAAATTTGCCACTCCCGATTTTATTGAAACTTTTTTTAAATATATTCGTTGACTCCCTGATTCAGGGAGCCAAGTTTCAATAAAATCTGACGTACCATTTTGAGTGCCTTGTTGGTTTTACCTGGAATTATCTACATACAGTAATTTACTTTAACAACAATACAATATTCATAGACACCCATTAAAACAACAAACGGATTTAATAATGAACAAACACACAAAGGGATTAACAAGCCATAAGCAGCAGATTATAAAAATTTGTATATGCTCATCAATTAAATAAGTTTTTTTTTTTAAATACATCCATTTACGAATCCCTTGAAGAAGGGAACTAAAATTTCACGAAATGTTGGGAGACACATGTAATAAAATTGTATTTTTATTCACATGAAATAAGTCAGGCCTTACCAACTGTAATATTTTAGTAAACAAAACCTAAGGTAATAAAATGGAATTGGCCAAAAATAGAAATTCAAAGCAATAGTGATAACACTTTAATAATGAAGGGACAGGTGATCTCCTGCAACCTTCTCCCCCCGTTGAATGGTTTGCGTTTCAATAATCATTTGGACTAGGTAGGCGGGCCACTTTGTGTATAGGAACCATTTGTGGACTGGAACCATTTGATTTTGTATAGGACGTTTGCGTAACACGAGCCAGGAGCACTTTTGTGGTAGTGTGTCTTCATGAATGGTCACTAAATCATCAGCTTTGATATTTGATTGCGCTGTGGACCACTTAGAACGTTGTTATAGTAATTAAAGATAATCCCTAAACCATAGTTGCCAAAAATAAATTTTTAGAAACGAGATTTGCTGCCATCTATTAAATGCTGAGAATTCGGTGTTACCAAATGATTCTTGAGGAATGGAAACCAAAGAAGAACAAATCAAGCGATGACCAGGTGTGAGTGCGTCGCCATCATTAGGGTCATCTAAAATTGGAGCCAATGGCCGAGAATTTAAAATAGATTCCATTACCACTTCTAAAGTTTGCAATTCTTCAAATGAAAGACAGACTTGAGCAACATTTTTGATCAACAATGTTTTTGAAGACTTAACTGCTGCCTCCCTCTAGAGGTATAAAACAAAAATTCGAAACCAATATGTGAACCATGATGTCTATCACAGTTTTAGCATAGAACAGCATTTGTTAAAACTCCTTAAGTTTATTATAGGCAATAGCAAAATTTGTTGCATTATCGCAAAAACTGTGTTGAGGCAGGCCACGCCGACTTACGAATCGTTTTAAACGCAAAATAAAATTGTTGATTGACATAGCTAACACAAGTTCTAAATGCGGCTAAAGCACACAAAACAGCAATATATGTTTTGTAGGGTACCTTTCCCCGAATTCGATTAGATGTTAAAAATGGGCCACAAAAATCTACTCCAGTGACTAGAAATGGCCGTTGGGCAAAGCGGTCAACTGGTAAATTGCCCATTATTTCTCCTAGTAATTTTGGTGGGTAGTGAAGAAATCAACGCAATTGGGGAGACAAATCTTTTAACGAAGAATACCAAGCAACCTTTGGACCAGTAGGCACATGAGTACGGTAAAAACTTGAACGTAAAAATATACAAACCCATGGTTTTTCGGTAATAAAGCTGGAAGCTTGAATTAGTCGAAGTTCGACTAAGTAATACTGCAGCACATAGCACGAGATGAGGTAAACACTGAGCCTTAATGGAAAACGATTTGGCAATTATTAAAGTTGATTTGTAGCTGCTATTAACAAGAACGCGATAGTACAAATAGCACCGTGTATTTCGCCACTTTTATTGTCCGATGTAAAAACGTAACGAGGCATCTCGATGTAACGATTGTGTTCAAAATCTTCTTTAATTCGGAGCCACATTCTTTCCGATGTAGAGGTGAGGGGATTATCCCAGCCAATGTTTTGGGCCCATAGTTCTTTAATCAGAATTTTACAACGAACGACTATTGGCTACTATTGAAAATATGGAACATTTTTTTGTTTTCCTTACATCTGATAAATCGTAAAAAAAAATATATATCCTGGCTAGGATTTTAAGCTATCTCAAGTTTTTTAGTGATGTTGTCAGTGCTTTTGATGGTAATTTCTTTATTGTTATTGCTGACAAAGTCTGGACATGAGCGCTTAAAATTTTTATTATTTTAGCTTTTTTAACTGCCAGTATGAACATCATCAACATATAAATCTTCAATAAGTACCCTTGAGCCAATGAGATAAGTAGAACTCTGTTGGCGGTACATTTTGGATATGTCAGCAGTAAGAGCAAATCTGTTTAGACGCCAACCCTGAGTATATTATTTAAAGAAAAATTCGACGAGATACAAGCTGACCCATCAAAAACTACTCGATGCTTTGTTGTACTATAACGCTTCAGTATATAATGATGATGTAAGGCGACATATGACCAAGCGCCATATATTCGCCCATAAATTCGACATACATAGCTTTTATTGTTGAATCACGTTCCAATCTATGCTCGATAAATAAAAACCTACATCTACGAAAGACCCACCTAAGCAATCCGGGCTTTATTTAAATGACAGTCGAACTTGAATGCGTCCATTTGAATCAAGTTTAGTATTTTCGATGGTGTATTCTTCAACTTCCCAAAACTTCTTTAATTGTATTCTACATTTTCAGTTAAATAATCGACAGACAAGTTGCATGTCTACCAGCTACGAACTTATTGACTGTTGTAAATACCCCCAACAATCCATCTAAACTTTAGATTCTAAAGTCAGTATTAACAAGGCAAGAGTCACATTGGATCTCATGCATAAAAAGCGCTGAATTAAGGCAGGTGAGCAATTGCTCTTAAGACGAGTTCGATCACACAGCAACAGCTTTTGCTCAATTTCGTATCCATAAAAATGAGTTCAAACCAATTGCAATTACTTGAGCAAAGGGAGATCAAACGTCTAATTGTTATTGAAGTGCAAACATGTCGTCAAGTGAAAGTGAAGTAGAATCAAATAATAATAATAAAATAGAAACTAACGATATTTCTTAATTTTTAGTAGAAAAAATAAAACAAAATAAATATATACTAGAAAAGGGTCAATTACCAAGCATTAAAATAAAAAACAAACAATATAAACATGTGTAACAGGAATTAAGCAAAAGTTTTGCATTGAATTAACGGGGCAAAATATAATAAAAAATAGCTAACATGAAATGTCGTATAATAAAATAAAATAGACATGAATAAAATAGGCAATAAAAAAATAATTTTAAAAAACTGGGAAACTGATTTATCACAATTGCTTTGTGCTAATTCTAATCCCTCAACAAACAAACTTTCAGGTAAGTGTACCGTTATCGAATTCAAATTCATTTTGGAGTCCAGGATCTGCACAAAATCTTAAATATAGTCGAATTTTATCAATGTTGTTGAGGGCACCACCGTGTGTTTCTTCTGACTCCTCAAAAAAATAATTAACCAACCAGCAGATGCTACTGCCATCAAACCTATGTATTTATCACTTTATTATATAAAAAAATTATAATTAAGTATACAAACCTGTATAATTTGTTATCCTCACGTGATAAATTTGTTTACGCTGTTGATAACATTTTGTATTTCTTTGTGGCACAAAATATTCAGCCATGATTCCTTTTTAGAGTCAACTATAAGGCAGGCTCAACAAAATTTGAGCATATGAAAATGAGCACAAGCTCATCTAACTTAGTTCAAACTGAGCAAGACGAGATCAAACGTGAGCAGTGAGTAAAAGCTAATATTTTCCAAATAATGGGCCTCATGCATAAAAACGAGTAAAAGCGCTGAGTTGAGGCAGGTGAGCAATTGCTCGTAAGTCGAGTGTAATCAAACAGCAACAGCTTTTGCTCAATTTTGTATGCATAAAAATGAGTTCAAGGGCCTTATTCTGAATTGCGATGCGATTTTCGCAAAGTACTTTTTTTATTCGCATTTAAAATGCGAAAAGGTGGCAAGTCGGTATTCTGTATTGCGAAAACAGATGTCAGATACATACGAAGATCGCAAAATATATTCGATAGCAAAACAGCATACGTAAAGCACAAACATGTAAGTGAAAAATTATAATTTTGTTTATTTATTCTTACATTATTTTATCTTTATTTTATTTAATTATTAAAATTATTCAGGGAAACACACAACAAGACGACCACATCGCACCAATTTGAAATAATGGTGGAATTCATGACCAAACACAGCCAACTGGCAAAAGGTCATTTAAAAACGTTAAATGCACGTCAGTCGGCAAATGCTTTGTGGCAAACATTAGCCGAAGATCTAAACGCAAGCGGACCGCCTGTTAGAGACACTGCAGGGTGGAAAAAGGTAAATATAACGAGTGATTTTTTAAGAGCTTGAGAACTTTTTTTTAAAAAAAAACGCATAAAATTTGCTAAATCTCATCGGTTCTTTATTTGAAACGTTAGATTGGTCCATGACATTTACTTTTTGAAGATAATTTCATTTAAATGTTGACCGCGGCTGCGTCTTAGGTGGTCCATTCGGAAAGTCCAATTTTGGGCAACTTTTTCGAGCATTTCGGCCGGAATAGCCCGAATTTCTTCGGAAATGTTGTCTTCCAAAGCTGGAATAGTTGCTGGCTTATTTCTGTAGACTTTAGACTTGACGTAGCCCCACAAAAAATAGTCTAAAGGCGTCAAATCGCATGATCTTGGTGGCCAACTTACCGGTCCATTTCTTGAGATGAATTGTTCTCCGAAGTTTTCCCTCAAAATGGCCATAGAATCGCGAGCTGTGTGGCATGTAGCGCCATCTTATTGAAACCACATGTCAACCAAGTTCAGTTGTTCCATTTTTGGCAACAAAAAGTTTGTTAGCATCGAACGATAGCGATCGCCATTCACCGTAACGTTGCGTCCAACAGCATCTTTGAAAAAATACGGTCCAATGATTCCACCAGCGTACAAACCACACCAAACAGTGCATTTTTCGGGATGCATGGGCAGTTCTTGAACGGCTTCTGGTTGCTCTTCACTCCAAATGCGGCAATTTTGCTTATTTACGTAGCCATTCAACCAGAAATGAGCCTCATCGCTGAACAAAATTTGTCACATTTGAACATTTCGAACCGAACACTGATTTTGGTAATAAAATTGAATGATTTGCAAGCGTTGCTCGTTAGTAAGTCTATTCATGATGAAATGTCAAAGCATACTGAGCATCTTTCTCTTTGGCACCATGTCTGAAATCTCACGTGATCTGTCAAATACTAATGCATGAAAATCCTAACCTCAAAAAAATCACCCATTATAAATCACTTAAAAATATATTTTTCTAAAAGCATGTAATTTCAACTTTCACTTTAATAGGTTTGGGCTGATTTCAAGGTGCACACTAAGCAGAAATTAAGACGAAATAGAACAGACATTGGCGGCACTGGCGGTGGCCCATCGAAATTCAACCCGCTGACTCCTTTGGAGGAGAAAGTGGTTGAGTTGCTGAGTATGGAGGATTCCGTAAATGGGCTGTCTGGCGCACTTTCCTTCGGAGCTACTGACTCGTGTGAGCAAAATAATACAACTGGAAAAGAACAGTTGGAGAAAGTGCCGTAAGAAGACTTAATTGCGGAAGAAATTGTTGAGTCTCCAATGAGAATAACCGGAAGTTCCCAAAGCTCGGAAAAAAATTCAAAAAAACATTCGCGATCAGTTAGCTTCTGCGAAAGAGATGGGCTACTTAAAAAACAAGTTGAAAATCAAATTACTTACCAAAAGGAATCTTTGTGTTTATTTAAGCAAATAAATGAATATTTAAAAAGTATAGGCCGATACCAGAGAAAGGAGTTCGAATTAAGGGAGAAGGAGTTAAATTTGGCAAGACAAAGATTCGAATTTGACAAAGAAAATGCTGCTGAAGTAAGTAAATTGACAAGACAAAAAATAGAGCTAAAAAAAAGGATGTTGGATATCGAAGAGGAAATACTAAAATTAATGTGATACACAAATGTTACATGCATATACATATATATATATATATATATATATATATATATATATATATATATATATATATACATATATATATATATATATATATATATATATCTAATTCGTACTGTGATGTAAACATAAATTGAAGTGTTCTTTTTTGTTTTTAGATTTTAATTTTTTATAGCTTATAAGTTTTTTTTTTAACCGAAACCAATGAATTTTTTAGTTTTATATAGCTTGTTTTTTTGACTAAAACCAATGAATTTTTTACTTCTAATAGCTTGTAAGTTTTGTGTTTAACCAAAATCAATGAAATATATAACCAATGAAGAGGCTTTAAGTGTTTTAATAAAAAAGACTGCTACTTTTTAAAACATGTTTTTTATTTCGTCTCTTATATTTCTAGCAATGTTTGTGTAATTGATATTACCACTATTACCATTATTATAGCTGGGTGAATTAGTAATAGATTGTGGCAGATCTTCGGCAACCACAATTTCTTCCGTTGGTAGTTCAACTTTAAATTTGCAGCAAATATTGTGTAGAGCGCAACAAACATTCATAATTCGAACAACCTTTTTTGGATCGTAATGCAACTCCCGGGCCGCTAACAAACATCGAAATCTTCCTTTCATGACACCAAACACTCTTTCAATTAATGATCTGGTTTTACTAAAATTTTCATTGAAAAGTGCTTTAGCAGAACCATCTGCAGCGTTCCGATATGGTGTTAAGATCCATGGTTCTAATGGATAGCCTGAGTCGCCTAAAAATGTTTATACTTTAAAAGTATTACAATAAAAGGAATAACAGAAAACCGCTCACCAAGAATCCAAGTTCCATTCTCGTATTGTGTTTTCAATAGTTGTCTTTCATTAGACAGATTCCATACATGGGAATCGTGACTTGCGCCCCCATACCTACAATCGACAGCTCTAATTATCATTTTGTGGTCACATATCTGAAATGTATCAATATTATTTTATTTTATTAGTTAAAAATTTATTAAAATTAAAATTACAATAAATCAAAAGCTAAAAGCACTACCAACAATGGCTGGCTTAAATAATTATTAAAAACATTTTATTTGAAAAATAAGTTTACTCACCACCATAGCATTCATACTATGTTTAAATTTCCTGTTAAAGTACAAATGCTCATATTCCCTGGGTCGTATTATCTGGATGTGTGTTCCATCTACCACTCCAATCACACCAGGAAAATAAAATTTTCTGAAAAAGAAAGTTTTTGCCTCTTTCCTTTCGTCTTCGGACATATCAAATTTAATATGCTTCGGACATAAAATCTTTTCTATAGCTACGCAAACTTCTGCCAAACATCGCGACATTGCTGGCTGAGATATTGCAAGATGATGATCTTGACCAATTTGGTGTTGGTAGCCACCTTGACCAAACAATTTTAACGCAGCCGCTAATTTGATAATTGGCGGAATCGCACTTGATTTTGTGGTATTCAGTTCGGAGCCAATGTTATTTAAAACATATATAATTAAATGCCTCTTGGCTCAATCTAAAATTTTTTATAAAGCTGGAATAGAAATATTATGCATAATTAATTGTTTTCAATGCTTCAAAATAAATTACCTTTTTGCATTTAGGCTTAGAATATCCGATTTGCTTCTAAGCAATCTTCTCTGCACCCTTTCATTTTGGTCATCCGCCTCTTCATCATCAAACCATAGTGCCACAGAATCCATTTTTGGTAAATTACACAAATATATAAATTAATCTTATTTTCTAAGCACAATCACAAATTTCTTTTTCTTTTGTTAATTTAAATTTGACGTTTATTTTAGACCAGCGTTGATATTTTTGATCGGCGTTGCCACCATTTAAAATAAAACTCAAATGCGATTACGAAAGCCTTATAGAATACCAAATTTCTTTCGCATCGCATTTCATTCGCGCATCGCATTGACTTTCGCATCGCAATTCAGAATAAGGCCCCAATTGCAATTACTTGAGCAAAGGGAGATCAAACGTCTAATTGTTATTGAAGTGCAAACATGCCGTCAAGTGAAAGTGAAGTAGAATCAGAATTTCTTGCTGTTTGTTGTTCGATATCGTTTCCTAATTTCCATATATCAGTATTGTTGTAATCGTCATTGATAAGGATATAATAAAATTTTAAAAAATTATGCAAAATGAAACAACTGGCTTTTACGTGGGGCGATAACTCTGTCGATACCCGAATTTTGTATTGAAGTATCGAAAATCTTTGCTTCAATTGCCCAAAACACCGTTCTATAATGACACGTTCTCTTGTAAACACTTTGTTGAATGTTTTTTCTATGTCAGTTGTTGGGTTTTGGAATGGTGTCATTAGCCATGGGTATATTCCACAGCCCTCATCCCCGAGAAGTAGTGCATCGTTCGTTGCATTTTGCATTATTCTACAGACCTCGCTGTTTCGTAAGATGCGTGTGTCATAAACTGAACCAGGCTAGGATATGTCAACGCTTGTAAAAAGTTCTTTTCCATCACAAGTTGCCTGCACATTTATAGAGTGGAAGCCTTTTCTATAAATATACTCATCGCTTTGATTTGTTGGTTTTTTTAATTTTTATATGAGTACAATCAATCACTCCAATTGCAAATGGAAAGCACTCGCTTGCTTTGGCAGATATAAGTTTCACAACTTCCGCAATAGTTCGCGACATAGTTGATTGATGGACTCCTATATCTGTGGCTATACCATTTTGGAATCCAGGATCTGCACAAAATCTTAAAAACATTCGAATTTTATCAATCTGGCGTCTTCTGAACCCTCAAAAAAATAATTAGCCAACCAGCAACTACTATCATCAAACCTAAGTATTTATCATTTTATTATTAATTATATAAAAAATTAATAATTAAGAATACAAACCTGTATAATTTTTTATCCTCACTTGCTAAATTTGTTTTACGCTGTTGATAACATTTTGTATTTCTTTGTGGCACAAAATATTCAGCCATGATTCCTTTTTAGTGTACGCGAGTCAATTATAAGGCAGACTCAACAAAATTTGAGCAAGAGCTCACAAAAGAAAGCAAAAGCTTGTTTTTATGCATATGAAAATGAGCTCAAGCTCATCTCACTTAGTTCAAACTGAGCACGACGAGATCAAACGTGAGCCGTGAGTAAAAGCAAATACTTCAAATTTTATTATGCATACGACAAGCACCTTTTACTCAAAAAATCGAGTCCGAGCTCAAGCTGACGTTTTATGCATGAGACCCAATATTTCCCCTCTAATTTACAAATTAATACGTTGCGGGTTGTAGAACAATGGCGCTGCTAACTCTATTGTTTCAGGAATTTTTAGCTTCGATGTGACATTGATTTTGTCACAGCGAAGGTTGATGACCACTGATAAGAGGAAACTTAAATTTTTATAGTGGCAATGACAGAAAATTTAATTTTTGTGTGCACTTTACCAATACCAGAAACACCTTTGTTGAAAACGAAGTTTGAAGCTCTAAACAGGCGGCTGTCAGATCTTACAATATTGTCAGACCTAACATTGTGCTGACACACGATTGTCACATATTTGTCATTATTATTGTTAGTTTGAAGTCTGCCAATGCTGACTAAAAAATAAATAAATCTTTATGTATTTTTAAATTTCCGTACCCAAAGGGTAAAAACGTTACCCTACTGTTTTCGCTACAATGTGTGTCCGTCCGTATGTCAGCGCCTTCTATCTCTGGAGGCGTAAGAGTTAGACTCTTGAAATTTTTACACAAGTTGTATTACTGTCGCTATTGCAACAATTACTAAAACTTATAGTGTGTTCCGCAAGTGACGGGTATTCGCATATATGGCCTTGTTTTTTAAACTGTAATAGGTATACCGTTTCCGACAGAACAACAATTATTAAAAATTAAAGGGTTTTGCGAAAGTGACACGAATTTACGTACATACATGGATGTAGCCTTGTTTTTGAACCGGAATGAGTAGACACTTTAAATCTACACAAAGTATAATAAGTAAAAAAATGTAACCAAATATTAAAACTATGGTGACACGATTTTGCTCTGATTACATTTGAAAAGTAATATATATGTATGTACATGTTTTATTTTATACTTTACAATAACTACATAACAGCAAACGAAAATAAAAAATGAAATGGTGTGCCCTAGATGTGGCAAATTTAGGGAATTTAGCTTTCTTTCCTAAACGTTATAGGCAGACGCGAGATATATACATATTATTTTTAGTACTTTTTTAGTAGAAAAATTTAAACTTGTACTTTCAAAATTATATATTGAGGGTAGTACGGAACCCTACGTATGTGAGTCTGACTCGCACTTGCTTGACTTTTTATTTTTTAATGAGATAATAATTATGTCTTGAGTCGAAAAAGCATAATTTTTTTCTTTTATTATAATTGAAATTAAAAAAATTTACAAATTGAATTGTTTTGACTATAGAGCTGACAATTTTTGCCAACTAGCAACTCTTACTACTGTATAAACTGACAATTTTTTGTCTGACAATGTTGTTAGATAAAGTTATTGTCAGATAATTGTCTTACAAAGGCATTGGCAGTTTTGTGACAAATTTCTTGCAATCGTGTGAACTGACAATCTACATTATGGTGGCAATTTTTCACTGCCTTGTCATTGTCAGCACATTGTTCGGTCTGACAATATTGTAAAATCTGACAACCGTCTGTACAGAGCTTAAGTCTTCTCGGAACTGCTTCTATAATGAAATTAATTTCTGAACATAAATCAAGAAGTACTCTTACCGGTTGAAAAGAACCAAAACTATCCTTAATGAGAACCATGACAGGTCGTATAATGGCTCTTCTAAATGAACGACCAACATGGTATGATGAGCAGACTGGCAAATTCGACAACGACTACTTGAGGGATATTTCGATACTAATGGTCCTTTCAAATACAATCTATTCAGTGCCCATTACGTTTTATGAAGTTAAAACGTTGTGAAGTTAAGAGCGACAAAAACGAAGAACCGACGATGTATGAAATGTTCTGTACTATTGCAATACGAGCAGCTTATGTGTGTTTAAAGAGACATGTGGTTGCGTGACGGTTAAAATTCTATTTTGTACCACTGGAACTATTTTCAGTTTCATTTTTTTTACCATGACTTTCTAAAAACTGACAGCGGTGGCTTATATTCTTATGGCAAGAATCCTAAAATAGGAACGATTTAAAATCCATTTTTTCATCATAATTTTATTTTGTTGCATCATCCAGCGATAAAACCATGTGAATAATAATCGCATTTGCAGAAACAGTATCAATTATGTTGCGTAATGAATTTCTCTAACATCAAATATGGCAGTAATATTTCCCAAAAAAATAAGAACCTTGTTGTCATAGCGCTCCCCTTTAGTTCCTTTGGATAATTTTCTTTCGCTACTTGATATGGTTGAACGACTGCAATTAAATTTATCGACAGACGTTAAAGATGAATTTTCATGGACGATATTGTTGAAAGTTGATATCTATAGTCTATATTCTGCATAATTTCCATCAAAAAGGGGCAATTTTACGAAAGCAAACGAGTTTGGCTTGAAAGTCCAATCGATGAATTAAAAACACGTTTTTTCATTTAAGGTGAACATCTTTCTTTGTTTATATATCATCCAGGTCACTGCTAGTGGTACCGGAATATTCAAGTTGTCCTTGAATATGACAAATTTGTTTGAAATACGACTCTAAAATTTCCAGCCGGCATTATACAATTGTTGCGTCAGCTTTGTCGTCATCTTTTTTATTTGCTTCTGTATGTTGGAAATATTTCATTTCATGGTGGCCCTTTGTTGTTTTAATGACGCCAATTAATTATCAATTGCACAAATTGAAATATATGTATGTATATATATTTTTTTATTTGAAAGACTAAACTAAAAACAGCAGTGTATAGAGTCGACTCTAAGAATTTTTTAACGAGAAATGCAGCGACGAACGGTTGTGTTGTTCCAAAAAAGAAGTGGAAGTTGTTATTTTTTCACAAAATTACCAAAGTTTTTTGTTGCGGTTCTACGGGCCTTAAATTTCTTACGCCGATTTAAATTAATTATTTTATTTGTCATGTGCCTGTTAATAAAAACTAGTAATAAATTAAACGCGAGGAAAAAAATTTTATTTCTACGTTTATTTAAAGAAAGTTTAATTGCAACTAAACCTAAAATTTACAAATATTAATTCGGACCAGGGTTGTTTTTTTCACCTATTTCGCTATAATCGATTTAAAAAATAGTCAAAAAGAGATTTGTTAAGAATTGACTTCTTCTTCTTCTATATATATATATATAAATAAGTTGTCCTATGTTCGTGATTTTAAAACTCGAGTACCACTCAAACGATTTTCAAACGAGTATATGCGTTGGAAAGGTCTACTTTCAGTGATGGTTTATAAAAAAAAACATCGATGGTGTGATGATATGTTTTCCCTATATAAAATATATTTTTTCTTATGGGCATTACATTGTATTTTCCAGCAACGTGGGCAGAGTTACTCTATTAATACATACATACATATATACAATTTTATTTAATTTTAAATAATATTTTAATCAATCAAAAAAAAAATTCGAAATAGCTAAAATTCGCCAAAATATATTTTGTTTGTTTTTATATACAAAAAACAAAACTGATTAGTGGACACGAGAAGGGTTAAAAAAAAACTTAAAAAACGAAGAATTTTGTTTGTGATAACGGATTGCAAGATTTTTAAATGGAAAATGTTTTTACATTATAAATATATAGTTCTTCATTCTATTAATCATCTTTAAATATGAAAAACAATTCACTCTTATAGCTTCAATATCTTCACATCCACACAATAAAAGAAAAAGAAATGATCCGTTATGAACAACAAAATATATATATGACAAATTACTCTTACGTACGTTACAATATTAATAGATACACATTAAAACCACATAAGAATTTAGTAACGAGTAAACAAACAAAGGGATTAACAAATAATACTGACGACATTTTAATAGTCAGAGGTCGGTGATACTGGTGATCTCCTCCAACAAACATTTTCAAGTAAAGATATGGCCAAGCTTAAACTCTAAAACGCAAATTTAAGAGTGTAATTATTGCAGTTATCTAGATATAGGCTAATTATTTTGTATAGGTTACACTGTCCGTATCAATTACCAAGCTTAACTTGATGATAAAGTTTCAGCACTTTATCTATTATAGCTCGATTGATTTGTAACAATAATTTCTGACTTTGCATGCGAGGTACGACTCCAAATATTCCAACCCAGCTAAATTTTCGTTACACGGAGGTTTGTAATAAGTTTAAAATTATGTTTTAAAGAGATTGGTAAAAATGAATTCAAAATGTTCTATTACCTTGATACTTAGTGCTCTGCGATTAGAAATACTAAGTTATATTTATTCAAAGATATGGCCTCCAAAAAGCGGGATTTAAGGTAAAAAGTGTAGCCAATCGTAGAAATCGAGAACGTGTCTCTCTACTTTTTCGCGTTAAACTGGAACCTGGAGATATGAGATCGAAAAAAAGAAACGCACCCTATTTATAATTTGATATATCTGTTACACCGCCAAATAAGCGTAGAGGAACCGCATAAGCGATCAGGACCCGTTCAGTGTCTTAATTGTCAAGAATATGGTCATACTAGGGCTTACTGCAGTTGGCTCCGGCTTGCGTTGTGTGTGGAGAGCTACATTGTTCCGCCCAATGCGAAAAAATAAGAGATGACTCGAAAGTTAAAGAATGTAGCAATTGCGGTGGAAATCACACTGCTAACTACAGAGGCTGTCTAGTTTTTTCCATGGTAAGGAAAACCACTCAAAAATTAAATACTCCTGCTAAGCACCCGCAATATCGAGCAAAAGCTCATTATACTCAATTTGCTCATCCAACAACCCAACATGTTTCATACGCGGATATGTTAAAATCCAATCATGTTTCCGCACACAAAGCGACACCTACAACCAATTCTACCCCAAATATGCATCCAGAAGCTAAAGAACAAACACCATCTGGTAACTGGATTTAAAAGGAAGTTCTTGTAAATCCTAAAATTGTACCCCAAGTGTCTCTACTTGCACCCTCTTTGAGGACACTAAACAAAGTACCACCTTCCCTTAAGAAATGGTTTATGGCAAACAGAACACCAAAAAAATATTTTGGAATTTTGTTGTTGGATTTAACAAAAAAGTTTTAGCGGTATTCAGTGTTTGATAGTCTCGCGAAAGTGCAAATGTTTTATATCAGTCAATTTTAACAAAAAAATATGGATTTTGTTGTCGGATTTTCCAAAAAAGCATTTGGATCGAACACTGAATACAGCATGATATAATAATACAAGGTAGTTCCATTTCAAAAATGTTTGAAGTTTGCCGGAATTATTGAAGTATGTTTTTATGTAAACAGCAATAAAAGTGTTGCCACAAGTAGAAACGAAAAAAAAAAAATTTTGGAAATTATTTTAAAAAAGTGTGTAATTTACATAAATAACATAAAATAAAAACGTCTTTGGTTTAATAATGAAACTTATGAGGAATATATCTTGTTGTAGACTATGATTTCCTTAATCTTTTATAGGTATACTTTTATATTGAGAAAAAAATATATATTACAATCATATTTAAGCTGCATGCTAATTGATCTTATGAAATATCGCCTCAAAACAAAAATTAAAAAGCGCCAAATGAATAATTACCGTAAAAAAAATGGAAATTTGTCAAAAAAATATATAAAAAGTTCAATACTGGCAGTAAGTGCATTGATATTTTTTTAATTCTAATAAATCTTTAATTTTAACAATTCTGTAGTTTTATGTAGACAACGTAACTACTTAAATAGCTTTTAGGACATAAACCGTGGTATATACACTCTTATTGATGAATTTCTTGATAATCACTCCTATTACATTTAACGTTGTCGACAAAATACGGCGACATTTCACTAAATTAAATTGATATTTCCTTTGCCGACATCAACATTTATCGATAACTTTTTAATTTTATTTGGTATTTTGTAAGAATATGTGACGTTGATTTTTTCTTGTACCGACGGCGATTTCGTCGCCTTGGTTTTTAAAAACGAGTGAAGTACCAACAAAATTTAAAATAGAAAAGATTTAAATAGCAAGTTTGATCCAATACGAAAAATTAGTTGAAGAAATGGAAAATCTCGACGTGATAGAAAAAAACTTAAATGGGATTCTTATTAAGCATATAAAATCATTCCAAAACATTAAATTTTTTTAAATGAATATTTCTCTACAGAACAGTGTTATCGATAAGCTGTCAACGTCGTCATAAGAGCATTAGGAAATACAAAATCAAATTGAAGTTGACATCAATATAAATGTCCGGTCAAAAGTGACGTCGATGTCGTCGTCACCAAATAGAATAAGGGTGAATATAAAATCGCTCAAATATGGTATTAACATATTTCATTAAAACGTTTTGGATAATTGTACATTTGAAAAATTTTAAAAAATTACGAAAAGCATTCAATATTTTGGGGTTACTTTTTATATAAAATATTACCCAATTCTGCATGCGGATTTCTTGGGTTATTTCTCATTTTTGCTTTTAAGTAATTTTGCATGCAGCCCCCTCATTCATAATAAAATTAACCAAACTTTTTAATTTTAAGTTCCTATGATATTGAAATTGTCAATTTTTCTTGATACTCCTGACAGATTAGCTTCCGATCTAAGTTAAAAAATATATTTTCTTTAACAAACTTACGAGGGGTGCCTTTGGTAAGTTGTACTTAATAAGAAAATGGAAACTTAGACACTTTAGTCAGATTTCGGGAAATTAAAAAATCTTATTTGTGAATTTTTGCAAAAGTTTATTACTACCGTATGGAAAACAATTTTCGTTTGTTTATTTATACAAATAAACTTAAGGCTTGTTTCTTTTTTTAATTATTAGAATTTCAAATAAAGAAAAAAACGCAAAATGGGATTTCACAAAGTATGTGATATGGTAGCACAAATTGAAATAATTCCAGCAAACGTCAGAACGTTAATATGGCGACAAAAAGAGAGAATGGAATTACCTTCAATTATTATATCATGGAATACAGTTTATGATTCTTTACACTTGCACTTTTGCAATACCATTTGCATCAAATATTGAACTCCGCTTATGTTTGTATATTAACTTGTTTTTATTAAAACACAATCAGAAATTCAAATTTAAATAATTTTTAAATTAAATTACTAAATTATTTTCATTATTTTATTTTTTGACATTTGTAAATTAAACAGATGATGAGAATTTTCGCCCGTGCTATTACCTGTTTATATTCGCCTTGATGTTTACATTTACAAAAATTTCCAAATACAAAAAATTTACAAAATACAAATATATTCATAGGTAATTATTTAAAGGACTTTTATAGTGTTCTTTACATCGAAATCCATTATTACTTCAGTTTGCTTTACTTGTGTGAAAAGTAGAATTTCAATTGTTTCATTAATAATTTCTTTATTTTTGTTATATTTGGGGGTATTTTTATGTTATTGACTTTTGAATTATAAGCACTGCTCTACAGAGAAAATTTGTAAACTTTGTATTGGTTTTTCTAGATTAATTAGGAGCTGCTGTCACGAAAAAATATTATTTTTTTCAATTCGACTATTGACAGTAATTGGTAGATTGTTAAGAAAAATTGATGGCTAATGTAGACAAAGGGTAAGATTAAAAAGAGCTACGTTAGCTCTTTGTTCAGAAAAGATGCTAAAGGGAAAAATTTCGCGTCAGAGGTAGTCAAAAAGAGCCGTGTGCAATTTCTACAATATTAATTTCCGACCTAATAACGTATATATATTCTGGATACTTATTAATAGAGAACAGTTCTGTTTTTGGCGTTGGTAAGTGCGGACGCTATTTTTTTTAAGCTCGCATTAACAAAAAACAAAACATATATTGTGTGAATAACTTCAAACAAAAACAAAAAACACACCTTTTTTTTATTTCCTCTTTATTGTTTACAACGGCATATTGAATTGCTACTTTGAAAATAAAACAAAAACAATAGGGGCTAATGAGCCTCTTTAATTTAAGTAAAAAAAAAAGTGGATAATATTGAAATAAAAACAAAAAACTAGTGACAATTTGTGTATAAATACTACGCTAGTTTTACGTGCTCAATCTTGTTCCTCGCTGTTGTTAAGCGATGACAATAAAATAACTACAAACAAGTCGCCTTCTGAACACAGTATTACCAAAACTAATATGGATGGTGTAGAAAAACCTAAGACGCAAGTAGGAATGGACAGATACATAACGGTAATGAAAAGAGGTCTAAGCCCTATATCTTCGCAGCTTGCACCAATGTCTAAAGTACATAAAGATAAGAATTCTAACGAAACAATTGAACCTACAACGTCACCCAGGTCGTTCAAAACAACTCCAATTTATTTAAGGGAGAAAAACTCGAGCGCCTTAATAAAGAAGTTAATTTCAGTTATTGGCGAGAACTCTTTTTATGTAATTCCCATCAAGCGTGCTAAAATTTATTGATAAAAACAGTTATCGTAAAGCAGTAAACGAGTTTTAAAGCTGCAAAAAGAACTTTTATACCTATCAGCTGAAGAGTAGCAAAGGCCGACAAGTAGTAATAAAAGGTGAAATAAAAGTTGGCCTTCAGAAAGCGTGATTTAAGGTTAAAAGCGTAGATAATCTCAGAAATCGAGAACGTGTCATTCCACCTCTATTTCGCTTTGAACTGGAACCTGGATATATGAGATTAAAGAAAAATTAAACCCTATTTATAATCTTACACCGCAAAATAAGCGTAGAGGAACCGCAAAAGCGATCAGGACCCGTCCAGTGTCAAGCCAAGAATATGGTCATACTAGGGTTTACTGCAAGTTGCCTCCGGTTTGCGTTGTGTGTGGCGATCTACATTGTTCTGCTCAATGCGACAAATCGAGGGATTACTCGAAGGTTAAGAAATGTAGTAATTGCGGTGGAAATCACACTGCTAATTACAGATGTTGTCCAGTTTTTTCCATGGTATGGAAAACCACTCAAAAATTAAATACTCCTGCTAAGCACCCGTAATATCGAGCAAATGCTTTATTATACTCAAATTGCCCAACCAACAACCCAACATGTTTCATACGCGGATATATTAAAAACCAATCATATTTCAGTATATAAAGCGACACGGACAACTAATTCTACTCCAAAGCACAACCACCATCTGGTACATTTGCGAAGCAAGCATCGAGACATTAGTTCATTCATTAAACAGTTTTATAAGCTCTATGACCAGCTGGATGCAAGAAATGGTATGCATGCAATCTATGATTTTGCAGCCGCACAGTGGCTGAAAATCGTTTTTCGTTGGCCAAAATTCTGTAACTTTTGAACCGATCAAAATATTGAAATAATTTTTTTTAATGGATAGATATTTAGCTCAGCTTGATTCAGTTTTAATTACATTAAAATTGATTGAGGACTTTTTAAGGAATTCGAGGTCAAAGTTGAACATTTTAATTTTTTTAACTTTCAGAGTGAAATATGGGTTTATTCTGTGTGTAACATAGTAAAATATCCCTCTAAGATCCAAAAAAAGTATATATATTCTTGATCAGTGATGAAATCTAAGACGATATAGCTATGTCCGTCTGTCCATACGTCCGTCTGTCCATCCGGCCGTCCGTCCATTCGCCTGTCTGTATGAACACGATTCAGTCTAAACGAAAAGAGCTAGACCCTTGAAATTTGGTACATATACATATATCTTGAAGGATAGGGCAGGTTAAGTTCGTAAATGGGCCAAATCGGACCAGGGGGAAAAAAATTCCCCTAAGAAGAACGAAACCAACCCCTGAAAAACTAAACATTTTTACAAGTTTTTTTGTAAATTTGTTAAGCAAATGAAACATTTTTATGTCAAAGAAGGTTCAAGGTCTTTACCCTGGAGCCAGAAAATCATAAAAATTTATTTTTGAACCCGCCCCCTTTTTGTGGGCGTTTATATAGCATATTATATGAAAAATAGTGTCAATAATTAACAAATTGTATTACCTAAGACTAGATTGCATAAAAAATTAATTTTTAAGCTTTCATGACGAATGGAAAATGTACTTGGATCTTCTGCGCGACCTTCACCTCACCCCCCCCCCCCCCCCCCCCAAAACCAACTAAACCAAGCAACAAGAAAATATAATATTTATTCATTTGACTTAAATATTAATTGAAAATATTCCATATTTTGTTCTGTGCTATTTCTGTTCTTTAGTAGTTTTTTGGCTTCTTCATCTAAATCCCGATGGTCCACTTTCCATTGATTTCGAATACTGGATATGAACGGATCTCACGTTGCCAATAATATATTAAATAGTTCTTCATTTGTTGAATTCCGTGAAATTTTCCTAGTATTGTGCTCTCTATAAAATATGTAATCCTTGTTCCTTTTTTCGTGAGCCTCCTCTGATAGATCTCCAAGTGGCACCAAATGATATTTAATGACATCTTCACCATGATAAAGTATTTTGTGAACTGTTGCAGACATATTTCTCCATGGGTAATTAGTTGTATATATTTTTGCAGTTTCCTTAGCATAATCTCCAAATTTTGTACAGTCAATTTCTTCATTGCACGCAAGTACTTCTAGTATTATTTTAAATCTGAAAATAAGGTTGAAATCCACTCCTGTTATTTCAGATGCTGTTTCTGGATCTGAAAAGAATCTTCTTGCGGTATTGCCATCATTTGTATTGCCTGACCCTTGTTTTGGCTGATCTATAATCAGTCCACGTTTGCGATATTCATCTTGAACATGTTTCTTTTTTGAACTTCTTAACTCTTTGTTGGTCACGTTGTTTCTTATTGATCCTGAAGTCCCGAAATCCAAATCATAACTGATTTTTAGTATGTGTTCCATAAATCGTATTCTTGCGTGTAGTGGTGATAATCCAAATTCATATGCATCGGTATTATCTAATGATTTTGCTGGGACTTGGTTTAATTGGGTTGATGTTGCTTGGCATATAATGCAGCTGGATGCAGCCTTCGTGTTAGTCAAAGCCTGACCCACTTTTCCATCTATCATTGTCAGGACTAACTGGTAGCTTACTTCAATTTGCTGCCCATCTAACTGTAATTGTAATGGCTGTAGTGCTGTAATTTGGGCCTTGATATCACTAATTTCTTTATTAATAACATCATTTGTTTCTTTTTTGAATTGAAATTTGATTGGCCTGCAGTATTTCGTAGAAGATGGTGGCTCATTTTTCCAAATATCCATTGTTTGCGTTGTACTAGTCGAAGGCTCTGAATCTTCCAAAATCTTTTTCAATCGCAATGGTACAAATGATACCATGAACATATCTGAGTCAGAAATATTTTCACATACAGCTTGTTTATATTGTTTTTGTCCCGAAGAACCACCACATCCCCATTTACAAAAAAGAATTAACTTTGTGTTTCCGTATTTCTTCAACTCATTTCCTGTTATTGATTGCAGCAAGCGTGCGGCTGTGTGATCAAGTAGAGATTGTAGTTGTACCTCTGCCGAAATTGGTGTGATTGTAATAGTGTCCTTTGATGGCAAACAGTCCATTTTAGCAGCGGTTATGTGATGATATGCTGGATATATATTTGAGCCTTTTTCAATCGCACGCTGTCTGAGTTTAATATATTGCTGTTTTGTTAATTTCAAATCCAGAAATAATACTAATGCCTCCTCATTTGTGTACTGTATTGCATCATTCGGAGTTGGTATACTTTTAAGAATCCGTTTTGTTCTCGGTGGACTAGCTTTAACAACTTTTTCAATGATATCCACTTTTGTAAATTGGTTCTGTGATCGTAATTGATGTAGGAAAGATTCTTTTATATTTGTAGAACCAAAGGCATCGTTAATATCTTTAAACTTCCGCCTCTTAGATCTATCGCTACAATTGTCCACTAATGATTTGCGTGGTCTTCCAGCCTTATCTTGCTTTGCTGTTTCTGCAGCGACAGTAAGTTGACCTTCTAACCACTTTGCACTTTTTATATAAAATTTTTGTTTACTGTACATAACTTCTTTGTAGCGTTTTTTTTAGTGCTTTGACGAAATTATATAATTGCTCTTGCATTTCGGTGCTACACGAATTTAAGTTTAATTTTATGTTAACGTAACTAAGAACATCTTCCTGATTTTTGTTTCTAAAATACACTTCGGCCAGTTCTTTATAACTGAAGCTCTCCATTTTCTTTTGAATATTTTTATTTGCGTTTGTTATGTTTTATCCGTACACTTAAAGGATTAAGTTATTACTGAGTAATCCCTTAACGAATCCGTACTTTTATAAATTTTTAGATACATGTTCTTCACACACTGATCTTTAATTTCATAGCAGGTAGCGCTTAAATTGAACAAAACTGCACTCATGCGTCAATATGGGGTTGTTTTTTAACTTTAGTGGTTTAATGTCGCAATTATTGTTATAAAATTGTTTATGACTTTGGTTGACCCTAACATTTGATAACAGGTAAATTTAGAAAGAGATCATATGCTTCCTGTAGAGCCCATTGTGATAATTTTATTACTTATTTTTTGCTGATCAAAACAAAGCCATTAAACCCTTTCGAAGGTATTATATTTATTTTTTCAGTTATACGTAGCCTAAACTAAAAAAAAATAAACTTTTAGGCAAAAAAGTGAAAATTTAATACACCATTGTATATGAATTTTTTTCGAGTAATTTCATTAAAATTAAAAAAGTGTGCTACAGGCGGCTCGTGGCGGGTGCAAAAGTATATATAGCCTTAAAGAGGACACTTTCACCTTTCTCGTGGTTGTATACGTTTCTTGTTCCCTTTTGTTCCCTAGAAGTTCTATTCCACTCAAGTTTAAATTTGAGGAAAATATAGTAGTTTCATAAATATTTCATAACGCCCCTAATATTAAACGCTAGAGCTGTGTCTACTTACAACAACTAAAGACAATAATCCTACCAACATTATAAAAAAAACCGCAGACCATTATCGATGATAGCTTGCGAGTAGTAACCATTTAATTTTGATAAAAAACCAAAGAAAAACACCTTTTTCTGAAATTAAAAAAAAAGTTGAGTTTGGCAGCATGCCACGCCCACAATTATCAATATTTTAACATAATTTTTTGGCTACCTTAATTTGGATATATTAACTACAAAATGACGTAAACATTTTAAAAATCGGTGACAAAAAAAAAATTTACTTTTGGCCAACGAAAAACGATTTTCAGCAACTGTGAGCCGGTACTAAACAAAACAATACACTGTTTAAAAATATGTTTCTGTAACGCAAACGGCTTATGCCAACATAAAAATGAACTAATACTTCCTCAAGAACCAACAAATTTATGTCATGCTGGTTTCTGAGACACACTTAACAACAAATAGCTTTTTTAAAATCAATGGCTATATTTTAAATCATACTAAGGACACCCGTGAAAAAGCATGTGGAGGAACTACAATACTTATAAAGGCCCGAATAAAGCATTATTTACTGCGTGATTTTTGTGAGGATTACCTACAAGCAACAAAAATTTGTCATGAAGAGTTTCATCAAAGTTTAGTTATTTCTTCGATTTATTCACCTCCTAGATTACAAATATCGGAAAGACAGTATAGCGACTTCTACAAATCACTAGATCCCTGTTTCATAGTATCAGGCGACTACAACGCTAAACATACGTTTTGGGAATCACGCCTAATAACTCCAAAAGGTCGTGTTTTGTTTGACAAAATTTGAAAAATGCGTCTAAATGTGATATCGAGTGGACAACACACCTATTGGCCTACTCATCGGGAAAAAAACCTGATGTTATTGATTTTGGAGTGTTTATGGGTATTCCGAGAGATATAATTAAAGTTGAAGCGTCACTTGAATTATCCTCAGATCATTCACTCAGTATCGTCTGTATACGGTACAAACAAAATATCGTATCACCAACAACTAGCATAGGCATTAATTGGTTGAAATATAGAAAGTATCTTAATACTCATTGTTCAGAAAACATCCGGCTAAGAACACCTGAAGACCTAAAGTCTTATTGATTTTGACCAAAACCTCAAATCAGCTACCCAAAATTCAACAATAATCCGACAACTAGCTAGATACACACAAATTTATTCTGTAGATGTCGAACGGGTCTTGGCTGAAAAAAGAAGAATTAAACTCAAAAGCAGACTTAAATAATGTACGAACCGGCTAAGTGAGATGCTTGAATCTCGAAGAGTAACATCCCTGATAAACTATTTGAGAGACCTAGACGGAACCTCTCAATCAGATTATTCATTACGGTGTGCTTGTAGAAACCTTAGAAAATTGAATCATACATACCTATAAGCCTTTTATCTAATATGTCAAAGCTGTTTGAGAGGATGTTAATAACTAAGCTGAACCCTATTCTAAGCGACAAAGGATGTATTTCAAACCATCGATTCGGCTTCAGGAAAAAACATAGTACGATCGAATAAACTCACAGGTTAGTCAATGTTTTTAAGAAGACATTTGAAGAGATAAAAGAGAGCTGCACTGGGCTTTTTATCGACGTGTCGCAAGCATTCGACAAGGTATGGCATGAAGGCCTAATATATATGCTAAAACTGAATTTACCCGTAAACCTATATAAGCTTATAGTTAGTTTTTTAATCGAACCAATATTTATTGTGAAAGAAGGAGATTTTTGAGTTCACCCAAGGCAATCGAAGCCGGAGTTCCCCAAGGTAGTATATTGGGGTTTATACTTATTGTATACTTCAGACATGCCAACTAGTAACCGAGTCCACAAATCGACATTTGCTGACGACACAGCTTTTTTAAGCCTTCACGAAAGACCCGAAGTAGCATCACTATATTTTCAATACCACATATTCAATTAAGATAAATGGTTGAAGAAATGTAGAATAAAGGTGAATGAACAATGCTTCCACATATTCAATTTAGATAAATGGTTGAAGAAATGTAAAATAAAGGTGAATGAACAATGCTTTCACATATAACTTTCACACTGCGTAGGAATCGTGCCCCCCTATTCGCATAAATAACCAAACGATAACACAGCTTTCAGACGTGAAATATCTCGGTATACATCTTAACCGGAGGCATACTTGGAAACGCAACATAGAATCAAAGTTAACACAAATGAAGCTAAAAGCCGTACAACTAAACTGGCTTATTGGCAGAAACTAAAATCTAGATTGCAAACTTCTATTGTATAAGTCAATTCTGGGTGCATATTAGGAGTAGAATTAGTTATTGTCGCTTTGTGTACTGAAGTATGATTGGTTTTTAACATATCTGCGTATGAAAAATCTTGTGTTATTGGGCTAACTGAGGTTAATGAGCTTTTGCTCGATATTGCGGGTGCTTAGCAGGAGTACTTGATTTTTGAGTGGTTTTCCTTACCATGGAAAAAACTGGACTTCCTCTGTAGTTAGAAGTGTGGTTTCCATCGCAATTGCTACATTTTTTAACCTTCAAGTCATCCTTTGCTTTGTCGCAATGGGCGGAACAATGTAGCCCGCCACATACAACGTAAACCGGAGGCAACTTACGGTAAGCCCTAGTATGACAATTTAGATACTGGACAGGTCGTGATCACTTATGTGGCTCCTCAACTGTTATTTTACGGTGTATCAGATTATAAATGAGGTGCGTTTCGTTCATCTTCAATCTGATATCTCCACGTTCCAGTTCAACGCGAAATAGTGGTTCTCGATTTCGGAGATTATCTACACTTTTAATTTTAAAATCCGCTTTTTGAAGTCTAGCTCTTATTTCAGCTGAATTTCGTATGAATCTACACCTTTAATGACTACCTGTATACTTTTACTACTCTTCAGCTATTAGGTATTAAAGTTCTATTTACAGCTTTCAAACTCGTTTACTGCTATACGATAACTGTTTTCATAAATAAATTGTATTTTTGTCTCATCAATGTTACCACGCTTGATGGGAATTACATAAAATGAGTTCTCGCCAATAACTGAAATTAACTTTTTTATTAAGTCGTTAAAATTTTTCTCCCTTTAATAAATTGGAGGTGGCTTGAACGACTTAAGTGCCTTTTTAGGTTCACTTGTTTCGCTATCTAAGAGAACAAAACGATTATGGGAATTTATACCGTTAGAGTCCTTGTCTTTATGTACTTTAGACATTGGTGCAAGATGCGCAGATTTAGGGCTTCGACCTCTTTTCAATACAGTTATGTATCTGTCCATTCCCACTTGCGTCTTGGGGTTTTTCTACACTATCCGTATTAGTTTTGGTAATAATGTGTTTAGAAGGCGACTTTTTTGTAGTTACTTTATTCTCATCTCTTAACAAAAGCGATGAACATATCAACGCACAAACTAAAATTGTTGTGTACCATTTTTAAGGCGTTTTCATCTTTTTCATGAAACTGTAATGTGGGTAGCGATGAAAACATGCGATTTGATACCAAAATTGATGTGGAAAATTTGCAGGTTGATCGAATGGTGGCAACCCGTGCCATAATGAGGTCAAAGGTCAAAATTTTGAAAAATCACTAAAATTATCTTTTTTTGTATTTTATTATTTTTATTTGACAAGAAATACTGTAATATAATATTTTTTCATTAATTTTTTTTTTAAATTGGCTTATTATTTTTATGTTAAATAAATGAACATTTTGTATAGGTTGGGAAGTCCTTACGGTAATCCTCTACAATGTGTAACAAATACTGTCTATCGGCTTCATTGTGTGATTCTAAACATCTGGTAAAGTCAGTTATTAGTTAAACCATTCTTTCGGCGGCATCATTCATAACAGCAATGCAGTTCTCCTGCTCCTCTTTACAAAATGCTTTGCTCTTAGGCCAATTTGCCGAATCAAAGCGTAAGAAATTTCCATACGAGAAAAAAAATGTTTTGTTTTGGTAGTCATAAAAGAGCTTAAGTCCTTGGATGTAAATAATTGTAATTCATCACAATGTGCACACACATTTTTTTAGATGGGAAAATATCAACATCATCACAGATATCATTGTCTTTATCGGACTCTATTTCCAATGCTAAAACCATGTTTTTCTTTACTTCTGAGTCAACTTGTGGATCGAAAAAGGAAAGTGCAACTGCTTCCTCTGATAAATTCCACATATGGTTCCGAAATTTTTCTATCAGCACTGTAGATATATTTTTATCAAAATAGCCAATACTCCTCTTTATAAGTTGATGCTTCAACTGCATTTGCGGTTCTGAACCAGTATAGAATATAGACTTATTAAGAAAATGCAAATGGACGTGGCTGTCTAGAAAATGTGCATTCCGCTCCTGCTGGTGTCTAAAAATTAAATTTTCCCAATTTTTCTTTAATATTATCACCTAATTTGTAATTTAATTAATTCTTTCTTAGAGAGAATAAAAACGAACTTAAGCTTGATTATAAATTTCATTGTATGTAATACATAAACAGTTCGACTAATAATAATTAAAATTTTCAAAATTAAAAATCGCAAAGCACCGCGCAATCTTGTTTACTCTACAAAGTTTGGTTTGATACTTGATTAGTGTTAACTTAAAACGAATGTTGGAAGTAAAACAAATAAACAAAAAGTAACTTTGATTGCTAACCGAAGGTTGGCTGGAGGAACAACAAAATGTAAGGTGTAAATATTAAAAGTAAAAATATTCAACAAGAGGGAAGCTTAAGGTAGTGGTAGACTTCGTTCTCACCAACTGACGATTGATAATTGAATACAAGTTTTCTCGTATTCCTTTATCTGGGTTTGGTTAAATAGATGATGCTTACAACTAAACACTACCCTAAGTAGATTAGATACTAGAGTGCTGATGACGGACGTGGCTGTCTAGAAAATGTGCATTTCGCTCCTGCTGTTGTCTAAAAAATTAAATTTTCCCAATTTTTCTTTAATATTATCACCTAATTTGTAATTTAATTAATTCTTTCTTAGAGAGAATAAAAACGAACTTAAGCTTGATTATAGATTTCATTGTATGTAATACATAAACAGTTCGACTAATAATAATTAAAATTTTCAAAATTAAAATGCACATATTACGAATTCCATTCAACTGACTCGCAGACGTTTTAAAGTGTACTTGAAAAATAGTAATTTTTTGACAATAGATGGCCTTGGACATGAATCTTGCATGAGACGTCGCTCCAGATGCACGAAATGTAAAATTGGGAATGCTACCACCAAGAAAAATAAATGCAAGTTCTCTATAATCATGCCGAATATGAACTTTCGTTAAATATTCAAGATAAAAGTGCTTGCTTGTTTCAAAACTTGTTCATCCAGCATAAAGGTGCTGTATTCGTTTGAATTAAATGTGCTCCATTCCCGTGCAAAACGTTCAAAAATCGCCACCTCTGGAACACTTGATTTTCCGAAATTAATCTCAAATATAGCTCTTAGAAGAATTTCTGCAATATGGTGGCGACATGGTAACCACAATGACCTGCGATCCAGTTTGCGTTCCAATTAAGTTTCAGCACTACTGGCTCTCAACAGTATTTGCAGAAGTTGTATCGAAACATATCATTTCTAATGAATTGATGACAATTTCACACCAACTATTTTGGGTTCACATTTACCAATCAAGTACACATTTGCGTCAGCAGATCGAAGCCGTTTCAACGATGAATTTGTCTTCAGAGCCATTGAATTAAGAAAATTAGCAAAGTATTTTATTTTTTAACCGACTTCAAAAAAAGAAGGAGGTTATCAATTCGTCTGTGTGTTGCTTTTTTTTTTTTTGTATGTTTGTGCCTTCAGAACTCGGTCATTTCTGAACCGATTTTCAAAATTTTGCACTATTAGAAAGGTTATGGCTTCAGATTGGTCCCATTTTAAAAGAAGTTCAAAAGTTTAAAAATTAAAGGGTGTCCCCATACAACATACATGTTTTTTACGTGTGTTGCTTTTTTTTTTTTATGTTTGTGCCTTCAGAACTCGGTCATTTCTGAACCGATTTTCAAAATTTTGCACTATTAGAAAGGTTATGGCTTCAGATTGGTCCCATTTTAAAAGAAGTTCAAAAGTTTAAAAATTAAAGGGTGTCCCCATACAACATACATGTTTTTTACGTGTATTATGAACTTTATAGGTCACCAATTTAAAATTAAAAAAAGTGCGTGTCACTGTAGCTCCCAATAACAAAAAGTAATTAAAAAATAAAATTAAAAATTAAAGGGTGACCCCATAGGTGACTTAATTTCACCTTTATTCTCCTATCTTTCGAACCGTTATAGACAAACACTTGAAAGTTGCACAGAATGTTCGTTACTATGTCTGTTATAATAAGTATAAATATTTAAAATTAGAAATTAAAGGGTGTCCCAATAGTTGATGTAATTTGATGTATATGGACACAAAGTTAAAATTTAAAAAGAATTTGTATGACAAAGTCCTCCTTAAAAAGTATTTATATTAAAATTAGAATTTAAAGGGTGTCCCAATAGGTGACGTCATTTGATATATATGACCATATCTTTTAAACAGTTATTGATAAACACTTAACAATTAGACAGAATGTCCATTACTATGTCTGTTATAATAAGTATAAATATTTAAAATTATAAATTACAGGGTGTCGCAATAGTTTATGTAATTAGATGTATATGACAATACTTTTAAACCGTTACAGACTGACGGTTGAAATTTACAATGAACCTGTAATGCTACGACCGCTATAACTAGTATAAAATTTGAATTCGGAAATTATAGGGTGTCGCAATAGTTACTGTCTTCAAGAAACATGATTTTAAGTTTGTCTGTTTTGAAGTCGGTTTTTTTTTTTTGCAAGAATTATTATAAACTTAACCTTTCTCAACAATATTAAAATTTGCAATGGCAAAACTTTACAAATTCATATCAACACCAGTGCTATGTGCTAAGTAGCAGAATTGGAAAAGCGGTGCTTTTAGACAAATATACAGTTGTAAACAGCTCAAAGCGTATGAATATTTGGCAGTTTAAAAACAGCGACCGACAAAAATTTTTACCGTTTTTTCACTAATACTTGTTGGTATAAATATTGCTAGCATTTTTTAATTCCTATAAATACTTTTCCTTGCTATAATAGAAGAAACACCGTACATTTTTGCATCTAAGGGCTCAATTAAAAATTTTAATACTCGTATAAATGTATTTGATTCTGTTGGCGTCGTATACTTAAACTAATTAACAAATTACCCGAATTAAAAATTCCAAAAAAAAATTCCCATATAAGCTGCACCAGGTCTAATATATACATATATGTATATATATATATTTGTTAATATGGCTCTCCAACATTGATGTAACTTTGTTCTGGCTGTCTCTTGCTGCTCTTTGTTGTCGAACGTTTGACGTTTGGATATAGTCTACATCCGCAATCATTTTAAATAATGACCATTATCCGCAGTTAGCCCAACCAACAACAAAATTTATAAAAATCCACAAAGCAAAAATGCAAATCAAATACAAATATTATTTAATTGGCTATTTGGCAGTAAGTAATTAACATTTTGTCAATATAATTCTACAAAGTAAAAATATAAATCGAAAATTTCTTAAATCGAAAATTTCTGTACCTTTAAACCGGAAATTGCGTTGAAAATATCTATAAAAAATGTGCATACATGTGCAGGTTATCTCTTTTAGTTTGGGAGAAAATTGGGTTACAACACATTTTGTGCCAAAATTAATAAGCCGTTTATACTTTTTGTGTGTTTATACACATTTTTAATTTTTACATACAAAATGAGAAAAAAAAAATCATGAGGAGGCGAGGTTTAGGAAGCTTCTATAGCTTAAGTATATGCTCGATAAACATGTTAGTGGTATCAGAGAAAATTTTTTTCGGGCTCAATTTTTTAAATGATATTTATCTCAAAAACTGAAAAAATCACATCAAGACGGTTTTTTGACAAATTAAACAATGAAATTGAATTGCAACAAAATCTAAACGCGAGATATTTTTACAAAATTTTTAAATTATATAAATCAAATGGAAAAATAAAATTCGAAGTTTTTTATTTTAACATATAAATTCCCAGAGCGGGCAAAAAATGTCCCAAAAATTTTATTTTTTATAAAAGCGACTACCCTGCCTTTATTAATCACGGGGCTGTAAATCCTTTTTGGAGTATGTAGCCAACAATTGAGGCTTTGGAATCCCCCACCTTTTTGGGGAAAATCCTGAAAAAACGGTATTTTTTTACATTTTCCCAATTCAGAGGTTTTTTTACTAAAAGCGTTATCGGAACAAAACTTGAAACTAAATTATTCTAAATTTTATCAAGAATAGAGCCAATGTCTTATAATAATAATCCGATCATTAGTAAGTACACCACACCAAAAATACTAAGTTAAGGTCGGGCAAAATTAAAAAAAAATTGTAACCCAATTTTCTCCCAAACTAAAACAGATAATCTGATAACATGTAAGCAGATTTTTTACAAATATTTTCAAGGTCTAGCTAAATTTAAAAATCTTAACATTTGAGTTAGAACTAAACTTTTTATGACATTTCCAAAAAATTATACACCCGCGGTACCCAACTTTGGGGGCTTACCCGGAAGCCCCCCTTCACCCCAGGGAGCCCACCTTTCGTAGAACCACTCAAAAGCACCTCTGCTTTACCTCTGTAAAATTTCATTAAATTATCTTGAGTGGTTCATGAGATACAGAATTATGTCCAAAATAAATCGTTTTCCAACCACTGTCCTATGGTGAAGGGTATATAAGATTCGGCATGGCCAAATTATGCACTCTTAGTTGTTTTTCTTTAAATTTAAGAAAAGATTTTGTTTTTATTATTGGTGTCAAAATAAAATTAAAATATAATTATAAAAATTAATTCAAATAAAATTAAAATTAGCTGTTACTCAACTCTCTAGTATATATCGTCCCCTCAATAAAATAATAGTGTATACGCATATCATCATTATTTATTTATTGCATAATAAGAATCTTCATAACTGATTCTAAATATGGTAAAAATTTGGTGAAATTCTACCTCCTCCTAAATGCGTGTTTGAAATTTTTCATTAATAATTGTGTAAGTGCAGGTATGCTGTTTTATTTAGTTGTTAATCTGAATATAATTTCAAAGAAAAGTAGTGTATAAAAAGCATACACTATTTTTATTACTAATTATTAATTTATTATTTTTATTTATTTATAACAAAATAAAATCGTGTATTGATATACACTATTTTTTTAAAAATATATTATTTGGAGTCAATTCAAATAAAATAGTGTATACCATACGAAATAAAATAGTGTATAATGATTTTCATACAATTTGTAAAACAATTAAAATAGTCTAAGTGACACCATGGTACTTTGAATCTCATTTATTTGCAATTAAAGCACTTGTAAATTAATGAAATATCATCTACTAGTAGCCTGATTATTCCACCACATTTTTAAATGACCACAACTATTTTCTGAAATATTACTGTTTTCCCCGATGTCTAATAAAACAAAAACTTTAAACTCCATTATCTGGAAATGTCAAAAAAATTATACACTATTATTTTATTAAGGGGACGATATAGCACTGGAATTAGAATATATTTCAGCCTTTAATATATCGCAATTTTACCTTCACTATAGGTGAAAAGGGTAAATTTAAGTTTGTCATTCCGTGTGTAATTTCTACAATATTCATTTCCGATCCCACAAAGTATCTATATTCTTGATCCTTACACATAGAGAAGTTGATTGAACGATGTCCGTCTGTCCGTGTTGACTTTGAAATGTCATTTTCCAAGGCACCAGAAAAGATAAAAAAATGTAAGCACACCAATCTGTTAGGCATAGTTTCGAAAATTTTGGGATTGCAATTCAGCAACATCGGATCATTCCCTTGGAGGCTGCGGGCCAAAAACTACGCCCATCTATATTTTTTCACGTTTTTTTTTTTTATATTTTTTTCGGCATTAATGATTCTCTTTTGATTTTTTATCAAATAAATATTTGACCGCGACAGATAGATCGCAAGGATGGATACATACAAGCATGTCCAACCAGAGAAAGCTGTTAAAACTGGTTAAAATGAGAATGTATTGGTGTTTTGCACTGAAAAAAATCAGATTGTTTAACATTAGCGTTTAATTTTGAATGAGTTAACCAAATTTTAATTTAAGTTTTTTGTTAAGATAGATTTAAAAAGTAGCAAAAAATGGTAGCATGTGAATATTGTATGGTTGTGAAAATTCCATACAAAAGGTTTTTGTACAATATTAAGTTAATGTATAATTAAATTAGTTTTCTAACAATTCATGAGAAATAGTCATGAATTACAACATTGTAAGTATGTGTATTTTTTTCATAAATTTATTTATTGAATCTTCAATATAAATTGAACTAACAATAATTATTCAAATCTTGAAACTAAAATAATTAATTATTTATGCTCAGCCAATACCAGGTAAAATATTAGGTTCAACGGTTTCTTCTTTGGTTGTCTTACGTATCTCGTGCTCGGCTGAGAGCAAGAGTGTCCCTCCTTCTCAGCCGAGTGTGGCCTCTAAAATTTAGAATGTTACGGGCTAGTGGGTTAGGGTGTTACTCAAGCTTCTTTATATAAGTTGTCACATGTTTAGAGAACACAGTTTTTACCATTGGAACGTCTAAATATATATGGATGCGCGAATTTTTTACGTACCAGGGGCGGCTGTTATTGTTCGAAGAAATTTATTTTGTCGCCTTTGGATTTTCTCAATATTTAATGATGAGGCAGTGCCCCATAGCGGAATGCCATAGGTCTTAGAAACGATTTGTATAAGAGAGTTTTATAGTCTAGCCTCAGTGAAGAGTTTCTGCCGATAAGCCAATTTATTTTAACTACTTTTAATTTCATTTGGGTCAACTTGGATTCTATATGTGTCTTCCATGTTAGACGACGGTCTAGGTGAATTCCGAGATATTAAACCTCACAATGTTGCGGAATAACTTGGTTGTTAATATGGATAGGTGGACATGTCTCCTTACACAGCGCAAATGTAATGTGTACGCATTTCTGTTCATTTACTTTTATTCTACATTGCTTGTTTTGCTCAGTAAAATAATAATTTCGAAAATTATAAAACGGAAAATAAAAAAAATAATTTAAATGCTGGGGTTAAAATAGTACAACGTACCTTATACGTATTAATTTGTAGCTTAACAAAAGCAAATCTCGAAAGCGACGAAAAACTAACAAAAGAGATTTTCGTTAAGCTTACAATAGCCATGTTCTTTACTTTGCTTACATCCCGTCCCCCTTGCACGGGTGCAACAAGGGAAGCTAATGGAAAAACGCATACGTTTAAAAGTAATAATTCATTTCTTAAATATAAGACAAATTCAATACTTAATAAATTAACAATTTTGAATTATTAAAATATAAATTTAAATTAATAAAAAATAACAAAAAATTTATACAATACGCCCTGAATGCACATTAATAATAATAGTGGCAGGTTGGTTACCACGGTACTGCGGTTGGTTGGCCTGGTATTGTGGATGTTGTTGGTGATGTTACTGGTGGTGTTGCCGATATGGTTGTTGAGATTGGCGCTGGGTGGGTTGTTTTGCTTGCACGCGGTGTTGCTGTTGGGGTTTTTTAGGATTACGATTTTTTCCAGATCTGGGTTATTTAGTAAAAATCGTCTTCCTTCTCGATGCAGACTTTTCGTCTTCCTGGCTTCGAAATCTATGTAGCATCGTGTGATGCTCCTCGAGACATTCGGTACACCGGTCCCGACTATCGCAGTTACGCAAAATATGCGTAGTCGCAAAACAATTAAAACAATATTTAAATCTTCGAACAGTCTGAATGTGGTCATCAACAGGCATTTTTTTGAATCGGTAACATTCGCGTAACGGATGGTCCTTCTTACATAACCGACAAGCCGGATCCTGGAGCTTTTTCTCCGATTTGTTGGATGCAGCGGTTTCTAAGGGACGGTGGACTTCAAGGCGACGAGATTCAGCCATTGTACTGTTAAACGAAAAAAAGAGAATAAAATGGGAAAAACGGGTTAAAACTATTCGGATATGGGTAAAAGAACAAGCTTAACAATAGGCCGGGTTAAAATGCCTGAAGCCGTTCTTAAATCACAAACACGTGGTTTAGAATCAGTACCAAAGTAAACTTTTTCTACTCGTCCCAATTTCCACTTATTCAGTGGTAAGTTGTCCTGACGGATAATGACAACATCTCCTACTTAAAACTCCCTGTTTGGATACTTCCACTTCACGCGTCTATGAAGCTCTTTCAGGTACTCTTCTTTCCACCGAATCGCAAATTGGTGGTGAAGTACCTTCAATTTTTGCCACCTGTTAGCATGACTTAACGATAGATCTGACATGTCAGGCTCACGGGGAGTATGCAAGGGAGCACCAATCAGAAAATTACCGGGTGTTAACGAAGTGACATCATAGGATTTTCATTCATCGGGCAAAGATGCCTTGAATTCAAACATGCTTATATTCGAGTTAGCATGGTCATAAACTCTTCAAACGTAAACTTTTGAGCATTTGATATTTTCTTTAAATGTGTCTTAAAACTTTTGACGTCAGCCTCCCAAAGACCTCCCATATGTGGTGCGCCTGGTGGTATAAAATGCCACCCAATCGCACTTAAGCTATTTCGAGCATAAACTTTTTCTTTCAGGTTAAAAAAAATGTTTTTCTATCAGCTTCGAGTAAATTGGAAGCACCGACAAAGGCGGTCCCATTATCGGAATATAAATGGGATGGGCAACCACGCCGCGAGAAAAATCTACTAAATGCAGGTAAAAACGTTTCAGACACCATATCGCTAGTAGCCTCGAGGTGTATTGCTTTTGTTGTGAAACATACAAAAACAACCACATAACCTTTCGTTATTTTACAACCCCTTCCAACGTATGATTTTATTTCAAATGGCCCAGCAAAATCTAAACCCGTATGGGTGAAACGCCTGGAAAGGATTGTTCTTTCGGGAGGTAAGCAACCCATCAATTGCTGGCCCGTTCCTTTTCTAAAGAGAATGCATCTTTTACAATTACGGATCGTACCACGGATAAGATTCTTTAAATTAGGAATCCAAAATTCCATTCGAATAAGGCGCATCATCAAAGCCTGTCCACCATGAATCGTACACTTATGGACATGTCGCACAAATAGCTTTGTAGAAGCAGCCAAATATGGCAATATTATTGGACATTTTTTATTATATGCCAGACCCGGGGCTTGTACAAGATGTCCGTTCATTCTAATAAACCCGTCCGAGTCTATAATTGGGTTTAAAGAGAGCAAACGGCTTTTTGAGGGTAGTGGTATTCCTTTCGACAAATACCCATACTCTTCGAAATAAGTCTGTTGACATATAAGTATTAAACGATTTGGTACAAATCTTACTTCAGATTAGGTAATTTTAAGCGCAACAACCGAAACCAATATGCAATAACTCTGATTGCTCGGGGTAGATCTGAAAACCTTTTCAATAAATCAATTGGTATTCGCGGTTCTGTATCCAATTTAACACATTCTAGGTACGCATGAATGCTAGCTGATTTTCAATGCCATTTGTTTCTCGCTTTTGACAACCAATGAGGCCCATGCCACCATAAGAAATTGTTTATTAAATCAAATTCCAAAGATCCACGACTTGCTATATCAGCGGGATTATTTTTATAATCAATGTGAGGCCAATGCTCAATTCCTACACATTTAACAATTAGTGCAACTCTATTCGCAACAAAGTTGGCAAATCACATCACTCTTTATTTAGCCATGCCACAACAATAGTGGAGTCAGTTCATAGAAAAATCTTATCTTCGGAAAATTTTAACTGACATTTTAACGAATGCTCCATTTTTGCCAATAATACTGCTCCACAGAGTTCTAACCTAACGATTTAAGATTAAAAAAAAACGAAACGCACCCTATATACAATCTAAGGTATCTATTGCACCGAAAAATCACAGTAGAGGAACCACATAAACGATCAGGACTCGTCCAGTATCTAAACTGTCAAGAATATGGTCATACTAGGGCTTACTGTAAGCTGCCTTCTGTTTGCGTTGTGTGTGGTGAGCTGCATTGTTCCGCCCATTGCGACAAAGCAAGGGATGACTTGAAGGTTAAAAAATGTAGCAATTGCGGTGGAAACCACACTGTCAACTACGGAGGATGTCCCGTTTATTCTGTTGTAAGGAAGACGTCCCCCTAAGTAAAAACAATATCGCCAAATGACCATTACCCTCAGCTAGATCAACCAACCACCCAACATATTTCATACGCTGACATGCTAAAAAACAACCAAGTTTATAAAGCGCCATCATCAGTTAACCCGAACCAACCCGGAACCTAAAGACCAAACACCTTCGGTTAACTAAAGTCGTCTGGAAGGAACCATTGAAACATTAGTACAGTCGCTAAACACTTTTATGAGCTCTATGGGTAATATGATGCAAGAAATGTTAAAAATGCAATCTATGATATTGCAGACAGTACTTAGGAAACCATGAACTGTTTAAAAATATGTTTCTGGAACGCAAACGGCTTACGCCAATATAAAAATGAACTCGAATACTTCCTTAAGAACCAACAAATTGATGTCATGCTGATTGCAGAAACACATTTAACAAGAAAATCAATGGCTATATTTTATATGACACCAGAGCATGTGGCAGAGCATGTGGTGGTTCAGCAATACTTATAAAGGCCCGCATAAAACATTTTTTACTGTGTGATTTTTGTGAGGATTACCTTCAAGCAACAAATATCTGCCTTGAAGAGTTTCATTAAACCTTAGTTATTTATTCAATTTATTCACCTCCTAGATTTCAAGTATCAGAGAGTCAGTGTAGCGACTTCTTCAAATCAGTAGGGCGCTGTTTCATAGCATCAGGCGACTACAACGTTAAACATACTTTTTGGGGATCACGACTAATAACACCAAAAGTTCGTGTTTTGTTTGACACAATTTCAAAAATGCGTCTCAATGTGATCTTGAGTGGCCAACCCACCTATTGGCCTACTGATCGACAAAAAATACCGGATGTTATTGATTTTGGCATATTTAAGGGTGTTTCAAGAGAAATTATTAAAGCTGAAACATTACTAGAATTATCCTCAGATCATTCACCCACTATTGTATTTATATGGAATCAACAAAATATTGTATCACCAACAACCAGGACAAGCATAAATTGGCTGAAATTAGAAAATATCTCAGTACGCATTGCTCGGAAAACATCCCGCTAAGAATACCAGAAGACGTAGAGCAGTGTATAATTGATTTAGATCGAAACATCAAATTAGCTGCCTAACATGCAACTGTAACCCGGCAAATAGATGTCGAGCGGCTCTTGACTGGAAAAAAAAAATTCGTAGTTAGTGCCAAACATATAGATCTCCTCCACTTAAAACTAGACTTAAAGATTGCACGAAGCGGCTAAGAGACCTACTAGAATCTCAAAGGGTAGCATCTCTGAAAAATTACCTGGAAGATCTGGACCCAACTCCACAATCAGATTATTCATTATGGCGTGCATGTCGAAACCTCAAAAGACCGGTCGTACGTAAGCCTCCATTGCGAACTTATTGTGGAGGCTGGGCAAGAAATGATACGGAAAAAGGTAATGTGTTTGTTGATCATTTAAAAAACGTGTTTACTCCAATTGTCTCGACTGATATAGCTGAGCTCCTACCTATCGATGTTAGTCCGGTAGTTACCCTAAGGTTCGAGCTTCGAGATATCGAAAAGGCAATAACTGATTTAAACTCTAAGAAAGCTCCTGGCATTGATAAAATCAGTTACAAGATGTTATTTGAATTGCCCCGTATATCCCAAATAATCATTCTTTTTGTTTTTAATGCCATTTTACGTCTTGAGTACTTTCCTACAAAGTGGAAAATTTCTTTGATTACCATGATACCTAAGCTTGGAAAAGACAACACCAAGGTTGAATCATACAGACCTATAAGCCTATTATCAAATATATCAAAGCTGTTTGAAAAAATATTAATAATTAAGTTGAACCCAATTCTGAGCGCCAAAGGATGTATTCCGAACCATCAATTTGGCTTCAGAAAACAACATAGTACGATCCAACAAACACACAGATTAGTAAATGTGATTAAAAAGACCTTTGAAGAAAAAAAATACTGTTCTGCACTTTTTATCGATGTTTCTCAAGCATTTGACAAGCTATGGCACGAAGGCCTTATATACAAGTTAAATGAATTTGCCCAAAAACTTCTATAAGCTCATAAAAAATTATTTAACTGATCGAAAGTTCATACTAAAAGAAGGAGATTTCTTAATCTCGCCTCAGCTTATTAAAGCCGGAGTTCCACAGGGTAGTATTTTGAGACCCATTTTATACTTGCTGTACACATCCGATATGCCAATTAGCAATCAAGTGCACACATCAACATTTGCTGATGACACAGCTTTTTTAAGTATTCATGAAAGCGCGCAAGTAGCATCACAAGAATTACACGATCACGTACTCAAATTGGAGAAATGGTTGAAGAAATGGAGAATTAAGGTGAATGAACAAAAATGCACTCATATGACTTTCACACTGCGTAGGGACTCATGCCCCCCTATTCGCATAAATAATCAAATGATACCCCAGCTTTCAGACATCTTGACCGGCGCCTTACTTGGAAAAGCCACATAGAATCCAAGTTTACACAAATGAAGTTAAAAGCAGTCCAACTAAACTGGCTTATTAGCAGAAACTCTACCCTCAGCTTAGATTGCAAATTACTACTGTACAAGTCGATACTTAAAGCAATTTGGTGCTATGGGATTCAATTATGGGGCACTGCCTTAGCTAGCAATGTTGAAAAAATTCAAAGGCGCCAAAATAAGATTCTTCGACTGACCACAGTTGCTCCCTGGTATATCAAAAACTCTAATATTCACAAAGATATAAACGTGCCAACAGTTAAATCATAAATAGCGAAACATGCGGTAACGTATTTGAAAAAGCTTGAAACTCATTCAAATCCATTGGCGCGTAACATTCTTAATGCTCCTGGTTATATTTGACTAAAAAGAAGAGATACTGCTTTTCTTGGCCGTACAATAGAGGTATGACCCGTAAATAATTTCAACAATTGGGAACATAGATTTTTTTTGTCTTGCATTGGTTGGACTTAAAAAGTATATTTTATTTTAGACTTAAGATATGAGTAATTATTGTTAGTTCAAACATATTGAAGATACAATAAATAAATATGAAATCAAAAAAAAAAACAGAGTTCTAATCGGGGTAAAGACTCAAATTTTACTGGAGGTACTTTTGTTTTAGAAGCAAGTAAATGCGTGGTAGTCTCAAACGGGGAAGAGATGGAGCGAACATAGATTGTTGCAGCATATACTTTCTCAGAAGCATCGCAAAATCCGTGGATCTCGATATCATTCTCTCATCTAGGAATGAAAATTTTTTCGACATTCGGGTAATCGTCGAGAAAAGCGTGCCAATGAACCAACGTAGAAGGGTTCACACACTCATCCCAATCTGTCTTGCCCTTCCATATTTGTTGCATAATCATTTTTGCACCAATGATTTTCGGGGAAAACCAACCGGCGGGATCAAATAATTTCGCTATTTCAGACAAGAAAGCTCGTTTTGTGACCACGTTTCTATTTGACTGCGTTGCGAGTTTAAAGTAAAAACTATCATTTTGAGCATACCAACGCAAGCCTAAAGTTTTCGTAGTGCTCGCATCTGAAAATTTAAAAAAATCTGCATCAAGCAAATTTTCATTCGGGATATTCTCTAAAAGACGTATATTATTAGCGGTCCATTTTCTGAGAACGAAACTAGCTGAACGAAGAACTGCAATGAGCTCATCACGTTTTCTTAAACCGTCTGCTAGCTCATGCGCACCGCCGCACAGTGGTTGAAAATCGTTTTTCGTTGGCCAAAATTCTGTAACTTTTGAACCGATCAAAATATTGAAATAATTTTTTTTAATGGATAGATATTTAGCTCAGCTTGATTCAGTTTTAATTACATTAAAATTGATTGAGGACTTTTTAAGGAATTCGAGGTCAAAGTTGAACATTTTAATTTTTTTAACTTTCAGAGTGAAATATGGGTTTATTCTGTGTGTAACATAGTAAAATATCCCTCTAAGATCCAAAAATGTATATATATTCTTGATCAGTGATAAAATCTAAGACGATATAGCTATGTCCGTCTGTCCATACGTCCGTCTGTCCATCCGGCCGTCAGTCCATTCGCCTGTCTGTATGAACACGATTCAGTCTAAACGAAAAGAGCTAGACCCTTGAAATTTGGTACATATATATCTTGAAGGATAGGGCAGGCTAAGTTCGTAAATGGGCCAAATCGGACCAGGGGGAAAAAAATTCCCCCAAGAAGAACTAAACCAACCCCTGAAAAACTACACATTTTTACAAGTTTTTTTGTAAATTTGTTAAGCAAATGAAACATTTTTATATCAAAGAAGGTTCAAGGTCTTTACCCTGGAGCCAGAAAATCATAAAAATTTGTTTTTGGACCCCGCCCCCTTTTTGTGGGCTTTTATATAGCATATTATATGAAAAATAGTGTCAATAATTAACAAATTGTATTACCTAAGCCTAGATTGCATAAAAAATTAATATTTAAGCTTTCATTACGAATGGAAAATGTACTCGGATCTTCTGCGCTACCTTCAACTCACCCCCCCCCCCAAAAAAAAAAAATTTTTTTTTTTTGGTTAAGCAACAAGAAAATATAATTTTTATTCATTTGACTTAAATATTAATTGCAACTATTCCATATTTTGTTCTGTGCTATTTCTGTTCTTTAGTAGTTTTTTGGCTTCTTCATCTAAATCCCGATGGTCCACTTTCCATTGATTTCGAATACTGGATATGAACGGATCTGACGTTGCCAATAATATATAAAATATATCTTCATTTGTTGAATTCCGTGAAATTTTCCTAGTATTGTGCTCTCTATAAAATATGTAATCCTTGTTCCTTTTTTCCTGAGCTTCCTCTGATAGATCTCCAAGTGGCACCAAATGATATTTAATGACATCTTCACCATGATAAAGGATTTTGTGAACTGTTGCAGACATATTTCTCCATGGGTAGTTAGCTGTATACATTTTTGCAGTTTCCTTCTAGAATCTTCTTGCGGTATTGCCATCATTTGTATTGCCTGACCCTTGTTTTGGCTGATCTATAATCAGTCCACGTTTGCGATATTCATCTTGAACATGTTTCTTTTTTGAACTTCTTAACTCTTTGTTGGTCACTTTGTTTCTTATTGATCCTGAAGACCCGAAATCCAAATCACAACTGATTTTTAGTATGTGTTCCATAAGTCGTATTCTTGCGTGTAGTGGTGATAATCCAAATTCATATGCATCGGTATTATCTAATGATTTTGCTGGGACTTGGTTTAATTGGGTTGATGTTGCTTGGCATATAATGCAGCTGGATGCAGCCTTCGTGTTAGTCAAAGCCTGACCCACTTTTCCATCTATCATTGTCAGGACTAACTGGTAGCTTACTTCAATTTGCTGCCCATCTAACTGTAATTTTAATGGCTGTAGTGCTGTAATTTGGGCCTTGATATCACTAATTTCTTTATTAATAACATCATTTGTTTCTTTTTTGAATTGAAATTTGATTGGCCTGCAGTATTTCGTAGAAGATGGTGTCTCATTTTTCCAAATATCCGTTGTACTAGTCGAAGGCTCTGAATCTTCCAAAATCTTTTTCAATCGCAATGGTACAAATGATACCATGAACATATCTTGTTTATATTGTTTTTGTCCCGAAGAACCATCACATCCCCATTTACAAAAAAGAATTAACTTTGTGTTTCCGTATTTCTTCAACTCATTTCCTGTTATTGATTGCAGCAAGCGTGCGGCTGTGTGATCAAGTAGAGATTGTAGTTGTACCTCTGCCGAAATTGGTGTGATTGTAATAGTGTTCTTTGATGGCAAACAGTCCATTTTAGCAGCGGTTATGTGATGATATGCTGGATATATATTTGAGCCTTTTTCAATCGCACGCTGTCTGAGTTTTATATATTGCTGTTTTGTTAATTTGCCTCCTCATTTGTGTACTGTATTGCATCATTCGGAGTTGGTATACTTTTAAGAATCCGTTTTGTTCTCGGTGGACTAGCTTTAACAACTTTTTCAATGATATCTACTTTTGTAAATTGGTTCTGTGATCGTAATTGATGTAGGAAAGATTCTTTTATATTTGTAGAACCAAAGGCTTCGTTAATATCTTTAAGCTTCCGCCTCTTAGATCTATCGCTGCAATTGTCCACTAATGATTTGCGTGGTCTTCCAGCCTTATCTTGCTTTGCTGTTTCTGCAGCGACAGTAAGTTGACCTTCTAACCACTTTGCACTTTTTATATAAAATTTTTGTTTACTGTACATAACTTCTTTGTAGCTTTTTTAGTGCTTTGACGAAATTATATAATTGCTCTTGCATTTCGGTGCTACACGAATTTAAGTTTAATTTTATTTTAACGTAACTAAGAACATCTTCCTGATTTTTGTTTCTAAAATACACTTCGGCCAGTTCTTTATAACTGAAGCTCTCCATTTTCTTTTGAATATTTTTATTTGCGTTTGTTATGTTTTATCCGTACACTTAAAGGATTAAGTTATTACTGAGTAATCCCTTAACGAATCCGTACTTTTATAAATTTTTAGATACATGTTCTTCACACACTGATCTTTAATTTCATAGCAGGTAGCGCTTAAATTGAACAAAACTGTTCATGCGTCAATATGGGGTTGTTTTTTTAACTTTAGTGGTTTAATGTCGCAATTATTGTTATAAAATTGTTTATGACTTTAGTTGACCCTAACATTTGATAACAGGTAAATTTAGAAAGAGATCATGTGCTTCCTGTAGAGCCCATTGTGATAATTTTATTACTTATTTTTTGCTGATCAAAACAAAGCCATTAAACCCTTTCGAAGGTATTATATTTATTTTTTTTAGTTATACGTAGCCTAAACTAAAAAAAAATAAACTTTTAGGCAAAAAATTGAAAATTTAATACACCATTGTATATGATTTTTTTCGAGTAATTTCATTAAAATGAAAAAAGTGTTCTACAGGCGGCTCATGGCGGGTGCAAAAGCATATATATAGCCTTAAAGAGGACACTTTCACCTTTCTCGTGGTTGTATACGTTTCTTGTTCCCTTTTGTTCCCTAGAAGTTCTATTCCACTAAAGTTTAAATTTGAGGAAAATATGGTAGTTTCATAAATATTTCATAACGCCCCTAGAAACGCTAGAGCTGTGTCTACTTACAACAACTAAAGACAATAATCCTACCAACATTATAAAAAAACCGCAGACCATTGTCGATGATAGCTTGCGAGTAGTAACCATTTAATTTTGATAAAAACCAAAGAAAAACACCTTTTTCTGAAATTAAAAAAAAAAAAAGTTGAGTTTGACAGCATGCCCACAATTATCAATATTTTAACATAATTTTTTGGCTACCTTAATTTGGATATATTAACTACAAAATGACGTAAAAATTTTAAAAATCGGTGACAAAAAAAAATTTACTTTTGGCTAACGAAAAACGATTTTCAGCCACTGTGCGCCGTACCTATTGTCTGTTAACATTTCAGATGCAGCAGGAAAAGAATCCTTTGAAACGTGGAATGATTCGGATGTATAAGAATTTGCCTGTACATTTTCTCTTCGTCGGCATTAAATACGTAACGATAAAATCCCCAACGGAGAATTAAAATAGTGAGATCCGCTTGTAATATCGGACCCGGATACAATACACTATTTAAACTTATGCCATTAGTAGATGGACTTGAAGCGTTAAATACTACTCGCAATTTCGTAGTAATGCTGTCTGGCTTAATTACTGCATGATAAGGCATATAATAGCAAGTAGCCTCGGAATCGGGGGGAGAAGTCTCATGCATATGACCCAGCTCTATATACTCTTTCGTCATACGTCATCATACTGCGACTTTAAAACGGGGTTTTTCAATAATCGATTCTCATTTCTTTTAAATTGCGAAAGAGCTATATTTCGGGAATTGCCTAAAGACAAATATTTAGGAAATTCTGGCCTAAATGGTAAAGTTGTGTTTCTGTAAAGCTTCTATTCGGGTTGATCAGGGTACGTGTGGAACTTCTTCGAGTTCCCAAAATCGGGCGAGTTGATTATTTAACTCGATTTAGTTAAAATATGTTAAGACGGGAGCACAGGGCACAGATCGACCGATTTTACCAGTTACGATCCAGCCAAACACTGTTTTTTGAGCTACGAGATTCGCATTAGGGTGTTTTCTTATTTCAGGAAGTAATATTTGCGAATAAACATCACCACCTAGAAGAATATCTACTCGGACAGTCGAAAGTCTGCCGATGATATTTCGGGGAAAATACTAATATCTTTAGCCGGAACATAAGAAGGCAGGCGCCCTGTAAGATTTTCAACTACATAAGCCTCAGTTTGAATTTTAAAGTTCGGGTCGATTGGCGATCCAATCGATATAATACAAATTTTGGAAGACTTTTCTGCCATTTAGGCCTGTAATTTCAGCCAACGGAGCCGATCGTATTGGTATAGCAAGCTTTCTTTGCAATCTTTTAGAAATAAATGTTGCTTGAGAATCTGGATCAATTAATGCTCTGGCTGCACTTGTAACATCGTTAGTTCCTACTTAGCAATATGTAGTACCTAACAACACGGTGTGATCGGGATTCAATTCCATCTGGGTACTATACGTATGAAAAGAACGAGCAGCTGCCGAAGTAGACGGAATATTGTCAGCATTAGTGAGAATAATAGCTTGACTAGAATTAGGCACATGAGAATTTCTTGGCACAAATACGGGTTAGTTATTCGGGGGATTTTGCTGTACCATATTATTAGAAGTAAATCTAGTCTGCTGATTCTCCCTATGAAATAGTGAGTGATGTTTTTGTTTGCACAAAAAACAAACGTGAACACCCTTACAGTTTTTAAATTCATGGGAAGTCGCCAAACAGTTCGTACAACACTTAAATCGTTTTACAGTTGATATGCGATCTTCCTCACTTTGTGTCAAAAATGTGGGACACAATCTTAACGGGTGTTGTTCCTGACAAAGAACACAACGACTAACGGATTGCTTCGTATTAGCCTTAGTGGCAAAACTATTGATTCTCTTTGAATCATTATGAGATTTTTTTGAACTGTTGGAGCTACCGGGATGCGAGCCTTTTATGTCGTAGACGGATTCTAGAGTCTGATAACGAGCCGTTAGGAATTTACCCATCCCATCCCACATTGGCATATTCGCATCACGTTTTTGAGATGGTTCCCAGAGACCTAACGTATTATCGGGGAGTTTAGTTGAGCATATATAAACAAAAATTACATGCCAACTTTCCGTACTTACATTAAGCATTTACAAGTTTGTAATGCAATCGTTTATAGTTCGTTTCAATGTTTTTAAATTTTGGCCGGTTTCACGTGTTACGGGGGGAATATTGAATAAAATCTTTAATTGAGCGTTAGTAAGAACTCGCTTGTTTTCGTATCTATCTACTAAATTCTGCCAAGCTAACGCAAACCCATCATTTGTCAAAGGACAAGTTCGAATAATTTCATAGGCTTTACCTTTCGTTTTTTGAAGTAGATAATATAATTTCTCTACAGGACTCAATCGGGGGTTATTTTTGTCTAAAGCGGAAAAGATGTCCCGAAAAGAAGGACAATTAACGTAATCCTCATAGAAGATTTCCGTGTCGCACGGCGGTAAATGGATATTGGGAACTAGAGCTTGTGTTAACTCATTGGCCTGCTTAAGAGAATTTGCCTTTAAACGCTCTACATTATCAGAAATAAGAGATATGCCCTTCACATACGTACTATAGGAAGACATATTTTAAGCACAATTAATTTTGAATATAATAAACGAAAGATAATTTTAAACGAATGATAATTTTAAATAATTGTCACGAATAAAAAATTTCTGTTCTGTTTTTGCCGTTGATAAGTGCGGACGCGATTTTTTTAAGCTCGCATTAACAAAAAACAAAACATACATTGTGTGAACAATTTAAAACAAAAACAAAAAACAAACCTGTTATAATACAACAACAAAGTTGTTTGTAAAATATTTTTTTTTCTTTTTTTCCCTTTTCCTTATTTTGTACAACGGCATATTGAATTGCTACTTTTAAAATAAAATAAAAACAATAAAGGCTAATGAGCATGTTTAATTTAAGCAACAAAAATGTTGACAATGCAGAATTAAATAAAAGCAAAAAAACTGAAAATAATTTGTGTATTAATGCTACGCCAGTTATACGTGCCCAATCATGTTCTTCACTTTTACTAAGCGATGACAATAAAATAAATAAAAACAAATCGCCTTCTGAACAGAGTGTTGCCAAAGATAATATGGATAGTATAGAAAAACCCAAGACTCAAGTGGGAATGGACAGATACATAACTGTATTGAAAAGAGGTCGAAGCCCTAAATCTTCGCAGATTGCACCAATGGCTAAAGTACAAAAAGACAAGGACTCTACCGGAATAAATTAACATAATCGTTTTGCTATCTTAGATAGTGAAACGAGTGTACATAAAACGGCAATTAAGTCGTTCAAACCACCTCCAGTTTATTTAAGGGAGAAAAATTCAAACGATTTAATAAAAAATTTAATTAAAATTATTGGCGAGAACTCATTTTATGTAATTCCCATAAAGCGCGGTAACATTGATGAGACAAAAATACAATTTATTGATGAAAGTAGTTATCGTATAGCAGTAAGCGAGTTTGAAAACTGCAAAAAGAACTTTTATACCTATCAGCTGAAGAGTAGCAAAGGTCTACAGGTAGTCATTAAAGGTGTAGATTCTTACGTTGATCCAGCTGAAATAAGAGCCGGACTCCAAAAAGCGGGTTTTAAAATAAGTGTAAGTGTAGATAATCTCCGTAATCGGGAACGTGTCCCCCAACCACTATTTCGCGTTGAACTGGAACCTGGAGATATCAGATTGAAGAAGAACGAAATGCACCCCATTTACAATCTGAAATACCTGTTACACCGTAAAATAACTGTAGAGGAGCCGCATAAGCGTCCAGGACCTGTCCAGTGTCTAAATTGTCAAGAATATGGTCATACTAGGGCTTACTGTAAGTTGCCTCCGGTTTGCGTTGTATGTGGCGAGCTACATTGTTCCGCCCAATGCGACAAAGCAAGGGATGACGCGAAAGTAAGAAAATGTAGCAATTGCGGTGGAAACTACACTGCTAACTACAAAGGCTGTTCAGTTTTTTCCATGGTAAGGAAAACCACTCAAAAACTAAATACTCCTGCTAAGCACCAACAATATCGAGCAAATGCTCATTATCCTCAGTTAGCCCAACCAACAACACAACATGTTTCATACGCTGATATGGTAAAAACCAATCATACTGCAGTACATAAAGCGACACCGACAACTAACTCTACTCCTAATTTGCAATCGCATCCTAAAGAACAAATACCATCTGGTAATTTTAATCGTCTCGAAGCAAGCATCGAGACATTAGTGCATTCGATAAACAGTTTTATGAGCTCTATGAGCAGCATGATGCAAGAAATGGTACGCATGCAATCTACTATGTTGCAGGCGTTACTTAACAAACCATGAACTGTTTAAAAATATGTTTCTGGAACGCAAACAGCTTGCGCCAACACAAAAATGAACTCGAGTACTTCCTTAAGAAGGAACAAATTGATGTCATGCTGGTTGCAGAGACTCACTTAACAACAAATAGCTTTTTTAAAATAAATGGCTATATCTTATATGACACCAAAGACCCCCGTGGCAGACCATGTGGTGGTTCAGCAATACTAATAAAGGTTCGAATCAAACATTATTTACTGTGTGATTTTTGTGAAGATTACCTACAAGCAACAAACATCTGTATTGAAGAATTTCATCAAAACTTAGTTATTTCTTCGATTTATTCACCTCCTAGGTTTCAAATATCAGAGAGTCAATACAGCGATTTCTTCATATCACTAGGTCCCTGTTTCATAGCATCAGGCGACTACAACGCTAAACATACGTTTTGGGGATCACGCCTAATAACTCCAAAAGGTCGTGTTTTGTTTGACACAATTTCAAAAATGCGTCTGAATGTGATATCGAGTGGACAACCCACCTATTGGCCTACTGATCGACAAAAAATACCGGATGTTATTGATTTTGGCGTGATTAAGGGTATTCCAAGAGAAACGATTAAAGCTGAAGCGTCACTTGAATTATCCTCAGATCATTCACCCACTATCGTCTATATATGGGACAAACAAAACATCATATCACCAATGACTACCACAAGCATTAATTGGCTGAAATATAGAAAGTATCTTAGTACTCATTGTTCGGAAAACATCCCGCTAAGAACACCTGAAGACATAGAGCGGAGTCTTATTGATTTTGACGAAAACCTCAAATCAGCTGCCCAACATTCAACAATAACCCGACAATTAGCTAGATACAATCAAATTTATTCTGCAGATATCGAACGGCTCTTGGCTGAAAAAAGAAAAATTCGTGGAGAATGGCAATCACAGAGATCTCCTCAACTCAAAAGCAGACTTAAAGAATGCACGAACCGGCTAAGAGACATGCTGGAATCTCGAAGAGTAGCATCCCTGAAAAACTATTTGGGAGACCTTGACGCAACTCCTCAATCAGATTATTCGTTATGGCGTGCTTGTAGAAACCTTAAAAGGCCAGTCTTACGTAAGCCTCCCTTGCGAACTTCAGCTGGAGGCTCGGCAAGGAGTGATACCGAAAAAGGATATTTATTTGCTGAACATTTGAAAAAGGTTTTTACCCCAAATATATCGACTGATATAGTTGAGTTGCCAGTTCTCGAGGCTAGTGCTGCAGTACCGATAAGATTTGAATTTGGTGATCTAGAAAAGGTAATAACGGATTTGAACACCAAAAAAGCTCCTGGCGTTGATAAAACCAGTAACAAGATGTTAATTGAGTTGCTCCGTGTAGCTCGCAGAATCGTTCTTTTTCTTTTTAATGCCATTTTACGTTTTGAGTACTTTCCCACAGATTGGAAGGTGTCCTTGGTTACCATGATTCCTAAACCAGGAAAAGACCACACAAAAATTGAATCATACAGACCTATAAGCCTTTTGTCAAATATGTCAAAGCTGTTTGAGAGGATGTTAATAACTAAGCTTAACCCTATTCAAAGCGACAAAGGATGTATTCCAAACCATCAATTCGGCTTCAGGAAAAAACATAGTACGATCGAACAAACTCACAGGTTAGTCAATGTTGTTAAGAAGACATTTGAAGAGAGAAAATACTGCTCTGCGCTTTTTAGCGACGTTTCTCAAGCATTCGATAAGGTATGTCATGAAGGCCTAATATATAAGCTAAAACTGAATTTGCCCGTAAACCTATATAAGCTGCTAGATATATAAGCTGAAAGAAGGAGATTTTTTGAGCTCACCCCAGCCAATCGAAGCCGGAGTTCCCCAAGGTAGTATATTGGGGCCCTTTTTATACTTATTGTATACTTCAGACATGCCAACTAGTAACCGAGTTCACACATCGACATTTGCTGACGACACAGCTTTTTTGAGCATTCACGAAAGAACCGAAGTAGCATCACTATATTTACAAGACCACATATCCAATTTAGAAAAATGGTTGAAGAAATGGAGAATAAAAGTGAATGAACAAAAATGTACTCACATAACTTTCACACTGCGCAGAAAATCTTGCCCCCCTATTCGGATAAATAATCAAACGATACCTCAGCTTTCAGATGTCAAATATCTCGGCATACATCTTGACCGGCGCCTTACATGGAAACGGCACATAGAAACAAAGTTAACGCAAATGAAGTTGAAAGCAGTCCAACTAAACTGGCTAATTGGCAGAAATTCTACTCTAGCTTTAGACTGCAAACTTTTATTATACAAGTCAATTCTAAAACCAATATGGTGTTATGGCATTCAATTATGGGGCACTGCCTCAGCTCCCAATGTAGAAAAAATTCAAAGGCGCCAAAATAAGATTCTACGTATTATTACATCTGCTCCCTGGTATATAAAAAATTCGAACATCCATAAAGATCTAAACGTGCCATCAGTTAAAGCAGAAATAGCGAAACTTGCCATAAGGTATTTAAAGAAGCTTGAAACTCATCCGAATCCACTGGCCCGTAACATACTAACTGAACCTGGTTACATTCGACTAAGAAGGAGGGACACTGCTTCTCTCATCCGTACATCAGAGGGATAACCCACAAATTACAGTAACCGTGAAACATACATTTTTTTGTCCAGCACTGGTTGGACTTAACAAGTATATTTTTAGACTTAAGATATGAGTAATTATTGATAGTTCAATTATATTGAAGATACAATAAATAAAAAAAAATGCGAAAAAAAAGAATAAAAAATTTCAAAATTATTATCTTTATTTATGTGCCCGTATATCACTTCATAATTGTTTTTTGTTCTCTTAAATTTTGTATTATTAAATGCCTAGCAGTGATTTTCAAACTATATAAGCTTCTATAAACGGAGAAAAGTATCACTGCTAATTAAATGAAACAATTATCACTTTTGAGAGAATAAATATTTTTTTTTTTTCAAACACAAAAGAGCAAACTTTAGCGTGAATTTTAAATACACGGGTTTTGTTGGTATATATTATACAAATTTTTAAACAGAGTTTATTGTATATATGTATTTATATGTATTCACTCACTGCACTTTTTGATTTTGTTATTTTTAAACACTTTTTGTTTATTTTGCACTGCTTTCTTTTATTTATTTAACACTATTAAATAAATATCAAAAAACATACCTTTTTTATCCGGGTTATTTAGGGCAGATATAAATATTAAAAAGGAGAATTATTTTGAGAGGATACCAAAAACGGCAATGATATCTATAAATAAAATAATTTTCGAAATAAATTATTTTACTTAAACATTAATTAATTTATCCGGCTCGGTTGGACCATAATGTTTTGCTCAGTAAAATAATAATTTCGAAAATTATAAAACGGCAAATAATAAAAAAGGAATTAGAAAAATTTCGTTTTTTCTTAAACGTTATAAAATGTATATATATTTATTTAAATAATTTAAATGCGGGGGTTAAAATAGTACAACGTACCTTATACGGGGTATACACAAGTATTAATTTGTAGCTTAACAAAAGCAAATCTCTAAAGCGACGAAAAACTAACAAAAGAGATTTTCGTTAAGCTTACAATAGCCATGTTCTTTACCTTGCGCGTAAATATTGTTTAAGCCATTTTTCCAACTGTATTATGTAGTCTTGTAACTGGCTGGACGCTATTTGCGATCTATCGTGTACGCTTAATATGGCTGTATCATCAGAAAATGTTGATGTGTGAATATGATTCCTTAATGACATGTCAGAGGTATATACTAAATATAAGGTTGGGCTCAAAATGCTGCCTTGTGGAACTCCGGCTTCAATACGTTGTGGTGTGCTCTGAAAATTACCTCCTTTTATGATAAATTTACGTTCAGTTAAATAACTTTCTAGCAGCTTATGAGTATTTTTGGGAAAGTTTTGTTTTTGGAAATATTTCTAATTTTATATTTAATTTGTTATCTCTGTCACATAGCTCCGCCGCAGCTGAACGCAAATTTTTAACTCTAACATTCGTTGTCCTACAAATGATCTCAAACAGATTGAAAAATTTGTTGATATGAATGTATTTAATACATGCCAATAATCATATAAAATGTGTTATGTTTCATTATTCTTTTTTAACAGTAAATGTAAAATACATACACAAAAAGACTGAATAAGATTATTTTAGTTCTCGTCATTTTAAATGTAGTTATTTATAAATTTCATTATATAATTTTTTTCATACCTGAAATATTTAAATTAAATAAATTATGTTTCAAACCTTTATTTTACTTAATAAAATGTTTTTAAAAAACATTAATTGGTATATTAATTGAGTTTTAAAATTTGGTCCGATGCAAACGGTTGTGGTCCATTTTTTTTGGAAAATTTTGGTCAAAAAAACAAATTTCCAACGGCAACACTGGTGTGTGTACATAGAACACTCAGAGGTTTGCGTCGGTCTCTATGATACAGATCTTGGGGGATCAATAGACACCTACGGGGGCCGATTTTGTGTTTTGTATTTTTAGGTTGGTAAGGATATTCTGCTTTGATTTGTATTAATGGATTTTATAGAAAGCAATACATATAGAGGTAGCCAATGCACCTACTGGGTGCCCACTGGTAACCAGAAGCAGTTAAAAGGCACATGTCAATAATTTTTTTAAGGATTTTTTTTTGCTTTACTCTGACCATTATAACTCAATACAGATTGCTTAAATTAAAAAAATATATATATATATATATATATTAAAAAATTTTAAAAACATGTTCAAAAAAATATTTGTACAGAAAATTTTTCGAATAAAATATTTCATAAAATTTACAAAAAAAATTTTCAAAAGGATATTTTTACAAAAAATATATTTACACACGATTTTCGAAATTTCAAAAAAATTATATTTCTATGAAATTGAAAATAATTAGTGTAACATAACATATTTTTAATAAATATTAAAAATTTATATAGACTAACATGTTTTTATACCCTTCATCACATTTGGAAATAGTATATATAGTAAGTTTGTCATTCCGTGTGTAATTTCTACAATATTCATTCCCGACCCCATAATATATATATATATATATATATATATATATATATATATATTACGCCGACCTATATTTTTTCACGATTTTTTTCGGCTTTAATTATTCTCATTTGATTTTTTTTGTCAAATAAATATTAGACTGCGACAGTTAGATCGCAAGGAGTGCATAGAGATCTCGGGAGATCAATAGCCCCCTACGAGCGATTTTTGTTTGTTGGTAGGGGTTTTTTTTTTTCTTTGATTTGTATTAAAAACCTTTGTAGAAAGCAACGCTACGTGCATTGGTAGCCAGGAGCATTTAAAAAACATATGTGGGGGTCAATATGAGGAATTTTTGTTGATGTAGTCTGACCATTCTAACTCAATATACATGTATGTTCTGTAATCCGAAACCGAGTGAAATTGAATCCGAATGAACTTTTAAATTGTCATAACATTTAAATCTTACAACATTTTGATATTATTTTTTATAAATTTGATTAAAGACCATTCACATAACTTCCTTGATTGCTAATATTTTAAAATAATAGGCGCAACTAAGTTATATTTTTCTTTACAAATTTATTCGATTTCAATTTCACTCGGTTTCGGATTACAGAACATACCCGTATATTTGGATTCAGGGAGTCATAAATAAAAGGTTAGGTTAGGTTTGGAAGGGTTGGCATGGCACATCCACTCGGAGACCTATTGGCCCATTGTGATTCCCTTCAGCTAAACTACAACAAAACTAAGAAAATTATGGGGAAAAAGAGAGCCTTATTATGCTTCCTGCCACCTATCACTCAGCCACCCGATTTCCTTGATGAAGCCGACGACATCCTCGATTTTACACCGCGCGATATCGAGGAGCCCCTCGAAAAATCTATCACCTAGCCATCTAAGTCTGTGGCTTTGTAATACCGGGCAGTGACACACGACGTGCTCAACAGTTTCCAGCTCCTCCTCATCCTCGCACAACCTAGAGAAATCTGGTGTGCCGACGACCCAGTTTCTAGTCATTGCCCTAATGGCGCAATGACCTGTGATCAGGCCTATCACAGTTCTTAAAACCTTCTTGTCTAGACCTAGTATCTCGGTTTTCGCAGCGTCCAGTCTAGGCCAGATTGACCTTGATTTTCCTGACTACCCAGTCTGATATCATCCTGTAGTAGTGACTAATCGGTGGCTTAACCGATTCTACCCTGAATGAATTTACCCCTTCCGAGCCCAGTCTCGCAAGTTCGTCAGCAATCTCGTTGCCCTCAACATTACAATGGCCCGGGACCCAACACAGTCTAATCCTATACTTGTCCGTCAGTGCGTCGATAGCCTTTTTACAATCAGCAACCAGCCTAGATGTGACCTTGTGTCTTTTCAAGGCTTTAAGCGCCGCCTGGCTGTCGACGTACAGAGTGACCTCTTCCCCTTCTACAACATGTCCAGACACCAGCTCTGTGGCTTTTAAAATCGCCAACACCTCTGCCTGGAACACACTACAATCGTCTGGTAGTCTGTAAGACATGCGTGTTCTGGTTTCCCGGATGTGAACACCAGCACCGGTGCCCGTTTCCATTTTTGACCCATCTGTGAACACCGCAACCCCGTCGTACAGTTTATCAGACCCCAACCATTCTTCCCTATTTGGAAATACAACCAAGGGGATCCTACTGAAGTCAACCTCGTTGACCATGTAGTCCGTTAGCACAGGGGTTAACGGAACTGGTCCATTGAGTCCAACCTCAAGAAGAATCTTTGTGTGTCCTATGTTACTCGACTTCAGCAACCCTGATTCAAAAAGTCTAAACAAACTTCTCGCCGCCATTCCGACCACAAACCTTTCAATAGAGAATAGGTGCAGAATAATGTCCAGAGCTGCTTGAGGTGTACTTCTCCTAGCACCTGTGATGCCAATAGAAGCACACCTCTGGACCTTGGCAAGAGTTTTCCATTGTGACTCCTTTTTCAAAGCCTCCCACCAAAGTCATAAATAAAAACTTTCAATAAAATTGGGAGCGGTAAATTTGAAAATAATTTAATTTTCTGTTGTTTTGACATGGAATGACTCAATACATATGTATATAAACTATTTCTTCTATCTTCCTAAGTACTTGCTTAAAAACACTTAGATGTGAATTTTTATAAATATTCTTTAATAATAATTAAATTTAAATTCATATTATTGATACAAGTTAACATTTTGCAATATTTGCAATTTCTGTCTTTTTTAGTAATCAACAGAAATAACTATAAGGCATCATATTAAAAAAAAGTGTTGCATATGTGACATGTGTCGCATTATTTTTTTTGCTCATTTGTATCAATTCTTCGGCATTGTCGTCCTAAGCCATGCCAAACATTTTTGAACAACAGTGCATGAATTGACAATGACATGATGTGTCAATATTCACCATGTTTTATAGTTTAACTTATGCAGGCCCTTAATCAAAGCATCAATAAATTGAGTTGCCCTCTATAGCGTTCAAAATTATTCGTTTTGTTTTTATTGCCATCTTACGTCTTGAGTACTTTTCCACATAGAAGGAGGCCTCCTTGAAAACTATGATTCCTAAGTCAGAAATAGACCACACAAAAGTAGAATCATACAGATCTATAAGCCTTTAATCCAATATGTCGAAGCTGTTGGAGAAAACATTAATAATTAAGCTGAATCCAATTCTAAGCGCGAAAGGTAAGGAAGTCGCCTCAAAGATTAAATAAGCAGACACAATATCGAACAAAATATCATTGTCCTCAGCTCGCCCAACCAAACATCCACCAAGTTTCATATGCTGACATGTTCACATCGGCTGCATGCAAAATGACCCTATGAATAATCACCCTAAAAAATTCAAAATTACCCAAAAAAGAAAATTGGAAATTTGGCCCAAAAATAATAATGAAAAAATATAAATGAATTATCGCCCAAATTTATTTATGCATTGATATTGGTTTAATTCATCGAGCAAGCTTTGAGCTTGTAACTTCTGTGTGTAATCTTTGATAAAAATCCAAGCAATCAGCGATACCTTCTGCTCGTGGTGGTGTTGCTAAAAGAACGCTGAGTAACCGTAGTCACGGTCGCTAGAAGCGTTGCTAAATTAAACCGCTGATTTAAATTAACTAAACCGTTGATTTAATTCATCACACGATTTTTTATATTTTATAAAAATTTTATAAATGCGGCGCCTAATTCTAAAATTTTACAATAAACACATTTATAACAATAATTATACATGTGTACATATGCTTCAAATTATATAATTAATTTATTTATAACATTATAACTAGAAATATTTACTAGTATAAAAGAAACAAAACAGATTCTACTTTTTCGCCGAAACAATTTACGTAAATAATCAGAAACTTTGTATTGTATTGTGTTGTATTTTTATTTACTATCAGTGACTTTCTTATTTCTATTACATTTTTGAGTTACTATCATATAAGATATTACAACAAATATTTACATTTTATACTTAAATTAACATTTTTTTAAATAATTTATTATAGGAAAAAGATAGTAAAAAACCTATATCTATAATCACAGGGGGGTTTTGAGAAGTTTAAATATACACGAACCGATAGAATCTATATCTTAGTATAGATTCGCTTAGTCAATGTCCTGCAAACCTCTCAAATGGGAAAAAGTAGACCTACTACATCTATCATAGAATGACAGGGCCAAATCGTTTATTACCGTTTTAATTGTTCTTTGACCTGAAATTCTATGCAACTCTCTAGTGGAAAATCTTCTTGGTAAATTGTATATGGTTTTTAGATTTTTATTTTGAATTATTTGGAGTTTTTTCTTGTGGGTAATTGCGCAGTCCTTCCAGATAACGCAGGCATATGTGAGAATAGGTTTAATACATAGGTTGTATAGAAGACATTTGTTTTTAATATTTAGCTTTGATTTTCTATTATGAAGAGGGTACAGAGCACGGCCGCAACGAACTGCTTTGTTGCAAATATTATCTACATGTTCTTTGTACGTTACTTTCTTATCGAGGATTACGCCTAAGTATTTAATAGAATTCAAAAATGGTATCTCCGTTCTGTTAATAAAAAGTTTAGTAGTGGGAATTCTTTTCGGAGATTTATTAAATGGAAAAAGTATCGCCTGAGTTTTTTCGTTGTTAATTTTAATTTTCCACTTGGTAAAATAATCGTTGGCATGAATAAGAACTTTTTGCATGCGCTTGACAATTGCGTTCGACACTTTTCCACAAGAAATAAAAGCACTGTCATCAGCATAGAATGCCACATTATTTCCACTTGGTACTTTGTGTCCGAGATGTAAAGGTTATAAAGAAGTGGAGATAGCACAGAGCCTTGCGGTACCCCTGCCATGATAGGTTTTTCTTCTGATAAAGCTCCGCCAACATCAACCACAAATGACCTGCCCGTTAAAAAACTTTCGATTATTCTTATCAAGTATGATGGAAATTTCATTTCATGGAGTTTAAATATTAATCCTTTATGCCAAATTGAATCGAACGCTTTTTCTATGTCGAGAAAAGCCACCCCGGTCGAATACCTTCTGTTCCTATTTGTTTTTAACATATGCACCACTCGTTGCAACTGGTGAGTGGTGGAGTGTTGAGGTCTAAAACCATACTGGCAACTATGGAGGAGATTGTTTTCATCTGTAAAGCAATTTTATCTAGCGAACTTAACAAACTGATTGGTCTATAACTAGCTGTTAACTTAGGATCTTTGCCACTTTTAGCAATTGGGATTACTTTAGCCTTTTTAAAACTCTTAGGAAAATAACAATTTTGTATACAAAAGTTATAGATTTGACTAGAAAGTTATAAGCAGAACTAGGGAGTTTCTTTAGCACCAAATTGGTTATTTGATCTAAACCAGGAGCTTTTGAATTTTTCAGTTTTTTAATAATATATAAAACTTCTTCGTAACTAGTTAGAGAGGTTATGTCTTCATTAGGCGATACATCGTCCGTTATTGCATTACCTACAGAATTGACTTTGACCTCAATGGAACTAATGAAATTGGATGAAGTGTTATGAGCTTTAACAAACTGATCAGCAATTGCATTTGCAATACCAGGTGTGTCGGTGACTTCATGGTTGTCGACTACTAGATTTTCTATCACACTAGACTTATTCCTTATACGTTTGGAAATTTTTCAAAAATGTTTATTATCTACGGGTAATTTAGATAAAAATTTTTCCCATTGCTCATTCCTAGATTTAGATATTTGAATTCCAATAAGTTTATTTAATTCTCTTATGATAGCTTGGAACATTGATCTTCTGGAGCTGTCATTACAGCGTTGAAATTTTCTTCTATACATGTTTTTCAGTGAGATCATTTTTTTGCATTGCTCAGGAATCTCAATACATTTAATTTTTTTAGTTCGATGTGGTATAATTGAGCAAATTGAATTAGAAATCAAGTTAGTAAATTCCAGAAGTGACTGGTTAGCATTGGAAAGCGATATCTGATCGTTAATGGCTAGATATGAATTAATTTTTGAATTAACCTCATTTCTAAATAGTTCCCAATTGGCGTTAAAGTAGTCCGGCAGGAGTTGTGCATTTTCATAAACGGGTTCATTGATAAAGAATGTAATTGGAACGTGGTCAGAGTTTAATTTGTTTGGATGGGTTTCTAGATCCGAAAACAATTGTAGAGGGACGTCGAAATTGTATATTCTGCGGAAATCGCGTAGGATTACAAGGGTAGTAAATGTAATAGTTTGACAAATTTTGTGTGTCATATAATATTTTGCCTGCTCTATCTGTGGTTTCGCAGTTCCAACTTGTATGATGGGAATTGAAATCCCCTAAAATGAAAAAGTCGCAATTGGACGAAGTTAATATTTTAAGGTCTCCACTAAAGTCTTCAGAATAACCTGGGCAGTAAGCAGATATAAATAGTACCTTTCTATTACAAATATTCATAGAAATACAAATGTTTTCGAAATTTTTAGTATTGAATTTTGTTTCTAACTTATGCTTTAAAGAAGACCTTACTGCAATTGCTACTCCACCCCCGTGAGAGATTCTATCGTTTCTATATACCACATAACCAGGCAACTTAAAACTCTGCTTAGGTTTCAAAAAAGTTTCATTAAGTAACAAAATATCAATATTGTTTTCTCTTAAAAATAAATGAAGCTCAACTGACTGACTGAAGTTTGTAATGCCTTGACAATTCCAATGCATTACGTGAAGGCTGACATTATTAGAGTTAGACGGCATATTTAAGCATTTGCATAATAACAGTAAGCTGCTCCATCTTTGTAGTACATCTCTGGAGGTCGGAGACGGCTCTTGAAAAAATTTCGAACAACTCATCGATACTGAAGATACTATCTTTTGAGTTCTGTGGACGGCATGGTGTCCTCACTGCTTCAGCATAGCTTCTGGCAGCAAATGGTTGGCAATTTTCATTCGGAACAGTGTTCGATGATTTAACATTTTGGGTTACATCTGGAACTTCCTCAAAAATTTCACGAAAGAAGTGATTTTGTTGAGGATAATTCTTGTTGTTGATATTTTCACGCATAATTAGATACTCCTTTCGGCTAGGGCACCGAGGATCATCTGCTCTATGATGAATATTTCTTAAATTTTTCTTGACACAATTAAAACATTTGAATGAAGCAGATTCTGCTGTTTTGTTAATTTGGCATACGGAAAAATCATGGTCACCACCACAAGCAATGCAGACATTATTACGAAAACAGTTCTTTGAACCATGGCCATACATGGCACACTTGGTACATTGAGTAGGGCCTTTCTTATTTTTCAAAGGGTTTTTCCAGAAGATTACTATATTGCATAAGCGTCTTATTTTCATAATCTGTGTTTTAGGTGTTAAAGTGCGATCAAATTCCAGAACATATAAAGCATCATTAGCAGAAGAACGTGTAGTTGGTATTTCTTTTATGCTATGCACAGTTACATTGTAATCAATTTTGAGTTCATCTTCAATTTCATTTGGGTTCAATTTGGGAAGACCATATAGAAACAATTTAAACAACTTAGTGTCTTTACATTCATGGGTATAATATTTAAAATTTGCAGCATTTAACTTCTTTTTAGCTGTATCATAATTTGTCATAGAGGATGAAATGATCTTAGTACCAATTGATATTCTTTTAAACTCAAAATCTTTTCCAATTAATTTGAAAACTTTAATAAATCCATGACATTGGTCAACTACTATAGGAGGAATAATAATTTTATGTTCCTTTATTTCATCTTGATCACCTTCACTGTAAGTATCATTATCTTCGTTAAGATTTTGTAAAAGTTTGAAGCGATTTTCATTAGAAGTTATTTTCATTTTTGGGGTACTTCCCCAACACTTCTTTCTTTTTAAAGCATTCATTTATAAAATAAAAAATACACTTTTTCTTCGATTTGTTTTGATCTGTTTATTCACTATTAAGTTATACTAAGTACTCAGTAATTTATTTATGAATGAGAATTGTTGTTGTCTATAACGGTTGTTTATTTATTAAATTTTAATGATATTCTACGACTGTTCGCTATCAATGACTGCATAAGACTGAATCAGAAACTTTTTAAAGACTGCCACTGGTACAATTTTAAATGTGATGTTAATCAGCCCTATTATGGATGTCGTTATAATAGATTAAAGAAAACAATCAGAATTTTCTGAATGTAAAGAAAACAATCAGATAGATATTAGATATTTTTTAGGGTTACAACGACATCCGTAATAAGGCTGAATATATTTTCTGTAAATTCATCATTATTTTTTTTTTTTTTTTTTTTTTTTTGATAAGCAAAGACAGAAATAAAATTGCTTATTTTTCCAGTTTATATCGTGATAAATTTGTGATGTTAAGACTTCTGTTGTTTAAGGTAAACTTTATAACTACTTATTATTAGTGATAATTTTCTATTAAACATATATATCGTTTTCAAGACCATTATTTTTACACTCTTATTGAAAATTTTCTTCTTCAATATAAAATCGGTCAAAAATGGGTGATCTTTCATTAAAACATTTGGGCAATTTTTGATTGTGTAAAATCGCACAAAATATAAAAATGAATTATACTCCAAAAACGACGAAAAAACACCCAAAATGTTTGGGTTAATTTTCATATGAAATATAACCCAATTTTGTATGAAGATTTCTTGGGCTATTTTTTATTTATGCTTTTAGGCGATTTTTCATAGTGTCATTTCAAATCCAATCAACTGAGTACATAAAGCCCCAATCACAACTACTCCGAACCAACTTATGCACTCGGAACCAAAAGAGCTAGACTGTTTTTGTTCTCCAGTTTTCTGGAAGGAACCATTGAATCATAAATTCGCCTTCAGAAAAGAACATTGTACAATCGGACAGACTCAAAGATTAGTAAATGGAGTTCAAAAGACTTTTGGAGAAACAAAATGCTACGTTTCTCAAGCATTCGATAAAGTATGGCACGAATGCCTAATATATAATTTAAAGCTGAACTTGCCCGAAAACTTCTATAAGCTGTTCAAAAATGATTTAACTGGTCGAAAGTGTATACTAAAAGAAGATAATTTTTAAACTCCCTTCAGCCCATTGAATTCGGAGTTCCCTAAGGTAGTATATTGGGACGCATTCTTTACCTGTTTAATCATGTATAACGTTTACTGGTACTCGTTAACGCATAAACATGGTTCTTAAATAAAAAAGTGCAAATAAGCAAGCAAAGATGCGGCGATATGAAATAACACTGTTTTTAACAAATTATAGGGGAAAACTCGAACAATTTTCACACACAGAAACATACATTTCTTCCATTTCTTCTTCTGAAATGTGGAAGTATACGTGGTAGTCAATGTGTAATTATTGTATCGGATGAACTTAATTACCTTCTCCCTTTCAAAGTAATAAAATATTTTCTTCCTAAAAAAATATATTATGTATTTAGTTATAAGGCTTCCCGCTGGGAATGTACGTATATAAAGTCAAAAGACGCCAAAAAGTATTTTGTATAATTCCTCTAGAATGAAAAAACTAATTATTTTAACTATTTATTTTAAACAAGCTTTTTTTATCTGACAGATAGCATGAAATTTAATCACACTTAAGAACTATCAATTAATAACTAACCACAACATTATTATTATAAAATAAATATGAAATTAAATTATCCTTATGTATATATATTTATATATAATCAAACAGTAACTTTTTTTCTGTGTGTGGATTTTAATAAAATTTTTTGAGGAGGTACCGCAGTATCATGGTTCAAATATGGAATAACTTAAAATTAAATTTTCCCAATTTTTCTTTAATATTACTCACCTAATTGGTAATTTAAATTATTATAATTAAAACGAACTTAAGCTTGACTTCAAATTTCATTTGCCTTATTATTGCATTTTTTCTATAAAGGACATTTGGTAGGATCAAGAGCCCTTTTTAAAGAGCGATGATTATGGATTTAACAAACCTGTGTTTTCACATTTGTTTTCTTGAATAACACAGCAAACATAAAAATATTTCCGATTAGAATAAACATAACTTAGTAGCTCTTATCTCAGAGCACTAAGTATTAAGTTAACAAAACATTTAATTTTTACCAATCTCCTTGAAACATAATTATAAACTTATTACATGCCGATCCTGCCAAAATTCCTGGCAATGAGGAGAGGGTCCGCCAAGTTAAAAGGCACCCCATCGCAAAGAAGTTAACAGCCTGGCCGAAAGGCTTAAAATTCTTCAACCACAAGAAGAATGCTCTTCAACAAACAACTAAAAGAAAGGCATAAAAAACGAAAAAGTATGTACATGTAATATAATTTTAATTAAAAACAAACGGCCATGCCGAATCTTATAAACCCTTCACCACAGTGATTTTATGTATATATATATATATATATATATATATATATATATATATAAATGGACGTAGTGCATAGTGCACTATCATCTATTGGTCTTACACTAGAACCACCATCCCGGAACCTTTCTCTCATTATCGCGGTATGGGGTTCATATAGCTGGACATCTTTTCCTCATACCTACTCTCATTATCGCGGTATGGGGTTCATATAGCTGGACATCTTTTCCTCATACCTACTCCCCAATCATAAAATTCGTTCAAGGTACTCCAACTTGCCAGTGAAGCTACCAATCAAAAACGTGTCCACAATTTTCCGTCAAATCAGTGCATTGTAGAGAGTACTGTGAGATATACACCCTATATATATTTACATATATCTATAAATAGACATAGTAATAGCGCATTATCAACTATTGGTCCCACACTGGAACCACCACCCCGTAATCTTTTTGTCATTACTTCGGGATGGGGCTCATGTAACCGCACACATTTCCCCCATACACAATCTACCCTCGTCAGGGCCCAACGAAGTTTCACGAAAACGATTCTAAAAAGCATTGATTATACTCCCAACTTGAAAGTAAAGCTACAAATCAAAAACCATAGTGCACTCTCTGCTAATAGTACCACACTGAAACCACCGTCTTGGAACCAATTTTTGTCTGTCTGTAGTCAGTATTTTGATGTTGTTTATGTGTTTAATGCATCTAGGTGGATTGGTTTTAAAACAGAGATCTCATCTATTTGAATCAAACGCATTTAAAAAACTTGCTACTCTATATATATATATTTTTACCCCCATATTTATAAAAAATAAAACTGATTTGAAATGTATTTTAGAACAACTTTTGTATGAAAAATTTGTTCTAAAATAGATTTTAAATATGTTTTATTTTTTATGCATATGAGGGTTAATATGTATTAAACATATATTATTTTACAGTCATCATTTTCATAGGAATATAGATTTTTTTTTAAATATTTCAGGGACCCTCAATAACAGGTATCAAAAAAATGAAACTCAAAAACTCTTTATGTTAGGGTCAACGGAGACCTATGCTGTCATATATCAATAGATTTGTATTGACGAGGTCTCTAAGAATCTAGGGTGATCTTATAAATCGATCTCAACTCTATAGTTAACAGTTATTTTTCAACGAAAAAAGTTCAAACAAAACTAATAAAAATTGATTTTTATTTTGTCGTCATAAAATAAAACTTTTATGAGGAGTTTTTTTTTCGTCAGAAAATAAAACTCATTTTGTTTATTTAGATAATTTTTTTGTGGACAGAGTTGAATTGAGGCCGTTCAATACCAATTTAATAACATAGAATGTTCTTTCCACGCTTCCCTGGGTTACAGAAACAAACTGTTTTTTCGCCAATTTATAGATATGGATAATGAATTTTTTTCCTTCCGTACAAATATGTTTTATATATATATATGTATATATATTGTATATATATATATATATATATATATATATATATATATATATATATATATATATATATTGTATATATATATATACATATATATATATATATATCTATCTATATATATATATATATATATATATATATATATATATATATATATATATATATATATATATATTGTATATATATATTGTATATAAATATATATATATATATATTGTATATATATATATATATATATATATATATATATATTGTATATATATATATATATATATATATATATATATATATATATATATATCAGTGCATGCGGAGAGTACTGTGAGATATACACACTATATATAATATATATAAATGGACGTCACTATCATTTTGCCAGCGAACACGATTAAACGTGTTTTTAGCGCGATCGCATAAATGATTTCTGTTTGATATAAAAAACAAAAACAAAACTTTCTGTGTTAATTTACAAAAGAGACCGCTTATATTTATTCATATATTTAAAAATTATACAGAAAAATAAATCTTTAATTAATAAATAAGGTCTGATTGGTGATCACCCAGATCGATTAATTTCCCAAAATCAACCATTATTCACTACTGATAAAACCAAAAAATTAAAGATTTTAACAAATGGCCCAAAATATTTAGTGATGAATAGAATTGGTGACAAAGGAAAAGAAAATAAAGAAAACTTAACCAATGTGTCTCCTCTTCTTATTAAGAAGTTTATTTATGGCATATGTGGGAATTAGGTTGAAATGTGCAAAAAAAAATCGAGATGGCAGTATTTTAATTAAAACTAAAAACTACTTACAAACAACAAAACGCATCACCTTAACCTCCCTCTCGGCTACTATACAAGTCGAAATACAACAGTACTCTAACATTAATTAACAAGAGGAGTAACATATTCTAATGACCTAAGAAGAATGGATGAAATTAAAATACTTATTGAATTAAAAACTCAAAATGTATCAGAAATAAGGAAAATATTAAAAAAAGTGGGAAATAATCTTATTGAAACTGGATTAATAATAATAACCATATAATAATAATAATAATAATAATAATAATAATAATAATAATAATAATAATAATAATAATAATAATAATAATAACAAAATATGTCCGAACTGTGCGCTTGATTATCATTTCGAAGAAGATGATGATGAAATATGTCCCATATTCTTAAGAGAAAAAGAAATTCAGGCGATTGTCTCCTTAAAAAAAGTTGCTAGAAAAAAAATCTGTGGAAACGTATCTGCAGAATAAATTTAATATTTACAATATGTACCCTATTATCTAAGGGGCATCGCCAATCGTGGGGTCTAACGCGGGTGAATAATGAGTTGCGCTGGTCACAAATATCTGTTGCTTCATGATTTTAATCGTCTGTTCTGAAACATGTTCGTTCAAAACTGCTCGTGTGTGTGATTACGCAGTTAAAAAGGACGGTTTTTGTGAGTTTTACTGTCAAATTTGTTTTTTTTTTTTTGTTTTATTTATGGAAACAAATTGAAATAATTTACCATTTGAGTAGCACCTTTGTTGTTATTGTTGCCGTCATGATGCCGCCAAGTAAAATAAATACGTCTTGAACTGGAGTAAAGAACGTGTAGTGAGTGGATATGGTCGCTGTTCGTGTTTGCCCGAACAGTTGTAACCGAGCGGATAAAACTGATAAAAAAGAAGTCGTGTATAGGCGCCTTTATTAAAAAACTTTCATGTTATCTTTAAATATACTACAATGGAATATTAGAGGATATATTGTAAATTATAGTGAATTACAAGTTCCGATAATAAATATGATATCAAAATAATATTAATTCAAGGATCACATGTAATTAATAACAATTACATTCCTGTAACTAACAATTTTACTTTATATAATTATAATAGTTCAAACCCTTGTGTCCCTGGTGTGTCCCTTTTAATACATAATTCCATCCAACACAAACAAACGCCGTTAAATAACGATTTTGAAGCAATTTGTCTGTCATTGTCAATTCTAATATCAAATTCAATATTGTATCAGCTTACATTTCCCCAAACAAATGTTTTAGTTACCGTAATATTCAAAACATTTTCGATTATTTTAATATACCTACTTTAATAATATGTGATTGTAATAGTTGGCACCAAAGTTGGGGTTCCAGAAAAATAAAAAAAGAGGAATGCTTATAGAACAATTTTTGAACACATAATAATTTTATACTGCTCAATAATAAATCATCATAAGTGATTTCCTAATAATTTTATCACGTTTTAGAACAAAAACGAATTAATCCAGTCAATTAAACCCCATTTCCTAGTACACAAAACAAACTGGGAACTTTTTTCCAAAAAATGTACTATTTTTAATCTAGTAGACCAGTAAATACAAATGTTAATAAAGAAGCCGCAAACTTAAAAAAATTATAATCCATTCATCAAATGAATCTATTCCCCATTCGAAACCTCCAAAAGAACAATTCTTGGTTCCATGGTGGAACCAAAAACTCACCCACACAGAAAAAATTATTAACAAAATATTTCCAAACAAATGTTTTTTTTAAATGTTTATTGATTTTCAAAAACTTTTTTGTCAGAATAATACCATGATATAATAATATCAGGTACGCTCAGTTCTACAACAACAAAAACAACATGTATTTTGTTGGTAGAAAATTATATTTTCGATGTCAAAAGCAGCTGACTAAAATAACGAATTAGGTCTGTTCAATTACTTTCCTAGCAGAAACTACAAACAATAGAGTATTATCAGATATGAAAAGGTAACGTAGCACAAATAAACAGATAGATTTAGGTGTCGTTATGAATGACTTAAAAATTGTGCTGAATTAACGATTAAATAGTATTTCTTTGAACGTTACTGTTCTCAAATGAAAAACATAAAACAACCGTGTTAGCCAGGAATGTCGCTTTAATGCTGATGCCAGAGTGCGCGCTACAAGCGAAGCGAGGTTAGAAACGATAATAGTTCGTGCTATACCAATGCTACAAGATGTCAGAGTAAATGCTATTATGAGCAAAGCGATTTTTTTTATAATAATTTTCAGTGTTTTGTGATGGATCGGCTTTATGTAAATTAATACTCTTAATGCATTTTTAGTAAAGAAGAGGAGAATACATTATGCAGGACGTATTTAATATTTAATTTTTCCATATCGATTTCCATTTTTATATTTTTTTATTTTCAACAAAATTTAATTTAAAAATGTCAAAAACCGTATTAAAATGTTTACATACACACAAAAAAAAAAAAAATTAAAACATAATAAAAATAAACAAAGAAAAGAGTAGAAGCTAGTGTAGTTTTGTAGCTTCGCTTGTAGCACGCACCTTGACTTCAGACTTAAGAAGTTAAAACTAATGATTATTGCAAGTAAACCATAAAAAATATATCTTTAAATAACCAACAAACACGTTCTTAGGGGAAATTTCTAAAAAAAAGTTCGTTTACGTATGAAAGTATTAACATTATTCTTGCATATGTGAAAAAGTGAAACAATTGTTAGCTCATAGTTAGTTCATTTTTAGTTAACTGAGTTTCCGACAGGGAACATATTTAAGTTTTATTTTTGTTTATGTGTTAGTTTCGATTATCAATTTCTTGTAGGGAATTTCTTGTTTTAAATTACTGGGCAATTATAATAAAAATAGTTCGACTAATAAAATTTCAAAATTAGTGGGCAATTTTTAAAATTGTTTATGATGAGTTTAAATCAATAATACAACGCGAAGTTTCATTCATGAGCAATAATATTAACAAACAGATTAGATACTCGCTCATTTGCAGTGAACATAGTGAGTAGTAAATCGTACACTGTTTAAAAAATATTTTTTAGTCAGTGCTAATAAATATTTTTATTGAAAATTAGTTTCTAAACCTATCTTATTTTAAGAAAAATAATTCAAAATAAAAAGTACTTCATATATGTACATTTATTCCTCTAACTTCCATTGGAGCATTGGGCGCCCGTACAAACAGTGAGTAAAAAAGTATAATTGCGCTAAATGCATGATACATTGTTTACTATTTAATATATAAAAACGAAAGTACCTAGAATGAAAACCAAATTAAAATTAATGATTATCGTTTTCTAGTCTTGCTAAATTAAAGAAGTATAATAATACTACAAAATTATATTTATTTTAAATACTTATAATTATATTTTCTTTTAGTTACTGAACAGGCCTATTGTCAGCAATAAATTATAAAGAAAATACAAAACAATTTTAAAGAATTTAATACGAAAAACAAACTCAAATTATGGATTGCAAATTAAATTTTTAAATTTACCAACCGGCTTCTCAAATAGTACTTTTTGGCTTCAGATTGTATTAAATCATTTTGTATGTTAATTTAATTTTTTATTTATAGTAAAATAAACATTATTTTGTTGCAATTTTTATTATTATATTTGGGATTGTTTTATTTTCATGAAATTTTGCCACTAGTAAAGAGTAGAGTTTCAAAAATCAGCTCAAGTCCAACTCATACAACATAAGTTTAATTGCTAAAAAATTGTAAAATGTTCATTTTACATTACATGCATATTTTTTTATTTTTTTCAAAATAAAAGGATTAGTCAAAACAATGTGGATTTTTGTGCTGAATATTATGAGCTGCGTGTCGATTCTTCGCAAAAAGTGAAACCATTTAAAGACTGACCTAAAACATTTTTGTGATGTGAATAATCTAAATTAAATATAACCCTAAAAACTTATAATATTTTAAAAATACACTATTTAGTATTTTCTGTGCTAAAAAATATAACAATGCATGAAAGTGATGCTACTAAAATATTATTGTTATTTGATGGTTATTTCTATAAAATTCATTTAGTCCAGGAATATCTTAAACCCATAAACCAGATGGCGCGATATTCTAGAATTACACTAATTTTTTTTAAGAAAACGGTAAAAACAAAAAAAGTTGTTTGCTACTTATCAGGAGTTTCTCCTTATTGTAGTAAATAAACCGAAAAAAAAACCTTCCACATGATATTAAACCACTATTTTACTTTAAAACTACTTTCATTTACTTAGGGTCCGATTATCGTTTACAACACAAAAAAGTTGTGTTGTCTCACAACTTAATTTTGTTTTTCATTTATGACTTACAACATCTAAATGTGTATGTCACAGAGTTGCGGTTTATGGTAGTACTTGTTTTCTATTAAAAATCAACTCTGTTTTTTAAATCTATTATTTATGTAATTACATATATTAATAATTATAACATTAATAATTAATTATATGAATTTTATTTGAACTATTTTTGAATTAATAAATTAATTATTTAGGCTTAAGTTCTTAATTATAAAGAGATAAAGACAAATTAGATATCAGCAAAGCAGAATGCATTTTCTAGACAGCTATGTCCGTCATCAGTACTCTTCGTATCGATCTACCCGGTAGTTTCAATAGTTATTAATTTTCTATTTAAACAAACTTATCAAAGAAATAGAATCTGAGAAATTTTTAATTTTACATTTATTTCATAGGAGATAGAGCTTTTTGAAATTGTTTTACACTTGTAAACTCAATTTTCTTTTTAATTGAAACTACCGGGTAGATCGATACGAAGAGTTCTGATGACGGACATAGCTGTCTAGAAAATTCTGCTTTGCTGGTATCTAATTTTTCTTTATCTCTTTATAATTAAGAACTTAAGCCTAAATAATTAATTTATTAATTTATAATTAATAATTATAACATTTATAATTATTAATTATAATAATCATAGTCACGGACGTTAATATTGAACTGTTGTTTGTTATGATGAGGCCAGCAAAACTACACATTGCGCGTATCCGGAAAATAATTCGCGACAATTTTAACCCATTGGAACTATTAAACACTTAGTATTTTTTTTTGTTTGAAATGAACAAGTCTTAATTACAATATATGTATGTTCATACATACAATATACATAATATATATGTACATACTATTTTTACTTTTGTTTTACTTTTTTCGTATAAACAAGGATGGATTTTTGTTTTAACTGCTAAACAATTTCTTAAAACCATTACCCGATGTTCTTCTAAAACTGTAACGTACTTAGATTTTTTCTAATGGAAGCTTTCAAAGAAGTAGCGGCAATGATTTAACTATTGGGGTATCACAACCAGCTGTTTGCTGCATTTTGTTATTTCCAAATTTCAGCTTTCCACGGTCAATATCTGGATTTAGTTGCATAACCTCTACGAACTTTTCTATCTGGTTTTAATTTGTTATTTTTCTAAGAATAATTTTAAGTTATGGTTATAATCGCGTAGAAAAAATAGAAAATAAAAACTTACAAATCCTTTTACATTGTAATTTTTCAACTTGTCGCGACAATAAGACAACAGCTAATAAGCAGTTGTAACCTAGTGTCTATACCTGATAACAATTTATCTTGATAAAAGTCAAACTTCATATAAAAAAAATAAAAAAAATAATGCTTTTTTTTAATAAGAAGTTTGGCTTTTATCAAGACAAGTTTTTATCAGGTATAGCCACTAGGTAAGATTTTGATGTGCGTAACAACACAAAGAAACACATGTTGTAACGATAATAAAAATTGTGACACATGTGATAATGTTGTAAATCGTAATAGCAATTAAAAATATACAACACTAAAATAATTAATCTTGTGAACGATAATCGGAGCATTAACTATCGCAAATATACACTAGAGAACTTTCTAATTTTTACATGTTTTTCTCTTAATTTTTGTAGTTAACTTAAGCCCACCACTGTGCAGACCCACTATGGAATTATAAATTAGATATACCAACTACCCTTTTCTAAATTGAGAAATAAAGAATGAAATGAGTTAAAAATACAGTTTAGTTTTTTGAATAAGAGCTAAAGAATATATAATTTTTTTTCTTAACAAAATTTAAGTTTGGTATTTACATATAGAGAGATAAATATTTTCGCACAGTTATTTAAATCGGTGTTATACAAAACGTATCACTCGTGTCGTAGGAATAAAAAAGTTATTCTGAACAGCCAAATAAACAAACTTATTAAGATTTAAACTAAAAATCATTTTGAAGTTTTCGAATAAGTGTTTTTGTTAAATCTGCGGGGTTTCTATGTTCAAATAAAACAAAAATAATAACATATGACTTCTAAATTTATTCTTACTAATTAATAAAATCTTTACAAAATTTAATTCGTCAAAAAAGCAACATGGTTGTAGAAAAAACCGAGATAGTAAAATGGTGTATATTTTTAGTGTTGAGCAGCGAAAAATGATTTTTTACGGACGACCGTGTTTACACCACAAATCTTCTATTGTTTGTGTTGGACTTCTTATAGAGTTATCATTATTAAAGGCCAAAATAAGTGACAAAAACCTACCTTGTTGAAAGCTTGTATGCTACTGATTGAAAATTTTATATGTTTTGTTCTCTTTGTGAGATTCTGGTTGAGATTGTGTATGTGCTCACAGACCCTTAGGAGTTTGCGTGGGGGCTCTTGATCATTATTTTTATAAATAATTTCCTCTATTCTTAAAATGTAGAAGTATCCTTGCTTGAGGAATCAGTGAAATATTTTTAAATAATAAATTGGTTTATTATAAAATAGTATAGGTTATTAGCATTATATTATAAAAATAATAGTTGAATTCATATACATATACAGCAATAAAAATACTATACAATTTTAAGGTGCCTATCTGTATTTTAAAAGATAAGAACACTATTTAGGTTTAAGTTTTATTTATTATTGCGAATATAGCAATATGAAGGCTGTGTAAATATCAAGTGTCTGACTATAACCGTTCAAAAGATAAAGCCATATACATAAAATAACGTCACCTATCGGGACACTGTTTAATTTCTAATTTGAAATATTTATACTTACGGTCATAACGGACTATCTGAAAGTATACCTAATTTCCAAGTTATATCAACTATAAGAACACTAATCTGTAAGGTAATTTTGTTATTAGTTTGTTAAAATATGAAATTGGTGCCCTTTAGGGTTCAAAAGACACGTAAAAATCATACATGATTTTCCCGATGCACAACCTTTAATTTTTAAAATTATGAACTTTTTTGAATGTAATTAATCTATAAGCATTGCCTTTCAAATAAAAATAAATAAAAATAGGTTCAACAATAAATGATTTCTAGGATATAACTCAGAGGATTTGATAACCTTCACCTTATATGAAATCGGTTAATTACACGACAATTTTGCAGATATTATTCAAGAAATTTTATTTTGGCCCATTTATGAATAATTACTCATTCGCAAAAAACTGCAACAGTTTCATGTCATGCATTGAACAAATAACGAAAAATTTTATACTGATTTTTTCAACAAATCAAAAAGGAAATTTATTTTAATAAAAAAATATTTAAAGCACAAATATTGAAACCTTTAAAAGCCATTAGCTGCAGAGGAAAAGGTAAACATGTACAAATTTTTTATTGAAGATATTGCTACATATATTTGAATTTTTGATTTTTATTTTTACAGCTTTTCAGGTGGCGCCAATCGCCAGCTTTATGTAAATATGTACGACATATGTATGGTTTTGACCAGCAAACAATTCTCATACCAATAATTTAGATGCATCAAATACAAGGTTTTGCCCCAATTGTGCTCAAGAGCAGGGTTTAAAATTTTTCATTTATGAACATTCAAAAATCAACATTCATGAGATTTCTCATAAATGAGAAATCTAAAATTTTATATTTATTTTTCATACACATAAACGAATAACAAAAAATGTTCTGCCTATGTTCATACATGTATGCGTGCACCGGTTTGTTTTTGTAACATACATACATGATAAGTGATAAATTAGCTTGTTATCATTAATGTTCTTTGTCATAAACAAAGGCTCCCAACCAGAGAAAGTTGTTAAAACTGGATAAAATGAGAATGTATTGGTGTTTTGCACTGAAAAAAAATCAGATTGTTTAACATTAGTAAATACAATGAGTTAACCAAATTTGAATTTAAGTTTTTTGTTAAGATAGAGTTAAAAAGTAGCAAAAAATGGTAGCATGTGAATATTGTATGGTTGTGAAAATTCCATGCAAAAGATTTTTGTACAATATCAAGTTAATGTATAATTAAATTAGTTTGCTAACAATTCATAATACTCATGAATTTTAACATTGTAAGTATGTGGATTTTTTTTTTCATAAATTTATTTCTTGAATCTTCAATATAAATTGAACTAACAATAAGTATTCAAATCTTAAAACTAAAATAATTAATTATTTATGCCCAGCCAATGCCAAGTAAAATATTAGGTTCAACGGTTGCTTCTTTGTTATTTATTATTGCTAATTACCCATGTTTTATAATAAAAATGCAATTTATTTATTGGGGGAAAAGAGCTAGTTCCTATTCGTATTTCAGTGGTTGCTCAGGCCAGATCATCAGGAATCTTTTTTCCTAATTTTAGAGAAGCCAAAAATATTCTATAAGTAATAAAATTCTACAAAACACAATGAGAAGAATGCATGTTAATAGAATAATATTATAGAATATTACAGCTTCAACAAAACACCAACAAACAAACCAGGTTTTTATTTTTCCTTACTGTCCTTCTACAATTGGATAGTTTTTTGCCATCACTGAATGCACACGTAAGGTGTGATGAAATGCATACACAAGTTAATCGAAAAATAACAAGTGTTGCCAAAGGTTTGCACAAGCAGTTACATATTTAGTTATTAATAAAATTTTTGGGAATTTAAATATTAATTATTTAATATTATGCTAATTACCCATAACGTTTTATACGTTTCTTACGTATCTCGTGCTCGGCTGAGAGCAAGTCTATTATATAAGTCTATTATCTAACGTATCAAAGTTATTTGAAAAGCTGCTGATGATGATTGACTCCCATATTAAACAATAACAAATGCATTCCAGATCATCAATTTGGATTTAGAACAAACACACAGGTTTGTAAATGTAATTAGAAAAACGTTTGAAGAGAGTCTCGTTGAGATTGTGTGTGTGCACACAGAACACAGAGGGGTTTACGTGGGTCTTATGGTCATAAATGTATATGTACATTTATGAACGTTAAAAATGTATCATAAATAAACATCAAAGAATTTTCTGCCTACGATCGCACATGTATGTACATATCAACTTTTTTTTAACATATTTAGGTACTTACATGTAAAAGGGAAAAAGAAAGAATATCCGTAATGTTCTTCTGCATATGTATGTAAGTGTAATCTAAATGTTCCCGCTTGTTCGGCAAAACTGCTATTGACGTTTTTTCTGTAATAAATTCGTCACTCACAATTGCCAGTACCTGCTGTACCAACGTAATATACTATGAATTCGTTGATCGTATATAAGCCAAATTTTTTGTTGTTGTCATATTCTATTGTTTATCACTTCAAAACAAAGCGTCGGGATCATTCGGGGGTTGACAAAAAACAAAACAAAGAATGACAATTATTCTGTGTTTTGATCAACAAGTGTGAAGTCGAGAGTTGTTAAATAAAACAATAGCGTTTGTTTAGTTTTTGTTGTAGAAAAGTGAATTTTTAAATATCACTAGTCTTTTTTTTGGTTTTATAAAATAAAGGTAACGAAAATGATAAGCAAAAGGCATTTAAAAAGGATAATAAAAAATGAAAAAGAAAATTTTGTAAAAAAGATGATAATAGTTGGAATAGAAAATTTAAATAACACAACTCAAAGTGACAATATTGAAATTTGTGAAAGTCATGATTCTGTCCAAAATGAACCAGAAGAAGTGGAAAAAGTTTCTGACAATAATAGTTTAAAAGAAGAGAGTGCCAATTTAAGTATCAGCCAAAAATTAATTTAGTGGAATGCGAAACATAGACCTTCTCGAAAATGCATTAAGGACTTAATAGAGATTCTAAGAGAAGAAAATATAGTCACTCCATTCTAAAAATTTCATTGTTCCAACAAACCGATAGTAGAGAATGTTGCAGGTGGATCATATATCCACATTGCCAAGAATTTTAAAGAGGATAGCCGATGTCATTAAGCTGCCTGATAACATTATAATTGATGTTAATGTAGACGGGTTGTCCCTCTTTAAAAGTTCAAAGGTACAACTTTGGCCAATTTTAATAAGACCAATGTGGAAGATCGACCAGTATTCCCAGTTGGAGTTTTTGTTGGTAAAAGTAAGCCAGCAACATGTGAAGAATTTCTTTCGAAATTTGTTGATGAAATTTCTTCTTATTTAAAAACAGGCTTATAACTAGAGGGAAATAATTACAGAATGCAAATAAGAGCAGTTCTCTGTGACGCTCCAGCACGTGCATTTATTTCTGGCACACCATCTCATGCATCGTGGCACGGATGCTCAAAGTGCACGCAAATAGCATAAAAATGTGACTCACTTGTAGATATTTTTCCAATTCGGAGTGGAGAAGATCTTGTTCAGTTCGATAATCGGATCAATCCGGACAACAAGAAACAATATGTAAGATTATTTGTTCTTTCATTATTAAGGTAGATATGAGTAATGTTTCCAATTATATTTTTTAGATTAAAGCAATGAGGTGTATATTTGAACCTGCCGGTGTTCAAAAAAATTTAAGACGTATTTTGGGTGACGATGTCATTTTGGCCTACAACGTCAATGGCGTTCAAAGGAAGAAGAGCTTTAAAGAACACAAAAATTTTTTTTCAGTACTTTCAGGTAAAAAAAAAACTTAATATTTTGACTGAATGTAAATTGACAATAAATTTTTAATCATTTCAGAAGCGGTCTCAATGACCAATATTAACAGTGTTGGGCCAGCGGATGAACACATCCGAAAAGCCATACAAATGCAGAAGAGGCGCATATTCAAAAGCATGTCGCTGGAGAGGAAAGCTGTAAAAAAATTAAATATAAATTTTAGCTTTTAGCTTTTTTAGTTAAGAAACAAACTGTTGATGTGAATTAATGTGATTTTTTTTTTTGTTTTCATATAAATTTAACTTTTCTTTTACTTTCTTTTGTTTTTTATATTTAGCTTTTTTTGTCGTTTTTATGTGAATTAAAGTTTTTGTTCCATTTTTAATGTTAGTTTTATAAGATTTAAAAGACTGTTAACGCTGTGAATTTAAAAAATAAAATATTATATAAAACCTTAAACTGTTAAAGACATTTTTAATATATCATTACTGAGCATTTACGAAGTAGTTTGTTATCCAACGTTAACGAAACCGTTCATTATTTAACTCCGGCTTCAGTGTTCTTTTCATCATAGTATTTTTGTGAATGAAAACTATCATGAATATTCGTCACTGTTTTCGTCAATGGAATGTAAGCGAGAGGGTGGCTATTGTACACTTCCAATGTCATCCCCATGTTAAATTCGTCACTCAAACGCATTGCGTAGGTATTGCCGAGCAAGTATAGGTCATTGTTTTGTGCATAATGGTATAATGACTTATGGAATGTATACGCGGACAAGCGGGTAATTTTTCGTGTTATTTAAAAACACATACACACATACATACATATTAACTCAAAATACGATTTTATATTATATTCCAAAAGAAATTAAAAAACATTTTGTTACTGCATACGTCGGCAGTTGCACATTACAAAATATATACATACATATTCGCGTGCATTTCTATACGTGAATGCTTAGTGCATATTTTTCTACGATCTTTTCAATATGAAAAACAAAATAATTCATAAATGTAAACACAAAAAAAATTCTGTAGTCTCTCATACATGTATGATAAGAAACAGCTAAAAAATAAAATGTACATATTCATACATAAATGAACAGTGAGTGTACATTTCGGTACTCTGCTCAAGAGGAAACGCTTTGTGCATAAAATATATAAGTAACTAGTCGCTTAAATTTCGTTAAAGTAAAAAGAAAAAGGGAGATACATTATTCTCACTGTTGCTCAAGATGTCAAATTCCATATATATATATAACATTTTTTAATATATACATAGAATTTATTATTTTAAGAAACAGCGAAATTTAAGAATTTGCCATCCTGTAATTTGCCATTCGTCTTGGCCTTTTTTAAAATTCACAAAACTGTTACTATTAAACACAATTAGCGAAAATTGTTTTTTATTTAGCTAAATTATTTGTTCGAATTTTTTTTTTAAATTTCAGTAAACGTTTGGTCTGATTCAGACAAATTTTTTGTTTGAAAATTTTTTTTTAAAGTCAATAAATTTTTTTTACCAAATATCGTAATTAATTGTTTGAAAAAAATCGTGGAATATTTTCAATAAACTAATTTTAAATTTAATTGATAATTTGGCTAAATCACAAACAATTTTCGCTAATTGTGTTTAATAGTAACAGTTTTGTGACTAATTTAAATTTTTTTTCAATGCATGACAGAATGTGTTGCCGTTTTTTGCGAATGAGTAATTATTAATAAATGGGCCAAAATAAAATATTTGCAAAATTTTCGTCTAATTAACCGACTTCATATAAGGTGAAGGTTATCAAATCGTCTGAGTTAACTCCTAGAAATCATTTAATTCTGAACCGATTTTTATTTATTTTTATTTGAAAGGTAATGCTTATATATTAGTTCCATTCAAAAAAATTCATAATTTTAAAAAATAAAGGCTGTCCATCGGGAAAATGATGTATGACTTTTACGTGTCTTTGAACCCTAAAGTGTTACCAAATTTTAACAAACTAATAACAAAATTACCTTACAGATTAGTGTCCTTATAGTAGATGTAACATGGAAATTAGGTATAATGTCAGATAGTCCGTTATGACCGTAAGTATAAATATTTCAAATCAGAAATTAAACAGTGTCCCGATACTATTTTATGTATATGGCCTTATCTTTTAAACCGTTATAGTCAGACACTTGATATTTACACAGAATTCATATTGCTATATCCGCAATAATAAATAAAACTTAAAATTAAATAGTGTTCTCATGGATGACTTAATTTGACGTATACATCCTTATCTTTTAATATACAGATAGGCACTTAAAAATTATATAGTATTTGTTTTTTATTTTATTTATTAAATGTTACAGTACAATTACAAATTATATTCCAACTTAATTTATCGAGCATAGTAACGAAGACCTTCACTCGTTGTAGTGCAATACCCAGAGTCTTTGGTGGGAATCGAACCCACAACCCCCCGACTGATAGACAAGCACACTACCTACTAGACTACCGGGGCACCCTTATAGTATTTGTATTGCTGTGTAGGCTATAATAGCAATCATTGAAATTAAATGTTTTGGGAATTTAACTATTATTTTAATAATATAATGCTAATAACCTATACTATTTTATAATAAACCAATTTGTTTAAAAATATAAGCATGGAAAGTTTTACCCATATTTTAAGAATAAAGAAAATTATTTATAAAAATAATGATAACTCTTTAAGTAGTCCAACACAAACGATAAAAGATTTAACGAAAATACTTATTCGAAAACTTCAAAATGATTTTTAGTTTAAATCTTAATAAGTTTGTTTATTTGGCTGTTCAAAATAACTTTGTTAATCCTACGACACTAGTGCTACGTTATGTATAAAACCGATTTCAATAACAGTGCGAAAATATTTTTCTGTCTATATGTATGTAGCTCCCCTACTAAAATATAATTAGTGGCTATTCAAAATTTTAAAGTTTTTAAATTTAATTTTTACAGAAGAACAACATTTCCTTATTAATATATTTAGTTTGATCAATTATTTTTATTACGGCAACACTGTTAGCAGCAAACTAAAAATCAAACAAAAGTAATATTAGATTCAAACAAAAAAGTTTTTGAAAATTAATAAACATTTAAAAAAACATTTGTTTGGAAATATTTTGGTAATAATTTTTTCTGTGAACATTTAATCTATTCAATGGAATGCCACAAGGTTCGCCTTTGTCAGTAGTTCTTTTCCTTATTGCATACAATAAGCTCTGTAATAACTATAATATCTATTAAATCAGGTAAAACCAAAACCCCAAATATTAATATAATATAATTTTCACAAAAGTACGAAAATACCAAAAATAAAATCTGCATTGTTCAGACCTACTAAAACAACAATTATACAAAATCTCCCAACCAGATTGTTTAGCTTTTGAAATCAGAATGCATTAATTCAACACTTTCAGTCTATAAAAAAAATAATACACCTCTACTACAATATAACTTATTATTTCGTGAAGTTAGGAACATATATAATAATAGAATATTTATATACACAGATGGCTCTAAAATACTAATATCAATAATAACAACATTTAAGCAGTCAGTATCAGAAAATTTCTTATTAAATACTATCCAAAGTTTATTATGATTTGGATACCTGGGCATTCTTTAATAAAGGGAAATGAGTTTGCAGATTACACTGCCAATCAGGCTAAAAAAACACCTTTGATAGTGCACAGAAAAAATAATTTTCAGATTCAAACAATTAATTCGCATAAATAACATTTTTTTGTTTGAATATGGTCCTATAAACCAAATTGTAAATTCAGACAATTAATTTTAAAATTAGTTTATTGAAAATATTCCCCGATTTTTTCAAACAAATAATTGTGCTATTTGGTAAAAAAATTTATTGACTTTAGAAAAAATTTTCAAACAAAACATTTGTCTGAATCAGACAAAAAAATTTACTGATAATTATAAAAACAATTAAAAAAATATTGTCTGAATCAGACAATTTCAAGAATAGAGACAATTATTTATAAAATTAATGATAACTCTTTAAGAAATCCAACGCAAACAATAAAGGATTTAACAAAAACACTTATTCGAAAACTTCAAAATGATTTTTAGTTTAAATCTTAATAAGTTTGTTTATTTGGCTGTTCAAAATAACATTGTTATTCCTACGACACTAGTGCTACGTTTTGTATAAAACCGACTTAAATAATAGTGCGAAATTCTTTTTCTGACTACATATATATGTAAATACCAAACTTAAATTTTGTTACGAAAAAAAATTTACATACTTTTTTGATTTTTAATTTTATAAGGTTGTACAAAAGGATGTAGTTCCCCTACCAAAATATAATTAGAGGCTATTCAAAAGTTAAAAGTGCTTTAAATTTATTTTTTAAGGAAGAACAAAATTTCAGTATTAATAAATTTAGTTTGATCAATAATTTTTATTACGGCAACACTGTTAGCAGCAGATTAAAAATCAAACAAAATTATTATTTGATTCAAACAAAAAAGTTTTTGAAAATCAATAAACATTTAAAAAACCATTTGTTTGGAAATATTTTGGTAATAATTTTTTCTGTGTGTAAGTTTTTCCGATATAGGGAAATACTCAAAGATAGAAATAACAAATAACAGCTTAAAAACTATTTGGAGTCATTCAAGCAGCTGGTATAAGTCAAGCAACCCTAACAAGAATAATATTTACAATTGGTTACATAAGGACTTGTAAATCGTATTAATTTAATAAAATGCATTAGAATACGTTTGGGTCATACAGCTATTACGCATAACCACCTTATCAGACGAACCAACCCTCCCACATGTGGCTGCGACAATAACAGCCCCCTTCACACATCTCCTATTCTGTCTAATTGTTCTAAATTTAATCATTAGAGATATAAAATTTTTCACTTGAAAACCCCCTCAATATACTTTTTTTACCATCAGAACAATCAATTAAACAGTTAATACAGTTTTTAAAGCTCATCAAAATTGATAATAAAATCTAAACAATTTAGCTAATGTAAATATAAAACACAGTATAAATTCATATTAGTGCTGACAATTTCTGCTACTTTTAATTACTCGATACTTTTCAATACTTATCAATTGGGTACACATTAATACTACTCAATACTCTTGTTTACAAAATAGAAAGTAACTGTTAATCAGTGTTTTAATGAAGTCGTTAAATCATTTATTTAATTTGTTTCTAAAACTATAACGTTAAAAGTATTGAGTAACTACTTTTGAGTATTGAGTACTCAAAAAAAAAGATCAAATACTCAGTACTCGATAGCCACTACTCAATACTTTGCCAGCACTAATACATATATTAAAATAACATTGAGTAAATTGAATAATTAAGATAAGTTAAACACATATCTGTAAATATTAAAGCTTAAGGCCTTGCTGCTATAGCTTATATATATATATATATATATATATATATATATATATATATATATATATATATATATATATATATATATATATATATATATATATTCTATTTTCTATTTTTAAAATAAAACAAAAACGATAGAGGCTAAGTAACAAAAATGTAGAAACAAATATTCAATCGAATAAAAACAAAACAACTGAAAACAATTTGTGCATAAATGCTGCTACAGTTTTTCGTTCCCATTCTTGTTCATCGCTTTTATTAAGCGGTAACAGTAAAATACATAAAAACAAGTCGCTTTCTGATCTTAGTATAACCAAAACAAATATGGATTCTGAAAAAAAAACCCAAGACGCAAGTAGGAATGGATAGATACGTAACTGTATTGAAAAAAGAACGAAGCTCTAAATCTTCGCAATTAGCCCCAATGTCTAAAGTACATAAGGATAAGGAGTCTAACGGCATAAGTTCTGAAAATCGTTTTGCTATTTTAGATAGCGACACAAGTGAACCTAAAACGGGACCCAAATCGTTCAAACCACCACCAATTTATTTAAGGGAAAAAAATTCAAACGACTTAATAAAGAAGTTAATATCAGTTATTGGCGAGAACTCATTTTATGTAATATCAAAGTAACATCGAACAAAAATTTGCAAGGGTGCTGACGAAGTGGCGGGCAAAGCTAGTTTTAATATAAACGAAATACAGGTATATTGTGGATAGAGCTAAAATTTAATGTTGATGACTACTTGTTAAGAAGATTTCAAATGGTTAGTCAAACAAATGAATAATTTCCAGTTATGGATTTAAAACAACTTTTTCACAGTTTTTAGTGCAAACTACTTACTAACACTACACTATTGTATTGTAGTTGATACAATAACAATAACAATGTAATGTAATGTAATGTAATGTAATGTAATGTAATGTAATGTAATGTAATGTAATGTAATGTAATGTAATGTAATGTAATGTAATGTAATGTAATGTAATGTAATGTAATGTAATGTAATGTAATGTAATGTAATGTAATGTAATGTAATGTAATGTAATGTAATGTAATGTAATGTAATGTAATGTAATGTAATGTAATGTAATGTAATGTAATGTAATGTAATGTAATGTAATGTAATGTAATGTAATGTAATGTAATGTAATGTTATGTAATGTAATGTAATGAATATTTCTTATAAACACTATTAAAACAGTTAAATAAAACGAGTTTTTCAAAGTTTAAGAAATAACTAAATACAAACATTGGTTTATTTAAATCGATTTGTTTAACTTTTTTAAACTCAAAAATAAAGCTTATATACAAGTGGAATACAATTTAAAACTAGATTTCTTTTTACTTTGTATTCTAGCGATTCGTGAATCACAGCGTTATTTTATACCCCCCGTGTCTGCTATACTTTTATTGAGCTCAATTGTATTAACAGCAGCATTCTTTCGTCTTCAAAGACTGGAAGTACAAGATGTTGTCATAAATTCAAATGACGTTCCAATCAACAACCATTCTTACGAAGGAAGCGTTTTTGGCGAAGTCAAAAAAGAGTTAGTTGAATTTCTTGAATATATATGTATAGATGTACATGTAAGTATGTATGTATACATAGAAACATATGCATGTAAGTTTTTATGCATGTATGTATGTTTCTATGTATGTTTGTATATATCTATGTGTGTTCAGTGTCTTTGTTTAGTTTTAATTTTTACCTTATGTCAGTTTATCAAAATAAGTTTCCGGGATAACCAAAGATAATATGTACCATTTGCGCCCATGAATATAAGTTTATTTTAATTTTAAAATGTTATCTTTATACATTTCTGTTTATAAGTATATGTACATAACTACTATCTTTAAAAAAAAAGGTTTTAAATTTGCGATTTTATTATATTTGTTTTTAATTCTCTTCTATATAAGTATTTTGATAATATTTTATCCCCTTCACCGTAGGTAGAAAGGGTATATATAAGTTTGTCATTCCGTGTGTAATTTCTACAATATTAATTTTCGACCCCGTAAAGTATAAACATTTATTCTGGATCCTTATAAATAGAGAAGTTTAGTTAGCAATGTCCGACTGTGTTCGGGTTGAAATCAACTTTGCTAAAGCACCCGAAGAGATACAGACAATTTAAGAACACCAATCTGTCAGGAATAGTTTCAAAAATTTCGCTAACGAAATTCTGCAACATCAGACCACTCAATTCGAGACAGCGGGCAAAAACCGCGCCTACCTATATTTTTTTTAAATTTTTTCAGTTGTTTTTATTTTTTTTTCGGTTTTAATGATTTTGCTTATTTACTTATTAAATGTAGACCGCTACTAGTAGATCGGAGTCAATATTCTAACTCAATATAAATTGCAGGCAGGTCCTAAATTATAAAAAAAAACCAAGAAGATTTTAAAAAAATATTTAAAAATATTTTAAACACTTAAAAAACATGTTTAAAAAAGTATTTGTGCAGAAAAATGTCTATATTTCTATGCAAATGAAAATCATGAGTGCAACATTACATATTTTTAATACATATTAAGCATCAGGGATGTCAACTTTTCAAAGATCAAACGCGTCGACCCAGCGGTAAAACAGAGCTAAAAAGCGTTATTTTGAAAAAAAGAATGATTTTTACCAAGACGAATATATACATGTGATTGCAGGGCGACAACAAGTACAACAATAAAAAATACAGGAAATTTGTTTACAAAATCTATGCCACTTGTCAAAACCATTGGTAGAAATAAGATTAAAATAAGTAAACAAAAATAATAAAAATTTTTCGAGCTGCAATAAAAAATATTAAAAGGCAAGTAATTAACACATAAAGGCAAGTACAGAGGTATACTGAATTTCAATTTGCCAGAAGAAGTGTGTGTAAAAAACAGCCTGAAATTCAGGTTTGAAAAATTTCGGGCGACTTTCAGGTGGGTAGTACGCAGCTAAAAATAAAACTAAACGCAATTTTTGACTATTAAAAGGATGTTACAACAAAAAATGTAGATTTTTTTCCTTCAACTAAAATAAAATTAAATGTTCAGGCAATTGTTTGGTAACGGAATTTATAACATTTTATGTTTTTTACACTTTTAAAATATTACTTTTTAAATTTCTGTATTGATATAATGTTATAGTGTATAATGTTATAGTGTATGATAGTGTATAATAATACAATAAAATACAATAAAATTTAAAAAAAAACGTAGTTTTGTAGAAATAAAGGCAAAAAATCAAACCTGAAATTCCGTAGAGTTGCGTACTGGATTTAAAAGGAAGTTCTTGTAAATCCTAAAATTGTACCCTAAGTGTCTCTACTTGCACCCTCTTTGAGGACACTAAACAAAGTACCTTCCCTTAAGAAATGGTTTATGGCAAACAGAACACCAAAAAAATATTTTGGAATTTTGTTGTTGGATTTAACAAAAAAGTTTTAGCGGTATTAAGTGTTTGATGCAAATAGTCTTGCGAAAGTGCAAATGCGTTATATCAGTCAATTTTAACAAAAACAATATGGATTTTGTTATTGGATTTTCCAAAAAAGCATTTGCATCGAACACTGAATACAGTTTATGATTCTTTACACTTGCACTTTTGCAATACCATTTGCATCAAATGTTGAACTCCGCTTATGTTTGTATATTAACTTGTTTTTATTAAAACACAATCAGAAATTCAAATTGAAATAATTTTTAAATTAAATTTTTTTTTTTTTTGTCATAATTTATTTATTGTATCTTCAATATTTTTGAACTAACAATAATTACTCGTATCTTAAGTCTAAAATAAAATATTCTTTTTAAGTCCAGCCAGTGCTAGAGAAAAATAATGTTAATTTCACGGATTTTGAAATCATTTGCGGGTCATCCCTCTAATGTACGGCCAAGAAAAGCAGTGTCTCTTCTTTTTAGTCGAATGTAACCAGGTTCATTCAGCATGTTACGCGCCAAAGGGTTTGGATGAGATTCAAGCCTCTTTAGATATGTGACTGCATGTTTCGCTATTTCTGCTTTAACTGATAGCATGTTTAGGTCTTTGTGGATGTTTGAATTTTTTATATACCAGGGAGCAGATGTAATAATACGTAAAATCTTATTTTGGCGCCTTTGAATTTTTTCTACATTGCTAGCTTAGGCAGTGCCCCATAACTGAATCCCATAGCACCAAATTGGTTTGAGGACCGACTTGTACAGTAGAAGTTTACAATCTAAGCTCAGGGTAGAGTTTCTGCCAATAAGCCAATTTAGTTGTACTACTTTTAGTTTCATTTGTGTTAACTTGAAGTCAATGTGGCTTTTCCAAAAAAGGCGACGGTCAAGATGTATACCCAGGTATATTTTTTTTTTTTTTTTTTTTTTTTTTATTCTTCATTTAATGTAACTGAGCCTTGTAGGCCATATATAGTTATTAAAAGCTACTAACAAATAACTTTACTACATTTTAATATAATTTAAACATTTATAAAAATTAATAGTATTTATATAATTAATAAGTAAAATAAATATATAAGAAAACACTATATAATACATTAATAAAAATAATCAATGATTATCCTCATTTTATAGCAGCAGCAATAAAGTGACAAAGTACAAATTAAAAGAGAAATCGGTAATCAAAAATGTAACATTCGAAGATCATGCTCTATAACATACTTTTCAAGATTTCTTTTAAAATCTCGAGGTGAAACAGAAAACAATTTTAACTCTCTAGGCAGGTCATTCCACATCCTTGACATTCTTATTTGAAAAGATTTATCATATATATCTAAATGAAATCGGGGATATTCTAATAGTGGGTTTCTGTTACAATGTATAAAATGAAAATTATTAACAATATACTCTGGGTGGCCATTTACCACAGTTTTGTAGAAAAAAAGTAAAACTCTTATATTAACATAATTTTGAAACGAACATCCTAGAAACTGTATGACATAAGGTGTAATATGAGTTCGTAGTTTTAGACCATACACAAATCTAACAATTCTATTGAAAAATTTCTGAAATCTTTTGAATTCGCTACTTGTAGTACCAGTAAATATTTCGACGCAATAAAGAATATGCGGCATTAACAAAGCTTTGGCAACTCGTTTTTTAATCCACAAAGGAAGATACAAATCTAGAGAATAAAGTCTTCTCAATAAAAATGATATTTTTGATGAAATATAATCAATATGAGATGAGAAATTCAAGCTTTTCTCAATAAAGACTCCAAGACATTTCATTCTATCTACAAAATCTACTCTTGCTCCATCAAGGGTAATAGTCATGTTCTGTGGATTAAACCCAAAAGCTAACATATTTGTCTTTTTTGTATTCACAGAAAATCCATTATTTGATGACCAATACAGAACCTCATTAATTACAAAATTTATACCTCCTTCCAAGACATCCAAAAAGCATTTATCAGCATAGCATAGAAACTGAACATCATCAGCATAAACATATGGTTGACAAGACAGACCGTTAAAAGAACTAAAAAGATCATTCATATAGATCATGAACAACAGTGGACCAATAACGGAACCCTGTGGGACACCACTAGTTATAGGTTGATCGGCAGAAAATGAATCACCGATGGAAACAAATTGACATCTTCCGTTAAGATATGATCCTATAAGTTTGCAAGCTTGAGATGAAAAATTAAATTGTGCAAATAATTTTTCAATTAGTTTTGAGTGTATTACTCTGTCAAATGCTCTTGAAAGATCTATTGAGAGAAGAACTACATTTTTGCCACTATCCAGTAATTTCCTGACAGAGTCAGTAAGAGCGATAAGAAGCGCAGTTGTGCTATAACCACATCTAAAACCCGACTGTGAGTTATGAATTAATGAATTTTCATCTAAATGGTTGTTCATTTGGTCTTTTAAAATATGTTCAACGACTTTTGAAAGAACTGGTAACACAGTTATCGGACGCAAATTATCAAAAGAATTAGAATGGCCTTCTTTTTTTATAGGAACTACTCTGCCCCTCTTCCAATAATCAGGGAAAACAGATGTCATAAAAATGGTATTAACTAAATGAAGAAAATGAGACGATATGAAATGAAAAATTATTTTAATAAATTTTAGGGGTAAACAATCATGACCTGCAGCGTTAGATTTTATTTTATTTAATGCAGTCCATAACTCATCTGAATTTACACATCGAAATGAAAACCCACTCTCCAAAGTCCTTTCAAATTGGTTTTGAGTATTAGAAGTGGTATTTGCCTGACAGGAAATAAAAAAATTGTTTACATCATCAGCATTAACAGAGATAGAACGGTCGTCTGTTTCCAAACAACCATTCCCTCTTAAATAGCTCCACATTTGCTTTGGGTTTAGATCTTTAAAAACATTTGAATGAGCCTTTCTTTTAGCTGCTCTAATTACACTTTTTGCACGATTTCTATGTTCACAATAAATAAACCAATTTTCTGGATTTTTATTCATTAAATAATATTTATATGTTATATCACGCAATGAGACATGATATGCAATCTCAGGTGCATTGAACCAACCATCAGATTTAGTTGTAACCTTACGGTTTACAACTGGGACCAGGGAATGTAAAGCTTCAATATTATTCATGAAAATTTCTAATTGAGTGTTTACATTCGACGTTGAGTACATTCCACTAAAGTCCAAAGAACGAAACATTTCTTCCAAAGATTCCATATTAAGAGCTTGATAATCCTTATAAGAAACATATTGTTGGGTGGAAGAAGTTGGAGTTTTAAGTGCTAGAAAAATTAAAGAATGGTGGGAAATACCCGGGCATTGCATCTGACCTGATGTAAGAACCTTAAGAGAGGGACTGAATAAAAAATAATCTATAAGAGATGTTGAATCATTATCAACATTATAATGAGTTGGTGCTGAATTATGATGACAAACTAAGTTTAATCGGTAACACATTTGTCGAATTAAATTTGACTTTCTATTACAAAACATATTCATATTAAAGTCGCCCATAATACAAATTTTATTATATTTTACAAGGATTTCACCAATAGAATCTTCAAATGCCTGTATGTTGCCATTCGGCAGGTAGGTAACACCTACAAGAATTTTTATTCCCAGTATAGAAACTTCAGCAAGTAAAGCTTCTGACACACCGTAATTTTCTGATCTGAAAATGATTTTGTATTTAATATTTTTTGAAAAAAGTAAAGCAACACCACCAGCTCTAGTTGGTCTAGGTCTATCACTTCTACAAATACTATACCCAGGAATGTTAACTGTTTCAGACAAAATATCAGGCTTAAGCCAAGTCTCACTTAAGCCCACAATGTCAAGAATATTACCCTCCAGAATATTTCTGATTTCATTTAGTTTGAATGTAGAAGAGCAAGTATTGAAGCTTTGAATGTTGTAATGACCGATTTTTAATTCTCTTTTAAAATTTAAAAAACTGTTATGTAAAATAGAATTATTGCTGCAGACGGGCCCTAAACTTATAAAGTGATTCATTGTATATTTAGCAAAATGAATATGATAAAAATTAAGATTTTTTTTTTTCCTATTTTCAAAATAATATCTGACAGCGATCGAAAAAAAAAATATTCAAAGAAACAATAAGAAAATTATAAAAGAAATTTAAGAATAACGTTACAGAAAATATCACAATCATAAATATTGTACTAATCGTAATATTAAAAGCATATTTGGAAATTAAAAAAAAAAAGAAGAAATAAGATCTTCAACAACTAAAAATTATCAAAACTACGAAAACGTCGTATTTTAACGTCTGAAAGCTGTGGTATCATATGGTTATTTATGCGAATAGGAGGGCATGAGTCCCTACGCAGTGTGAAAGTTATGTGAGTGCATTTTTGTTCATTCACTTTTATTCTCCATTTTTCTAGCCATTTTTCCAAATTGAATATGTGGTCTTGTAAAATTTGTGATGGTTCTTGGGCACTTTCATGAATACTTAAGAAAGCTGTGTCATCTGCAAAAGTTGATGTGTGGACAAGGGTGCTAATTGGCATATCCGATGTGTACAGTAAATATAAAATTGGTCCCAAAATACTACCTTGGGGAACTCCGGCTTCAATGAGCTGTGGCGAGCTTAAAAAGTCACCTTCTTTTAGTAAAAACTTGCGATTCGTTAAATAATCTTTTAAAAGCTTATACAAGTTTTCGGGCAAGTTCAGCTTTAGCTTAAAAATTAGGCCTTCGTGCCAAACCTTATCGAATGCTTGAGAAACGTCGATAAAGAGCGCAGAACAGTATTTTTTTTCTTCAAAGGTCGTTTTAATTACATTTACTAATCTGTGTGTTTGTTGGATCGTACTATGTTGTTTTCTGAAGCCGAATTGATGGTTCGGAATGCATCCTTTCGCGCTAAGTATTGGATTCAGCTTAGTTATTAATATTCTCGCAAATAACTTTGACACGTTAGATAAAAGGCTTATAGGTCTGTATGATTCTACTTTTGTGTGGTCTTTTCCTGGTTTAGGAATCATAGTTATCAAAGAGACCTTCCACTCTGTGGGAAAGTACTCAAGACGTAAGATGGCATTAAAAACAAACAGAATAATTCTGCGACCTATACGGGGCAACTCAACTAACATCTTGTTACTTGTTTTATCAACGCCAGGGGCTTTTTTGGTGTTTAAATCCGCTATTGCCCTTTCAATATCGCTAAATTCAAATCTTAGGGGTACTACGGCACTAGTCTCTACTGATGGCAACTCAGCTATATCAGTACATACATTTGGGGTGAAAACCTTCTTCAAATGTCCAACAAACAAATTGCCTTTTTCGGTATCATTCCTTGCCCAGTTTCCACAAGAAGTTCGCAAGGGAGGCTTACGTACGACCGGTCTTTTAAGGTTCCTACAAGCACGCCATAATGAATAATCTGATTGTGCAGTTGCGTCGAGGTCTTCCAAGTAATTTTTCAGAGATGCTACTCTTCGAGATTGTAGCAGTTGTCTTAGCCGTTTCGTGCAATCTTTAAGTCTAGATTTGAGTTGAGGAGATCTGTGTGCTTGCCACTCTCTTCTAATTTTCCTTTTTTCAGCCAAGAGCCGCTCGACATCTACAAAATAAATTTGATTGTATCTAGCTGGTTGTCTGGTTTCTGTCGCATGTTGGGCAGCTGATTTAAGGTTTTGATCAAAATAAATTAGACTCTGGTCCACATCTTCTGTTGTTCTTAGCGGTATGTTTTCCGAACAATGAGTACTGAGATACTTTCTATATTTCAACCAATTAATGCTTGTGCAAGTTATTGGCGACACGATATTTTGCTGATTCCATATATAGACAATAGTGGGTGAATGATCTGAGGATAATTCGAGTGACGCTTCAACCTTAATCATTTCTCTCGAAATACCTTTAGTCACTCCAAAATCAATAACATCAGGTATTTTTTGTCGATCAGTAGGCCAATAGGTTGGTTGTCCACTTGATATCACATTCAGACGCATTTTTGAAATTGTATCAAACAAAACACGACCTTTTGGAGTTATTAGGCGTGATCCCCAAAACGTATGTTTAGCGTTGTAGTCGCCTGATGCTATGAAACAGGGACCTAGTGATTTGTAAAAGTCGATATATTGACTCTCTGCTATTTGAAATCTAGGAGGTGAATAAATCGAAGAAATAACAAAGTTTTGATGATATTCTTCAATACAGATGTTTGTTGCTTGAAGGTAGTCCTCACAAAAGTCACACAGTAAATGATGTTTAATTCGAGCCCTTATTAGTATTGCTGAACCACCACATGCTCTGCCACGGGGGTCTTTAGTGTCATATAATATATAGCCATTGATTTTAAAAAAGTTATTTGTTGTTAAATGAGTCTCTGAAACCATCATGACATCAATTTGTTGGTTCTTCAAGAAGTTTGCGTTCCAGAAACATATTTTTAAACAGTTCATGGTTTGTTAAGTACCGCCTGCAACATCATAGATTGCATGCGAACCATTTCTTGCATCATGCTGCTCATAGAGCTCATAAAACTGTTTAACGAATGCACTAATGTCTCGATACTTGCTTCGAGACGATTGAAATTACCAGATGGTGTTTGTTCTTTAGCTTCTGGATGCATATTTGGGGTAGAATTGGTTGTAGGTGTCGCTTTGTGTGCTAAAACATGATTGGATTTTAACATATCCGCGTATGAAACATGTTTGGTTGTGGGTTGAGCTAACTGAGGGTAATGAGCATTTGCTTGGTATTGTGGCTGCCTAGCAGGAGTACTTAATTTTTGAGTTGACTTCCTTACCTCAGAAAAAACTGGACAGCCTCTATAGTTAGCAGTGTGATTGCCACCACAATTGCTACATTTTTTAACCTTCGAGTCATCCTTTGGTTTGTCGCATTGGGCGGAACAATGAAGCTCTCCACACACAACGCAAACCGCAGGCAACTTGCAGTAAGCCCTTGTATGGCCGTATTCTTGGCAATTTAAACACTGAACGGGTCCTGACCGCTTATGTGGTTCCTCTACACTTATCCTGCGGTGTAACACATATTTTAGATTATAAATGGGATGCGTTTCGTTCTTCTTTAATCTAATATCCCCAGGTTCCAGTTCTTCGCGAAATAGAGGTTGAGGGACACGCTCTCGATTTCTGAGATTGTCAACGCTTTTAACCTTAAATCCTGCTTTTTGGAGGCCAGCTTTTATTTCCAATGGATTAACATATGAGTCAACACCTTTGATGACTACCTGTAGGCCTTTGCTACTCTTCAGCTGATAGGTATAAAAGTTCTTATTGCAGCTTTCAAACTCCTTTACTGCTTTACGATAACTACTTTTGTCTATAAAATGAATTTTAGTTTCATCAATGTTACCACGCTTGATTGGAATTACATAGAATGAATTTTCCCCGATAACTGATATTAACTTATTTATTAATTCATTCGAATTTTTTTCGGTGCCGTTTTTTGCTCACTTGTTTCGCTATCTAAAATAGCAAAACGATTTTGGGAACTTATTCCGTTAGCCTCCTTATCTTTAAGTACTTTCGACATTGGTGCAATCTGTGAAGATTTAGGGCTTCGACCTCTTTTCAATACAGTTATATATCTGTCCATTCCCACTTGCGTCTTAGGTTTTTCTGCACTATCCATATTACTGTTGGTAACACTGTGTTCAGAAGGCGACTTGTTTGTAGTTATATTATTATCATCGCTTAGCAAAAGCGACGAACAAGATTGGGCACGTATAACTTTCGTAGAATTTACACACAAATTATTTTCTGTTTTTTTGTTTTTATTTAATTCGACATTGTCAACATTTTTGTTGCTTAAATTAAAGAGGCTCATTAGCCCTTATTGTTTTTGTTTTATTTTTAAAGTAGCAATTCAATATGCCGTTGTAAAAAATAAAGAGAAAGAAAGAAATAAAAAAATTACAGACAACTTTGTTGTTGTATTAAAACAGGTTTGTTTTTTTTTTTTTTTGTTTTTGTTTGAAATTATTCACACAATGTATGTTTTGTTTTTTGTTAATGCGAGCTAAAATAAATCGCGTCCGCACTTATCAACGCCAAAAACAGAACTCAAATTAAATTACTAAATTATTTTCATTATTTTATTTTTTGACATTTGTAAATTAAACAGATGATGAGAATTTTCGCCCGTGCAATTACCTGTTTATATTCGTTTTGATTTTTACATTTACAAAAATTTCGAAATACAAAAAATTTTCAAAATACAAATATATTCATAGGTAATTATTTAAATTATGATTACCCCATAAACTGAATCAGGACTTTTATAGTGTTCTTTACATCGAAATCCATTATTACTTCAGTTTGCTTTACTTGTGTGAAAAGTAGAATTTCATTTGTTTCATTAAAAATTTCAGATACATAACGGTAATGAAAAGAGGTCTAAGCCCTATATCTTCGCAGCTTGCACCAATGTCTAAAGTACATAAAGATAAGAATTCTAACGAAACAATTGAACCTACAACGTCACCCAAGTCGTTCAAAACAACTCCAATTTATTTAAGGGAGAAAAACTCGAGCGCCTTAATAAAAAAGTTAATTTCAGTTATTGGCGAGAACTCGTTTTATGTAATTCCCATCAAGCGTGGTATACTTTGATAAAAATAGTTATCGTAAAGCAGTAAACGAGTTTTAAAGCTGCAAAAAGAACTTTTATACCTATCAGCTGAAGAGTAGCAAAGGCCGACAAGTAGTAATTAAAGGTGAAATAAAAGCTGGCCTTCAGAAAGCTTGATTTAATGTTAAAAGCGTAGATAATCTCAGAAATCGAGAACGTGTCCTTCCACCTCTATTTCGCTTTGAACTGGAACCTGGAGATATGAGATTAAAGAAAAATTAAACGCACCCTATTTATAATCTTACACCGCAAAATAAGCGTAGAGGAAATGCAAAAGCGATCAGGACCCGTCCAGTGTCTAAATAGCCAAGATTATGGTCATACTAGGGTTTACTGCAAGTTGCCTCCGGTTTGCGTTGTGTGTGGCGATCTACATTGTTCTGCTCAATGCGACAAATCGAGGGATTACTCGAAGGTTAAGAAATGTAGTAATTGCGGTGGAAATCACACTGCTAACTACAGATGTTGTCCAGTTTTTTCCATGGTAAGGAAAACCACTCAAAAATTAAATACTCCTGCTAAGCACCCGTAATATCGAGCAAATGCTTTATTATACTTAAATTGCCCAACCAACAACCCAACATGTTTCATACGCGGATATATTAAAAACCAATCATATTTCAGTATATAAAGCGGCACGGACAACTAATTCTACTCCAAAGCACAACCACCATCTGGTACATTTGCGAAGCAAGCATCGAGACATTAGTTCATTCATTAAACAGTTTTATGAGCTCTATGAGCAGCTGGATGCAAGAAATGGTATGCATGCAATCTATGATTTTGCAGCCGGTACTAAACAAACCATGAACTGTTTAAAAATATGTTTCTGTAACGCAAACGGCTTATGCCAACATAAAAATGAACTAATACTTCCTCAAGAACCAACAAATTTATGTCATGCTGGTTTCTGAGACACACTTAACAACAAATAGCTTTTTTAAAATCAATGGCTATATTTTAAATCATACTAAGGACACCCGTGAAAGAGCATGTGGAGGAACTACAATACTTATAAAGGCCCGAATAAAGCATTATTTACTGCGTGATTTTTGTGAGGATTACCTACAAGCAACAAAAATTTGTCATGAAGAGTTTCATCAAAGTTTAGTTATTTCTTCGATTTATTCACCTCCTAGATTACAAATATCGGAAAGACAGTATAGCGACTTCTACAAATCACTAGATCCCTGTTTCATAGTATCAGGCGACTACAACGCTAAACATACGTTTTGGGAATCACGCCTAATAACTCCAAAAGGTCGTGTTTTGTTTGACAAAATTTGAAAAATGCGTCTAAATGTGATATCGAGTGGACAACACACCTATTGGCCTACTCATCGGGAAAAAACCTGATGTTATTGATTGTGGCGTGTTTATGGATATTCCGAGAGATATAATTAAAGTTGAAGCGTCACTTGAATTATCCTCAGATCATTCACTCAGTATCGTCTGTATACGGTACAAACAAAATATCGTATCACCAACAACTAGCATAGGCATTAATTGGTTGAAATATAGAAAGTATCTTAATACTCATTGTTCAGAAAACATCCGGCTAAGAACACCTGAAGACCTAAAGTCTTATTGATTTTGACCAAAACCTCAAATCAGCTACCCAAAATTCAACAATAATCCGAAAACTAGCTAGATACACACAAATTTATTCTGCAAATGTCGAACGGCTCTTGGCTGAAAAAAGAAGAATTAAAGTCAAAAGCAGACTTAAAGAATGCACGAACCGGCTAAGAGAGATGCTTGAATTTCGAAGAGTAGCATGCCTGATAAACTATTTCAGATACCTAGACGGAACCCTTCAATCGGATTATTCATTACGGCGTGCTTGTAGAAACCTTAGAAAGCCAGTCTTACGTAAGCCTTCCATGAGAACTTCATTTGGAGGGTGGGCAAGGAGTGATACCAAAAACAGCAATTTATTTGCTGGACATTTGAAAAGGGTTTTTACCCCAAATATATCGACTGATATAGTTGAGTTGCCAATTGTTGAGGCTAGTGCTGTAGTACCGCTAAGATTTGAATTCGGTGCTACTGAAAAGGCAATAACGGATTTAAACACAAAAAAAGCCCCTGCCGTCTTGAGTACTTTTCCACAGATTAGAAGGTGTCCTTGATTACCATGATTCCTAAACCAAGAAAAGACCACACAAAAATTTAATCATACAGACCTATAAGCCTTTTATCTAATATGTCGAAGCTGTTTGAGAGGATGTTAATAACTAAGCTGAACCCTATTCTAAGCGACAAAGGATGTATTCCAAACCATCGATTCGGCTTCAGGAAAAAACATAGTACGATCGAATAAACACAATGTCAATTTTAGTCAATGTTATTAAGAAGACATTTGAAGAGATAAGAGAGAGCTGCACTGCGCTTTTTATCGACGTGTCGCAAGCATTCGACAAGGTATGGTATGAAGGCCTAATATATACGCTAAAACTGAATTTACCCGTAAACCTATATAAGCTTCTAGTTAGTTTTTTAATCGAACCAATAATTATTATGAAAGAAGTAGATTTTTTGAGTTCACCCAAGGCAATCGCAGCCGGAGTTCCCCAAGGTTGTATATTGGGGCCCTTTTTATACTTATTGTATACTTAAGACATGCCAACTAGTAACCTAGTCCACAAATCGACATTTGCTGACGAAACAGCTTTTTTAAGCATTCACGAAAGACCCGAAGTAGCATGACGATATTTACAATACCACATATTCAATTTAGAAAAATGGTTGAAGAAATGTAAAATAAAGGTGAATGAACAAAAATGCGCTCATATAACTTTCACACTGCGTAGGAATCGTGCCCCCTATTCGCATAAATAACCAAACGATAATACAGCTTTCAGACGTGAAATATCTCGATATATATCTTAACCTGCGCCTTACTTGGAAACGCCACATAGAATCAAAATTAACACAAATGAAGCTAAAAGCCGTCCAACTATTTGGCTTATTGGCAGAAACTAAACTCTAGATTGTAAACTTCTATTGTACAAGTCAATTCTGGGCGCATATTAGGACTAGAATTAGTCGGTGTCGCTGTGTGTACTGAAGTATGATTAGTTTTTAACATATCTGCGTATGAAACATCTTGGGTTGTTGGTTGGGCTAACTGAGGATAATGAGCATTTGCGCGATATTGTGGGTGCTTAGCGGGAGTATTTAATTTTTGAGTGGTTTTCCTTACCATGGATAAACTGGACTTCCTCTGTAGTTAGAAGTGGGGTTTCCACCGCAATTGCTACATTTTTTAACCTTCAAGTCATCCCTTGCTTTGTCGCAATGGGCGGAACAATGTAGCTCGCCCTAGTATGATACTGGACAGGTCCTGATCGCTTATGCGGCTCCTCAACTGTTATTTTACGGTGTAACAGATTATAAATGGGTGCGTTTCGTTCATCTACAATCTGATATCTCCACGTTCCAGTTCAACGCGAAACAGTGGTTGGGGCAGACGTTCTAGATTTCGGAGATTATCTACACTTTTTATTTTAAAACCCGCTTTTTGAAGTCCAGCTCTTATTTCAGCTGGATCTACGTATGAATCTACACCTTTAATGACTACCTGTAGACCTTTGCTACTCTTCAGATGATAGGTATAAAAGTTCTTTTTGCAGCTTTCAAACTCGTTTACTGCTTTACGATAACTGTTTTCATAAAAAAATTGTATTTTTGTCTCATCAATGTTACCACGCTTGATGGGAATTACATAAAATGAGTTCTCGCCAATAACTGAAATTAACTTTTTTATTAAGTCGTTCGAAGTTTTCTCCCTTTAATAAATTGGAGGTGGTTTGATTGACTTAAGTGCCGTTTTAGGTTCACTTGTTTCGCTATCTAAGAGAACAAAACGATTATGGGAATTTATACCGTTAGAGTCCTTGTCTTCGACCTCTTTTTAATACAGTTATGTATCTGTCCATTCCCACTTGCGTGTTGGGTTTTTTCTACACTATCCGTATTAGTTCTGGTAATACTGTGTTTAGAAGGCGACTTTTTTGTAGTTACTTTATTCTCATCG
>OX451217.1:97456493-97733590 GCA_949628195.1 Phasia obesa | reverse complement strand
CTATTTTTTCTATAAATTAACTTAAAACTCTTTGTCTTATTTAAGTATCTAACAATTTGTAATGCTGATGTCCAGTGTTGTTTACGTGGATCCTGGCAAAATTGATACAACCTATTTACACTGCAAGCGATGTCCGGACCGCTAAGGACCGAAAGATGTAGAAGAGAACCAATTATTTCCTGATATTTTGTTTTATTGTTATTTTCTGCCTCTCCTGAAATTTTTGGATTCTTTTCTAGGCAAATTTTAGGCTGCACTGGAATCTTCATTGGTTTTGAGTTTTCTTGACCATATTTTTTACGAGACTTTCTATATATCCAGGTTGAGATATTGCTATCGTATCTTTTCAATCCAATGCAATGTTTTGGCATTTCTAAATCTTTTATTGTAAAGGTACGTTTTAAAAATTTAAAAAATTTTTCAATATTAGATTCGTTATATGATGCTATCAAAATATCGTCAACGTAAAGAGTTAATATCATTCTGCTCTTTCCATTTTTATAATATATACACTGATCATGCTTAGAGTTGAGTTAAGCCGAACTTTTTAAATTCTGCATCAATTATTTTAAATCACTGACAAGCTGCTTGTTTCTGTTCCACGTCAAATCAACAAGGCACTCATTATTTATATTCCCTGACTCTCTGAATCCAAAAATATATTTAAAAAAAAATTTAGTCTCTTAAAGTTTTTTAGCTATACAGTTATAAAAGTGAGAAAATATCGCTTTTTTGCATATGCGGCCGAGGATTAAATTTATTCTAATTCCAGTCCTATAAGCCCGAGAAAGTTGAGTAATAGCTCATTTTAAAGGGACTTTCATACGCTTTAATTTGAAAATTATTAAATTAATTTAATCATGAAAAAAATATTATCACCTAATTTGTAATTTAATTAATTCTTTCTTAGAGAGAATAAAAACGAACTTAAGCTTGATTATAAATTTCATTCTATGTAATACATAAACAGTTCGACTAATAATAATTCAAATTTTCGAAAAAAATAAATTTTAAAAAAATTTTTTTCTTATTATCTATTACTCAACTTCCTAGGGCTTATAGAACTAGAATAAGAATATATTTAATCCTCGAGTTCATATGCAAAAAAGCCATATTTTCCTATTTTGATAACTGTAAAGCAAAAAAAAAACTGTAATAGGTAGAATTTTTTTTAAAATTATATTTGGCTTCAAGGAATATAAATAACAAAAGTTTCAATGAAATCGGAAGTGGTAAATTTGAAAAAAATTTTTTTTGGTTGATTTGTCATGGAATTACCCTATACAGTCTTCTTCAATTTGCAAACTTTGTTTTCAGATTGCATAAATGCTTCTGGCTGAAACATATATATTTCTTCTTCTATGGTTCAAAAATACTGTTGAAACATCTAGCTGACATAGTGTTAAATTATTTTGTACTGCAAGTGCATAAACAAGACGTACTTATATAACTTTGTCGAACAATAGGTACAAAAGTATACATATAATCAACGCCATATTGTAATCAATGCCTTTTGAAGCCAGCCTTGCCTTTTGATTTTCAATTCTTCTATCCGTTTTGAATTTAGTTTTATATACGCATTTACAATTTATGGGTTTTTTTTATTTTCTGATAACTCCACCAAATCCCATGTTTTATTCTTGAGTAATGATTCATATTCCTATTTCATGGCAGCTTTCCATTCCTCAGAGTCATTAGAATTTAAAGGTTCTTTAAATGTTTTTGGAAAACTGACATTAGCTGTAACTGCATTTGCTGCTCCTTTCATGTTAGTCCATGATCTTAAACGTTGTTTAATAGGGTTTACTGCAGTTTCAAATCTTCCAGTTGTCGTTCTATATCATCCACCCCTTCTAAACTATCAAAAAATGAATCGTGTTCTTCTGAATCTTCTGTGTTTGCCCTAATGTCTTTAATACTATGTAAATTACATTTCCTTGTTTTTACATCCTGACTATATTGGTAAAAATGGTTTGTACTATCCTTTTCATTACATACTTCATCTTCCAGAACTTTAACATCTCTGCTTTTTAACACATCTATTGTGCCCTTTTTTCATAAAATATACATATGTATATAGGCGTTTGATTTTTCATCATAAGTTTGTTATTTAAATTAAACGAATCAATTCTGCCCATAAAAATTCTAGTAAATTTGATTCAACTCTCTAAACATCTAGCAATTTCAACGAGAGTCCTTTTCTTTCACCTAGCAACACCATTCTGCTGAGGGGTGTACTCTACAGTTAACTGACGCTTAATACCAATGTCACTAAGATATTTAGAAAATTCGTTTACAAATAATCTAATTATTCTTCCTTTTTTTCTAATTCATAAAAAGTATACCCAAACTTTTCTTGAATAGTCATCTATAAAAGTAGCTGTTCATTCGAACAATGGTATAAACCCAAACCCTGGAATCAACGCCCCCATGTAACTGCAGCCAACTTCAATTTAAAATCAACAAAAATTAAAATATCTTTCGTCAATCTTCATTAAGATCGCTCGCTGCCGGCTCGCTCCCGTTTTTAAGTTCGCTCCCATTTTCAATAAAAAATAGTGAAAAAACTGGATAAAACTTACAACCTAGTTAAAACTTATATCTAAATATAATAAAATTAAAAACTATTAAAAGGTTAAAATTTTTGATTGTTAAAACTTAAAATCTATAATAAAAAACCTAAAATCTACAAATAAAATTATAAAACCTAAAAACAAACTAAAATTATTAAAGTTGAATACTTACCTTAACCTAAAAATTATTTACCTATATACTTACCCTATATAAAACATTATTATAAATACTTACCGTACAAAATTATCACAGTTTAATAAACACACAATTTATAACGTTTTGAAAAACATAAAGTTTGGTGTTATTATTTCTCAATACCCTTCTCCCTCTAACCCGTCTAAATATGGTCCTTAAAAGCCTACTAATTAAAAAGTGTCAAAAGTGAACTATACCTACAAAAAAAATACAGTCCACAAAACAAAACAATCAAAACAAAAAGCAAAAGTTTTTCTAAAATATAAAACAAACAGTGATCACAAAATAAAAAAGCGTGACAAAAATATAATAATTACCCACCCTTAAAAATTTTAAACAAATAATTGAAAAAGAAAAAACAAAAAATTTTTACCTATTAAATTTGTTTAAATTGTTCAAAATATTAAAAATACGTACATACATACATATGTATTTGTGAATTTATTTGTGAAATTTTTGCGAAATAAAAGAATTTTGTTCTACAAATATACATACAATTATACATAAATAAACATATTAAAAGAAACCCACCCGCTTAATAAATACACATAAATACATATCAACATATAATTTTGTAAAAACTTACAAATTAAAGAAGAAAAGAAAACTGGCAAAAAACAAATAACACATATTACATACATACATATATTAACATTCAAGTGCCCTGCAGTTCATAGGTCCCTGCAGTAAAAAAAATTAATACCCTGCAAATCAAAATTTTTTTTATGAAATTTATTTTTGTTTTATAATTTGAATAAAATATCTTTAAAATAACAAAAAAAAACTTTACTACACAATACACCCTACAACATCACAACACATTAAAAACATCATACAACATCAATATACAACAATAACACAACTCTAATGATGACGATGAGTCAATCAAAGCAATTACCCGGCACATTGAAGCTCAGGCCAATTTACCCAACCCACCCCAACCCCATTTACCCGAGCCTCCGGCTAACCAAAATTCCGGCGCCTTCAATGTACCCCCATGCGATATGCCAACATTTAATGGAGATTTCAAGTTCTGGGCCTCGTTTAGAGATCTCTTCAAAGCCATTTATGGCAACAATACCCGTTTAAGTGGTGTAGAAAAACTTTTCTACCTTAAACAAAAAACTAGCGGCGAAGCCAAAGAGATAGTAGGCAACGCTCCTCTGACTAATGAAGGTTTTATAATTGCATGGAACCAATTGGTTTCTCAGTATGAGAATAGAAGAATGCAAATAAATGCACAATTAAAAAAAACCCCTTTTAATTTACCCGCAGTAAACACAATGTGCGGCACCTCAATTAGAAAACTTCAGAGAAAAATAAATTACTGTATTGCAAATTTAAATTCATTAGAGATTGATACGGATAACTGGGATCCGATCTTCGTATATCTCTCGAAGAGAGTTTGAAAAAACTCTTCAAGATTGTGCTGAAATGCCCTCTTGGACTGATCTTGACGTATTCTTAACAAATACATTAAGGAATTGACATCCGTTAATGATGTCATAGATACAATTTCCAACCCTAACCCAAACCCAAAGCCAAAAACTTTCCAAGAAAATAGAAATCAGTTTGATAGAAGAGGTAAAGCTTTTCATAACACAACTCAAAATAACCCACACCCACAAAATAATAGCAGATTCCCAAATTCCACACAAAATCACCCAAATAACCAAAATCGACAAAACAAATCAAATGTACAAAGTAACTCCAACACACAAAATAAACCCGATGGTTCAATTTGCAAGTTATGCAAAAGTAGCCACACATTACGTGAATGTTCAACGTTCATATCATTGGGAGTTACTGAAAGAATTGATTTTATGAAAAAGAATGGGATTTGTTACAACTGTTTAGCAATCGCTCATGTAATTAAAGATTGTCGTAGCACATTTACATGTAGACATTGCGGTGGAAGACAAACCCAACCCAACCAACTCAAACACTCAAGTTGATGATAACCAACCATCAACATCAAGAAATGCATTACAGACATTTTCTACACAAACCCGATCAAGCAAACCCATATTAGATAATATAACAAAGTTATTAGGAACTGCAGTTCTGAACGTTGAAATCCATGGAGAAATGTTTCCAGCAAGAGCACTTATTGACCCAGCATCGGACTTTTCCTTTATTTCACATAAGTTAAGAAGGAAGCTGCATCTACCAACAACCCCAATAGTAGCCGAAATATCTGGATTGAATGAAGTCGTTTCGGCCCGATCAAATAAACTTTGTGAAGTTCTGTTGAGATCCAACACCCAAAACAATTTCAAATTGAATATCCAAGCAATCGTTGTAAAAACGCTTACGAAGAATTTACCCACCCAAAACTTAAACCCAACCCTTATTACAGATTTCGAAAATATTCAGCTAGCTGACCAAAAGTTCTACAAAAGCCGACCAATCGACTTTATTATTGGCAGCGATTTTTACCCCCAAATTTTAAAATCTGGTGTTAAGAAAGAATTTCTAGACACATTAATAGCTCAAGAAACTGAGTTTGGTTGGATCTTGACCGGGCCCGTTCAGAAGTCACCCAATACCCAAACAGTAGTATCGTACTTCAGTTCCGTTACGCTTGATAGGATTTTGACCAAATTCTGGGAAATTGAAGAAATACCCACAAAACCCAATATTTCTGAAGAAGAATGTTCCTGTGAAGAAAATTATACGACAACAACCAGTCGATTACCCAATGGCCGTTATCAGGTAGATCTTCCGTTCAAATACCCACCCGTAGAGTTAGGAAACTCTCGCCACGTTGCAATGGCACAATTTTTAAGGAACGAGAAGAATTTAATGAAGTAACCAGAGCTAAAAGTCGAATATGATAACGTGCTTCAAGAATACATTGACTTAGGTCATATGAAACCCGTTCAATATAACCCGAACGCATCTTCAAACACCCAGTATTACTTACCCCATCATGCTGTTGTCAAAATGGATAGAGTAACCACAAAAGTTCGAGTAGTTTTTAATGCTTCCAGCAAAACATCGAACAGTAACAGCTTAAATGATGCATTACACACTGGTCCTACCCTACAACAAGATTTAGTTGTACTTATCTTGAAATGGCGTTTTTACAAATTCGTTTTTAATGCCGACATTACAAAAATGTACAGGCAAATTTTATTAAACCCTACCCACACACCCTACCAACCAATTTTATTTAGAAAAAGCGTCAACGAACCCATTCAAGATTATCAACTGCAAACAGTTACATTTGGTGTTAACTGTGCACCCTATTTGGCTATTAGAACCCTACACGAATTAGCCAAAGACATTCAAAATACCCACCCAATCGCTTCAGAAGTATTGCGAAACAACATGTATGTTGATGATGTCTTGGCTGGTGGTCATACTGTAGAAGAAGCTAAAATTGCACAATCTCAGTTGATCTCAGCTCTTGACTCTGCTGGTTTCCCTCTACGAAAATGGATCTCCAACACTAAAGAACTTTTAAGTGGCCTACCCTAAGATCATCTTTTAGATGTGGATCTATTAACCTTACCCGAATCCAACAACGCCAAAACACTTGGAATCAGATGGAAAGCGAAGGAAGATGAATTCTTTTTCAATGTGCCGTTAATTGAGAGGAAATCAGCATACACAAAACGAACTGTACTATCAGATATAGCTCGTCTTTTTGACCCAGCTGGTTGGTTAGCACCAATTGTTGTCTCTGCTAAAATCATTATGCAACAAGTATGGCAAGATAACACAGCTTGGGATGAATGTCTTAACCCACTCACCCTAATAAAATGGCAAAAGTTTCTGCAGTTCTATGATAACATTAATCAAATTAGTATTCCAAGATGGATTAATTTTTCACCTTCGGCAAAAATTGAGTTTCATGGCTTTTCAGATGCTTCTGAAAAAGCCTACTCTGCAGCATTATATGCAAGAGTTACACCCATAGACGGTCCTAATACAGTAACCCTACTCTTCGCCAAGACAAGAGTTGCACCAATCAAAGCTATCTCGTTACCAAAACTAGAACTTTGTGGTGCAGTGTTATTGGCTAACATGACACACAATTTAATTACCCAGCTCAAACTACCCCTTCATCAGACGTATTTCTGGACAGATTCGTCAATTGTACTAGCATGGCTCAGTGAACACCCTAACTCATGGAACACATTTGTAGCCAACAGAGTATCTACAATTCTGGAAACCGTTGGAGTTGACAATTGGAACCACGTTTCCTCTCATGATAACCCTGCTGATATTGCTAGTCGAGGATGTAACGCAGATGAGCTAAAGCATCACACGCTATGGTGGAATGGACCTTCCTGGTTGAAAGAATCCGCTGCAGCATGGCCAATAACACAAAAACCATTTATAACTCAAGCTGAAGCTAAAATTAATCAATCGTTTTCTACAACGGTAAATATTAACCCTTCCTTGGAAAATACGATTAACACAAACGCAGACATTTTGTCAAGATTTTCAAAATTGTCTAAAGCACTAAGAGTCATGTCATATGTCTATCGATTTTGTGATCGTGCAGCATGTACCCGGAGAAACACAGTTCGAAATGATAGAATTATACTTGATCGAAACAATTCTCATACAGTCAGTAACAGACTTGAAATTTTAACAACCCACCCAAGTATTGAGATTGATGCATTAGAAATTAAACAAACACGAGACAGACTTATCATTTTATGTCAAAAACAATATTTTAATGAAGATTATAATTGTCTTCAAAGAAATAACCCAATACCCAGAAAAAGTAACCTACTTACACTTACCCCATTTTTAGATTCTGCAAAGATTATGCGTGCCAATGGTCGACTGGCTAATTCCAACAGTTTGTCGTATTCTGAAAGACATCCAATTTTAATACCCTACGCAAGTCAATTTGCTAAATTGTTAACCTCACATGTGCATTTAATTACCCTACACGGAGGAAATCAACTGATGCTGAGGGTAATACGGTCAGGATTCTGGATTCCCAAACTTCAGAACCTCATTAGTTGTCTACCATGCACGAGGTATAAGAATAGACAAACTACCCAATTTTGGAGAAAATATTAATTATTTGTTGAAAAAGTTATTTAATTTTTTAAAAGGAAAATAGGTATTTCTACAACAATGTCAGAGTTTAGGTGACGTAATTTGACCTAAATGAGCCTATCTTTTGAACCGTTATATACAAAACCTTAAAAATTTGACAGAATGTCGATTACTACGACCGTTATAATAAAAAGTATAAATATTCAAAATTTTATATTAAAGGGTGCTCCAATAGTTAATGTAATTCTATTTATGTGTCCAAACTTTTGAACTGTTATAGACAGAGAGCTGAATTTTACAAGGAACCTGAAATTTACAAGTCCGCTATAACAAGCAGTAAATTTGAATTTAGAAATTAAAGGATGTCCCCATAAATGATGTAATTTGACCTTGAACCGTTATAGACAAGCACTTGAAAATTAGGCCGAATTGTTAAACAATACAAATCGATGTGTTTTCTAATACTGTTTATTGTATGAAGTTTTGGCAACAAGTGAAAAAAAAATGAATAATTATAAATTTGTGTTACAACAGGTAGCAGTTGTCAATATGTTACATCGATTTGAAAATACTAAGTACATTTTCTAAAAGTAAAATATTTAAGTTGAATATAAGTCTACATAATTCCACACGTCTGCTCAACTTAAATAGTTTGTTGAATACCCATTGATGAAATACAAAATTTATGTTTGATGTTGGGTAGTGGCTTTGTTAGAACATCCGCCATCATTTCGCTAGTAGGTTTGAATTTAACGTCTATTGTTTTTCTTCGACTGCTTGCCGTATTAAATGGTACTTATAATCTATGTGTTTAGTCTTTGAAAGATGACCCCGAAACTTTGCCATCTGCTGAGCACTTTGAGAATCACTATAGATTGTGGTTACAGTATCAGTTGAATAACACAATTCATTTAGTAAAAATCGCAAATAGTATGCTTCTTTTCTGCTTCGGAAAGAGCGATATATTCCGACTCTGCGCTGTATTGATTCCCGAGAAATTGCCCCACCTGCTAGAAAGAAACAAAAACCAGTTTGAGATTTTCTGTCATTGATGCCTTTAGCCCGATTTGCGTCAACATAACCAGTTAATAGTTCACTATTTTTTCTATAAATTAACTTAAAACTCTTTGTCTTATTTAAGTATCTAACAATTTGTAATGCTGATGTCCAGTGTTGTTTACGTGGTTCCTGGCAAAATTGATACAACCTATTTACACTGCAAGCGATGTCCGGACCGCTAAGGACCGAAAGATGTAGAAGAGAACCAATTATTTCCTCATATTTTGTTTTATTGTTATTTTCTGCCTCTCCTGAAATTTTTGGATTCTTTTCTAGGCAAATTTTAGGCTGCACTGGAATCTTCATTGGTTTTGAGTTTTCTTGACCATATTTTTTACGAGACTTTCTATATATCCAGGTTGAGATATTGCTATCGTATCTTTTCAATCCAATGCAATGTTTTGGCATTTCTAAATCTTTTATTGTAAAGGTACGTTTTAAAAATTTAAAAAATTTTTCAATATTAGATTCGTTATATGATGCTATCAAAATATCGTCAACGTAAAGAGTTAATATCATTCTGCTCTTTCCATTTTTATAATATATACACTGATCATGCTTAGAGTTGAGTTAAGCCGAACTTTTTAAATTCTGCATCAATTATTTTAAATCACTGACAAGCTGCTTGTTTCTGTTCCACGTCAAATCAACAAGGCACTCATTATTTATATTCCCTGACTCTCTGAATCCAAAAATATATTTAAAAAAAAATTTAGTCTCTTAAAGTTTTTTAGCTATACAGTTATAAAAGTGAGAAAATATCGCTTTTTTGCATATGCGGCCGAGGATTAAATTTATTCTAATTCCAGTCCTATAAGCCCGAGAAAGTTGAGTAATAGCTCATTTTAAAGGGACTTTCATACGCTTTAATTTGAAAATTATTAAATTAATTTAATCATGAAAAAAATATTATCACCTAATTTGTAATTTAATTAATTCTTTCTTAGAGAGAATAAAAACGAACTTAAGCTTGATTATAAATTTCATTCTATGTAATACATAAACAGTTCGACTAATAATAATTAAAATTTTCGAAAAAAATAAATTTTAAAAAAATTTTTTTCTTATTATCTATTACTCAACTTCCTAGGGCTTATAGAACTAGAATAAGAATATATTTAATCCTCGAGTTCATATGCAAAAAAGCCATATTTTCCTATTTTGATAACTGTAAAGCAAAAAAAAAACTGTAATAGGTAGAATTTTTTTTTAAATTATATTTGGCTTCAAGGAATATAAATAACAAAAGTTTCAATGAAATCGGAAGTGGTAAATTTGAAAAAAATTTTTTTTGGTTGATTTGTCATGGAATTACCCTATACAGTCTTCTTCAATTTGCAAACTTTGTTTTCAGATTGCATAAATGCTTCTGGCTGAAACATATATATTTCTTCTTCTATGGTTCAAAAATACTGTTGAAACATCTAGCTGACATAGTGTTAAATTATTTTGTACTGCAAGTGCATAAACAAGACGTACTTATATAACTTTGTCGAACAATAGGTACAAAAGTATACATATAATCAACGCCATATTGTAATCAATGCCTTTTGAAGCCAGCCTTGCCTTTTGATTTTCAATTCTTCTATCCGTTTTGAATTTAGTTTTATATACGCATTTACAATTTATGGGTTTTTTTTATTTTCTGATAACTCCACCAAATCCCATGTTTTATTCTTGAGTAATGATTCATATTCCTATTTCATGGCAGCTTTCCATTCCTCAGAGTCATTAGAATTTAAAGGTTCTTTAAATGTTTTTGGAAAACTGACATTAGCTGTAACTGCATTTGCTGCTCCTTTCATGTTAGTCCATGATCTTAAACGTTGTTTAATAGGGTTTACTGTAGTTTCAAATCTTCCAGTTGTCGTTCTATATCATCCACCCCTTCTAAACTATCAAAAAATGAATCGTGTTCTTCTGAATCTTCTGTGTTTGCCCTAATGTCTTTAATACCATGTAAATTACATTTCCTTGTTTTTACATCCTGACTATATTGGTAAAAATGGTTTGTACTATCCTTTTCATTACATACTTCATCTTCCAGAACTTTAACATCTCTGCTTTTTAACACATCTATTGTGCCCTTTTTTCATAAAATATACATATGTATATAGGCGTTTGATTTTTCATCATAAGTTTGTTATTTAAATTAAACGAATCAATTCTGCCCATAAAAATTCTAGTAAATTTGATTCAACTCTCTAAACATCTAGCAATTTCAACGAGAGTCCTTTTCTTTCACCTAGCAACACCATTCTGCTGAGGGGTGTACTCTACAGTTAACTGACGCTTAATACCAATGTCACTAAGATATTTAGAAAATTCGTTTACAAATAATCTAATTATTCTTCCTTTTTTTCTAATTCATAAAAAGTATACCCAAACTTTTCTTGAATAGTCATCTATAAAAGTAGCTGTTCATTCGAACAATGGTATAAACCCAAACCCTGGAATCAACGCCCCCATGTAACTGCAGCCAACTTCAATTTAAAATCAACAAAAATTAAAATATCTTTCGTCAATCTTCATTAAGATCGCTCGCTGCCGGCTCGCTCCCGTTTTTAAGTTCGCTCCCATTTTCAATAAAAAATAGTGAAAAAACTGGATAAAACTTACAACCTAGTTAAAACTTATATCTAAATATAATAAAATTAAAAACTATTAAAAGGTTAAAATTTTTGATTGTTAAAACTTAAAATCTATAATAAAAAACCTAAAATCTACAAATAAAATTATAAAACCTAAAAACGAACTAAAATTATTAAAGTTGAATACTTACCTTAACCTAAAAATTATTTACCTATATACTTACCCTATATAAAACATTATTATAAATACTTACCGTACAAAATTATCACAGTTTAATAAACACACAATTTATAACGTTTTGAAAAACATAAAGTTTGGTGTTATTATTTCTCAATACCCTTCTCCCTCTAACCCGTCTAAATATGGTCCTTAAAAGCCTACTAATTAAAAAGTGTCAAAAGTGAACTATACCTACAAAAAAAATACAGTCCACAAAACAAAACAATCAAAACAAAAAGCAAAAGTTTTTCTAAAATATAAAACAAACAGTGATCACAAAATAAAAAAGCGTGACAAAAATATAATAATTACCCACCCTTAAAAATTTTAAACAAATAATTGAAAAAGAAAAAACAAAAAATTTTTACCTATTAAATTTGTTTAAATTGTTCAAAATATTAAAAATACGTACATACATACATATGTATTTGTGAATTTATTTGTGAAATTTTTGCGAAATAAAAGAATTTTGTTCTACAAATATACATACAATTATACATAAATAAACATATTAAAAGAAACCCACCCGCTTAATAAATACACATAAATACATATCAACATATAATTTTGTAAAAACTTACAAATTAAAGAAGAAAAGAAAACTGGCAAAAAACAAATAACACATATTACATACATACATATATTAACATTCAAGTGCCCTGCAGTTCATAGGTCCCTGCAGTAAAAAAAATTAATACCCTGCAAATCAAAATTTTTTTTATGAAATTTATTTTTGTTTTATAATTTGAATAAAATATCTTTAAAATAACAAAAAAAAACTTTACTACACAATACACCCTACAACATCACAACACATTAAAAACATCATACAACATCAATATACAACAATAACACAACTCTAATGATGACGATGAGTCAATCAAAGCAATTACCCGGCACATTGAAGCTCAGGCCAATTTACCCAACCCACCCCAACCCCATTTACCCGAGCCTCCGGCTAACCAAAATTCCGGCGCCTTCAATGTACCCCCATGCGATATGCCAACATTTAATGGAGATTTCAAGTTCTGGGCCTCGTTTAGAGATCTCTTCAAAGCCATTTATGGCAACAATACCCGTTTAAGTGGTGTAGAAAAACTTTTCTACCTTAAACAAAAAACTAGCGGCGAAGCCAAAGAGATAGTAGGCAACGCTCCTCTGACTAATGAAGGTTTTATAATTGCATGGAACCAATTGGTTTCTCAGTATGAGAATAGAAGAATGCAAATAAATGCACAATTAAAAAAAACCCCTTTTAATTTACCCGCAGTAAACACAATGTGCGGCACCTCAATTAGAAAACTTCAGAGAAAAATAAATTACTGTATTGCAAATTTAAATTCATTAGAGATTGATACGGATAACTGGGATCCGATCTTCGTATATCTCTCGAAGAGAGTTTGAAAAAACTCTTCAAGATTGTGCTGAAATGCCCTCTTGGACTGATCTTGACGTATTCTTAACAAATACATTAAGGAATTGACATCCGTTAATGATGTCATAGATACAATTTCCAACCCTAACCCAAACCCAAAGCCAAAAACTTTCCAAGAAAATAGAAATCAGTTTGATAGAAGAGGTAAAGCTTTTCATAACACAACTCAAAATAACCCACACCCACAAAATAATAGCAGATTCCCAAATTCCACACAAAATCACCCAAATAACCAAAATCGACAAAACAAATCAAATGTACAAAGTAACTCCAACACACAAAATAAACCCGATGGTTCAATTTGCAAGTTATGCAAAAGTAGCCACACATTACGTGAATGTTCAACGTTCATATCATTGGGAGTTACTGAAAGAATTGATTTTATGAAAAAGAATGGGATTTGTTACAACTGTTTAGCAATCGCTCATGTAATTAAAGATTGTCGTAGCACATTTACATGTAGACATTGCGGTGGAAGACAAACCCAACCCAACCAACTCAAACACTCAAGTTGATGATAACCAACCATCAACATCAAGAAATGCATTACAGACATTTTCTACACAAACCCGATCAAGCAAACCCATATTAGATAATATAACAAAGTTATTAGGAACTGCAGTTCTGAACGTTGAAATCCATGGAGAAATGTTTCCAGCAAGAGCACTTATTGACCCAGCATCGGACTTTTCCTTTATTTCACATAAGTTAAGAAGGAAGCTGCATCTACCAACAACCCCAATAGTAGCCGAAATATCTGGATTGAATGAAGTCGTTTCGGCCCGATCAAATAAACTTTGTGAAGTTCTGTTGAGATCCAACACCCAAAACAATTTCAAATTGAATATCCAAGCAATCGTTGTAAAAACGCTTACGAAGAATTTACCCACCCAAAACTTAAACCCAACCCTTATTACAGATTTCGAAAATATTCAGCTAGCTGACCAAAAGTTCTACAAAAGCCGACCAATCGACTTTATTATTGGCAGCGATTTTTACCCCCAAATTTTAAAATCTGGTGTTAAGAAAGAATTTCTAGACACATTAATAGCTCAAGAAACTGAGTTTGGTTGGATCTTGACCGGGCCCGTTCAGAAGTCACCCAATACCCAAACAGTAGTATCGTACTTCAGTTCCGTTACGCTTGATAGGATTTTGACCAAATTCTGGGAAATTGAAGAAATACCCACAAAACCCAATATTTCTGAAGAAGAATGTTCCTGTGAAGAAAATTATACGACAACAACCAGTCGATTACCCAATGGCCGTTATCAGGTAGATCTTCCGTTCAAATACCCACCCGTAGAGTTAGGAAACTCTCGCCACGTTGCAATGGCACAATTTTTAAGGAACGAGAAGAATTTAATGAAGTAACCAGAGCTAAAAGTCGAATATGATAACGTGCTTCAAGAATACATTGACTTAGGTCATATGAAACCCGTTCAATATAACCCGAACGCATCTTCAAACACCCAGTATTACTTACCCCATCATGCTGTTGTCAAAATGGATAGAGTAACCACAAAAGTTCGAGTAGTTTTTAATGCTTCCAGCAAAACATCGAACAGTAACAGCTTAAATGATGCATTACACACTGGTCCTACCCTACAACAAGATTTAGTTGTACTTATCTTGAAATGGCGTTTTTACAAATTCGTTTTTAATGCCGACATTACAAAAATGTACAGGCAAATTTTATTAAACCCTACCCACACACCCTACCAACCAATTTTATTTAGAAAAAGCGTCAACGAACCCATTCAAGATTATCAACTGCAAACAGTTACATTTGGTGTTAACTGTGCACCCTATTTGGCTATTAGAACCCTACACGAATTAGCCAAAGACATTCAAAATACCCACCCAATCGCTTCAGAAGTATTGCGAAACAACATGTATGTTGATGATGTCTTGGCTGGTGGTCATACTGTAGAAGAAGCTAAAATTGCACAATCTCAGTTGATCTCAGCTCTTGACTCTGCTGGTTTCCCTCTACGAAAATGGATCTCCAACACTAAAGAACTTTTAAGTGGCCTACCCTAAGATCATCTTTTAGATGTGGATCTATTAACCTTACCCGAATCCAACAACGCCAAAACACTTGGAATCAGATGGAAAGCGAAGGAAGATGAATTCTTTTTCAATGTGCCGTTAATTGAGAGGAAATCAGCATACACAAAACGAACTGTACTATCAGATATAGCTCGTCTTTTTGACCCAGCTGGTTGGTTAGCACCAATTGTTGTCTCTGCTAAAATCATTATGCAACAAGTATGGCAAGATAACACAGCTTGGGATGAATGTCTTAACCCACTCACCCTAATAAAATGGCAAAAGTTTCTGCAGTTCTATGATAACATTAATCAAATTAGTATTCCAAGATGGATTAATTTTTCACCTTCGGCAAAAATTGAGTTTCATGGCTTTTCAGATGCTTCTGAAAAAGCCTACTCTGCAGCATTATATGCAAGAGTTACACCCATAGACGGTCCTAATACAGTAACCCTACTCTTCGCCAAGACAAGAGTTGCACCAATCAAAGCTATCTCGTTACCAAAACTAGAACTTTGTGGTGCAGTGTTATTGGCTAACATGACACACAATTTAATTACCCAGCTCAAACTACCCCTTCATCAGACGTATTTCTGGACAGATTCGTCAATTGTACTAGCATGGCTCAGTGAACACCCTAACTCATGGAACACATTTGTAGCCAACAGAGTATCTACAATTCTGGAAACCGTTGGAGTTGACAATTGGAACCACGTTTTTTCTCATGATAACCCTGCTGATATTGCTAGTCGAGGATGTAACGCAGATGAGCTAAAGCATCACACGCTATGGTGGAATGGACCTTCCTGGTTGAAAGAATCCGCTGCAGCATGGCCAATAACACAAAAACCATTTATAACTCAAGCTGAAGCTAAAATTAATCAATCGTTTTCTACAACGGTAAATATTAACCCTTCCTTGGAAAATACGATTAACACAAACGCAGACATTTTGTCAAGATTTTCAAAATTGTCTAAAGCACTAAGAGTCATGTCATATGTCTATCGATTTTGTGATCGTGCAGCATGTACCCGGAGAAACACAGTTCGAAATGATAGAATTATACTTGATCGAAACAATTCTCATACAGTCAGTAACAGACTTGAAATTTTAACAACCCACCCAAGTATTGAGATTGATGCATTAGAAATTAAACAAACACGAGACAGACTTATCATTTTATGTCAAAAACAATATTTTAATGAAGATTATAATTGTCTTCAAAGAAATAACCCAATACCCAGAAAAAGTAACCTACTTACACTTACCCCATTTTTAGATTCTGCAAAGATTATGCGTGCCAATGGTCGACTGGCTAATTCCAACAGTTTGTCGTATTCTGAAAGACATCCAATTTTAATACCCTACGCAAGTCAATTTGCTAAATTGTTAACCTCACATGTGCATTTAATTACCCTACACGGAGGAAATCAACTGATGCTGAGGGTAATACGGTCAGGATTCTGGATTCCCAAACTTCAGAACCTCATTAGTTGTCTACCATGCACGAGGTATAAGAATAGACAAACTACCCAATTTTGGAGAAAATATTAATTATTTGTTGAAAAAGTTATTTAATTTTTTAAAAGGAAAATAGGTATTTCTACAACAATGTCAGAGTTTAGGTGACGTAATTTGACCTAAATGAGCCTATCTTTTGAACCGTTATATACAAAACCTTAAAAATTTGACAGAATGTCGATTACTACGACCGTTATAATAAAAAGTATAAATATTCAAAATTTTATATTAAAGGGTGCTCCAATAGTTAATGTAATTCTATTTATGTGTCCAAACTTTTGAACTGTTATAGACAGAGAGCTGAATTTTACAAGGAACCTGAAATTTACAAGTCCGCTATAACACGCAGTAAATTTGAATTTAGAAATTAAAGGATGTCCCCATAAATGATGTAATTTGACCTTGAACCGTTATAGACAAGCACTTGAAAATTAGGCCGAATTGTTAAACAATACAAATCGATGTGTTTTCTAATACTGTTTATTGTATGAAGTTTTGGCAACAAGTGAAAAAAAAATGAATAATTATAAATTTGTGTTACAACAGGTAGCAGTTGTCAATATGTTACATCGATTTGAAAATACTAAGTACATTTTCTAAAAGTAAAATATTTAAGTTGAATATAAGTCTACATAATTCCACACGTCTGCTCAACTTAAATAGTTTGTTGAATACCCATTGATGAAATACAAAATTTATGTTTGATGTTGGGTAGTGGCTTTGTTAGAACATCCGCCATCATTTCGCTAGTAGGTTTGAATTTAACGTCTATTGTTTTTCTTCGACTGCTTGCCGTATTAAATGGTACTTATAATCTATGTGTTTAGTCTTTGAAAGATGACCCCGAAACTTTGCCATCTGCTGAGCACTTTGAGAATCACTATAGATTGTGGTTACAGTATCAGTTGAATAACACAATTCATTTAGTAAATATCGCAAATAGTATGCTTCTTTTCTGCTTCGGAAAGAGCGATATATTCCGACTCTGCGCTGTATTGATTCCCGAGAAATTGCCCCACCTGCTAGAAAGAAACAAAAACCAGTTTGAGATTTTCTGTCATTGATGCCTTTAGCCCGATTTGCGTCAACATAACCAGTTAATAGTTCACTATTTTTTCTATAAATTAACTTAAAACTCTTTGTCTTATTTAAGTATCTAACAATTTGTAATGCTGATGTCCAGTGTTGTTTACGTGGTTCCTGGCAAAATTGATACAACCTATTTACACTGCAAGCGATGTCCGGACCGCTAAGGACCGAAAGATGTAGAAGAGAACCAATTATTTCCTCATATTTTGTTTTATTGTTATTTTCTGCCTCTCCTGAAATTTTTGGATTCTTTTCTAGGCAAATTTTAGGCTGCACTGGAATCTTCATTGGTTTTGAGTTTTCTTGACCATATTTTTTACGAGACTTTCTATATATCCAGGTTGAGATATTGCTATCGTATCTTTTCAATCCAATGCAATGTTTTGGCATTTCTAAATCTTTTATTGTAAAGGTACGTTTTAAAAATTTAAAAAATTTTTCAATATTAGATTCGTTATATGATGCTATCAAAATATCGTCAACGTAAAGAGTTAATATCATTCTGCTCTTTCCATTTTTATAATATATACACTGATCATGCTTAGAGTTGAGTTAAGCCGAACTTTTTAAATTCTGCATCAATTATTTTAAATCACTGACAAGCTGCTTGTTTCTGTTCCACGTCAAATCAACAAGGCACTCATTATTTATATTCCCTGACTCTCTGAATCCAAAAATATATTTAAAAAAAAATTTAGTCTCTTAAAGTTTTTTAGCTATACAGTTATAAAAGTGAGAAAATATCGCTTTTTTGCATATGCGGCCGAGGATTAAATTTATTCTAATTCCAGTCCTATAAGCCCGAGAAAGTTGAGTAATAGCTCATTTTAAAGGGACTTTCATACGCTTTAATTTGAAAATTATTAAATTAATTTAATCATGAAAAAAATATTATCACCTAATTTGTAATTTAATTAATTCTTTCTTAGAGAGAATAAAAACGAACTTAAGCTTGATTATAAATTTCATTCTATGTAATACATAAACAGTTCGACTAATAATAATTAAAATTTTCGAAAAAAATAAATTTTAAAAAATTTTTTTCTTATTATCTATTACTCAACTTCCTAGGGCTTATAGAACTAGAATAAGAATATATTTAATCCTCGAGTTCATATGCAAAAAAGCCATATTTTCCTATTTTGATAACTGTAAAGCAAAAAAAAAACTGTAATAGGTAGAATTTTTTTTAAAATTATATTTGGCTTCAAGGAATATAAATAACAAAAGTTTCAATGAAATCGGAAGTGGTAAATTTGAAAAAAATTTTTTTTGGTTGATTTGTCATGGAATTACCCTATACAGTCTTCTTCAATTTGCAAACTTTGTTTTCAGATTGCATAAATGCTTCTGGCTGAAACATATATATTTCTTCTTCTATGGTTCAAAAATACTGTTGAAACATCTAGCTGACATAGTGTTAAATTATTTTGTACTGCAAGTGCATAAACAAGACGTACTTATATAACTTTGTCGAACAATAGGTACAAAAGTATACATATAATCAACGCCATATTGTAATCAATGCCTTTTGAAGCCAGCCTTGCCTTTTGATTTTCAATTCTTCTATCCGTTTTGAATTTAGTTTTATATACGCATTTACAATTTATGGGTTTTTTTTATTTTCTGATAACTCCACCAAATCCCATGTTTTATTCTTGAGTAATGATTCATATTCCTATTTCATGGCAGCTTTCCATTCCTCAGAGTCATTAGAATTTAAAGGTTCTTTAAATGTTTTTGGAAAACTGACATTAGCTGTAACTGCATTTGCTGCTCCTTTCATGTTAGTCCATGATCTTAAACGTTGTTTAATAGGGTTTACTGTAGTTTCAAATCTTCCAGTTGTCGTTCTATATCATCCACCCCTTCTAAACTATCAAAAAATGAATCGTGTTCTTCTGAATCTTCTGTGTTTGCCCTAATGTCTTTAATACCATGTAAATTACATTTCCTTGTTTTTACATCCTGACTATATTGGTAAAAATGGTTTGTACTATCCTTTTCATTACATACTTCATCTTCCAGAACTTTAACATCTCTGCTTTTTAACACATCTATTGTGCCCTTTTTTCATAAAATATACATATGTATATAGGCGTTTGATTTTTCATCATAAGTTTGTTATTTAAATTAAACGAATCAATTCTGCCCATAAAAATTCTAGTAAATTTGATTCAACTCTCTAAACATCTAGCAATTTCAACGAGAGTCCTTTTCTTTCACCTAGCAACACCATTCTGCTGAGGGGTGTACTCTACAGTTAACTGACGCTTAATACCAATGTCACTAAGATATTTAGAAAATTCGTTTACAAATAATCTAATTATTCTTCCTTTTTTTCTAATTCATAAAAAGTATACCCAAACTTTTCTTGAATAGTCATCTATAAAAGTAGCTGTTCATTCGAACAATGGTATAAACCCAAACCCTGGAATCAACGCCCCCATGTAACTGCAGCCAACTTCAATTTAAAATCAACAAAAATTAAAATATCTTTCGTCAATCTTCATTAAGATCGCTCGCTGCCGGCTCGCTCCCGTTTTTAAGTTCGCTCCCATTTTCAATAAAAAATAGTGAAAAAACTGGATAAAACTTACAACCTAGTTAAAACTTATATCTAAATATAATAAAATTAAAAACTATTAAAAGGTTAAAATTTTTGATTGTTAAAACTTAAAATCTATAATAAAAAACCTAAAATCTACAAATAAAATTATAAAACCTAAAAACGAACTAAAATTATTAAAGTTGAATACTTACCTTAACCTAAAAATTATTTACCTATATACTTACCCTATATAAAACATTATTATAAATACTTACCGTACAAAATTATCACAGTTTAATAAACACACAATTTATAACGTTTTGAAAAACATAAAGTTTGGTGTTATTATTTCTCAATACCCTTCTCCCTCTAACCCGTCTAAATATGGTCCTTAAAAGCCTACTAATTAAAAAGTGTCAAAAGTGAACTATACCTACAAAAAAAATACAGTCCACAAAACAAAACAATCAAAACAAAAAGCAAAAGTTTTTCTAAAATATAAAACAAACAGTGATCACAAAATAAAAAAGCGTGACAAAAATATAATAATTACCCACCCTTAAAAATTTTAAACAAATAATTGAAAAAGAAAAAACAAAAAATTTTTACCTATTAAATTTGTTTAAATTGTTCAAAATATTAAAAATACGTACATACATACATATGTATTTGTGAATTTATTTGTGAAATTTTTGCGAAATAAAAGAATTTTGTTCTACAAATATACATACAATTATACATAAATAAACATATTAAAAGAAACCCACCCGCTTAATAAATACACATAAATACATATCAACATATAATTTTGTAAAAACTTACAAATTAAAGAAGAAAAGAAAACTGGCAAAAAACAAATAACACATATTACATACATACATATATTAACATTCAAGTGCCCTGCAGTTCATAGGTCCCTGCAGTAAAAAAAATTAATACCCTGCAAATCAAAATTTTTTTTATGAAATTTATTTTTGTTTTATAATTTGAATAAAATATCTTTAAAATAACAAAAAAAAACTTTACTACACAATACACCCTACAACATCACAACACATTAAAAACATCATACAACATCAATATACAACAATAACACAACTCTAATGATGACGATGAGTCAATCAAAGCAATTACCCGGCACATTGAAGCTCAGGCCAATTTACCCAACCCACCCCAACCCCATTTACCCGAGCCTCCGGCTAACCAAAATTCCGGCGCCTTCAATGTACCCCCATGCGATATGCCAACATTTAATGGAGATTTCAAGTTCTGGGCCTCGTTTAGAGATCTCTTCAAAGCCATTTATGGCAACAATACCCGTTTAAGTGGTGTAGAAAAACTTTTCTACCTTAAACAAAAAACTAGCGGCGAAGCCAAAGAGATAGTAGGCAACGCTCCTCTGACTAATGAAGGTTTTATAATTGCATGGAACCAATTGGTTTCTCAGTATGAGAATAGAAGAATGCAAATAAATGCACAATTAAAAAAAACCCCTTTTAATTTACCCGCAGTAAACACAATGTGCGGCACCTCAATTAGAAAACTTCAGAGAAAAATAAATTACTGTATTGCAAATTTAAATTCATTAGAGATTGATACGGATAACTGGGATCCGATCTTCGTATATCTCTCGAAGAGAGTTTGAAAAAACTCTTCAAGATTGTGCTGAAATGCCCTCTTGGACTGATCTTGACGTATTCTTAACAAATACATTAAGGAATTGACATCCGTTAATGATGTCATAGATACAATTTCCAACCCTAACCCAAACCCAAAGCCAAAAACTTTCCAAGAAAATAGAAATCAGTTTGATAGAAGAGGTAAAGCTTTTCATAACACAACTCAAAATAACCCACACCCACAAAATAATAGCAGATTCCCAAATTCCACACAAAATCACCCAAATAACCAAAATCGACAAAACAAATCAAATGTACAAAGTAACTCCAACACACAAAATAAACCCGATGGTTCAATTTGCAAGTTATGCAAAAGTAGCCACACATTACGTGAATGTTCAACGTTCATATCATTGGGAGTTACTGAAAGAATTGATTTTATGAAAAAGAATGGGATTTGTTACAACTGTTTAGCAATCGCTCATGTAATTAAAGATTGTCGTAGCACATTTACATGTAGACATTGCGGTGGAAGACAAACCCAACCCAACCAACTCAAACACTCAAGTTGATGATAACCAACCATCAACATCAAGAAATGCATTACAGACATTTTCTACACAAACCCGATCAAGCAAACCCATATTAGATAATATAACAAAGTTATTAGGAACTGCAGTTCTGAACGTTGAAATCCATGGAGAAATGTTTCCAGCAAGAGCACTTATTGACCCAGCATCGGACTTTTCCTTTATTTCACATAAGTTAAGAAGGAAGCTGCATCTACCAACAACCCCAATAGTAGCCGAAATATCTGGATTGAATGAAGTCGTTTCGGCCCGATCAAATAAACTTTGTGAAGTTCTGTTGAGATCCAACACCCAAAACAATTTCAAATTGAATATCCAAGCAATCGTTGTAAAAACGCTTACGAAGAATTTACCCACCCAAAACTTAAACCCAACCCTTATTACAGATTTCGAAAATATTCAGCTAGCTGACCAAAAGTTCTACAAAAGCCGACCAATCGACTTTATTATTGGCAGCGATTTTTACCCCCAAATTTTAAAATCTGGTGTTAAGAAAGAATTTCTAGACACATTAATAGCTCAAGAAACTGAGTTTGGTTGGATCTTGACCGGGCCCGTTCAGAAGTCACCCAATACCCAAACAGTAGTATCGTACTTCAGTTCCGTTACGCTTGATAGGATTTTGACCAAATTCTGGGAAATTGAAGAAATACCCACAAAACCCAATATTTCTGAAGAAGAATGTTCCTGTGAAGAAAATTATACGACAACAACCAGTCGATTACCCAATGGCCGTTATCAGGTAGATCTTCCGTTCAAATACCCACCCGTAGAGTTAGGAAACTCTCGCCACGTTGCAATGGCACAATTTTTAAGGAACGAGAAGAATTTAATGAAGTAACCAGAGCTAAAAGTCGAATATGATAACGTGCTTCAAGAATACATTGACTTAGGTCATATGAAACCCGTTCAATATAACCCGAACGCATCTTCAAACACCCAGTATTACTTACCCCATCATGCTGTTGTCAAAATGGATAGAGTAACCACAAAAGTTCGAGTAGTTTTTAATGCTTCCAGCAAAACATCGAACAGTAACAGCTTAAATGATGCATTACACACTGGTCCTACCCTACAACAAGATTTAGTTGTACTTATCTTGAAATGGCGTTTTTACAAATTCGTTTTTAATGCCGACATTACAAAAATGTACAGGCAAATTTTATTAAACCCTACCCACACACCCTACCAACCAATTTTATTTAGAAAAAGCGTCAACGAACCCATTCAAGATTATCAACTGCAAACAGTTACATTTGGTGTTAACTGTGCACCCTATTTGGCTATTAGAACCCTACACGAATTAGCCAAAGACATTCAAAATACCCACCCAATCGCTTCAGAAGTATTGCGAAACAACATGTATGTTGATGATGTCTTGGCTGGTGGTCATACTGTAGAAGAAGCTAAAATTGCACAATCTCAGTTGATCTCAGCTCTTGACTCTGCTGGTTTCCCTCTACGAAAATGGATCTCCAACACTAAAGAACTTTTAAGTGGCCTACCCTAAGATCATCTTTTAGATGTGGATCTATTAACCTTACCCGAATCCAACAACGCCAAAACACTTGGAATCAGATGGAAAGCGAAGGAAGATGAATTCTTTTTCAATGTGCCGTTAATTGAGAGGAAATCAGCATACACAAAACGAACTGTACTATCAGATATAGCTCGTCTTTTTGACCCAGCTGGTTGGTTAGCACCAATTGTTGTCTCTGCTAAAATCATTATGCAACAAGTATAGCAAGATAACACAGCTTGGGATGAATGTCTTAACCCACTCACCCTAATAAAATGGCAAAAGTTTCTGCAGTTCTATGATAACATTAATCAAATTAGTATTCCAAGATGGATTAATTTTTCACCTTCGGCAAAAATTGAGTTTCATGGCTTTTCAGATGCTTCTGAAAAAGCCTACTCTGCAGCATTATATGCAAGAGTTACACCCATAGACGGTCCTAATACAGTAACCCTACTCTTCGCCAAGACAAGAGTTGCACCAATCAAAGCTATCTCGTTACCAAAACTAGAACTTTGTGGTGCAGTGTTATTGGCTAACATGACACACAATTTAATTACCCAGCTCAAACTACCCCTTCATCAGACGTATTTCTGGACAGATTCGTCAATTGTACTAGCATGGCTCAGTGAACACCCTAACTCATGGAACACATTTGTAGCCAACAGAGTATCTACAATTCTGGAAACCGTTGGAGTTGACAATTGGAACCACGTTTCTTCTCATGATAACCCTGCTGATATTGCTAGTCGAGGATGTAACGCAGATGAGCTAAAGCATCACACGCTATGGTGGAATGGACCTTCCTGGTTGAAAGAATCCGCTGCAGCATGGCCAATAACACAAAAACCATTTATAACTCAAGCTGAAGCTAAAATTAATCAATCGTTTTCTACAACGGTAAATATTAACCCTTCCTTGGAAAATACGATTAACACAAACGCAGACATTTTGTCAAGATTTTCAAAATTGTCTAAAGCACTAAGAGTCATGTCATATGTCTATCGATTTTGTGATCGTGCAGCATGTACCCGGAGAAACACAGTTCGAAATGATAGAATTATACTTGATCGAAACAATTCTCATACAGTCAGTAACAGACTTGAAATTTTAACAACCCACCCAAGTATTGAGATTGATGCATTAGAAATTAAACAAACACGAGACAGACTTATCATTTTATGTCAAAAACAATATTTTAATGAAGATTATAATTGTCTTCAAAGAAATAACCCAATACCCAGAAAAAGTAACCTACTTACACTTACCCCATTTTTAGATTCTGCAAAGATTATGCGTGCCAATGGTCGACTGGCTAATTCCAACAGTTTGTCGTATTCTGAAAGACATCCAATTTTAATACCCTACGCAAGTCAATTTGCTAAATTGTTAACCTCACATGTGCATTTAATTACCCTACACGGAGGAAATCAACTGGTGCTGAGGGTAATACGGTCAGGATTCTGGATTCCCAAACTTCAGAACCTCATTAGTTGTCTACCATGCACGAGGTATAAGAATAGACAAACTACCCAATTTATGGCTGCTTTGTCACCAGAGCGCACCCAAATTACCCGAGCCTTTACTAATGTTGGAATAGATTTCGCTGGACCATTTGACATTATAATGGTAGAGCATGCAGAATTACAAAAGGTTACGTATGCGTTTTTGTTTGCTTTGCAACAAAAGCTATCCACTTGGAGCCTACATCTGATTTGTCTACCCAAGCCTTTATGGCAGCGTTCGCTCGATTTTTTTCGAGGCGGGGAAGCCCTGTCGCCATTTACTCAGACAATGGAACAAATTTCATTGTAGCAAGCCAAATGATTAAAAAAGAGCGACAGGAATTCACCAAACAATTAAAAGGTTCTGTAACATCAATTAATAGTGTTCAAAACTTGACGTGACACTTTATACCTCCAGGAGCACCTCATATGGGAGGTTTATGGGAAGCAGGTGTTAAAAGTTTCAAGTCCCACCTAAAAAAGCTAAACAACATAAAGTACACTTATGAAGAGTTCGCAACACTACTTGCAAGGATTGAAGGATGCCTTAACTCTAGACCCTTAAGCCCGTCAAGTGAACACCCACAGGATCTAAACCCGTTGACACCAGGTCATTTTTTGATTGGTTCACTCTTACTCACCCCCGCAGAACCAGATTTCTGTAATGAAAACATTACCTGGCAAACAGATGGCAAAAGTTAAAGATTCAACATCATTACTTTTGCAGAGGATGGAAAGATGAATATCTTAAAGAGCTCCATAAAAGATATAAGTGGAAAAACCCTCGACGTTCAGTAGAAGTTGATGATATTGTTGTAATTAGACAAGACAACTTACCACCCAACAAATGGTCACTTGGACGTGTAATAAAGACTTACCCAGGTTCCGACAGAAGAAACAGAGTTGTTGACGTACGCACTTCGACAGGAACTTTAACCCGACCGATAACTAAAGTTGTTGTTCTACCTACGTCTTAGTCTAATTTGTAATACTCAAACCCTAACAACTCTACTAACTTCACTGCATTAGACAACACTAACCCATACTAATTTCATCCTAACACACTAACTCTTTATTAATCATAATACATTAACACTTAAAAAATTCACTTTTTAAATAGAAAATGGCATCCAACAACAATAGCCGTGGTTCCAATAAAAGCCGCACTGATCGTCCACGATCACACAGACAAAGCCAAACTAGCTCTCGTCCAAAACATAGATCGAACAGAGGTAAAAACAGCCAACACACCCGTAAACCCAAACGTCATTTTGGATGTGGCATTTGTCAGGCGGACCATAGCTTGTCGTCCTGCAAGAGATTCAACAAGTTAAATCTAGCAGAAAAATATAAAACTGCAGTCCGCCTACACTACTGCATCAACTGCTTGGCAAGAAACCATTTAATCGACAAATGCACCAGTAAAGCACGCTGTACAAAATACAGTAGTAAGCACCATACTCTTCTTCATGGGCCAGCAAGGATTTGAAGGATGACCGTGGGCAAGCATCCAGTTCTCTCAGAATTGATGAACCAACCCCAGTTCAAAGACGCTCATCAACAACAACCTCCTCCATGGCAGCTGTAATCCAAACCTCTATCACTAAAACATTTGTTCCAACTACAATACTTCAAGTGATTATGAATAAAGGAAATAAGTTGGAAAGAGCTATTTTAAGCCCTAGCCTGACGAAATCCTGGATAGATTCATCATTTGTCCGTGACAGTTGGCTAAGAGCGTTCCATATAGATAACGCAGAGTATGTCAAAGCTACAATTGCACCAAACTACAATTTAAACTTACAATTTGAAATCTATATGGAAGTTGTAAGCGATTTACCCAAAAAACCATACTCTCATGCAATGAATGAAGAAATAAAAAACAAAGTGTGCAGGATAACCCTAGCAGACCCGGAATTCTACTCCAACACTCCAATATCGATGAAAATTGGTGGTGATTTGTATACTACCATTTTGCAACCCAATACCATACATATTGATGGTGGATCCCTTGTGGCCCAAGATTCATCTTTCGGGTGGCTGATCATGGGATCATCAGCAAATTAAATAATTAAATGAAGTTTCTAGGCCCGGGAGAATGTTCATTCGAACAATGGTATAAACCCAAACCCTGGAATCATCAACGCCCCCATGTAACTGCAGCCAACTTCAATTTAAACTTAACAAAAATTAAAATATCTTTCGTCAATCTTCATTAAGATCGCTCGCTGCCGGCTCGCTCCCGTTTTTAAGTTCGCTCCCATTTTCAATAAAAATAGTGAAAAAACTGGATAAAACTTACAACCTAGTTAAAACTTATATCTAAATATAATAAAATTAAAAACTATTAAAAGGTTAAAACTTTTGTTTCTAGTGATAAAACTTCTATTACTAAAACTTAACTTTATTGTTAAAACTTAAAATCTATAATAAAAAACCTAAAATCTACAAATAAAATTATAAAACCTAAAAATGAACTAAAATTATTAAAGTTGAATACTTACCTTAACCTAAAAATTATTTACCTATATACTTACCCTATATAAAACATTATTATAAATACTTACCGTACAAAATTATCACAGTTGAATAAACACATAATTTATAACGTTTTGAAAAACATAAAATTTGGTGTTATTATTTCCCAATACCCTTCTCCCTCTAACCCGTCTAAATAGTAGCAAAATACTTTCTGACAGATGAAACCTTCATCGGTCCACATAAATCCGTATGGATCAACTTTAATGTTTCTGTTGTCGATTTTTCATTTTGCTTGGGAAATAGAGTTCTGACTTGTTTTACTTGAATGCATGTAGTGCATTTAAATTTTTGTTGATTAAAACATTTTGGTAAACCATGAACAATTTCATTTTGTTTTAAAACCGATAAATCTGCTAAATTTAGATGTCTTCATCTCTTATGCCATAATTCAGATTCATAATTTAGTTCTTTAGCCTTTCCGCAAGAATTACTTTTTTTTAAGGCTTTTCTTCTTGTTGTATTTCTATAATATGTCTCTTGAAGATAATTCCATATGCTGTTTTAAAATTTTTAACCATTCTTACAATACTTGGTTCCATTGCTACGATAAGCTCCGAACGCGTATCCAGTTCATAATCATCACAGGAGATCATTGCTCATCTAACGATTTTTGATATGCACGCCTTTGTTCTTCAGAGGCTTGTTGAGGCCGTTCACAAACTACTGGCCTTGTTGATTTTCCTGTCACAAATTGTAATAATCTTGCTTTATGAAGAATTACTTCCATTTGTGGTTTCCAGGTTCCATAATTCGCATCATTTAACAAAGAAATTCGTCCATTTAATGAAGACATTTTGCAACACTATTAAAAAAATTATAAATTTGTGTTTCATATTGGCAACAGGTAAATTGATTTGTAAGTACAAAGTAAAGTAAAATATTTAAGTTGAATATAAAACTATATAATTCAACAAGAATGTCCACTACTTTGCCTGGTATAATAACAAGTATAAATATTTGGAATTATAAATTAAAGGGTGTCCTAGTAGTTCATGTAATTTGATGAATATGGCCAAAGTTTTGAACCGTTATAGACTGACAGTTGAAATTTACAAAGAATCTTTCTTATCAAATTATCTATAACAACAGGTCTTTAATTTAGAATTGTAAATTAAAGGGTGTCTCAATATGTGATGTTATTTGATCTATGTGGCCCTATCTTTGAAACCGTTATAGACAGAGGCTTGAGTTCCCATAAAAGACGGATGCTGGTGAAAATAGCTTAACTTTTGAACAATAATAGGGAGATGCATGACATTCACATAGCTTTTACTTTTTCCCACTAATTTAGGCACATCTTTTATTTGGTTTAAATCTTATTCATACAGATTACTTCTTACATTCTTAGTTTAGAATTGGTGCCCATCTATCTGTTTTGAAATCGTTCTTTTTTTTTTGCAGGAATCGTTCTTTTTTTTTTTGCTATGAAAATGATAATTATGAGTGTAAAGGCACCCATACATATCGTTCTTTTTTGTCAGTTTTATCCGCACGGTTAAAGCTGTACGGGTAAACACGAACACATCCACACACTACACGTTCTTTACTTCAGTTCAAGACGTATTTTTTTACTTGGTAGCATCAAGACGGCAACAATAAGAAAACTGGTACTCAAATGGCAAAATAAAACAATTTGATTGCATTAATAAAATAACACAATACAAATTTCTAAAAAACCGTTCTTTTTAACTGTGTAGTATTATGTGGTAATAATGTGTAATATTGTAATCTGACTAATACTTTTATTAAGATTCTGTTGTGGTGGTTCAAAGTACAACCATATATGATGATATCGTCTACATAAAGAAATGCATCAGATTATAATCCTGAAACTGCTATTGTCAACATTCTTTGAAAGCTATTTGAAGATATTTTCAGTCCGAATGGTAGTCTTTTGAATTGATAGTAGCTTTGTTGAGTCGAAAAGGCTGTTAAAGGTCTAGAACTTTTATCTATGTTAATCTATATATAAATAGGCAAAGACAAAACTTTGGATCCCTTTTTCTCCTATGTTTGTCAACCGATTTTGTTTATTTTTTCACCGGTTAGTAGATATTATCGAGCTTTAGTGCACAGTCTATACCTGATTAAAATCGGTTCAATTTTTTAGGAATAAATGGCTCTTTAAATTGCTACCACTACACATGCTAAAAACACACATGTATGTGGTAGGTTCAAGTAAAACCAAATGTACGTGTTTGTATGCAATTTCATTTTTTTGAAAACAAAAAGAGAAGGAGTAATTATACAGTTGTTTCTCTATTTAAATGAGTAAAGTTGAAAACACAACAACAGATGAGAGTTAATAAACATAATTAAATATGTATATTTGTATGTATGGCTACACTTTCCTACATATGTTCACTTGTGCAAGAATGACGAAAACATGAAAACATCTTCTCTACACATAATTAAATAATTGCCTTTTAAATCAATGCAAGAAATTTGAAACAGTTATTTTTAGGGTTCCGTACACAAAGTGTAAAAACGAAACCCTATTGTTTTCGCTACAATGTCTGTCCGTCTGTCCGTCTCTCAGCGCCTTTTATCTCTGGAACCGTAATAGGTAGACTCTTGAAATTTTCACAGATGATGTATAGTTGTTGCCGCTATAGCAACAAATACTAAAACTTATAGCGTGTTCCAATAGAGAGGTGTTATTTACGAAAATGTGTTTATTTCTTGAACTGTAGGAGGGATACACTTGAAACAGTTATTAAAACTTAGTTCACTATATAAACAAGTATAAAAAAATAAAACTAAAAATTAAAGGGTGTTCCGATAGTGGTGTGAAATGCATGTATAAGGAATAAGTTTTGAACCATAATAGGTAGACTCTTGAAATTTTCACAGAAGGTGTATAGCGATGGCCGCTATAACAACAAAAATTAAAACTTATAGGGTGTTCCGATAGAGAGGTGATATTCACGAATATGTGTTTATTTCTTGAACTGTAGGAGGCATACACTAAAAATTTACAAACTGTAATAAAAGCGTAGTTCGCCTTATATACAAGTATAAAAAATAAACCTAAAAATTAAAGGGTGTTCCGATAGTGATGTTATTTTGATTTATAAGGCCTAATTTTTGAATCATAATAGGTAGAATCTTGAAATTTTTACAGAAGGTGTATAATTTTGGCTGCTATAGCAACAAATATTAAAATTTATAGGGTGTTCCTATAGAGAGGTGTTATTCACAAATATGTGTTTATTTCTTGAGCTGTAGGAGGCATACACTAAAAATATGTAAGCAGTAATTAAAACATAGTTCGCTATATAAACAAGTATAAAAAAATAAACCTAAAAATTAAAGGGTGTTTCGATAGTAGTGTTATTTGCATGTATAAGGCCTAAGTTTTGAACCGTAATAGGTAGGCGCTTGAAATTTTCACAGAAAGTATATAACTGTGACCGCTATACTAGCAAATACTAAAACTTATAGGGTGTTCCTAGGTGTTATTCACGAATATGTGCTTATTTCTTGAACTGTAGGAGGAATTCACTAAAAATATGCAAGCACTAAATTATTAAAATTCGCTATATAAACAAGTCTGAAACAAATAAACTTAAAAATTAAAGGGTGTTCCGATAGTGGAGTGATTTGCATGTATAAGGCCTAAGTTTTGAACCATAATAGGTAGACTCTTGAAAATTTTACCAAAGGTGTATAACTATGGCCGCTATAGCAAAAAATATTAAAACTTATAGGGTGTTCTGATAGAGAGGTGTTATTTACGAATATGTGTTTATTTCTAAAAAAAAAATCTAAAAATTAAAGGGTGTTCCGATAGTGGTGCGATTTGTATGTGTAAGGCCTAAGTTTTGAACCCTAATAGGTAGACTCTTAGGGTTCAAAAATAGGTAGACTCTTGAAAATTTTACCAAAAGTGTATAACTGCGGCCACAATAGCAAAAAATACTAAAATATACTGTTCCAAAAGTGACGTGTTATTTACGTTTATGTCTTTTTTTGAGCTGTAAGAGCAAACTACTTACAATTTGCAGACTGTAATTAAAACTATGTTTGTTTTATAAACAAGTATTCAAAATTGAACTTAAATATTAAAGGGTGTTCCAATAGTGACGTGATTTGCATGTACATATATATCCTAAGTTTTGAATGAATAGGTGGAATCTCGAAATTTTTACAGGAGGTGTATAACTATGTCCACTATAACAAATAATAAAAATTAAAGGGTTTTCCGCCAGTGACGTGATTTGCATGTATAAAGCCTTATTTCTTGAACCGTAACAGGTAGACTCTTGAAATTTTGTACAGAAGATGTTTTGCCACGGCCGATATGACAATTACTAAAAATTAAAGGGTGTTCCGACAGTGACATGTTTTTCACTTATAGTGACTTATTTTTTAATCGCAATAAGTAGACTCTTAATATATTTATAGAAAGGAAGTTCCCATGGCCACTATAATGAATAATAAAATTAAAGGGTTTTCCGACAGTGACATGATTTTATAAACTGTAATAGATACCCTCTTGAAATGTTTACAGTAGATGTGTTACTTCGGCCGCTATAACAAATACTTAAAATTGAAGTATGTCCATTAGTAACGTGTTTTTCACGAATATTACCTTATTTTTTTAACCGCAATAGGTAGGCTCCTGATATTTTAATAGAAAGTGTATTACCATGGCCGCTATTAAATGAATTACATATTAAAATTTAAAGGGTGTTCTAATTATGATGCAATTTTCGCGAATATTACTTTAATTTTAAAATTTAAGGGTGTCCCATAAGACGCAAAGAAATAAACAACTGGAATTTTTGAATTATACTGAACATAGAACGGAACCCTACGTGTGTGAGTCTAACTCGCACTTGACTAATTTATTTCGATTTGCATTTATTTTTAGTTGTTTTGTTTTTGTAAATGCATTTTTTACTCTTCTGAAAAAAGAATTTTATTCTGTATGTACATATAATTTCATAATTTGCTTCTTAATCAATGCAAGAAATTTAGAAACAGTTATTTTTTCGATTTGCTTTTGTTTGTAGGTGTTTTGTAAATGCATTATTTTTCAGCTTTATTTTATTCTTAGCTTCAAATTATTAAAGCCTTTGTTAGGAAGTGTTAAGTAAAAGTGTGGTGGTATTTTTTTTTATTATTTTCCTTTTTAAAATTTTCTAAAGTGTATGTACATAATTTATAAAACGTTATAAATCGGTTTAAGATTTTTAAATATTTTTGCCTTTGAATTCAAAGTGACTGTTATCCTAATTTTGCATTTATTCTGAAAATATATTTTCTTTTTTGTTAAAGAAACTAATTTTTATATTTTTTTGAGATGCCACGAAGACGATCAATAACTGGTAGAATGGAGAGACGGCGACGAGCAATTCAATATCTTACTCAGAACAGATCTGGAAATATTAACACCGACAATCTGCGTAATGACAATGAATTATTAAATAGTTTTAAATGTGCTTTCAATATTGTTCCAAGTAATTTTGTAAGTCATAACTGTGGTCCAATGCACTTAATATGCCGTTTTTGTAGTGCTAAGCATTTTGAGTCTGAAGTAACTCAAATTGATTTAACTTCTTTTACAGCATGTTGCCACAAGGGAAAAGTTTCTTTAATGCCATTGTCTTAAAATAGCTTTAATTCTTTATTTAATAATTTGAATTCACAAAACGCTGTTGAAAAGCGTAAAACAAAAAACTTTTTTGAAAATATTCGTGCTTTTAACTCAGCATTTGTAATGGTTAGTACAGAGGCAAAAATTTATAGAAATTTTATGCAAGGAATCTATCATTTTAAAATCCATGATATGTTTTATCATCGCTTCGGTGTATTGGTCACGAAATGTGGCAGAAAACCATGCTATGCGCAGTACAATTTGATATGAATTAAGCACAATTTATTTACTTTTTTTAAACCGAAATAAAATACGTCTCACTACTACGAGTATGTATAAGATTTTTGTTACAATTTTGTTTCCCATTTTGTTTAATTTAATAAATATATGAATAACATGAATTGCTATTAACGTTTGTTTCATTAAAAAAGAATGTGTTCTTATGTATGTAAACTATATAAAATGTGTCAGAAATAAATTTGGTCGAATTTCGACCACGGGGCGAACTCTAGTTTGATTAAATGAGCTAGTCAAATCTACCTAATTTGTCCAAAATATCTTTCAATATAGTTAGAGGAAATTTGTCATTTACTATCTTGTCATTAAGCTTTCTGAAGTCTACTACTAATCTCCATTTCTTTTACCTTCTACATTCTTTTTAGGTACTATTAGGAGTGGAGCATTGTATGGACTAACTGATGGTTCTATTAGGTCATCATCAAGCATTTTTTGTACTTGTTCATTTATTATGTCTGTAATTTTTTATATAAACTGGATTATTGTCTAACGTCGTGATTTTTTGGTTGTAAAAAATTTTTACTGTTAATTTTTCTTTTTCTATGTGGAAGACATTTTGATATTTATATGAATTTTATTTGAACTATTTTTGAATTAATAAATTAATTATTTAGGCTTAAGTATTTAATTATAAAGAGATAAAGAAAAATTAGATACCAGCAAAGCAGAATGCATTTTCTAGACAGCTATGTCCGTTATCAGTACTCTTCGTATCGATCTACCCGGTAGTTTCAATTGTTAATAATTTTCTATTTAAACAAACACATCAAAGAAATAGAATCTGATAGATAGAGCTTTTTGAAATTGTTTTACACTTGTAAACTCTATTTTCTTTTTATATTATACTACCATGGTATGCTCGATATGAAGACTTGTCAGGCTGTTGTTGCGTAAAATGAACACTGTGGTACACAACAAATATATTAACTATATTCTTCCCAAACATCCCGAGATTTTGATTTCCAAGAAACAGTTGAAAAATTAAAACAATTGTTCGGCAGTCAGATTTCAATATTCAACATGCGTTTCAATTGCCTACAAATAACAAAAGACTCGAACATGGATTTTATAACTTACACACGAGTTGAAAACAAACAATGTGAGAATTTTAAATTAATTAATCTTACTTTAGATCAATTCAAGTGCTTAATATTCGTTATGGCATTAAAGTCACCACATGATTTTGATGTGCGTACTAAGTTCTTAAGCAAACTGGACATCCTATCTTGACATCCTATCGAGAGAATGCCAAAGGATCATCAATATTAAAACAGACACAGCCCTTATCGAAAACCCAATTGGCGAAAGTCAAGTCAACCGATTTCAATTAAGCAAAAACAATAGTAAAGGTAAAAACAAACCAAATTTCCCATGCTGGTTTTGTGGTAGTATGCATTTCGCACATGAATGTGGAATAAAAAGCACAAGTATCAAAAATGCGGCAAGACTGGTCATAAAGAAGGCTATTGTTTCAAACCAAGAAACAATAACGGACAATATAAATTTGAAAAGCCCCAAGTGGTAACGAACAGTATTTTTACGTGTAATAAAATACACCAGTTATTTCGGAAATATGTGCCAGTCAAAATAAACGGGATAGAAGTCAAGTTACAACTTGACACTGGCTCAGACATAACAATCTTTTCAGAAGATATTTTTAATAAACTCAACATAAAAAACTTGCAAAACCTAACACAAAGTGCTCGCAGTGCAACCGATGATCTGCCACTTCTCGGACAATTTGATTGTATCGTCCCGCTCCAAGAAAAGACGATCAGCACAAAGGGGTACGTTACATAATACACAATTTAAATGTCTTTGGTCTTGACTGGTTAGAGGAACTAAAGTTGAGTAACATGCCCATTAATTCTCTTTATATATTTTCTTTTATTTGAAAATGGTATATATCTGTCTTGTTTTGCTGGTATCTAATTTTTCTTTATCTCTTTATAATTAAGAACTTAAGCCTAAATAATTAATTTATTATCATTTTGCTATATTTTAAATATATTTATTAGTTCTGCTTTTGCATTGTTGTCATTATTTTGTAATTGTAGTTCATTCAGTATTTTTTTTTTGAATCGTTCACTGCTGTGCTGAAAATTATTGCAATTGTAATTTATAAAATTTTTTAAAGTTACTGTGTCGTTCGTTGTGTTTAATATTTTTATGTGTTTCATACCATTTTTTCGTGCGATTGAATATAAAAATATTCCTTCTTGTATTTCATTATTATATATGACGCAACCTTCTGTTATGTTTAATTTAATGGGTTGAATGATTTCTGTTCTTGGTGGTATTGTTATTTTTAAGGTGTTAATTGATTTTGTTTGCATAGGAATTACAATAGTGTCATTGTTTATAAATAAGGCAATTGTAAAAGTTTCATAATCTATCTTATATAGCTATTTCTTAAAAAAATCTCTTCCTAACATACCGTCTGTTTCTATTGGAAAATTTGGTTTTACCAATTGAAATGTATGTTCACATATTTCTTCCGATGCTGTCAATTGTTCCCCTTAAATCTATTTCTTATGTTGTGATTCCTGTTAGTTTGCATTTTTCTTCTGGCTTAAATTGTTCGCCTATAAATTCATTACGCATGCGACAAAGTGATATGTATGTCGGCGCCAGTTTCGATAAGAAAAGTTAAATTTTTGTTTTTGTATGTGACATTGATATAATTGGAATTGTTGTCGGAAACTTTGTAAATCTTTAATTTTGGCTCTCCGGGATGACCATGTATCCCTGGCGCATCTCGTTTCCCGTATTTTGTATTGTGTGTATGTGTCTATTGTTATTATGATGGTTTGTTCTATAGTTGGTAAACCTGTTGTTCCTATTATGAGTATTATTGTTATTTGTAGAGAGTTTTGATATATTGTTATTGTAATTATTTTGGTATCTGTTGTTTCTTTGTGTGATATTTTGATTATTATTGCTGTTATAATTTCTGTTGTTGTTGAAATTGTTATTAGTGTTTCTATTGAAGTTTTTGCTATAATTATTATTTTTCTTGTTAGTATTGTATGATCTGTTATAATTTTGATCGTTATTATGTCTAGAGTATGTGTTGAGTCTAGTGTGATTTTGTTGTTGATACCGTGGTTGCTGTGTTCTAACATGCAATATGGAATTGTTATTTGTTTCTTGTTCATTTTCTAATTCCAATGCTAGTTCGGATGCTTCTTGTAAATTGTTTGGTCTAGGTGCATATATGGTCGATTTAAGGTTTTCATTCAAGCCTTTCTTAAATGTGTCTAAAGCTAACTTGATGTTTAATCATTCTGTTACAATTTTTTCTGCTTCTGTAGCACTATTTCCTAATTCTTCAATTCCGAGGCTATTCATATTATCTATCAATGTCATTATTTTTGCTTTGTATGAGCTAATTGACATTTTTCCTTGATATGTTATGTTTAGTCTTGTTTGTAATTCTGGAATTGTCTTATTGCTTTTGTATTTCTCTTTCAGTAATTTTTTTAAATCTTCAAACTTTTCAGGTTTTATATATGTTCCTATTGCAGTTCTGACGTTAGATGTTAGTTTCGCATGGCAGATGTACTGTAATAAGTCAGTTTTTCCACTGTCTGATAAAGTTTTGTTTATAAGCTCACATGTTATTAGAAAACTATCTAATTCCTGGTAGTTACCAGTGAATAATGGCAATGTTTTTGAAGCTGTTTCTAAATTAAAAGTTGCCATGTTGGTAGTTGCTTCTTGCTCTAAATTAAAGTATAATGGTATTTCTTCGTGTAGAGAAGTTGGCAATTCTAAGGTTATATCTTTTTTCTTTGCTATGTAAATTAATTTATTTCTAACGTCTATAAAAAATGAGTCTGCCGCTGCTTTGTGTGCTACCGTTAACCTATTATAATTTACGTTTAATACAATTCTAATTTTATCAAGATTTCTTATATTATTTTAGAGTTTTTCTTTTGTTTTATATATTTATTATAGCATCATTATTGGTTCTAAGTTTTATTACATAGCTTTTAAAATATTTATTAATCTTATATGCTATATATAATACTAGTGCTACTATAATTAATGTTATTACATATTCTGGTAATATTTGTTTTTTATTTTCAGCATTTCCATTATTTACTATATTTTCTTGGATTTCCACTTTGCTTCGTGGTTTACATTTTATTTGGTTTATTTCCCCAAATGGGACCTACCATCTATGACAATTTGGTTTATAATTTTATTCAAATCTTGATTTTATTTTGACTATATTACATAGAAGGTTATTTTTTCGTCTCTTCCTTAAAACTGATAGGATTCTTCTTGAACCGGGTACTGATAAAATGTTTTTTATCCATTTTAATAATAAATTAATTTTTGTTTTAAATTAAGTTGTTATAATAAATAAATAACTGTTTGTTTTTCTGGAGATTGTTCTAAATTAATTTAACTCGTTGTTTTGTTATATAGTTTCCGTTGAACAGAATCTATTTGTCCCAATTGGGTATGATCACATGATTAATTGTCGCAGGATCATTTGCAGGATCTTTGTAGTCCGCAGGATCAGAGGATCTGGTCCGTTTGCAGGATCGCCATTTAGTATTATGTGGTAATAATGTGTAATATTATGACAGCAGCGCCATGTAGTATTATTTGTTATTATGATGTAATAGTCTATAGCCCTTATGTTTATTTTAAACAGCTGAAAGGGTTTCAGCTAAAACTAGGCGTTCAAAAGAACTGCCAAAAGAGTTGAGACTTTAAATTAAAACAAAGGCTTGGTATGGCCGGATTAAGTTGTTAAAACAAAGTCTGCTTTATTGTTTAAATTTTGTTTCTTATATACTTCTTATGAAAATTAATCTTAACCTTTCTAACTTATTATAAATTACATAATTATTATATTTTCTCTGTCGCTAGTATTAGGGTTCATATTCATATTTCCATTTGACCAATCATAATGGTTAGTGTTTAAAATTGCACTCAAATAGAAATATGTCACTCAATTCAAATACAATAATACATTGTACCATACGTAAACAGAGATATGTTATTGATACGGTACTAGTGGTATTTATGGTGCCAGCATTATAAACTTGTGTGATACACTACAACTGCGTAATAACACAAACCTGCAGTTTTGAACGAACACGTTTGAAAACTGACGATTAAAATCAAGAAGCAACAGATATTTTTTATGCGTGCAGAAGGACGATTTTTGATTAAGACGAAAGTTGAGTAAGACCAGAGATAAAGCACTGTATATATTTAAATTTAAAGACTTTAATAAATGGATACCTTGTACTATTTATAAGCAATTCACTCCTTATACATACTTGTTTAATAAATGTAAATAATTATGCGTCAATCAAATTTGAGTAGTAGTTTATATGTTACATAAAACGGACTCGAATTTTTAAGCTCGCAATAAACTAAAACATAAACGTACACTATACGTGAATTAAAAAACAAAAAATAATAAAATCTGTTTATACCAGAGAATGACAAAAGTATCATTTTTAGTACTTATTAAGTATTTGAGGCCAAACATGTATAAATGTGTATAGCTACAGCTCAAACAACATACCATACACACATACTAATATCAATTTGAACTTAAATAACTACAAGTATAGGCAGAGAATAAGTGTTCGCATTCATTCATTTTTTTCGCAATACAAGTAAGTATAAGTAAAAGTTGGATAAAGTATTGGCTATACCCATACTTGTAAATATAGAGTAGGAATAAATAGAAATATGTAAATACTCTAAGTATACTTAGAGTATTTTATAAATATATGTATTAATTATTTTACAATTTAAAAATACGTTTATTCATTCCTTCATCCTAATATAAAAATTATTTTGGTTCTCCAATGTTCGGTTATAAACAAAATATTGCCAAACATCATCCACCTTTTTATACACACCATTCCTAAAAGAAGTTGTTTTACTTATAAGTATACTTATAGTATTATAAGCACTTTTCCATACTTGTAAGTAGTAGGTAGTTATAAGTATGGGTATGACACATACCCATCACATTATCTAGCTACAACCTTGTACTCATGCATGCATTACTTATACATTTTTAAGTTCGTTGTGTATAAATAATGTTTGTTATAAGTATTGAGTACACCCATACTTATTTCACTGCAAATATGTATGTGTAGGTATTTTCTGTGTTATAAGTATATGTGTAAATACTTGACTACATTTATTTTATAAGTACTTTTTGTCAGTCTCTGGTTTATACATAACAAAAACATTGTTTGTATTTTTTTAACGGCATTATTACTTAAGTAATAAAAGAAACAAGTGTACTGTGCGAGGGCTCATTTATGAGACACTCAAATTTAAATATTTCATGTAAAAGTACGAACATAAACAATAGAAATGCGTATATCACAATAAACGCAGAAGAAAACAGTTTAAACAGAAAAATAAATAAGAACCAAATAAATAAGAACCCGACCAAAATAATAATGGACAGTGCACAAAAAGCCAAGTCACAGGTGGGTATGCATCGATACGTATCTGTTTTAAAAAAAAGGACGAAGCCCTAAATCTTCGCTGTTAGCACCACTTAGTTCCCAAAACCGCTTTTAAATTTTGGAAAGTAAAACAAGTAAGCCTACAACGCTACCCAAGTCGCTCAAACCACCTCCAATTTATTTCAGAGAGCAGAATTCAAACAAAATAGTAAAAAGCTTGATATAAATAATTGGAGAAAATCATTTTATGTGGTTCCAATTAAGCGTGGAAACTTAAATATCAACCGCACCGAAAAATCACCGTGGAGAACAACATAAACGATCAAGACCCTTTCAATGTTTAAACTGACAAGAGTTTGGCCATACTAGGGCTTATTGTAAGCTGCCTCTAGTCTGCGTTGTCTGCGGCGAGCTTAATGGTACACCTCAATGCGACAAATCTTGGAACGATACAAAAGTTAATGAATGTAGCAATTGTGGTGGAAATCACACTGCTAACTACAGAGGTTGCCCTGTTTATTCAATGGTAAGGAAGACTTCCAAAAATGTTCTTATCCTCCCAAGCAGGCACAATATCAAACAAAGGGTTACTACCCCCAGTTACCCCAGCCAACCGCTCAAAATATTTCATATGCAGATATTTTAAAAATTAATCGTGTTGCAGTGCTGAAACGACCACCTTAGTCTATTTCGAACATAAATGTGCAGCCGTCTTGAAGCAAGCGTCGAGACATTGTGCATTCGTTAAACAGTTTTATGAGCTCTATTAACAGCATGATGCAGGAAATGGTACGCATGTAATCTATGATGTTGCAGGCGGTACTTAACAAACCATGAACTGTTTAAAAACATGTTTCTGGAACGCAAACGGAATATGCCCCATATTTCCTCCTAAAGCAACAAATTGATATTATTGTGATTTCGGAAATCCACTTAACCAAAAATTGTTTTTTTTTTAAATAAATAAATACGTTTTTTACGATACTAAAGACCCTCGTGGTAGAGCATGCGGAGGTTCGGCAATACTAAGAAAGGCTCCTTTAAAGCACTATCTACTGTGTGATTTCTGTTCAGACTATATGCAAACAACAAACATCTGCCTTGAAGACATTAATCGAGACATTGTTATTTCTTCAATTTATTTCCCTCCTAGATTTTCGATATCGGAGACACAGTACCAAGACTTCTTTAAATTACTAGGATCCTGCTTTATAGCAGCTGGTGATTACAACGCTTTTGCGGGTCAATACTAATTACTACGAAGGGTCGTGTCTTGTTTGAAGCATTTTTTTTTTGGCATTCATTTATTATTTATAAAGTGGTAGGCCGAAACTGAGCATAAATAATAATAATAATAATAGAGTTGTCAGATAATACAATAGTGTGAAGATAAAGACCTGTCGAAAAGTGGAACCGTTAAAAACTTCTTAGTGTTCAATTAATGCTGAAGAGATTAAAATACTGTAAAAACAAAACACTACGAATTTTTAATTTTTTTTTATGTAAAGGGTGTTTTTTTAAAGAGGCGGAGAATTTTAAATTTAAATAAAACAGAGAATAATGTTTATCCATTTAATTGTCTTTATTAATTAGCTAGCATGTAAATTTTAAAATGTGGAGGTCCAATTTTCACTCACCTTTGTATTTTAGCAATAACGCATCGTATATTCGCTTTCAAGTACTCGATCGTTTCTGATTTATTTACATAGGCCGACCTGGGACTTTACATATCCCCAGAGAAAATAATCTACTAGTATCACATGCACAAGGTGGCCAATTAATAGGTTCATTTCTTGAAATTATACGTTTGCCAAATTGATTGTATCGAGCGCTAAGTGACAAATGACACCATCATATTGCTGAAACCACATGACAGCAATACTTGTGCCTTCCAATTTAGGCAGGAAAAAAATAGTACGCATGACTCTATACCACTCACCGTGGACTGCAACGTTCTGACCATCGTTCTTTTTTATTATTATTACTTATTATTTTAATTTTATTATTTGTAAAAATTTATCTTCATTATTCTAAACCCGCAAAGCTTTTATGCTTGTCTGCAGGATAATTAAAACTATAAAGTAAATTCATGCATAATATAAATAATTTTTGAAATTTAAAATTTGAAATTATGTATTATGAAATTAAATTTATATGTAATTAAAAAAGGATTTTGTTCTACTTCAATATAAAGCAAGCTGTTTTTTTTTTTTTTCTTTTCTGTTTTAACAAATCATATTTTATATAGCATTACTGCAAACTTATCAAATATTCTTTTATAAGTTTATCCCCTTTTTTTCTCGTGCGTTGTCTTGGCGATTTCAATTAGTATTTTGTTCAAAATTGCTGGCAATGTTACGGGAAGCGAACTTCTTCCATACTCCTTTGTGAATCTTTCCACTTTAAATCTTCCTTGCGCTCGTCTGCGTGTATTATGGGCATGATCTACCGGCTTTAAATGTCTACTATCATTATAAAATTCTTTGGCTAGAAGATGTTTTTAACGTTAAGAACATGAAGATTTTTGGCAAGTCTTATCGACGCTCGGATGTTGTGAGTTGTTGGATTTCTATTTGATTCATTGGTATTAGTGTTGTTTGTTATACTTTGTAAGCTGTTGTTTGCAGAATTTTAAGCATTGGTTATATTAGTTTCTGTTATGTTGTTTTGTAAAGAAATGGTGTATGATATCGTGTTTTCGATGTTGTTGTTATTTTGATTGTGACATGTGTTTTCAATTATATTGGATAGACTAATAAAGTTGTCTATCCTGCTGATAGTGTGTGTGCTGTCTGTGTTGTGTTTATGTTATAATCATGATAATTGTTGTTGTTTTTGTTTTCGTATTGATTTTTTTTTGTGTAAGATTTTCAATATCTGGTTTTGTGTTTTTTGGAGAGTACTACTGTATTTTGCACTACCCCAAGCAGTAACTCCATGCCGAATATAAGACTCTGCTAACGAGAAGTATGCTTGTCGCAGAACTTAATACGTAGAGCAGTTGCTCAAGTACAGCATATATGACGCTTTTCTTAGTTTCTTTTGTAGGTTTTCCATTTAAAATTGTGATGTGAGTTTTCCGTTTAAAATTGCTGTCAATAAATATACCAAGGTATTTACATGTGTAGACTTTTTCAATAAAGCTTGTCCATTTATCAGCCTGATTGTTTGTCGTGTTACTGTTGCAGTGAAGACATTTATAATTATGAAACTTCAACGTTACATTTGTGTCGACTAAATGAGGTGACTTTATATGCATAACTTTGGTCTTATTGGCGTTAATAATAAGACCATTGTCATGACTCATTTCGTGACAATATTTAGATGATTTTGAATTTTTTCGGTTGCAGTTTTTATATTTTTGTTAGCTACTATTATTGCAGTGTCGTCCGCATAAGCAAAACTTGTTCCCTCCTCTAAACATCTCATCATTTCGCTTGCGTAAATAATGTACAAAATTGGCCCCAGCTTTGATCCTTGAAGGACTTCCCATACGCATGATACTCTTTCGCTATCTTGGTTGTTTATTTGTACATAATACGATCTGCTTCCTAAATAATTTTTGAACCAATTAAGCATGTTTCCTCTTATACCGTTTCTCCCAAGTGCCTGAAGAATTTTACTATGCGAAAGGGTGTCGAATGCCTTACTAAAGTTTATAAAAAGTACCAAAACATGCATGTGATTGCTTAAGCATTCGTTTATATATGTTGAAAAGTTCCCAAGAAGTTTATTTATGTTTTTTCCTTTCGGAAGCCCAAATTGATTTCTATTAATAATTTGATACTTTTGCATAAAGCTCGTCATTCTTCTGACTACGATCTCCTCGAGAATTTTATCTAAAATGGGCAATATAGATATTGGTATATCAGATTTGGCACCACTTTTATATATTGGTCTAATTATTGAGGTTTTGAGTGTCTCAGGCACAGTATTGTGTTGCAGACTTGAGTTAACTAACTTAGTAATCACCGGTGTTAAAAGTGTTGCATTTGATTTGAGATCTCTTGCTCTGGTTCGATCAATTCCAGAACCTTTTCTCGTGTTTAACGATTTAAGAATTTGAAAAATTTCTAGTTCATTTGTATATTCTAAGAACAATGAGTTTTGTTAGCTGAGTGGATGTGTGTTAAAAGTTTTAATATCACATAAGTGAATTAATTTTTTAATATTTTCACTAAAGTTTTGCGCAAAGTTGTTTAGAGAAGTGTTAAGATTTTCGATTTTGAAATTTTTATTAATGAAGTTGTCTATATTTGTATTTTTGCTCTTGCCAACTATTTCTTCTATTAATTGCCATGTTGCACGAATGTCATTTTTGCTTTCAATAAATTTATTTTTGTAGTATTTGTTTTTTTCATAAAAAATTTTTTTATTTAAGTAATTTCGAAATTTTTTAAATTCTACTTCATATTGTTTATTATTACGATTATTTCGCCATTTTTTGAAAAGTTTATCCCTATATTTACAATATTTTACAATTTCATTAGTAATCCACGTATGTGATGATCTTTTTTTGCAGGTTGCTTTTGTTGAGTTTGTATATATTTTGTTAAATGTTTCATGTATCTAATGTATAAAATGTTTGTGTTTGCTGATTCATTAATAATTACATTCCAGTTTGTTTCTTCTATTTGTCTATTTATTTTATGATTATTAAAATTTGGCCCCTGGCAGATAGCTTTTTCACCTCCCTGCTTTTTTTCTTTTTCATAAACAGAACAGAAGAGTGCGTAATGATCAGATATGGTTGTTGTTATAACTGTTTTTAAGAACAAGTGATCAATACAAGTACTTGTGTTTCTTGTAACATCCTCTCGTGTACTCTCATTATTAAACATATCATACCATTACAGGTTACCATATTAAGATATGTGGTTGTTGTAAAATTATAACTTTATATGTATATTAATATTTACATCTTCAACTAAAAGTAGCTCTTGTTTTTTATGTTGTTTAGTATAATATCAAGCTCATTTATAAATAGAGGTATTCGTTCAAAAATGCGCTTAAATGTAGTGGGCAACCAACTTATTAGCCTACAGATCCACCGAAAATTCCTGATGTTATTGATTTTGGTGTAGCAAAGGGTTTTTCAAGAGATACATCACTTGAATTATCGTCAGATCAATCACCTACTATTGTTTCAATATGAAACCCCCAAAAAATAGTTTCACCGACTGGATTCGTAACGACGACACGCAATAGCGTAAATTGGCTTAATTATAAAAAATATCTCTCATATGCTCGGAAAACATACCGCAAAGAACACCAAAATATGTAAACCTTAGTCTTAGTGATCTAAATAAAAAACCTTAAATTAGCTGTTCAACATGCAATAATAACCCGGCAACAAACAATATACTTATAATCGTATTTTTTCTGCAGACGTTGAACTTAGATTTAACTTACAAGATGTTGAAACGGCAATTGCAGTTTATAACCCAATAAGGCGTATGGTTTCGACAAAACATGTAAAAAGATGATAATAAAACTTTCCCAGATAGCAGTTCGAATAATTCGATTTTTTGCCACTCTACGCCTTGAGTATTTTTCTTCAGACTGGAAGGTTTCTCTTATTACTATGATACCTAAGCCAGGAAAAGATCACACAAAGGTGGAATACTACCGGCCAATAAGTCTGTTATTAAATTATGTCAAAACTATTTGAGAAACTATTAATCACTAAGCTGAACACAATTTTGACCGAAAAAGGATGTATTCCGAACCACCAATTCGATTTTAGAAGACATCACAGCACTATTAGTAAGTGTAGTAAAAAAGGCTTTCAAGGAAAGAAAATATTGTTCTGCGCTTTCAAGCATTTAACAAAGTATTGCATGAAGCTCACCTCAATCAATTAAAGCTGGAGTTCCCCAAGTTAGTATATTAGGACCCATTTTATATATGCAGTATACATCCGATATACATCATTGTGTGAAATTTTAGTTGAAAAATGAATAATAAAAATCAACGAACAAAAATTAGTCACATAACTTTCACGCTGCGTAGAGACTCATACCCTCCTATTTGAATAAATAACCAAACTATACCTCAACATTCAGAGGTCAAATACCTCGGCATACACCTCGATACACGGTTAACATAAGTCAAGTGCGAGTTAGACTCACACACGTAGGGTTCCGTACTATGTTTAGTACAACTATACAAATTTAATTTGTAATTTTTTCATGTCTTATGAGTCACCCTTTAATTTTAAAATTAAAGTCATAATCGCGAAAATTGCATCACTGTTGGAACACCCTTTAAATTTTTGTACTTGCTGTTATAGCGGCCATGGTAATACCGTTTCTATAAAAAAAGACATGCGCCTACCTATTGCGGTTCAAAAAATAAGATAATATACGTGAAAAATATGTCACTGATGGAACACCCTTTAGATATTAGTAATTGTTACAGCGGCCGAAGTGCAACATCTACTGTAAACATTTCAAGAGTCTACCTATTACGGTTCAAAAAATAAAAATAAAATAAAAATAATAATTTACGTACAAATCATGTCTCTGTCGGAACACCATTTAATTTTGTTATTTGTTTTTTTAAATTTTTTTTTTTAAAGAAGATTTTTGCTTGTCTGCAGTAAACACCCAGGGTCTTTGGGGGGAATCGGACCCGCAACCTCTAGACTGATAGACTAGCGCGCTACCAATCGGTCTATCGAGCGGCCATGGCAGTTCTCTTTCTATGAATATATCGAGAGGTCTACCTATTACTATTAAAAAAAAATAAGTTACTATACGTGAAAAACATGTCACTGTCGGAACACCCTTTAATTATTAGTAATTATCATAACGGCCATGGCAACACACCTTTTATACACATTGGAAGAGTTTACCTATTGCGGTTCAAAAAATATGTCGTTATACATGCAAAACACGTCACTGTCGGAAAAGCCTTTAAATTTTTATTGTTTTTATAGGAGTCATAGTAATACACCATTTGAGAAAATTTCTAGAGTCTATCTATTATGGTTAAAAATTTAGTCAATGGTCATGCAAATCACGTCACTGTCGGTACACCTTTTAATTTTTACTATTTGTTATAGTGGCCATAGTAATACACCTTCTGTAAAAACTTCAAGAGTCTACCTACTATCATTCAAAACGTAAACCATATACATGAAAATCACGTCACTATAGGAACACCCTTTAATTTTTAGGTTTAATATTTTATACTTGCTTATAACGCGAACACAGTTTATTATTACTGTCTGCAAATTTTAAGTGGTTGCTTCCAATAGCTCAAGAAATAAAGACATAAAAGCAAATAACACGTCACTTAAGGAACACTGTATAAGTTTTAGTATTTGTTGCTATAGTGGTCACAGTTATACACCTTCTGTAAAATTTTCAAGAGTCTACCTATTATGGTTCAAAACTTAGGCCTTATACATGCAAATCACGTCACTATCGGAACACCCTATTATTTTTAAGTTTATTTTTTTATACTTGTTTATAAAGTGAACTAAGTTTTAATTACTGTTTGTAAATCTTTAGTCTATGCCTCGTACAGTTCAAGACATAAACAAGTATTCGTGAATAACACCTCTCTATCGGAACACCCTATAAGTTTTAGTATTTGTTGCTATAGCGGCAACAGCTATAAATCATTTTTTTTATAAATTATTCATTGTATCTTCAATATTTTTGAACTAACAAGAAATACTCTTCTCTTAAGTCTAAAATAAAAGTCCAGCCAGTGCTAGACAAAAATAATGTTTGTTTCACGGATTTTGCAATCATTTGCGGGCCATCCCTCTAATGTACGGCCAAGAAAAGTAGTATCTTTTCTTTTAAGTCGAATGTAACCAGGTTCGTTCAGCATGTTACGCGCCAAAGGGTTTGGTAACATTCAAGTCTCTTTAGATATGTGACTGCATGTTTCGCTATTTTTGCTTTAACTGATGGCATGTGTAGGTCTTTGTAGATGTTCGAATTTTTTATATACCAGGGTGCAGATGTAATCATACGTAGTACCTTATTTTATCGCCTTTGAATTTTTTCTACATTGCTTGCTGAGGCAGTGCCCCATAATTGAATCCCATAACACCAAATTGGTTTGAGGATCGACTTGTACAGTAGAAGTTTACAATCTAAGCTCAGGGTGGAGTTTCTGCCAATAAGCCAATTTAGTTGTACTGCTTTTAATTTCATTTGTGTTAACTTGAAATCTATGTGGCTTTTCCAAGTAAGGCGACGGTCAAGATTTATACCCAGGTCTGGAAGTTGCGGTATCATTTGGTTATTTATGTAAATAGGAGGGCATGAGTCCCTACGCAGTGTGAAAGTTATGTGAGTACATTTTTGTTCATTCACTTTTATTCTCCATTCTTCCAAACATTTTTCCAAATTAAGTATGTGGTCTTGTAAAAGTTGTGATGCTACTTGGGCGCTTTCATGAATACTTAAAAAGGCTGTGTCATCTGCAAATGTTGATGTGTGGACTAAGGTACTAATTGGCATATCTAATGTGCACAGTAAATATAAAATTGATCCCAAAATACTACCTTGGGGAACTCCGGCTTCAATGAGCTGTGGCGAGCTTAAAAAATCTCATTCTTTTAATAAAAACTTTCCATTCGTTAAATAATTTTTTAAGAGCTTATAAAGGATTTCGGGCAAGTGCAGCTTTAACTTAAATATTAGGCCCTCGTGCCAAACCTTATCGAATGCTTGAGAAACGTCGATAAAAAGCGCAGAACACTAGTTTTTTCTTCAAAGGTCTTTTTAATTATTTTTAATTACATTTCCTAATCTGTGTGTTTGTTGGATAGTACTATGTTGTTTTCTAAAGCTGAATTGATGATTCGGAACACATCCTTTCGCGCTAAGAATTGGATTCAGCTTAGTTATTAATATTCTCTCAAACAACTTTGACATGTTTGATAAAAGGCTTATTGGTCTGTAAGATTCTACTTTTGTGAGGTCTTTTCCTGGTTTAGGTATCATAGTAATCAAAGAGACCTTCCATTTTGTGGGAAAGTACTCAAGGCGTAAGATGGCATTAAAAACAAAAATAATATTTCTGCGACCTATACGGGGCAACTCAAATAACATATTGTTACTTGTTTTATCAACGCCAGGGGCTTTTTTGGTGTTTAAGTCCGTTATTGCCCTTTCAATATCGCTAAATTAAAATTTTAGAGGTACTACGGCACTAGTCTCTACTGGTGGTAACTCAGCTATATCAGTACATATACAGTACATTTCTTGCCCAGTCTCCACAAGAAGTTCGCAAGGGAGGCATACGTACGACCGGTCTTTTAAGGTTCCTACATGCACGCCATAATAAATGATCTAATTGTGCAGTTACGTCGAGGTATTCCAAGTAATTTTTCAGAGATGCTACTCTTCGAGATTCTAGCAGCTGTCTTAACCGTTTCGTGCAATCTTTAAGTCTAGATTTGAGGAGATCTGTGTGCTTGCCACTCTCTTCGAATTCCTTTTTTTTAAGCCAAGAGCCGCTCGACATCTACAAAATAAATTTGATTGTATCTAGCTGGTTGTCGAGTTTCTGTCGCATGTTGGGCAGCTGATTTAAGGTTTTAATCAAAATAAACTAGACTCTGGTCCACGTCTGCTGGTGTTCTTAGCGGTATGTTTTTCGAACAATGAGTATTGAGATACTTTCTATATTTCAACCAATTAATGCTTGTACTAGTCGTTGGTGATATTGTCCCCTCAATACAACAATAGCGTATAATTTTTTTGGGGTTTTGAGAAAATCGAGTATAAAGTTTTTGTCAAATCGGATATCTATTAAAACCTCAATATCGCGGTAAATAAAAATTCTTCATATTGGATTTTTCGACGAATACATTATACAGTTTCTTGTCTTTAAATTGACCAATTTTTTTTATTCTACGCATCCTTCAAGACCATAATTATATCATTCAAAGCGCAAGCCCTCCATATAGGCTATTTTATTTTGTAGGGAATTCGTATAATGTATCTCATACAGTATTTTATTTTGTATGGTATACGCTGTTTTATTCAATAATTTTACGGTATTTTTATTAAAATATTTGATCTCAAAAATATCAATTTGTAACATTATAAAACCGTGATTAATTCATAGTTTTGTTAATTCAGTGGCACATATTCTTTACTTTCCAATTTGGGTTATTATAAACAAAAAATTATGACAAATTAAGGTATATATTGCGTAAATCAGAAATAACTAGAAATTCATTCGTCTTCTTTCTCTTCCTCTGCTACATCTGGCTCATCTAAACAATTTCGCTTCTTTCCACCTTGTAAGTTAAAAAAAATGACTGCGAGCCACGAGGAATTACATTCTTTTTACACAAATTTTGGAGATCATGCAGATTTTGATTACAAATTGGAACTATTTGAAAAATATTTCTTCAACAATAGTGTATATTTTTCTAAGCTATTTTATGAGTTAAAGTTTTCATAAATTGTATTTTTTTCTACAGGCTAAAATGGAGTATAATGCGTATACATTATTATTCTTTTAACAACCTTGGAGTGGCAATTTGAAAAAAAGCTGAAGGAAACTTTTAAACAAGAAATTATACACCATTTTTTCCAGCGACATTTTGACCCACTTTTTGGAAGTAGAATTTGACGAAATTTTGACCAGACATAAAATCAATGATGGAGATTGTAAATATGCAATAAAAAAATAATAGCGTATGAGCACATACGCTATTGTTATATTGAGGGGACGATATGATGTTTCGTTTGTCCCATATATAGACAATAGTGGGTGGGTATGTTTAGCGTTGTAGTCGCCTGATGCTATGAAACAGGGACCTAGTGATTTGTAGAAGTCGCTATATTGACTCTCTGATATTTGAAATCTAGGATGTGAATAAATCGAAGAACAAAGTTTTGATGATATTCTTCAATACAGATGTTTGTTGCTTGAAGGTAGTCCTCACAAAAATCACACAGTTATTGATGTTTAATTCGTGTCTTTATTGGTATTGCTGAACCACCACATGCTCTGCCACGGTGGTCTTTAGTGTCATATAATATATAGCCATTGATTTTAAAAAAGCTATTTGTTGTTAAATTAGTCTCTGAAACCATCATGACATCAATTTGTTGGTTCTTCAAGAAGTACTCGAGTTCATTTTTGTGTTGGCGTAAGCCGTTTGCGTTCCAGAAACATATTTTTAAACAGTTCATGGTTTGTTAAGTACCGTCTGCAACATCATAGATTGCATGCGAACCATTTCTTGCATCATGCTGCTCATTGAGCTCATAAAGCTGTTTAACGAATGCACTAATGTGTCGATGCTTGCTTCGAGACGATTGTAGTGTTTATTATTTAGCTTCTGGGTGCAAATTTGGGGTAGAATTGGATGTCGATGTCGCTTTGTGTGCTGAAATATGATTGGATTTTAACATATCCGCGTACGAAACATGTTTGGTTGTGGGTTGAGCTAACTGAGAGTAATGAGCATTTGCTTGGTATTGTGGCTGCCTAGCAGGAGTATTTAATTTCTGAGTTGACTTCCTTACCATAGAAAAAACTGGACAGCCTCTGTAGTTAGCAGTGTGATTTCCACCGCAATTGCTACATTTTTTAATCTTCGAGTCATTCCTTGGTTTGTCGCATTGGGCGGAACAATGTAGCTCTCCACACACAACGCAAACCGGAGGCAACTTGCAGTAAGCCCTTGTATGGCCGTATTCTTGGCAATTTAAACACTGGAACTGATCGCTAATGTGGTTCCTCTACACTTATCCTGCGGTGCGTTTCGTTCTTCTTCAATCTCATACCTCCAGGTTCCAGTTCAACGCGAAACAGAGGTTGAGGGACACGCTCTCAATTTCTGAGATTGTTAACGCTTTTAACCTTAAATCCTGCTTTTGGAGGCCAGCTTTTATATCCACTGGATTAACATATGAGCCTACACCTTTCATAACAACCTGTAGGCCTTTGCTACTCTTCAGCTGATAGGTATAAAAGTTCTTTTTGCAGCTTTCAAACTGCTTTACTGCTTTTCGATAACTACTTTCATCTATAAATTGAATTTTAGTTACATCAATGCTACCACGCTTGATAGGAATTACATAGAATGAGTTTTCCCCGATAACTGAAATTAACTTATTTATTAATTCATTTAATTTTTCTCCCTTAAAAAAAATGGTGGTGGTTTAAACGACATGGGTCCCGTTTTTGTTTCACTTGTTTCGCTATCTAAAATAGCAAATGGGAATTTATATCTTTTTGGACTTCAGCCATTGGTGCAATCTGCGAAGATTTAGGGCTTCGACCTCTTTTCAATACAGGTATGTAGCTGTCCATTCCCACTTGCGTCTTGGGTTTTTCTACACTATCCATATTAGTTTTGGTAACACTGTGTTCAGAAGGCGACTTGTTTGAGCTATACATCATCTGTGAAAATTTCATCTGTAAAAATTTCATCTGTGAAAATTTCAAGAGTCTACCTATTACGGTTCCAGAGATAAAAGGCGCTGACAGACGGACAGACGGGCAGACATTGTAGCGAAAACAATAGGGTTACGTTTTTACCCTTTGGGTACGGAACCCTAAAAAGTCATATTGCAGCTAAATTGACACAAATGAAGTTAAAAGCAATGCAAATATATTGGCTTATTGGTAAACTCAACCCTAAGCTTAGATGGCAAACTTCTACTTTATATTCGATTCTTAAACCAATATGTTGCTATGGTTCTCAAAGGTACTGCATCATCTACTAATTTAGCAAAAAAACAGATTTTGCGATTAATTGCAGCCGCACCCTTGCATATTAAAAAGTAGAACATCCACAAAGATCTAAAGGTGCCACTAGTTAAGGCAGTAATAGCGAAACATGCAACAACTTATCTGAAAAAGAATGAAACGCATACAAATCCGCTGCCCCGCAACATCCTCAAGAAGGAATATCTCAAGAAGGCAGATGCCCGATCCGCTGGAATTGCCCCAATCATTGTTAGTACAAAATAAATTCCTGGGTTTCAAAGTATAAAAAATTTCCTTAGGCTTAGGTTTGAAAAATATTAACGCCAACAAACCTGATTTCTTATATTTGCTTAGTGTGGTTACATCTCACTCTCAGCCGTCAAGAAGAAATTTGTTGTTAGTTCCGTTATCAAACTTAGTGGCTGTTTGCACTTTTTTGCAGAAGATTGATACCAGAGTGGTATCGAAAAAGATTGTGATCTTTCCTTGGCAGCCCATTTGTAGCAAAGTCCTTGCAGAACTGATTGACATTTTCGAAACTCACCTCTTCCCGATCTTTATAAAAATGCCAACAACGTCGGAAGAAAAAAAGAAAAATTGCGCTGACACTTTATATAAGGCATAAAATGGGAGTTTTCGGTTGCGTTGATGGAAGACGTATACAGATGATTGCTCCATCTGAAAACAAGCATCTGTTTCATGATAGAAAGGGAAACTACAGCCTGAATGCTATGCTAGTAAGTTTTAATATATCCACATACATATGTATGTCGATAAAATTTTATGTGTATATATAATGTTATCAGATTTGTAATCATGAGCTTAAAATAAGGTATGTCAACGCTAGTCACCCTGCTACATGTCACGATTCCTTCATATGAAGTACTAGTGGAGTTAGGGCTCACTTGAAAAAAATATATTTGGAGGTAGTAAATAATTTTTAGCTTTTAGGTAAAACCTTTTACAAATCTAAGATCAATATAACACTAATATTTATTGAAATTTTCTTTGGTACAAAGTGACGCAGGCTATCCTTTGGTGCCGTGGCTTTTGGTTCATCTGAGATGAGATTTAATGAAATACATGCAAGGTGTCGTAACATAATTGAATTGGTCAATGGCATGTTGAAGAACAGATGGAGATGCCTTCTGGGTGCAAGGAATTGTGCTAATGCCCGGTGAAGGTTGCGAAAATTACAAATGTATAATATAGAAAATTATACATTATTCAAAGAAATAGGATATAAGTTGTATAAAGAGAAATATGATTACAATTGAAACTACCTTGTAGATAGATACTAAGAATGCCGAAGTAGCAATCAAGAAAATGCATTACATTCTGCTAGTTTCTACTTTTTCTTTATCTCTTTATAATAAAGAACTTAAGCCTAAATAATTAATTAATTCATTTAATATAACAAATTAAGATTATTTTTGACTAGTACAATACACAAATTAAGATTATTTTAAAAATTTTTTTTTTAAAGACAACACTAACTCTGCGAAGCTTTTTGCTTGTCTTGAAAAATTTGTCTAAATATTTTTGTCGTAATCATCAAATTGAAGGTGCAATCGGCATCTAATTTATATTCCACTTCCTTGGCTCTTAATTCTTCCATAAGAGTGGTGTGGACGCATTTTCTCGATTTTCTGCTTTTTCAAATTTTTTTTATTGTTGAAAAAAGCGTTTTTTGCAAAACGTAGATGGTTTTGGATTGTTTCTGGCCGTTTTATGTATGTCATCTACTGCTTATTCTACTGTTTCTACTAAATCCCTTTGTATGGCCAGTTCGGCTAATAGTACATCGGGAGCATGTTCCTTCGCCATACTTTCCTTTGATTTTGAACAAGTTTGGCGTTCCATAATCTTTGGATTGTGCCGCACATTTAACTTTCTGTTTTTTGTGGAATAATAGCATGTCTACGTCTGTTTCATGGCATTATTCAAGAATTTCTAAATTATTTAAAGGATACAGACCGAAGCTGTCTACAGGAACACCTTCAATAGATATTTTCATTAAATCGTAAATAGATTGTTCGGTTGGCGAAAATATATAGTTCTTGTTTGGAGCCCCACTTGTTTCCTTCTGGTGTTGCAAATTTTGTGCTGCCGCTCGTATTTCTTTTGATCAGTACAAACCTGTAGTGAAAAGAATTTTTAACAATTTCTACTTTTTAGTGGATCATAAAAATAAACCTTTTTCCAATCACTACTACTTTTAGTTGGTGGTCCTAAAGCATTTAATTCACTCTCAGCATTTTTGCAGAATCTGTGCAGCTCTTACTTCTCGCCCTTATAAAAAACTCGAACTATTCCCGGCAAATGTTCCACCTGGTGTTCATTAGTATTTTTTGATCTTAAAACCAAATTTTAAATCATTGTTTTATATGTATAAATTTAATAGTTACATTTTCGGGCTAACTCCCTTTCAAATATATGACGAAAAAATTCCAAAAAACCGTCAATTGTTTTCCCCTTTTTAATATTTAAAGTACATACTTTTTCCCTTTTTTGGAAGTGTTTAAAACAGCGATGCCAACTTAGCTTTATTCGCGCTATTTTTAGTTCTTTTTAACTAAAACTGACGCGAAATTTTTACATTTAGCACCTTTTTAAAATAAAGAGTTAACATAGCTCTTTTCAAATTCAATTCATATAAAATATGGCTTACAATATGAAATAGCTGTCAAGTTATGATTTACCACCAAGAGTACTTGGAAAAATAAATTCAAATAAAACATAACTACATGCATCAAGTCAAAATATGTATATAAAATCAAATATGTGGCCTATTTTCCTGTAAATGGAACGATTTAGTAAAAATTATTTATGAAATTATTGTAATTTCTGTTTATTTTGATAATATTGGTATGGTTATGTATGGAACAAAATATCTGCCAAATGGCCGCCGCACAGTGGTTCAGAAACGTTTTTCATTGGCCAAAACTCTGTAACTTTTTAACTAATAACGATTTTTTAGTAATTCTTTTTTTAGTCAATAGGCAACATCTTAAGCTTTTACCGAGTTTAGACCTTATTAAAATCGGTGCAGCGGTTGCTGAGAAATTCAAGCCTAAAGTTGAACTTTCGATTTGCTTTTCCTAATTCTTGTTTGAAATTCCGTTTCAAATGTGCCAACTCGTTTTTGACCCACTTTTCCTTAAACAATTTGGCTCAAATTTGGTCCACTGGTCAGTCTTGGATGACAATAAAATATTTTGCTATCCTTAGGGTGGCCCCTATTTTCACTGAGGTATTTTCCGTATTTTCATTAGGATTGTCCAAATTTCAACTTTATGCCTAACAATACTTAAATATTTCCTAGTTTTTGGTCAATTTTAAAACAGAACAGTGTAATTTAATTTTTCTTTAATTATATACATATTTATTTATAGTTATAAATAGATTCTAGGTAAATAAAATAACATTTAATATTAATGTTTGTATACTTTATTTTATTCAAATACTAAATTCAAATTATAATTATTATTCATTTGGCTGGAATATTTCCTGTAAATATTCTATATTCTGCTCTGTATTACCTGTGTCCTGTAGCAGTGCCTTAGCTTCGGCATTTAGTTCCGAATGATTCAATTTCCATTGACTTCGAATGCTAGAGATGAAGGGATCTGAAGTTGCCAATAATATATGAAATAAATCTTTATTTGTAGAAATTCGTGATATTTTTCTGGTATTATGTTTTCTTTAAAACCTGTAATCCTTGTTTCTTTTTTCCTGGGCTTCCTCTGACAAATCTCCAATTGGTAATAAATGGTGTTTAATGACCTCTTCTCCATGATAAAGAACTTTATGCACTGTTGCTGACATATTTCTATATTTGTATTTGGATGTATATATAGCAGCGGTTTCCTTTGCGTAATCACCAAATTTTTTAGCATTAATTAGTTCATTGCACGCAAGACGCAAGTACTTCAGTAATTGTTTTAAATAGAGAAGTAACATCTATATCAACACCTGTTATATCAGATGTAGTTTCGGGATCCAAAAAAAAAAAATCTTCTTGCCATCGTTTGTGTTACCTGATCCTTGTTTTGGTTGATCTATAATCTACTCGTGCTTGAGAAATGCATCTTGAACTTGTTTCTTTTTCAATTTTCTTATCTCTTTGTTGGTGTCATTATTTCTTACTGATCCTGAAGCTGGGCAGTTTTTCTAACTCTAATGGCCTTAGTGTTGAAATTTGAGCTCTAATGTCACTTACTTCATTCTTAATGGTATCATGAGTTTCCTTTTTAAAATCAAATTTTATTGGTCTGCAGTATTTTGTAGACGATGTAGTTTGGTTTTTCCAAATATAACTTGTTTGCACTGTGCTGGTTTGGAAAACGTACAATAAATTTGCCTTTTTAAATCGAATACTTGTACCGAAATAAAATTTGTTTCCAAATTATTGTGATTTATACTACATATAAAAATGTTAAACCTAAAGTAGATTACCTAAATACAAAAAACTAAGTTTAACTACCTAAGTTGATTCGGTTTATACAAGTTTTCTATGGGAAAATTTGTCATATGCAACTTATACTGGATTTTAAGGAAATTTTACCAAAAATTGTTTTGTGTACTAAAATTCTCAATTTTCGAATAAAATTAACTTTTTAGTTAGATTCCTCTCTTTCCCCTTACGTTTTGCTATCTGCAATTCGTACTTTTGGCAGTGAATGACTTCTAAAGTAAATTTACTAGCAATTTTGATAGAAATTTGTTTGTAAAAATGTTGAGTATTTTCATTAAAATAGAAAAAGTGTTCTACGGGCGGATCCGGGCGGGTGCAAAAGTATATATAGGCTTAAAGAGAACACTTTTGCCTTTCTTTGGGTGGTTTCGGTTTTTTGTCCTTTTTTGTCCTTTAGAAGTTATATACTACTAAACTTCAAACTTTGCGAATATATGGAGGTTTCCAATTTTAAACATAACACCCTATTTACAAAATATACAGGGTGCGCATATACCATTTCTTAAAAACAACAGTTCACCCAACATAACAAAAAAAACCGCAGCTCAATATCGATAACAGTTTTTAAGAAATCGCAATTAATATGAGATCAAATATTACAATTTTTATTTTATTTTTAAATTAACATAAATTCTTTGCCTTTAGCAGCATGCCACGCCCACTACTGCGAATATTTTTACCCAATTTTTCGGCTACCTTAGTTTTGATCTGTTTTCTTTCTGGTGACATAAAAATTTTAAGAATCTGTGTCAACAAAAAATATAGGTTTTGGCCAATGAAAATTAATTCTGAACCACCGTGCGCCGAGACTTCGGCAGCACAGCGATGCTCTAATTTTTCGATGACGCTGAGGCACAATTGAGGTTCTATGCTGTTAATGTGCCGAATTATCTCATCTTTTAGCTCTTGAATTGTTACTGGCTTATCGACGTATGTACACTTTTTCTTTCAAATAACCCCAAAGAAAGAAGTCTGACGGTGTCAAATCACATGATCTTAGTGGCCAATTGACATCGCCACCACGTGAGATAACATGGCTATTCAATTTGTCGCGCAAAAGAGCCATTGTTTCGTTAGCTGTGTGACAAGTGACACCGTCCTGTTGAAACCACATATCGTCCACATCCATATCTTTCAATTCGGCTCATAAAAAGTTCGTTATCATCTCACGATAGCGAACACCATTCACAGTAACTGCCTGACCGGCGTCATTTCGGAAAAATCGGCACCAAACAGTCACTCTTTGTGGGTGCATTAGTTTTTCGACAATCACTCTTGGATTATCATTCGCCCAAATGCGGCAATTCTGCTTATTGACGAATCCACTGAGGTGAAAACATGCCTCATTACTAAAGATACTTTTCTTCGAAAATTGATCCACAGTTGCCATTTCTTGTCATCATTCTGACCATTGCTCGATTGTCTATCTTTCCATGGTTCAAATTGAGTGATATAAAAACACCTGCAAATAAAAGAAAATTATTATTGTGCTGCTTCTGTATTACAAGCGAGCGACTTATCTAGAAAACTTGTATAGAAAAAACTCAAAAAATTAAGTACTTTTCATACAAATGTTCTAGACGATGTGATCGTTTGCCATACCGAAAGAGCACATAAATAAATAAATATTTAATGAAACAAATGCAAATTCGTTTTTATTTTGAATGAGTCGAAAAAAATCGAAATGAAGTAATAAGTAATAATGGATTTTGATTTTCAGAACACTAAAAAAGTGAATTTACAGAACAGGGGTGATTACAATTTCAATATGTATCTATGAAAATATTTGTATATTTTTTAAAAATCTAAGTGAACCTTTTGTAAAGGTAAAAAAATGTACCTTAAAGTACAAATATAACAATAAAAATATTTTTTTTTTTGATTAGCGCTTTTAAGCACGTTTTGACCACTTGGTTGAAATAGGAGAAAAGGGAAAAAATTCACGGGAAATTTAAATTTATAATAGCAGGAATGGGAGAAGGGAAAAGGGAGTTTTTTCCCTGTTTCCCTATTCTTTTTTTTATTTTCCCTTTCCTCTTATTCTAAACAAACTTCAAAAAGGGAAATTCTCCCCTGGTAAAAAGTAGGTATTAAACTCATGAAAAAGGAGGAATTTTTTATTTAAGGGAGCTAAATAAAAAATGTAAGTTCTAAATTAAATAATATAAACAATAATTGTAAAGCTCATTTTTAGGTCAAATAGTACAAATAAACAGCAACAATTGCTGTCCCTAATGAAGCAAAATCCTGAAGTAGCTCGTTACTGGAGAAGAGCTGAACATGAATTAAATCACTGGACCCTCCAAATAAAAAAGCATTGAATGGAAAAAGGTAAATTTGCATTATCTTTAAAAATTAAAGAATGCTTGATAAAATTATTTAAATTGCTGTTGTGTACTGATCAAAAAAAAAAAAGTGCAGGGCAGTCGTTGTGACTGCCAATAGAAGTGAAAACTAAGTAACTTGTGATTACTTTTTCCCATAATTTTTTTTATTAAATAAAAACCAAAAATATCATTTAAGTTTTCACTGAATAATTACATAAATACAAATATTTATAATAATTTTTTGATATTCGCTTATTACTTTTTCCGAAAATATATACATATCTATATATATTCCAAAATATATATACATACATATATTTTTATTTTGCCATCATAAAATAAACAGACAGATTTGAACTGACGCCGCTCAATACCAATTTAGCGGAACAATTGCAGGAACAAACTGTTGACTTTTTATTCGTCAATTTATGGACATGGATAATGAATTTTTTTCCTTCCAGGAATGTATGATATGTGTCGTAAATATTCGCGAAAATGGGAACACATCCGGTGAAGATCGTTAACTAAACAAAAGCAAATTAAAAACCTACATACATTATTTTAATGACGATTGATTCAATTAAAATGTAAGGTGATTGTATTGGTTATCAATTTACATAAAATGAGTTTTATTTTCTGACGAAAAAAATAAAACACCTAAAAGTTTTATTTAAAAAAAATAAAACACCTAAAAGTTTTATTTTTTAACGGCAAAAAAAAATCTTTTTTTATAACTTTCATTTGAGTTTTTATTTTTACGTCGAAAAATAACTATTTTATATGGATTTATTTTTTAATTCACAAAATAAGTGTTATAAAATAATTCTTTAAAATCGATAACTGTTGTTTACGAATATATTTATATCATTTTCATCATCGTCACCTAACGTTGGTGGCGCAGTAAGGGAGTATTAAAATAAATAGTAGAGATCTGCATTAGTTTATTCGTTTTTTAATTCACTCCTTTGTAAAAGTATGTGTTAGAGTGAATAGACTGAGCAATATAAACATGTTGTATGAATCAGCACATAATCTGTATCAGAGAGAAACAAAACATGTTTCGTTTTGTTTTTTTCAAACTAAAACATTGCAATGTTGCTAACGGTTGTGTGTTAAAATTATCAGTGTGCCAATTGAGAGTGATGTAGCTTAAGTGGTTAGCACGTTGACTACTAAGCAATGGTCACGAGTTCAATACTCAGCCAAGGAAACATCAATTTTTCTGATATGTATTAATTTTTCTTTATAATAACGCATATCACACCGCCCTCCTTCACCGACATTACCACATAGCACTAAATCGCCGGCGAAGTAAAATAATTATAATTGCTAGCTTCAAACTAATTCGCCTAAATAACACCAGAGGCGCTGCAATACTGTTCTAAAAATAATCATAACGTGCAATTGCAGTGTTATGATTATATGTTTATATGTTATGGTTATAAAATAGAAATTAGCCTAAGTTGACGACAGCCACAACGGTGGTCGTTTATACTGGCTTCGAAATAATCATTTACCTATAAACGTGTGTACTTTATTTATGTGTGTTTAATGCATCTAGGTTTTAAAACAGAGATCTCATCTATTTAAAAATCAAACGCATTTAAAAAAATATGTTACTCTATATACATCAGAGACCTGCATGAGTTGATTCACTTTCGCTGTACACTCACATTTAAATTGCTTTTGTTCTGTTTTTTAACATCAATATGTACTAATGATATTGCTTGCAGTGTTAACTGTCTTACAATTGACTGTTATTAACACACCCTTGTTTTATATGTGCTGTTAGCGAAAGAGTGTAAAAATTGTTTTGCAGAACACTCAAACCACTCACAAAAGCACGTTGTCAAAGTATTGACTAGCGTTCGAAAAAGAATGTTATAATGTTTATGTAGGGCTGCAATTCTGTTAATAAAAATCTTGAAACATCTATGTACGAGATGAACATATTGTTACGAAAGAAGAATTTATTTATTATAAGCTCTGAACAACAATACTCTCGAACAACAACAACAACATTAATGGCTTATTTTCCTACAATGATGATAGAAAGAAACAAACAATAAAGAGTAACGCCTTAAACAATTACGCATACACACACGCAGATTAAAATAAACACTCTTCTGTTAAATACACAGCCACATACATAAATACAAGCATAAACAAATAAACAGCCACACACACAGGTATAAAGAAATAAATAGCCACAAACACATGTATAAAGAAATAACCAACCACACAAACAAAAACAAGAGCAATAACAGTCGAACCTGCCAGATATGTCTGGAAGAGAACATTCTGGTGCTCTTAAAGCACCTATATAAATGAATCGTGCTGGCAAGCAGCTTCGCAGTATTAATTTAAAAGTCAAAGAGTTAAGTTGTCGAATATTAAGAGTGTTTAACAGTTTGCTGTATTTTTGAACAGTGGTGTTAAGTAAATAAAGTGACTTACAGTAAAAGTAATAACAGTGTGTATTTATTTTGCAATAAAAAGAACCCAACGTAAAGTAAAAACGTAACAATTGGTGACAGAAGTGAAATTGTAAAATAAAATAACTTAAAAAATAATAAACAACAATGAAGTTTGAAGATCTTAAAGTGGAGCAGCTGAAAAAGGAGTTGAGTAAGCTGGATTTGCCTACAGCAGGAAACAAAACAGAACTGCAGAAGAGGCTCATAGATGAATTCAAGCGTCGTGGCATGGACATTGGAGCATATGAGTTCGATGAAAAGGAGGTGGCAGAGGTATGTAGCCGTGGAACAACAACAGCAAGTAGCATGGACTTCAATACGATGTTTGCCGCTATGATGGAGAAAATGGGAGAAGTTCAGGAAGCTTCTAGAGCAAACAGCGAGAAACTTCTGGAAACAGTAAATGAGAAACTGGAGAAGAATCAACAACTTCTAGCTGAGATTCAAGAAGTTTCTAGAGCGAACAATGAGAAACTCTTGGAAAAAGTCAACGAGAACCTTATACAAATTTCTGAAACCATTAATAAGCGAGTAGACGACGTAGAAGTCAAGTTCGACGAAAAAATCTCTGCCGTAGAAGTGCAACTGTCTGGATTAAACAGAAAAGTGAATCTTCTAGAAACTAGTGGCGTCGAAGTACAGGTAAAGGATGTCGATGTAAAGCTGCAGGAGCTTGAAAACAAAATTATGAGCCTGGAAATAAGAGAAGGTCCAGTACGAGTAGTGACTGAAAACACAAATAGGATAAAAGCTCCCAGTTTCGACGGCAACATACCCTTCAACGTCTTCAAATTTCAGTTTGAGACAGTGGCCAGTAAAAATCTATGGAGCAATGAAGAAAAAGCGATTGAGCTGATTCTGGCACTTAAAGGATCTGCAGCAGAAGTCCTCGAAAGCCTACCAACTAGCTGCAGGAATAATTATGAGGACATAATGGTGGCGTTACAGCGCAAATATGGCGGCGATCATAAAAAGGAGCTGTATAGAATGGAGCTACGTGGCAGGCTGCAAAGAGCAAATGAGACGCTACAGGATTTCGCCATGGAGATAGAGCGCTTGGTGCAGCTAATATACCCTGGGGAAAACCATCCACTTCTAGAACAGTTCAAGGTGGAGGCATTTGTTAATGGTATTCGTGACCCAGATATTAAGCACGCAGTTTGCGCTAAGCAAAACACATCCTTTGCTGAAACCATTGCTTACGCTCTGGCTCAAGAAACAGCAAAAGTCATTTCGAGGCCGCAGTCATACAAAGTGCGAAAAGTTGAAGTTGCTGCTGAAGATGAGAAAACAACAATGGACGACATAAAGCAAGTACTTGACTCGGTAAAGAAAGTCTTAGATGAAAGGCAAAGTAAAACAAACGCTAAGTGCTTTAATTGCGGCAAAGTCGGCCATTTTCAACGAAACTGTAAGGCAGCAAGAAAACGAGCCAGATCTGTTTCGCCGCCAAGAAACAATAAACGTGCGACTCATGGAACATCTCAAGAGTCGTTAAACTAAAGAGAGCTAGCACTACGGGGCATGAGCTAGCTCCCACAACCGAGGGCCCCACAATCTCCATATCTGTGATGCAGCAGCAAAACAGCAATCTTACTGCAAGTGGGTATATCAACGGAGGAAAGCGTATTCTGACAATAGACACAGGAGCGTCGCAGTCTATAATAAGGCCCGATTTAGTAAAGGGAAAAGTGGAACCATTGAATAATGTAAGCCTGCGCACCGCTACCGGAGAATTTGCTACTGTCTATGGTAAGGTCAAAGTCAGATTAACTATAGCCAACATGAGTGTGGAGCATGTGTTCATTGTTGCCGATATCGTGGACGAAGTTATTATTGGCGCAGATTTTATGATCATGCATGGAGTCGATCTGCGCATGGGGCAACAAATAATGATCTGGCGAAACGTCGAAATACCCCTTGATATTGGATATGTGAGTAAATCTGCAGTAAGGAAGTTGGTTGCTGTAGCATCCCAGAAATTACCACCTCAGGCAGAAACTGTGATATGGGCACGTATGGAGGAAGATTGTGAGGACAACCGGTTGTGGGTGGTAGAACCATCAGGAATTAAGAGTGAGACAATAACAGCAAAAGCCCTCGTGAAAACCTCTAAGAATGGAAAAATTCCTGTGAGAGTGTTAAATCTATCCAACAGTGAAAAGGTAATTGGTAAAAACTCTCAGATAGCTCAATGTACACCAGCAGAGGCCATAATTAATTGCGAGAGAGACTCAGAGCCTGAAAAACTGTCAACTAAAGAGCGCGAAATACTAGCAGAACACATGGGGAAATGGGTAGCAGAGCTGGAGCCACCTGACAGAAAAAAGCCAAGCAGCTGCTACGAAAGTACGCCTCTGTCTTCGCCCTAAAAGATAAAAGCCAAGGTAGAACGGCAATAGTGAAGCATGAAATAAATACTGGCGAAGCGAGGCCCATAAAACAAGCCCCCAGGAGCATTCCCCTAGCCAAGCGGAGCGAAGTAAAGCAGCTAGTCAACGAAATGGAGCGAGACGGAATCATCGAACCATCTTCGAGTCCCTGGAGCTCGCCGGTAGTTTTAGTAAAGAAGAAAGATGGCAGCACTAGATTCTGCGTTGACTACAGAAAGCTCAACGATGTTACCAAAAAGGACAGTTATCCGCTACCAAGAATCGATGACACCTTGGACACGCTAGCAGGAACCAAGTGGTTTTCTACGCTAGATTTACAGAGCGGTTACTGGCAAGTCGAGATAGCAGACAAAGATAAAGAAAAAACTGCTTTTAGTGCTCTCGATGGTTTATGGCAGTTTAATGTTATGCCATTTGGTCTCTGCAACGCTCCAGCCACCTTCGAGCGTTTAATGGAACGAGTGTTAAAGGGACTTAATTGGAAGTCATGCCTGGTGTATCTGGATGACATAATTGTCATGGGAAAGACCTTCGATGAACACCTAAGGAATATGGAAGAAGTCTTCAGGCGTATATCAGCGGCTGGACTAAAGCTCAGTGTTAAGAAATGTGCATTGTTTCAGAAGGAAGTCAAATACTTGGGGCATCGTGTAACAGCAGAGGGCATATCAACCGATGAAGATAAAATACGGGCAGTAAAGGACTGGCCTCGTCCTCAAAATCTTCACGAGTTACGAAGTTTCTTGGGACTCTGCACATACTACAGACGATTTGTGCCAAATTTTGCTAGTGTTGCTGCGAGCCTACATGAGCTAACCAAAAAGTCGCGACCTTACCAGTGGAGTGAAGCAGCCGAGGAAGCATTCCAGAAGCTCAAGGAATTGTTGTGTGTGGCACCTATCCTGGCATATCCAGTAGCTGGGCAAAAATTCATGCTGGACACTGATGCGAGCGGATATGGAATAGAAGGCGTGCTGTCGCAAGTGGTAGATGGGACAGAAAAGGTTATAGGCTACTACAGCAGAGTACTTTCGAAGCCTGAAAGAAACTATTGCGTAACGCGACGAGAGCTTCTAGCAGCATTGGAGTGCATAAAACACTACCACAAGTATTTGTATGGCCAACATTTTACGTTGAGGACAGATCATGCCGCACTCAGGTGGTTGCTGCAATTCAAGAGCCCTGAAGGACAGCTTGCACGCTGGATAGAGCGTCTTCAGAGCTATGACTTTAGTATTGAGCACAGAAAAGGAGGCAAGCATAACAACGCAGACGCCCTTTCTAGGCGGCCATGTGATCTGGGGTGTAAGCATTGCACAAAGGCAGAGAGAAAAGAATTCGTTATTGATGTTCGGCTTACACATATAGAATCTAGTGAAGACTGGCCGACAGCACAAAGAAACGATCCCATATTGGCAAAAGTTATAGCGGCTAAAGAGGAAGACAGAAGACCGACGCGAAGTGAGATCTCACCAGAAAGTCCACTGGCGAAGGCATATTGGGCCCAGTGGAACAGTCTAAGGTTGAAGGATGGCTGCTTATGTCGCACTTGGGAAAGCACAGACGGCAAAACTGTGATAGACTTAATCGTCGTGCCATCCTCCAAGATCAAAGGGGTCGTGAAACAATTCCACAATGGTCCTAGTGGAGGTCACCTTGGTGTAACGAAGACGCTGGAAAAGATAAAACAACGGTTCTATTGGGTCGGCTGTCAACAAGCCGTAGCAGAGTGGATAGCCAATTGCCAGGAGTGCATTGCAGCAAAGGGTCCAGTACGAAGGAGTCGGGGGCAGCTTCAGCAGTACAATTCAGGCGCTCCCTTTGAACGTATAGCGATGGACGTAGCAGGTCCCTTCCCTGCTAGCAATGCTGGAAACCGATACGTCTTAGTGGTCATGGACTATTTTAGCAAATGGCCGGAAGTATATGCCATTCCCAATCAAGAAGCCAGTACGATTGTAGACGCTTTTATAAGCAACTGGGTGTGTCGCTATGGTGTTCCCTTAGAACTGCACTCCGACCAAGGCCGAAATTTTGAATCCGTTATATTTAAAGAGATGTGCGAGGTATACGGAATAAGAAAGACCAGAACGACACCGTTACATCCGCAATCTGATGGTATGGTCGAACGATTCAATCGAACCCTGGAAGAATACCTGAGAAAAGTGGTCAGCGCACATCAGAGGGACTGGGATGAGCATATACCCAAGTTTTTATTGGCATATAGATCAGCTGTTCACGATTCCACCTCACGAACACCAGCGAAAATAGTCTTTGGATCTGAGCTAAATTTGCCTGCAGATTTAGAGTTTGGTGTTAAGCCAACATCGGCAGAAGGGGACGGCGAAAACTCTAGTCAGGCGAAAAGGGACCTTCAGGAGATTCACGAATTCGTGCGGAGTCGGATAAAATTAACCAGTGATAAAATGAAAGCCAGATATGATCGAGCTGCCAACTCTGAGGGATTTAACGAGGGACAACTGGTTCTACTTTTTAACCCACAACGGAAGAAAGGATTATCACCCAAACTACAAACTCATTGGGATGGACCTTATAAAGTAATAAAGCGGCTAAACGACGTAGTTTACAGAATACAGAAATTCCAGAGCCCAAGATCAAAAATGAAAGTTGTGCACTTGGAGCGGCTAGCCAACTATGGAAAAGGTACATCTGTGTCTGTTCGGGACGAACAGTTTTGAGAAGGGGGTAGTGTTACGAAAGAAGAATTTATTTATTATAAGCTCTGAACAACAATACTCTCGAACAACAACAACAACATTAATGGCTTATTTTCCTACAATGATGATAGAAAGAAACAAACAATAAAGAGTAACGCCTTAAACAATTACGCATACACACACACAGATTAAAATAAACACTCTTCTGTTAAATACACAGCCACATACATAAATACAAGCATAAACAAATAAACAGCCACACACACAGGTATAAAGAAATAAATAGCCACAAACACATGTATAAAGAAATAACCAACCACACAAACAAAAACAAGAGCAATAACAGTCGAACCTGCCAGATATGTCTGGAAGAGAACATTCTGGTGCTCTTAAAGCACCTATATAAATGAATCGTGCTGGCAAGCAGCATCGCAGTATTAATTTAAAAGTCAAAGAGTTAAGTTGTCGAATATTAAGAGTGTTTAACAGTTTGCTGTATTTTTGAACAGTGGTGTTAAGTAAATAAAGTGACTTACAGTAAAAGTAATAACAGTGTGTATTTATTTTGCAATAAAAAGAACCCAACGTAAAGTAAAAACGTAACAATATTTAAAGAAAGTGGTAATTGGGTTCAATTTTTATGAAAAATAATTATTATTTTAAGATTATTATAACTAATACTTGAGAAAATTAGTGGACAGTATAATAAAATAAAAATTTCATGCATTTTTTAAAAAGAAGTAATTAACAAAAAATATATATAATGAGAAAAGTTTAAACTCTGTATGTTGAAAGTACAGGTAAAGAGTTTTTAGCATATGTTTAAAAAAATTTATTTGCATTAGGATGAAAGACATTTCTGTTTTTACATGCAAACAAATGGGCTATTTGCATACACAAGTAAACATCAAATTCAATTGAAAGAAGGATTAAGAGATTGCAAGTATTCCTGGAATTCATGTACATGTACTCCTATTCTATTTTTGCAAAAATATTTAATGAATTAAATGAGATAATTATAGAAAGGTAAACAAATTGTGAGTTTTTCGACAATAAAGTAATTATTTTTTCTACTTGAAAAAACAAAATAAGTACCTATTGACAAATACCTAGTAGTGTTAATGGATAAAGAAAAATCAAAATAGACAAAAGTGTTAATACCTACAATTTTGTTCATTAACTAAATTCTCCATTGGCTCACCATAAATTTGTGTTCTTTATAATGAAGAAAACAATTTAAGATTATCATAAATTACTGGCTTGTAAGGCGTTACTATTCAAAAAATCAAATACGTGTTTTTGATTGATTTTTATGAATGTCATTAAATACATGTCTGGACCAAGTTTCACACTTCTACGCTTTTATTAACAAAAAACAAGACGTATGGTATAGTATAGTTTTCATTTTACAAAGTTTTTTGCTTCTTCTGTAAAATTATATTTTTGTTTGTTTTTTAGCTAACGATATGTAAGTATGTAGGTATCAATACAAAATATATTCTTAAACGAAAAAGGTTTGGGAAAAATTAATTTTATAACGAAAAAGATTGTAAATACCAAATATTTTTTGCATCTTTTAAGGTAGAGTGATTGATCTACACCCATTTTTTTTTTGTAAATTTGAGTAAATTGTTTACAATATATATATATATATATATATATATATATAATTGCTCTAAAATTATTTCTTTCAGCAGGTATTTACATATAAACTTCGTAAAACTAACACAAACTTGCACAACAATTCGAGCGCGCGTTTTTAGTCGCAGGTAACATCATAACGAACGTTGGTTCGAAAACTGTAAATAATTTACTTTTCCTGAATTCAGTTGATAAATCTGACTAATAGACATAGTCTGCAATCTTCACTCACACTAAGTGATATTGCAAAATTATTGCATTCATTTTTTTGATTTCTAATGGTGATTGCAAAATTTGCAGCCTCAATCAACATTAGTGATAGTGAGTTAAAAAGTCTTTGCACTAAAATTTAATTATTTTGATTTCAAAAAATGCAATCAGCAATATATTGCAACTTTTTTTTCTTCACTCAAGTTGATTGCAAGAAGAAATTTTGCATTCAATTTGAGGGTAAATTTGATTTATTGTTATTTTTGTTCACTAATTCAAAGGTTAAGACTAATACTTCATTAAAAATGTAATTCAATTTATTTTATATTTATTAATGATTATATAAAACAGTAAATTAATTTATATATGTAACATAAATATACGAGTATGACTATCTAGACCTTCAAAAATTAATTTAATTAATTTTTAGTTTATCAAACTTTTTTTTTATATCAATAAACAAAATGGATACATAAAAAAGGTAAAATTCAAAAAATTATTTGCAACAAACTTTTCAAAACTGTTACCACCAAATTTTTTATCTTCTGAGTGTCTACCATTCCACTAAAGAAAAATAAGGCCTCACAGGTGCAAAAGAAGGCAAATGCGTGTTGAATTTTAAAAACATTTGCCTAATTCGTGGATATTTGTTAAGACAACCCAATTCAGTCTCAAAATCCAGTAGAGAAGTATTTAATTCTATTCATATGCTATCATTTTGTTCTACTGTTGAATTATCTAATATCAAAGATAAGAGAAGATTCGTGATTTAAACAATCGTTTTATTTACTTCGTCCATTGCACTAAAATCTAGGAATCTAACTTACCTAGTAATGTTCGAACTGACTTTGAAAATTTTTATGTAACTGTTATATAGTATTAATAATTAATTTGTTACCATTATGAACCTTTTTTAATACTGAATAAAAAATTCATTACGTTACATCACTTTTTTATTTTGGTGTAAAATATTCAAAAAAAAAAAACGAATTTATTTCAAATTATATATAATATAATTTATAATTATATATAAAATAATTTTTGAAAGTTGATAGAGAGTATGAATAAATGCAGCTTTTTATTGATTGCAAGTAAAAATTTTGCAATCAATTGATTTTTTTTTTTTTTTTGATTGCAAGTAAAAATTTTGCAATCAATTGAGTGAATGAAGAATTCTTGCACTAAATCTGCAAACATTTGCACTACCACTAAATTCTTTTGATTGCTATCGCAGCTTTGCAGTTTATCACTAAGCTGCAAAAAAAAATAGTGCAATAATTTCTTTTGCAATATTATTTAGTGCTGATTTCAATCAAAATTTAGTGCACTACCCCCATCTATGCTAATAGATAATTTGATTTACTTTTTTATTTAATTTTGTTACTTTTATAACAAGTGTATATATATGTATGTACATATATATAAACATATATTTATTTATATATTGACGAACTTTAAAATTTATTATTTAATTTTTTTCTTAACTTCCGTTTCTTATTTTCTTTCGATACATACATATGTATATAAATTGTACATAATAAAATAAAACAATCCGTCTCTAAATTTTTAAATTAAATTATTAATTAATTAAAGGCCTAGATTCTCCTACTCTTAAATATATGTTATATAAATTCATTTAATGTTTTATATAATCATTAATAAATAAATAAATAACAATATAATAATTTTACTCATATTAGAATAAAAATCTTCTGTAAAACTATACACATTTGTCAGCAGGTTCTGTTACGAACCACTCAAACTAATTCATTGCTTTTGTGAATCATGGGAATAAACAGAAATTGCAAGCAGTGGCAAGCATATGTTAACAACAGTCTCATTGAATCATGAATCATGCATTAACAGCATTCATTTTTTTTAATGTTAAGTGCTAGCTCAATACTTATTTTAGAAAATGCAAAATGTTGCCGTTTGAATCGTAATCATGCAGGTCTCTGATATACATGTATGTATGTATGTATATTCTTAATGTTATGTTACACTCATGATTTTCAGTTTCACAGAAATATTGAATTTTTTTTTTAATTTTTCGAAAATTGTTTATAAAAATTTTTTGGAAAAATATTTTTTTGAAATTTTTTTTTTGAAAAATTTTCTGTAAAAATATCGTTTTGAAAAAGCTTTGCAAAGTTTTTTGTCGATATTTAAAAAAAATATTTTTTTTTTTAATTTAAAATTTTTTATAAATTTTTTTTTTTATTTTTTAAATTTAGAACCTTTCTGCAATCTATATTGAGTTAAAATGGTCGGACTAATGCAAAAAAATTAACTCATATTGACCCCCCATGTGGCTTTTAACTGCTCCTATTTACCAGTGGGTATCCTGTGGGTCCATTGGATACCTCTACGTGTATTGCTTTCTATAAAGGTCTCTAATAAAATGTCTGTGCCTGACAGATTGGTGTGCTGAAATTGTTTTATCTTTTCTGGTGTCTTGGCAAATGACATTACTACCCGAACACGGACAGACGGATAAACGGACATCGCTTAATCAATTTGTCTAGGTATAAGAATCCAGAATTTATATACTTTATGGGGTCGGAAATGAATATTGTAGAAATTACACACGGAATGACAAACTTATGTATACCCTGTGGTGAAGGGTATGAAAACTAATCGTATTCCAGTGCTAAAAAAGCCACCTAAATCTATTTCGAATCCAATTTTGCAGCCGGAACTTTAAGAACAAAGTGCTTCAGTTAACTCTAGCTGTTTCGAAGCAAACATCAAGACATTAGTGCATTCGTTAAATAGCTTTATGAGCTATATGAGTAGAAGGATGCAAGAAATGGCACGCATGTATTTAAAAAATGCGTTTAAATGTGATTTCGAATGGACATCTGGCCTACAGATCCACATAAAATATCTGATGTTATTGAATTGTCGTCAAATAATTCACCTACTATTGTTTCAATATGGAACCTACAAGAAATAGTTTCACCGACTGGATTCCTAGCAACGGCAAACATTCGGGTAAATTAGCTTAACTAAAAACAAACTCAGTACTCATTTCTCGAAAAACATACCGCAAAGAACACCAAAAGACGTAGCGTTGTTTATTACTGATCCTGATTAGATCTTCAAATTAGCTGTTCAACATTCAACAATAACCCGGAAAAACCAAACCAGATACGTTCAAAATAGTTCTCAAGACGTCGAACTGCTCTTGATAGAAAAATTAATTCGAAGATAGTGGCAATCTCACAGATCTCTTCAACTCAAAAACAGACGGAGAGAAATCACTCACGATACGGCTAAGGGATCTACTAGAATCCCTTGACGCTAGCCCATAATCCGATTATTCATTATGGCGTGCATTAAGAAACCTTAAAAGACCTGTCATACTCAACCCTCCTTTTCGTATTTCTGCAGTGGTTGGTTAGGTTAGGTTAAGCAGGCAGCTGTTTAAAGAAGAAAAGAAAACAATCAAAAAAGGAGACGAAAAATAGCTTACTTGGGTCCATTATATTGGTTCCTTTGTGATACTGCATTTATCACACAACAAAAAATATTTAAGGTAATTTTAATGATTCCGATTTTTTGGGTAATTTATTCATTTTAATTACGTTGATGTATTCCAAACCATCAATTCGGCTTCACGAAAAAACATAGTACGATCGAACAAACGCACAGGTTAATGTTGTTAAGAAGACTTTTGAAGAGAGAAAATACTGCTCTGCGCTTTTTATCGATGTTTCTCAAGCATTCGATAAGGTATGGCATGAAGGCCTAATATATAATATATAAGGTATGGCATGAAGGCCTAATATATAAGCTAAAACTGAATTTGCCCGGAAACCTATATAAGCTGCTAGATAGTTATTTAACCGAACGAAAATTTATTGTGAAAGAAGGTGATTTTTTGAGCTCACTCCAGCCAATCGAAGCCGGAGTTCCCCAAGGAGTATATTGGGGCTCTTTTTTCATATTGTATACTTCAGACATGCCAACTAGTAACCGAGTTCACACATCGACATTTGCTGATGACACAGCTTTTTTGAGCATTCACGAAAGACCCGAAGTAGCACCACGATATCTACAAGACCACATATCCAATTTAGAAAAATGGTTGAAGAAATGGAGAATAAAAGTGAATGAACAATAATGTACTCACATAACTTTCACACTGCGTAGAGAATCTTGCCCCTCTATTCGGATAAATAACCAAACGATACCACAGCTTTCAGACGTCAAATATCTTGGCATACATCTTGACCGGCGCCTTACATGGAAACGGCACATAGCAACAAAGTTAACACAAATGAAGTTAAAAGCAGTCCAACTAAACTGGCTTATTGGCAGAAATTCTACTCTAGCTTTAGATTGCAATCTTTTATTATACAAGTCAATTCTAAAACGAATATGGTGTTATGGCATTCAATTATGGGGCACTGCCTCAGCTACTAACGTAGAAAAAATTCGAAGGCGCCAAAATAAGATTCTTCGTATAATTACATCTGCTCCTTGGTATATAAAAAAGTCGAACATCCATAAAGATCTAAACGTGCCAACAGTTAAAGCGGAAATAGCGAAACTTGCCATAAGTTATTTAAAGAAGCTTGAAACTCATCCTAATCCACTGGCCCGTAACATACTAAATGAACCTGGTTACATTCGACTAAGAAGGAGGGACACTGCTTCTCTCATCCGTACATCAGAGGGATAACCCGCAAATTACAGTAACCGTTTTTTTTTTGTCCAGCACTGGTTGGACTTAACATGTATATTTTTATTTTTAGACTTAAGATATGAGTAATTATTGATAGTTCAATTATATTGAAGATACAATAAATAAAAAATTGCGAAAAAAAAACAAACATATAACGCTGAAATACGACATAGAGATTTCCAGAACACTTAAGGAGTACTGCAACGAAACAAAAAGACTAACGCATCAAGAAGGCAGATTGAAATTCATTTTATCTTGCAGAAGCTACGGTATTATTCCAAATCACACAAAAAACACAACAACGCAGGTAATACAACTTTTTACATGTACGACGATAAAAAGTAAACTTAGAAAAGTCGAACATAATTTTCATAAAAAAATTCTTAATTTCGAGATATCACAGACAAATGTAATCATCACAAATATAAAACGAAAGATTTACCATTTAAAAACAACAATTGAAAAAACGTTGATAGAAGAAGGCTTCACTGCTTTTATTAACAGACAGAAAAACAGAATTAAACATATGGCCAAAGTAACGAGAGATAAGCAAAACACAAAACTTGACACACTGAAAGAAAAACAGTTTAAAATTTATGGGCTTACTTATAATAATAATTGGTTTGAAAATAAAACTGATCTATACATTCCTATGGAGTACAAATGGATTCTGTCACTGGGGAAAAAATTCGCGATACCAATAAATAAACAAAATTTTTCGCCATTGCATACTATTGCAGATATTGAGCAATGTATACAAAGATTAGATGACCCTGAAGAAAAAGCAAAAGACTTAGCAAGAACTAAGCTTGCAAATAACATCATAAGGCATAAAAGAAATTTAAAAAACACCCCAAAGGAAAAATTCATATTGAATATATACGATAAAACAAGACAATTTCTAAAAAGAAATAAGAATATCGTTATTATACAGGCTGACAAGGGTAACAAAACTGTAGCTTTATATGAAAAAGATTATAAAGACAAAATGGAAACACTACTTGACGACAAAAACACCTACCGAAAGCTTAGAACTAATCCAACCTTAAAACTTCAGAAAGACAACAATAACATAGTATTGGATCTATATAAGAATCAATATATTGATGGTTGGCAAAAAAGACAATTAATTTGCTCAGCTGCTACAGCACCTAGGATTTATGGACTACCCAAAATACATAAGCCGGAAACGCCACTTAGACCCATAATTTCATCCATACAAGTTCTCTGTTATGCACTTTCGAAATATGTAGGGAAAATCCTGAAAAATATAATCTCAGATAACAATAATATTAAAAATTCAAATAGACTGAAAGAACAACTCAACAAACTTAAAATGGATAAAAACGAAATTTTTATCTCTCTAGATGTCATTTCTCTTTTTACGAATATACCAATTAATAAAGCAATAAATATTATAATGGACAAATGGAATTTGATAAGTAAACATACAAAAATCCCTAAATCTAAATTCTTAAAAATTCTACGCTTTTGCTTAAATGACAATAATTATTTTGTCTATAATAACGACTTTTACTCCCAAATTTTTGGCATGCCGATGGGAAATCCACTGTCTCCTACTATTGCGGATATTGTCTTGGATAACTTATTAGACGAAACTCTCATTGAGCTAAAAACTAAAAATATCAATTTCAAATACATAACCAAATATGTAGATGACATACTGGCTATAATAAACACCGACGAAAAAGACGAAATTTTAAAATCTTTCAACAAATACCACCAAAAGATACAATTCACAATGGAAGTAGAAAGTGAAAACGCTATCACTTACTTAGACACTAAGTTATTCAGACAAGAAACCAAAATAGTTTTCAATTGGTACAAAAAAAGCACAGCATCTGGCAGAATCATTAATTTTAACTCTACACAGCCAAAAAGCCAAATAGTGAACACGGCCAAAAATTTTATTCGCAGAATATTGAATATAAGTGATACACAGTTTCATGAAGACAACATTAAATACATTAAAAGAACACTGAGAGAAAACAGCTTCCCTACGAATTTAATAAATTCGTTGGTAAATGAAATATATAGGAAAATTAAGAACAACAATAATAATTCAAATTCCATTAACACTGACGAAAAGCAATTTTACAGTGTACGTTATATTCCGGGTCTGACTGATAACAAAAACATCAGAAATACAATCAAAGACAATAACATCAACTTTGCATACAAACCAAATATAACATTAAACACAATTTTCTCTAAAGTTAAAACAATGATTGACAAACAACAACAAAACAGTATTGTGTATGAAATTAAGTGTACAGGTAACAACAACAATTGCAATATGATTTACATTGGCACGACAAAACGAAGTTTAGAAACAAGAATGAAAGAACACAGAAATGATATAGGAAAACATAAACAAACAGCGTTGGCGCAACATATATTTGAAACAGGTCATACAGCTGATCTTGAAGGAGTTAAAATCTTAGATTAAGAAAACATTGAAAGGAAAAGGTACACTATAGAAAGCTTGAGAATTCAACAAAAGAGAGAATATGCGATGAATTTAAAAGAAGACACGGACAATATAAACGCGAACTACAGAGTGGCAATACTTTTAAACAAGCTGTGATATTAATTTAAGTTGTGTTGTTTCGTTTGAAATTAATTAATGTTATTTTTCAATTTTGTGTTATATGTTCCTTGTATTTCGTTTTAAAAACAGAAATGTAAAAACAGGTAAATTTTATTGTAAGTTTCATAAACGATTTGTAATGTTTTTGTTTGTTTTTTCCCTTGAAAAAGTCAACAAATAATTGACGAAACGTCGGGAAAAATGTAAAATAAATTGTTTTATTTACATTAAAGAAGTCAGGCCTTATTAGCTTATTTATTAAATAAAGAAAAAAAATTTCTGCAGCCGAAATAGCGAGACCGTTTTCTCTTAGACCAGCGAGGGCCAGACCGTCCTTGCAATCGAACAAATCGACTCATTGGACCATCAGTCTTAGCTATATCGTGAGGGGCAAAATTAATGCGTTGTAAACAGGCCGAGAGGGGAATGCCACAATAGATGTCTATGGCATCATCGTGCAGTAGTGTTCCCTTCTTGGCTAGTTCATCTGCAGCACACTTGCCTCGATTAGTCCCATGTCCCCTCACCAATTTAAGGGTGAATGTCGAATTTTCCAGAACAAGATTTGATGTGCTATATACACCTATAAGGGACATGATAGCGGCTTTACTATCAGTACATATCCAAATATCTCTGTCTGATATCCTGTGGTACCTTAGCCAGTTAGCCGCCTTTTTAATAGCAGATATTTCTGCTTTTAAGACATTGCAGTCATTCGGAAGTCTGAAACATATTCTGATTTCAAATTCCTCTATATAGACTCCACCCCCCACTCTCGTTCCCCTTTTTGAACCATCGTGATGTTGGAAAGTGTCCCTCCGTCAAATCAAGATGGAAACTTCGTGTGAAGAAGGGTGTCGGGGTGCAGTAGTCTGGAGCTCTGGAATAACATCCGTTGTTCTTAGAAGATTGGCATGTCCCCATGAACTATGGTTCCATGCACCTCCAACATTAAGTCTAACAGCTATCCTTAGTGCCACATACCTGGCCAGTAGGTCTACCGGTAACCAGTTAAGTATTGCGTTGACTTGATTTTTTTTTTTTGTTTTGATTTCATATTTAATTATTGTATATACTTTTTAAGTCCAGCCAGTGCTAGGCACAAAATAATGTATGTTCCACGATTGTTGAAATCATTTAGGTGTCATCCCTCTGTTGTACGGCCAAGAAAAGCAGTATCTCTTCTTTCTAGTCGAATGTAACCGGGAGCATTAAGAATGTTACGCGCCAATGGATTCGATGAGTTTCACGCTTTTTCAAATACGTTACCGCATGTTTCGCTATTTCTGATTTAACTGTTGGCACGTTTAGATCTTTGTAAATATTAGAGTTTTAGATATACCAGGGAGCAACTGTGATCATTTGAAGAATCTTATGTGGCTTTTTCAAGTAAGGCGCCGGTCAAGATTTGTACCAAGGTATTTGACGTCTGAAAGCTGGGGTATCATTTCATTATTTATGCGAATAGGGGGCATGAGTCCCTACGCAGTGTGAAAGTTATATGAGTACATTTTTGTTCATTCACCTTAATTCTCCATTTCTTCAACCATTTTTCCAATTTGAGTACATGATCTTGTAAATCTTGTGATGCTACTTGCGCGCTTTCATGAATACTAAATGGGTCCCAAAATACTACCCTGTGGAACTCCGGCTTTAATAAGCTGAGGCGAGCTTAAGAAATCTCCTTCTTTTAGTATGAACTTTCGATCAGGTTAATAATTTTTTATAAGCTTATAGAAGTTTTTGGGCAAATTCAGCTTTAACTTGTATAAGTTAAGGATAGTACGTGTTATAATCGTTTATACGATTTTGTAAAACAAACGTACCTTTTGATGTCGAAAATGTGACTGAATTTTATTTTTTCATTTTTTATAACAATAATATTTTATATTAACATAACAATTAATATAACATAACAAATAATTAATTATAATTTAAATTAATAAATACAACATTTTTATAACAATAAATTAATATAAATTAATTGGTGGGTGTTAACTGCCCCCCTTTTAAAATGGAAACGTCTCCGTTTCAACTGCGGAGAGATTACCTGATGTTATTTTTATGTACCTGTTTGCCACATATTACAACCTTTGTTCCTAAATCCTTTTCAATGACTTCTTCCAAATATACCTTATCAACTTTATTACCTAGTCTTTTATTTCGTCGAACAAATACTACATCTCCCACATTAAATTTCCGATTAGTACTATCGAAATTAGTTTCAACCTTTTCCTGTGCAGCAACTATCTTTTCCCGTATGTTTTTGAAATTAACAACCCCAAGACATTGAAGAGTATCAATAGGTGTTTGATTTGTAACAGAATGTATAGTGTTATTATATTTGTGGGTGGAAATAAGTATTAGATCCGAAATATCATAAATACCATATTGTGCTCTAACACATCTAGCTATTTCAAGAAGAGTCGAGTGAAACCTTTCCACTTGCCCGTTGCTCTCACTGTGCAAAGGTGGTACAAAAAATTGCTCAATTCGAAAGAAATCTCTTAGCATATTTTTTATGGTATTTGATTGAAAAGACTTTTCATTATCAGAAACTATAAGCTTAGTGTTTTTGAAACTATAAGCTTAGTGTTTTTGCATTGGTGGCGTTCCTTGATATAGAGGGGGCGTTCAACAACGTGAAACTGGAGGCCATAATTAGGGCTCTGGAGAGACTGGATGTTAATCAGTCGATTATTAGCTTCATTAGGAATTTACTGACCTATAGGGTCATCATATCCAATATGGGGCGGGCTACTGTCTGTAGGATAGCCAGACGAGGGACACCACAGGGAGGGGTGCTATCACCTCTTCTTTGGAACCTCGCCTTAAATTCATTGCTTACGGTACTGGACTCTATGATGTTCACAACCGTGGCATATGCGGATGACGTTGCAGTAGCTGTGTCAGGCAAACACCTGGACACTATATCGCAACGTCTGCAAACAGCGCTTAGACAAATTAGTAGGTGGAGCACCGAAGGTGGTCTAAGTGTTAATGCGCAGAAAACGGATCTTGTATTATTCACTAGAAGAAACAAGATTCCCACATTTTCGCTACCACACCTTAATGGAATGGAGCTTAAACTGTCTGACAGTGCGAAATATCTGGGTGTTATTCTAGATTACAAACTGTCATGGAACCCTAATGTACAATTTAGGGCAAACAAGGCTTTAATAGCCATATATACCTGTAAGAAAGCCATAGGTAAAAACTGGGGCATTAGCCCCGGAAATGCCTACTGGCTCTTCAATACTGTAATAAAGCCCATACTAATGTATGGAGCGCTAGTATGGTGGCCTGCACTAGGCAAGCCTACATACTGTAGTATAGTCAACAAAGTACTACGAACTTCAGCCTTGATGATCACAAGTGCCTTACGCACGACACCATCAAAGGCTTTGTTTACAATGCTGCACTGGCTGCCAGCCGATCTAATGGCCAAACAGCTGGCCCTGAACTCGGCAGTAAGACTTAGTGCAGCCGGGACATGGAAATCGAAGAATTTCGGCCATGCGAATATTTTGGGATGTGTACGCATATCGACCATCCCGGAAAATATTGATTATTGTGCACCCTCAGCCATGCCGACCAGAAGGTTCGAAGTATCAACTTCAGGCACGTCATCCATGATGACACATGAAAGTCATCAAGAAAACGTGCTTGAGGTTTACACAGATGGATCTAAAACGGACATTGGAGTAGGGGGAGGCGTTTTCATTCCTTACTTTCAAATAAGGATGAGTTTTAGGCTACAAAATCATTGCAGCACTATTCAGGCTGAAATTTCTGCCATAAAAAGAGCGGCAAATTGGCTAAGGTATCACAGGATATATGGTAAAGATATCCAGTTCCGTACTGATAGCAAGGCTGCGATAAATTCCTTATCGGGCGTTTATACTACGTCCAGTTTGGTTCGTGAATGCCGGACATCTCTTGATGAGATGGCGAGACATTCCAACCTGGAACTCTTTTGGGTGCCAGGGCACGCGGGAGTGCCCGGAAATGAAACTGCGGACGAACTGGCTAGATCTGGAACCTACCTTAGGGACCAGGAGATAGATCAACTAGTCGGTGTTCCGCTAAATTGCTGTAAGGATAACATACAGCAGGAATTACTGGGGGCTGCGCAGACCAGATGGTCGAACGAGCCCACCTGCACGACCTCGAGGCTTCTATGGCCTCAGTATGACTGCAAACGTACTGCAATCCTGCTGAGAACCCCTCGAGGTCAAATAGGCACATTAGTGGCTGTGCTGACAGGGCATTGCATTATAGGTGCACACGCTAGGAGATTGAATCTACCGCATAATGACTTCTGTAGAAGTTGTCAGGATGAGGAGGAAGAGGAAACAGTGAAACACCTCCTCTGTCACTGTCCGGCCTTATCTATGGAAAGGGCGGCGCTGCTAGGCAGCTCGATATTACAGGACCTCACAGACCTATCGGGTTGCGATATAAACAGGATAAACTCATTTATCCGGCTCTCCGGTTGGTTTTTGCACCAAACCTAAAGTGGGGATCGGTAGGTATCTATCCTGCTCATCCCTCTTTCGGGCGTCACAACGGGACCTAAGGGACCCAAGTGAGTCGGCTTTTACCCTTTTTGCGTAGCCGGCGACCCGTGCAACCTAACCTAGTGTTTTTGAAAATATTAAGGATCTGTAAAAGAGCGGATTTAACATCAATAAGAGCTCTTGAATTTATTGGTACAGAAATAGCATATTTTGAAAACTTATCAAGACAAGTAAGAAAATGTATTTTATTAGTTGAAAAAATATCAATATGAAGTATTTGTCCGGGAAAATCTGGTATTGGCGATAAGCCAATTATTGGTTGTTTTGGTTTCCTATGGTATTTATTTTCTAAACATATTTTACAATTTTTAATAATTGAATCGAGCATTTTCTTCATTTTAGGGAGAAAATATTCAGATGTGATTTGTTTATAATTTTCATTTAAAGATCTGTGCGCACGATTATGCTCTAAGTTTAATGTCTCCAATTGATCATTTTCATTTGTTAAATCTATTACGAACTTCTCCGTATGAATAAATTTGACTGATGGAAAATGATCTAGGATTTCGTTTTGAATTTCTGCCAATGTTCCTAGGTCACAATGTATTGCATTAGCTACACGTGGATTAACGCAGTTTTGCAAAGTAAGTAAAAGCTTTTGTATGTTGCTGTACGTTATAATGTGTCTCTTATATTGCCGAAATATTATTTTCGTTACCTTGCTATCATCTGGAACTTTAGAAATTATTATTTGGTTGGTAAATTGATTTACAGAAGCAGCTATAGATTTTATGGTTCTTGAATAAGACATTTCACTATGCACTGTTTCAGAGTCAATGTTATTTAAATAATGCATGTACTGCCTCGACAATGCGTCCGCTACGATAGTTTCCTTGCCGGGTTTGTAATTAAATTTAGGAGAAAAATCAGATATAAATGCCTGCCATGTTTTGATTTTCGGGTTTGGGTTCTTATCCGAAGTTGCGAACGTTAAGAGTTGGTGATCAGTAAAAATGTTAATATTTTTCAGTCCATACAGAAAATGTCGTAGTTTTTGCAAGGACCAAACAATACAGAGTAGTTCTCTCTCGTTGGTTGCGTAATTTTGCTCTGTGGAAGAGAGTGTACGAGATATCATGGTAATTGGCTTGTTATTCTGTGACAATACAGCTCCAATGGCATTAGAACTAGCATCGGTTGTCAATTTAAATGGCTTATTAAAATCTGGGTGCTGAAGTAAAACATCTTCAGAAGCCAGTATACGTTTAACCTTCTCGAAGGCATTAAGTGCTTCCTGACTCAAACTAACTTTAACATTCTTTGATGTTCTTGCATTAACATTCCCATTTTCTCCCCGAAGGTAGATGGTGAGCGGTTTCACAATATCAGCATAATTTGCAATAAATCTTCTGTAATATCCAGCAAGACCAATAAAAGATCTTAACGCCCGTAGAGTTTTGGGTACCTGAAAATTAAGAATATCTTGAACCTTATCAGGACATATCTTGATGCCATTTTGTGAAACAACAAATCCCAGAAACTCAACTTCGCTCCTAAAAAGTTTTGATTTTTCGGTTGAAATTCGCATTCCTGAATTCCCCAACATTTTCAATATTCGATCAACATGAGATATATGATCCTTTTCATTTTCGGAAAAAATTATCACATCATCCATGTAAACAAAACATGTTTTTCCAATTTCGTCCCGCAATATATCATCTATAGCCCGCTGAAAAATACTGGGAGCATTTCGGAGTCCAAAAGGTAAACGACAAAATTCATACTTTCCATTGTTAACGCTAAAAGCGGTTTTACATCTATCTTTCTCCCCTAATCTGATCTGGCGAAATCCTGACTTCAGATCAAGAGTAGTAAAGAATTTTGATTTGCCTAGATTCGATAATATTACAGTAATGTCAGGCATAGGATATTTCTCTGGGAGAGTAAAGTCATTTATTTTCCGGAAATCTATAACCATACGCATTTTTTGCCTACCGTCAGAATCTACACCTTTTTTGCTGACGACATGAATAGGTGAGTTGTAAGGTGACGAAGATTTTCTAATAATACCGTCCCTTAACAAATTTTCTACTTCCGTATTTATAAACGTTGTTGCGGAAATCGGATACGGATAGCTTCGAGAATAAATGGATTCTTTTCTGGTCAAATTTATTGTCGCTTCCACTAGAGTGTTGAAAGTTAGCGCTCGCTCCGGATCAGCAAAAGTAATTTCATTATTTTGAATAAGTTTTTCAAATACACTGTGTAAATTTTTAGATAGCAAAACAAGTGAAAAAAACGGCACCCAGTTCGTTCAAACCACCTCCAATTTATTTAAGGGAGAAAAACTCCAGCGACTTAATAAAGAAGTTAATTTCAATTATTGGTGAGAACACATTTTATGTAATTCCAATCAAGCGTGGCAACATTGATGAAGCAAAAATACAATTTATTGATGAAAATAGTTATCGTAAAGTAGTAAACGAGTTTGAAAGCTGCAAAAACAACTTTTATACATATCAACTGAAGAGTAGAAAAGGTCTACAGGTAGTTATAAAAGGTGTAGACTCATACGTTGATCCAGTCGAAATTAGAGATGGCCTCCAAAAAGCGGGATTTAAGGTAAAAAGTGTAGACAACCTCAGAAATCGAGAGCGTGTCCCTCAACCTCTATTTCGCGTTGAACTGGAACCTGGAGATATGCGATTGAAAAAGAACGAAACGCACCCTATCTATAATTTAAGATACCTGTTGCACCGCAAAATAAGCGTAGAGGAACCGCATAAGCGATCAGGATCCGTACAGTGTCTAAATTGCCAAGAATATGGTCATACTAGGGCCTACTGCAAATTGCCTCCGGTTTGTGTTGTGTGTGGAGAGCTACATTGTTCCGCACAATGCGACAAAGCAAGGGATGACTAGAAAGTTAAAAAATGTAGCAATTGCGGTGGAAACCACACTGCTAACTACAGAGGCTGTCCAGTTTTTTCCATGGTAAGGAAAACCACTCAAAAATCAAATACTCCTGCTAAGCACCCACAATATCGAGCAAATGCTCATTACCCTCAGTTAGCCCAACCAACAGCCCAACATGTTTCATACGCGGATATGGTAAAAACCAATCATACTGCAGTACATAAAGCGACACCGACAACTAATTCTACTCCTAATTTGCAATCGCATCCTAAAGAACAAATACCATCTGGTAATTTTAATCGTCTCGAAGCAAGCATCGAGACATTAGTGCATTCGATAAACAGTTTTATGAGCTCTATGAGCAGCATGATGCAAGAAATGGTACGCATGCAATCTACTATGTTGCAGGCGTTACTTAACAAACCATGAACTGTTTAAAAATATGTTTCTGGAACGCAAACGGCTTGCGCCAACACAAAAATGATCTCGAGTACTTCCTTAAGAAGGAACAAATTGATGTCATGCTGGTTGCAGAGACTCACTTAACAACAAATAGCTTTTTTAAAATAAATGGCTATATCTTATATGACACCAAAGACCCCCGTGGCAGAGCATGTGGTGGTTCAGCAATACTAATAAAGGCTCGAATCAAACATTATTTACTGTGTGATTTTTGTGAAGATTACCTACAAGCAACAAACATCTGTATTGAAGAATTTCATCAAAACTTAGTTATTTCTTCAATTTATTCACCTCCTAGGTTTCAAATATCAGAGAGTCAATACAGCGATTTCTTCAAATCACTAGGTCCCTGTTTCATAGCATCAGGCGACTACAACGCTAAACATACGTTTTGGGAATCACGCCTAATAACTCCAAAAGGTCGTGTTTTGTTTGACACAATTTCAAAAATGCGTCTGAATGTGATATCGAGTGGACAACCCACCTATTGGCCTACTGATCGACAAAAAATACCGGATGTTATTGATTTTGGCGTGATTAAGGGTATTCCAAGAGAAACGATTAAAGCTGAAGCGTCACTTGAATTATCCTCAGATCATTCAGCCACTATCGTCTATATATGGGACAAACAAAACATCATATCACCAATGACTACCACAAGCATTAATTGGTTGAAATATAGAAAGTATCTTAGTACTCATTGTTCGGAAAACATCCCGCTAAGAACACCTGAAGACGTAGAGCGGAGTCTTATTGATTTTGACCAAAACCTCAAATCAGCTGCCCAACATTCAACAATAACCCGACAATTAGCTAGATACAATCAAATTTATTCTGCAGATATCGAACGGCTCTTGGCTGAAAAAAGAAAAATTCGTAGAGAATGACAATCACAGAGATCTCCTCAACTCAAAAGCAGACTTAAAGAATGCACGAACCGGCTAAGAAACATGCTGGAACCTCGAAGAGTAGCATCCCTGAAAAACTATTTGGGAGACCTAGACGCAACTCCTCAATCAGATTATTCGTTACGGCGTGCTTGTAGAAACCTTAAAAGGCCAGTCTTACGTAAGCCTCCCTTGCGAACTTCAGCTGGAGGATGGGCAAGGAGTGATACCGAAAAAGGAAATTTATTTGCTGCACATTTGAAAAACGTTTTTACCCCAAATATATCGACTGATATAGTTGAGTTGCCAGTTCTCGAGGCTAGTGCTGCAGTACCGATAAGATTTGAATTTGGTGATCTTGAAAAGGCAATAACGGATTTGAACACCAAAAAAGCCCCTGGCGTTGATAAAACCAGTAACAAGATGTTAATTGAGTTGCCCCGTGTAGCTCGCAGAATCGTTCTTTTTATTTTTAATGCCATTTTACGTTTTGAGTACTTTCCCACAGATTGGAAGGTGTCCTTGGTTACCATGATTCCTAAACCAGGAAAACACCACACAAAAATTGAATCATACAGACCTATAAGCCTTTTGTCAAATATGTCAAAGCTGTTTGAGAGGATGTTAATAACTAAGCTTAACCCTATTCTAAGCGACAAAGGATGTATTCCAAACCATCAATTCGGCTTCAGGAAAAAACATAGTACGATCGAACAAACTCACAGGTTAGTCAATGTTGTTAAGAAGACATTTGAAGAGAGAAAATACTGCTCTGCGCTTTTTATCGACGTTTCTCAAGCATTCGATAAGGTATGGCATGAAGGCCTAATATATATGCTAAAACTGAATTTGCCCGTAAACCTATATAAGCTGCTAGATAGTTATTTAACCGAACGAAAATTTATTGTGAAAGAAGGAGATTTTTTGAGCTCACCCCAGCCAATCGAAGCCGGAGTTCCCTAAGGTAGTATATTGGGGCCCTTTTTATACTTATTGCATACTTCAGACATGCCAACTAGTAACCGAGTTCACACATCGACATTTGCTGACGACACAGCTTTTTTGAGCATTCACGAAAGACCCGAAGTAGCATCACGATATTTACAAGACCACATATCCAATTTAGAAAAATGGTTGAAAAAATGGAGAATAAAAGTGAATGAACAAAAATGTACTCACATAACTTTCACACTGCGCAGAAAATCTTGCCCCCCTATTCGGATAAATAACCAAACGATACCTCAGCTTTCAGACGTCAAATATCTCGGCATACATCTTGATCGGCGCCTTACATGGAAACGCCACATAGAAACAAAGTTAACACAAATGAAGTTGAAAGCAGTCCAACTAAACTGGCTAATTGGCAGAAATTCTACTCTAGCTTTAGACTGCAAACTTTTATTATACAAGTCAATTCTAAAACCAATATGGTGTTATGGCATTCAATTATGGGGCACTGCCTCAGCTACCAACGTAGAAAAAATTCAAAGGCGCCAAAATAAGATTCTACGTATTATTACATCTGCTCCCTGGTATATAAAAAACTCGAACATTCATAAAGATCTAAACGTGCCATCAGTTAAAGCAGAAATAGCGAAACTTACCATAAGGTATCTAAAGAAGCATTGAAACTCATCCGAATACACTGGCCCGTAACATACTAACTGATTAATTTGTTCCTTTCCAGTTTTATGAAAAAGAATGCCGTTCTTAACATCAATTAAGGCATCTATTTCCTTCAAAAAGTCATAACCTAAAATTCCATCAAAAGAATATTAGCATGGCAATATAAAGAAGGTTGTTGTACAATTCAAAAGATTTATTTTACATTTTTCTTTAATAAGTGTTGATCCATTTATTGATTTTATTCGAAAAGGCTTATCCACTAGTGTAATACCTTTAATGAAATCTAAATTTCTTATATAATTTTTAGAAGTCCCTGTGTCTACTAAAAAGTTCAGCTCTTGTCCATTCATTGTTTTCTTAACAATATAAGGCAAGAGCGATTTTACACTAAAAAATTCAAATTATCATATGCATCATCTTGGGATTCACAACAAGTAAAAACTTCATTTTCATTCATATCATCATTCTCATCATATGATTTGGCATAATTGATTTTTTGAATGTTTTGAACTGGAGATTGACCCGAATTATAACCGACGAGCCTCGGTTTGGATTTATTTTCGTGGGGAATGACTTCCTGTCCATTGTAATTGAAGTTCTTTGGGTAAGCTCCATTTGAAGGTACTGCTGACTTATCATTTAATGCTTCGACAACTTCCTGATTCGTATTGGTCATTAGAATTTTATTTGTAATTAAAATAAGTTGCTTGTTAACTTTATCATAATATTGATTTATAGTCAAGCTACCCTGTCTTAAAACACTAAGCTCATTTTCCAACAGGTACGAAGGTCTCTTATCAGAATAAGATTGATCTAGTCGTGAAATTACGGCATCAAAATTAAAAATTGTGTTATATGAACTTAAAGTAGCATTTGCCTCACCAACTATCTTATTCCTTAAAATGCCCATGGCCACATAATATGCCTCAGATCCCTTTATATAATAATTTATAGCAAACTTGGCGGACTCCCTCCATGCAGGGTACTCGCCTGCATTTCCACTAAACTGGGGAAGTGATTTTATTAAATCCAAATTTGTATTACCGAGAGCAGTGCCAGGTTCAATGGTTACTGGTGTTAAAGGTTCCACTCGACCTGGTTGCAATTGTTGAACAACATTTGTTAAATTACTAACATATCCTAGAATTTCTGTTCTAGTAACATCTACTGTTGTTGATATAATTTATAAAAATGATTATCAACAAACCTAAATAAATAACGATAATAAATAATAACAGTAACAAATAACGATAATAATAAATAACAGAAAAATAAAAAATAAAACAATACTTAGAACTACGTATGCAGACGGATTCCAGCTTCTCTTTTGATGAGTTTAAGATCACCACTTTTAATTGTGTATCCAATTGCTCTTAACAGCACTTTTCATTTGGCATCTTCTTCTGTTTAATTCCTTTGTGTTTTCTGGAAACTTCACAAAAATTATTCCTTTTTTTGGCTTTTGTAGTTTTGTCTTTTTTAATTTAACAGCAAAATCGTAAATTTTTTTTGCGTAAAATTGATGAATTTTCTTTTGTTAATCTTGATTTTTTAATGCTTCTCTGATGAAGGATTTGTATTATCCATATTATAAATTTTATTTATTTATTTAATTTTATTGCAACACTTATTTTACGAAAAAGTATTTTTTGCAATAATAGTTCAGAATTTTTTAAAAATTTTAAAACACGCACATATGCAAAGGATATTAGGTTATTAACGTTGGGCGCCAGTTAAGGATAGTACGTGTTATAATCGTTTATACGATTTTGTAAAACAAACGTACCTTTTGATGTCGAAAATGTGACTGAATTTTATTTTTTCATTTTTTATAACAATAATATTTTATATTAACATAACAATTAATATAACATAACAAATAATTAATTATAATTTAAATTAATAAATACAACATTTTTATAACAATATTTATTATAACAATAAATTAATATAAATATGTTGGTGGGTGTTAACTTATATAAGGCCTTCATGCCATACCTTGTCAAATGCTTGAGAAACATCGATAAAAAGTGCAGAACAGTATTTTTTTTCTTCCAAGGGTTTTTTTAATTACATTTATTAATCTGTGTGATTTTTGGATCGTACTATGTTGTTTTCTGAAGCCAAATTGATGGTTCGGAATACAACCTTTGGCGTTCAGAATTGGGTTCAACTTAATTATTAAGATTTTTTCAAACAGCCTTGATATGTTTGATAATAGGCTTATAGGTCTGCATGATTCAACCTTGGTGTTGTCTTTTCCAGGCTTAGGTATCATAGTAATCAAAGAAATTTTCCACTTTGTAGGAAAGTACTCAGGACATAAATGGCATTAAAAACAAAAAGAATGATTTTTTGGGCTATACGGGGCAATTCAAATAACATCTTGTAAACAATACCAGGAGCTTTCTTAGAGTATAAATCAGTTACTACCTTTTCAATATCTCGAAGCTCAAACCTTAGGGTAACTGCCGGACTAACAATTGGAGACAATTGGAGTAAAAACCTTTGTTAAATGATCAACAAACAGATTACCTTTTTCGGTATCATTTCTTGCCCAGCCTCCACAAGAAGTTCGCAATGGAGGCTTATGTATAATAGATATATAGAATAGAATAGATGAATGAATAATCTGATTGTGGAGTTGGGTCCAGATCTTCCAGGTACTTTTTCAGAGATGCTACCCTTTGAGATTCTAGTAGGTCTCTTAGCCGCCACTGTCCGTTATTGTTTTTGTCGTACTGTATTCAAAAGGCAACGATGATTTATTTACTTTTATTTTATTGTCACTACTTAGCAACAATGGTGAGCAAGAACGTGTGCAATGAATTGGCGCGGCATTTAAAGGCAAATCAGTTTTTTTGTTCTTGGTTATTTCGCTGTTTTCATCAGCATTTATCGTAACATAAACATTTCTACTACTTACGTTCGCACTTGTATTAATTAAATTTGAGTGACTGATAAATGAGCCCTCGCACTGTATATTTGGTTTGTCTTATTATTCAACTAGTAATGCCGTTGTAAACAAGAAAAAAAATACAACAACTTTGTCAAACAGGTTTTATTGTTTTTGTTTGTTTATTTTAAATTCACTCACTAACTTTTGTTTGTTTTATACGTTTTTGCGAGCTAAAAAAAGACACGTCCGTTCTATTAGACGAATAACTAGCGTTGACTTGATGGCTCCAGTTATAAGGATCGCCATAGTACGCAACACCCTCTCTATAGTAGAGACGTTTATACTAATATCTAGTTCTTTCCATCAGACAGTTGCCGATTAAATATTAGTTTGATTACTGCTTCAATCAGCCAATTCACATTCCTTGGGCTTATTCCCCAAGTCGTGCTAATGGCTTTCATACATACATATTATGCTGTCATAGCTTTAGACTCTCTAGCCTGAACATTCAATTTCCAGGATAGTTTACTATCTAATATTATGCCTAAATATTTATCAGATAGATTTAGTGTTACCCCATTTAATGTAGGTGGTCTGAGGTTGGAACCTTATACTTCCTAGCGAATAATTAGATGGATTGACACTCAGCCCGTTCTGTTCCCCGCAGGTACAGGTTGTTCTGAATGCATTTTCCAATTTTTATGTCATTGTATCAACATAAGCTCCAGCAATTGCAACCGCCACATCATCTGCGTAGGCAACTGTCTTGAAGCACATGGAATTCAATTCTAATAACAGCAATTAATAATTGCTATTTTCCAAAGTAGCAGAGACAAGACCCCACCTTGAGGGGTGCCTCTTATTGCTATCTTGGTGACTTCAGCTAAGCCGAATGAGGATGATATTCCCTATATCCTAACAGGTTTGTTATGAACCTGATGATTGAATTGTCAACCCCTGCCTTTGTAAGAGATTGAGTTATTGCCAGCGGATTAATATTATTAAATGCTCCTTCAATGTCCATAAAGGCTACCATAGTATATTTTTTATGCTCTAAGGACTTCTCTATGTACCCCACGAGCGAGTGGAGCGCGGTCTCAACAGATTTGCCCTTTGTGTAAGCATGTTAAGAGGGTGAAAGGAGATTCCTATCGATTGTCATCCTTATGTGGATTTCGATAAGTCTTTCTAGTGTTGCTGGGGTAGGCTCAGCAGCGTCCAGGGTCGGTTTAAAAAAAATAAAATACTCGTGGTTCAAACCGTAATCCCGGTGTTTTATTTATAACAAATAAAAAATTAACTAAAATATACGTTAAAGAAATTACAGCGACAACAGCTGAATGACCCACGGTGTTGACCACAGTACTGGTGGAAGCAGTACTTCCTTTAGCACTCTGGTCTTCCGTACACGTAGGCTAGGGCGAGGTCGTACACAAATGGTGGCTTTATAGGGAACGAGTAACACCGATAGAAGCAGTACTTCTGTTGGTGTTCTATCACTCGTACCAGTTTATTGACCACCACTAGAATGTACGACCCAATTAGGGAATTCGTAATTCCTTACCAAATGATAACTTACCGTCTAGCTAGTCACCAACCAACTGCCTAATTAATGCAAATGCTCGCGCTTTTATACCCACAAGCAAGCACACACACTCACTCATACACATGTATACAAGTGTGCATGTCAACAACATATGAGTGGTTGTGTTTATTGCAGTAAGTCTCACAATTACAGTGTTGATATTTTAATTATCGTAGGTGGCGCTTTCAATCATTCGGCCTTTAAATTTAAATTTAAGCTTAACTGCTAATATATAACGAAATAAGGTATATAATATAACAAAATAAGGGAATATACAAGGTGGGCTGTTCGATCACAAGTTCGCACCATTTGGAAAATTTATCGAAAAACACCAATAACATTGAATTCCCATGTTTGGTTCTAGGCAGGGGTCCCACAAAGTCTACACATATTGTTGCCCAGGGTTCCTCCGGTATACGAGTGAGCATATGACTACTCGGCATTTGTTGTGAGGTTTTATAGGCTTGACACCATTTACATTTGCGGACATAGTTTTTTAAGTCTCTGGCCATTTCTGGCCAGAAATAACGGCTAGCAATTTTGTTCATAGTTTTTCTAATACCCAGGTGCCCTCCAGTGGCACTGTTGTTGTTTTCTCATAGAACTTGCTTTCTTAATGGGGAGGCAACCCATAACTTTCACGGAGTGCCATCTTCATCATTTGTATCCCGTAAAGAGCGTTTGTAAAGTTGGTTATTTTCGATAACAAAATTTGGAAATTTTTCCGGACACTGTCGGACGCCCACCACGCGTTGACTAATCCATGGACATGGTTCTTCACCACGATGCTTGCAGCAAATTGATGGTGTCAATTGGTTGGCGAGATAGGGCGCCTGCTACCACATTCTGTTTTCCCCTACGGTATTGTATGGAGAATTGATATTGTTGCAGCTCGAGGGCCCATCGCGCAACCTACCGGTCGGATTATTAAATGGTATTGTCTCATTTTCCTTATGCCCCAAATAATTGCCAGACATTCTTTTTCTGTTGCCGAGTATTTCTTTTCGGCGCCATTGAGGTGTCGACTAACATAAGCCGTTCGACATCATCGAGAGTCTGAGTCAAAACGGCACCTAACCCGTGTTCACTGGCGTCGGTTAACAGAATGGTGCTTCTGTTAATTTGGATTTCAGCTTATTAAATGCATCTTGTTGAGCTTCACTTCCCACTTCCATTGTTTGTCCTTTTTAGAATCAGCTGTGTTGATGGCTTAGACAAAACAGCAAAGTTGGGCACAAAGCATCGGTACCACGATGTAAACCCTAAGAAACGGCGTACACCCTTTATATCTGTTAGAGGAGCCATGTTGGCAATAGCCGCTATTTTGTCCGGATCGGTTTTCACTCTATCTTATGTGATGACATGGCCTAAATACTTCGTTACAGCTTTAAAAACTTCACACTTTTCTGGATTTATTTTTAGGTTGGCCGCTTGTAACCTCCGAAAGACCTCCTTTAGGTTAGCCATGTGTTCTTCGAATGTTGACCCAACCACAATAATGTCGTCGAGATAAACGAATACATGGGGTTCCATTTCGGGTCCAATTACGCTATCTAACGCCAGCTGGAAAGTTGCAGGTGCTGAGTGCAACCCAAAAGGCATAACGCGCCATTGGTATAGCCCACGGCCGGTAACAGCAAATGCGGTATACTTTTTGATTTCCTGTTCCAGTGGGATCTGCCAGTAACCGTTTGTTGCTTGAAGGTAATCCTCACAAAAATCACACAGTAAATAATGTTTGATTCTGGCCTTTATAAGTATTGCCCATCCACCACATGTTCGTTCGCGAGGGTCCTTGGTATTATATAATAAACAGCCATTATTTTTAAAAAAGCTATTTGTTGTTAAGTGAGTCTCTGAAATCAGCATGACATCAATTTGTTGATTATTAAGAAAGCACTCGAGTTCATTTTTGTCTTGGCGTATGTAGTTTGCGTTCCAAAAACATATTTTTAAACAGTTAATGGTTTGTTTAGTACCGCCTGCAACATCATAGATGCTTGCTTCGAGACGATTATAGTTACCAGATGATGGTTGTTCTGAGCACGTAAAACTGGCGTAGCATTTATACACAAATTGTCACTAGTTTTTTTGTTTTTATTTATTTCAATATTGTCCATTTTTTTTAACTTAAATTAAAGAGGTTCATTAGTCCCTACTGTTTTTGTTTTATTTTCAAAGTAGCAATTCAATATGCCGTTGTAAAAAATAAAGAGAAAAAAAAAAGATTTTACAGACAACTTTGTAGTTGTATTAAAAATGGATTGTTTTTTGTTTTTGTTTTTGTTTGAAGTTATTCACATAATGTATGTTTTGTTTTTTGTTAATACGAGCCTAAAAAAATCGCGTCCGCACTTATTAACGCCAAAAACAGAACGATTTAAAAAATGTTATACAATTTTGCCGAGAATTTTCATGAAAGTTGTAAAATTGATTCACACATGCGATATCAAACACAATGAAAACACTATTACATTTGAATCTCAAAGTCTTGAAGTAAAACAACCACTTCATGATTACAAAGAACTTCTTCAATTGAGTACAGTTTTTCTTAGTGGTACAGTTTGGCTATTTACCTTCAAAAAGCCTGGAGTATTTCATAATGCTCGTTTGATGCCAAAAGCTATTTATATTTATTTCGAAATGATGTAACGTGGCAATAATATGAATTATCCCCACGTACATATTCTTCACATATTGTACCACCAGTAAACAACATGTCTTGTAAAAAAACAACCATAACTGCTGTGCGAAAACAACCTGAATAAAAAGACTTTACAAACACCTACATGCGTATTTAAAATTCTCGCTAAGTATATGTAAAAATAAATATATGTAGTAAAGGTTGGCAGTCAACCGTGATGTTCCGATCCATCCGAGACGCAGTGTTGTAAGATTAGGGGATTTATCTCCAAATCGAGGATTTTTATTTGCAAATGGGGATTCAAAATATGGTTTGGGGATTGGGGAATTCGTTGAGGATAATTTGAATATTTTGAGAATTGTTTGGGGATTCTTAGTTTGATTTCATATACTTTTTGGACTAATGTACTTTTATTATTATTTTAATTGTTCGTTATTTAAAATTTTAAGTATGACTGATAAATGAACATGAAAAAGTCGTACCGAAAATTTTTTAAGCAACAAAAGTTAATTCATTGAATATACCCTGTATGAAATAGACAGCGATGCCAAATTTTCAAAGACCAAACGCGGCAACCAAGCGGACAAAACGTTCTAAAAAGCGCTAATTAAAAAAAAGAACTATTTTTGTCTTTCTCAGTCTATTTTATTGTTATATTTGTACTTTAAGGTACATTTTTTTACCTTTACAAAAGGTTAAGTGAATTATGCATGTTAATAGAATAATATTACAGAATATTGTTTGTTGGTGTTTTGTTGAAGCTTTAATATTCTGTAATATTATTCTATTAACATGCATAATTCTCATTGTGTTTTGTAGAGTTTTATTACTTATAGAGTATTTTTGGCTTCTCTAAAATTAGGAAAAAGGTTTCCTGATGATCTGGCCTAAGCAACCAGTGAAATACGTATAGGGACTAGCTTTTTTCCCCCAACAAATAAATATAATTTTTATTATAAAACGTTATGGGTAATTAGCATAATAATTAATAATTAATATTTAAATTCCCAAAAAATTTTATTAATAAAAGATAAAATATTTCTATAAATAAAATATTTTATAAAAAATAAATATTAGTGTTTATTTTTTTATTAGAGCATTTTTATTCTTATATAAAGGCCGATGTTGAATGTGAACCACACCTAAACGTCAAGTTTTTTTATGCATTTAATTTGACATTTCTCTATTTCAGACTAACTCAGTTTGAACCATGGAAAGATAGACAATCGACCAACGGTCAGAATGATGGCAAGAAATGGCAACAGTGGATGATCAATTTTCAAAGAAAAGCATCTTTAGTGATGAGGCATATTTTCACCTCAGTGGATTCGTCAATAATCAGAATTGCCGCATTTGGACGAATGAGTGATTGTCGAAAAACTAATGCACCCACAAAGAGTGACTGTTTGGTGCCGTTTTTTCCGAAATGAGGCCGGTCAGGCAGTTACTGTGAATGGTGTTCGCTATCGTGAGATGATAACGAACTTTTTATGGGCCAAATTGGAAGATATAGATGTGGACGATATGTGGTTTCAACAGGACGGTGTCACTTGTCACACAGCTAATGAAACAATGGCTCTTTTGCACGACAAATTGAATAGCCATGTTATCTCACGTGGTGGCGATGTCAATTAGCCACCATGATCATGTGATTTGACACCGTTAGACTTCGTTCTTTGGGGTTATTTGAAAGAAAAAGTGTACATACATCGATAAGCCAGCAACAATTCAAGAGCTAAAGGATGAGATAATTCGGCACATTAACGGCATAGAACCTCAATTATGACTCAGCGTCATCGAAAATTTAGAGCATCGGTGTGCTGCCGAAGTCGCGGCGGCCATTTGTTCCATACATAACCATACCAATATTATCAAAATAAAAAGAAATTACAATAATTTCATAAATAATTTTTACTAAATTGCTCCATTTACAGGAAAATAGGCCACATATTTGCTTTTATATACATACTTTGACTTGATGCATGTAGTTATGTTTTATTTGAATTTATTTTTCCAAGTACGTTTGGTGGTAAATCATAACTTGAACAGCAGCTATGTCATATTGTAAGCAATATTTTAGATGAATTGAATTTGAAAAGAGCTATGTTAGTTCTTTATTTTAAAAAGGTGCTAAATGGAAAAATTTCGCGTCAGTGGTAGTTAAAACGAGCTAAAAATAGCGCGAAAAGAGCTAAGTAGGCATCCCTGGAAATAGAACTTGCTTACGATTTTAAGTAGAACTGAAATCCATCCCCAAAAAATTGTGAGATAAAAACTCAATCAACTTATATAATTTTATTACATTAAAAATATACAGCTTAATGTATTTACGCGGTAATTTAAATTTGGAAAATTTAATTTAAAAATTTAAAAATTTTTGGGGAATTTTGGGGGTGAAAATTTAAAAATTGGGGATGGAACGCGAAAAATATCTGAGAATCCTGCCAATTCGGAAAATTGTGACATCATAAAGACTTGGATATTATACATTGCACTCGTATAATAGAAGAGCCGACTGGTTTATCTGATAAACAGGGCTGCCAGATCAATTTAAGAAAAAATCGTAAATTTCCCGATAAAAATTAAAAAGATCGTCCTTTCAGCTTTAAAAAATCGGACAATTAAGATAGTATTTCTTTAACTATTTTTTGTTTATATTTGTGTTAAAAAGCAATCATAATGAGTCACTTTTAAAGTTAACTTAGACATACATATTCAATGTATACTGAAATCAAAACATTGTTGTAGAAATATTTATTTTACTCCTATAAAACAACTTTTTCAAAAAAAACAAGTAAAAGTGCTATATTCGGCCGTGCCGAATCTTCTATACCCTTCACCACGGTGATTTTATTTATACAGACATGTACAGCATTATCCATATTGTTGACTCTTTACTTAAATAAATTCGTATGAGAAAAAATCATTATTCATGAGTTACAAAAATAGAAGACAAATGAAAACAAATTCCGTTTGCTACAATTGTCGCCGTGTTGTCAGCTACTTATTGAAGCCGACAGCTACATCGTAAACTCTGACATTGTTGTAGAAATACTTATTTTGCTTTTATAAAATTAAATAACTTTTTCAAAAAATTATAAATATTTCCTCCAAAACTTTTTGTTTGTATATGAATTTGTAATTTACAATTTTGTGACATTTTCTTTTGTTGAATAAAATAGAAATTAGCCTAAGTTGACGACAGCCACAACGTTGGCCGTTTAGCCATGTAGCTTTGCTGACTTCAAAATAATCGTTTTATTTTTGACAGTTTGTAGTCGGTATCCTGATGATGTCTATGTGTTTAATGCTCCTAGGTTTTAAAACAGAGATATCATCTATTTAAAAATCAAACGCATTTAAAAAAAGATGTTACTCTATATACACATATACATACATATGTATATTCTTAATATTAAATATATGTTATGTTACAGTCATGATTTTCATTTTCAAAGAAATATTGAAATTTTTGTTTTAATTTTTCAGAAATTGTGTCTAAAAATTTTTTTAAAAATTTTTTGTAAAATTTTATTCGAAAATTTTTTGGAAAATTTTTTAAAAATATTTTTTCTGGAATATTTTTCTATAAAATATCTTTTTGAAAATGATTTGTAAATATTTTTGAAAAAAAAAGCAAAAAGAAATCCTTACAAAAAAAAAATTCTCATATTGACACATGGGGGTCCTTTTAACTGCTCCTATTTATCAGTGGGTACCCTGAGGGTCCATCGGCTACCTCTATGCGTATTGCTTTCTATTAAGGTCTCTAATACAAATCAAAGCAGAAAAACCCTATCAATCGCAGGGGGTTATTGATCCCCCGAGATCTGTATGCACTCCTTGCGATCTACCTGTCGCAGTCTAATATTTATTTGACAAAAAAAGGCAAAACAGAATCATTAAAGCCGAAAAAAAATTTAAAAAAATCGTAAAAAAATATAGGTGGGCGTGGTTTATGGCCCGTAGCCTCCAAAGGAATGATCCGATGTTGCTAAATTGCAATACCAAAATTTTCGAAACTATGCCTGACAGATTGGTGTGCTTAAATTTTTTGTATCTCTTCTGGTGCCTTGGCAAATGACATTACCACACTAACACGGACAGACGGACGGACGGACAGACGGACAAACGGACATCGCTTAATCAACTTCTCTATGTATAAGGACCCAGAATATATATACTTTATGGGGTCGGAAATGAATATTGTAGAAATTACACACGGAATGACAAACTTATATATACCCTTTCCACCTGTGGTGAAGGGTATAAAAATATGTAACTCTATATCATACATACATATGTATGTTTATTCCTAATATTAAAAATATGTTATGTTACACTCATAATTTTAATTTTCAGAGAAATATTGAAATTTTTGTTTTAATTTTTCGAAAATTAAGTCTAAAATTTTTTTGGAAAATTTTATTCGAAAATTTTTTGGAAAATTTTTTAAAAAAAATTTTTTCGAATATTTTTCTGTAAAATATCTTTTTGAAAATGCTTTGTAAATTTTTTTGTAAATATTTTTTAAAAAACTTTTAAATTTTTTTTTTAAAAATTTTTTTATTTTCTCCAATCTATATTGAGTTAGAATGGTCACTCTATAGCAAAAAAGAAATCCTTACAAAAAAAAATTTTTCATCATATTGGCACATGGGGGGTCCTTTTAACTGCTCCTATTTGTCACTGGGTACCCTGTGGGTCCATTGGCTACCTCTATGCGTATTGCTTTTTATTAAGGTCTCTAATACATTTCAAAGCAGAAAAACCCTACCAATCTAAAAACAAACAAAAATCGCCCCTCGCAGGGGGTTATTGATCCCCCGAGATCTGTATGCACTCCTTGCGATCTACCTGTCGCAGTCTAATATTTATTTGACAAAAAAATGCAAAACAGAATCATTAAAGCCGAAAAAATTAAAAAAAAAACGTAAAAAAATATAGGTGGGCGTGGTTTTTGGCTCGTAGCCTCCAAAGGAATGATCCGATGTTGCTGAATTGCAATACCAATATTTTCGAAACTATGCCTGACAGATTGGTGTGCTTAAATTTTTTGTATCTCTTCTGGTGCCTTGGAAAATGACATTACCACACTAACACGGACAGACGGACGGACGGACAGACGGACAGATGGACATCGCTTAATCAACTTCTCTATGTATAAGGATCCAGAATATATATACTTTATGGGGTCGGAAATGAATATTGTAGAAATTACACACGGAATGACAAACTTATATATACCCTTTCCACCTGTGGTGAAGGGTATAAAAAGATGTTACTCTATATACACACATACATACATATGTATGTATATTCTTAATATTAAATATATGTTATGTTACAGTTATTATTTTCATTTTCAAAGAAATATTGAAATTTTTGTTTTAATTTTTCGAAAATTGTGTCTAAAAATTTTTTGTAAAAATATTCGAAAATTTTTTGGAAAATTTTTTAAAAAAATTTTTTCTCGAATATTTTTCTATAAAATATCTTTTTAAAAATGATTTGGGTAAAAACATATGAAATCAACCAATGAGTTGACCGCACCGATTTCGAATTGGATGAAATTTTGTAAGAAGGGAAAGTTAACCACGATAATAGCGTTTGCCAACTTTCAGTGTCCTAGCTCTCGTACTTTCAGAATTATGGCCATTCCAAGTTGGCATAAATCAATAAAAATGCACTCAGATGCCTTAACACAATTTTTAATATCTCGAAAAGTATTCATTCTACGTTAATAATGAAGGGCTCATTTTACAGACAAAAACATGCGCCATTCAAAAAAAATTGTTTTTGGAATTTTCGATCAAGGATAATGTAAATAAAAAAAGGACTAAAATTTCCAAAGGATATATCTCGAAAATCAATATTTTTAAAAATCTCGAAAAAATACATGTTAATTCTTATTATGTTTTGTACAAGTCTGCCAAATTTCAATGTGGAGTCTTTATTACAACATGAGTTATTAAGAAAAAAGCAGACGAAGGTTTATGTTTTGAAATAATACAAAAAAGTCGTGCACAATTCATTCGGTATTTAAATAAAAAATATGCCATTTAATTCAACATTTTGCTGTAATCCTTTTAAAAAATCCGGTCACACTGGGTGCAATAAAAGTTTAAGACAAGTCCAAGAATGGATGCTACAGTATACTAAGGATAAAAACATTACGATCTCAAATAAAATTTGTGGGACATGTAGAATAAAATTTTCGCATCTGAAAAAATCTAATAAATCTAATTTGGAAGAAGGTTCAGACATAAACGAAAATGTAGATACTTTCGATGACATTGCGTCAGGCACGGAAGAAGTTGCTATTTCAAAATTAAACCAATCTTTACCGTATCTGGAACAATCTCCGATAAAAAAGAAGAAGTTACATCAAAAACGGTACAGAGATGCAAAATGCAGGAAAATAACTGATTCGATTCAAGATAAAATTTTCCACCGTTCAGCACAATCAACTTCGCATATGTGTCCACAATCCGAAATACTAGAACAATTAAAAGAAAAGTTTAAAACATTAACAAAAAATAGTGAGAAAATCCAACTGCTAACAATTTTACCAAAAAGCTGGACAATACATAAAATTGAGGAAGAATTCCTGGTTACAAACTATACCGCGCGAAAAGTTAAGCATTTGGTTGAAACAAAGGGTGTGATGAGTACGCCTAACCCAAAACTGGGAAGTCCAATTTCGCCAGTGACAAGCAGTTTCGTAACATCCTTTTATGAATCCGATGACGTCAGCAGGTGTATGCCCGGGCAGAAAGATTTCGTGTCTGTTTTTGAAAATGGTACTAAAGTGAGGAAAAATAAGAGACTTTTGCTTGGAAACTGAAGAGAAATGTACGCCTTATTCAAGGAACGACATGATGGAATAAAAATAGGTATTTCCAAGTTTTGCCAACTTCGTCCGAGGAATATAATTCTAGCAAATGCGAGTGGATCTCATAACGTGTGTGTTTGTACAAAGCATCAAAATGTGAAGCCGATGGTTGATGCTATAAATTTAAAAAAATTAACTGCTGGTATTCCGAATTATCAGCTTGAATGTTACAAAGATTGTTTGAAACAAATGACATGCATTCCATCTTCTTCAAAGTGTCACCTACGTAAATGTGACAAGTGTCCAGGAATTGAAAATTTAAAAGCAAAACTAAATCAATTACTAGAGCAAAATGATATTGATGAAATAACATATAAACAATGGGTAAGTGTAGATAGGGATAATTTGGAGACCATGATTAGCCAAGCTGACGTTTTTGTGGATTCCCTATGTGAAAAGCTTGAAATTCTACTACCTCATTCATTTATTGCAAAACAGCAGGCAGCACATCTGAGCGAAAGAAAATCAAATTTGGAAGAAAATGAGTATATAGCAGTTTGCGACTTTTCAGAAAATGCTTCTTTTACTATTCAGGATGCAGTCCAGGGATTTCACTGGAACAACTCCCAGGCCACTTTATACCCAATTGCTATTTATTTTAAATCAGATGGAAAAACACAACATACAAACTTCATAATAATATCTGATTGTCTTGTACACGATTCTGTAGCTGTTCATCTGTTCCATCGCCACCTGAATGTATTTTTGAGAAAAAAGTTTAAAACAACCCCGAAGAAAATCACGTATTTTTCAGACGGTAGTGCTGCCCAGTTTAAAAATAAAAAGAACTTTATCAATTTATGTTATCATATGGAAGATTTTGGATGTAATGCTGAGTGGCATTTTTTTGCAACAAGCCATGGAAAAGGCCCAAGTGACGGTCTTGGAGGTACCGTAAAGAGAGAGGCACGTCGAGGTAGTTTACAGCGTCCATTACAAGGTCAAATAACTACTCCAAAACAATTATATGAATGGTGCCTGCAAAATCTTTTGAACTGTAATTTCGAGTTTTTAACTCTAAAAGACCACGAAGAAGAAGCACGGTTCCTTCAAATTCATTTTAAAGATTTGCGTACTATTCCTGGAACTCAAAAGCTGCATTCTATTGAACCTGTAGATAAAAAAAAATTAAAGTCAAGCGTTACTCGGCAGATGCAGATTTTGTAATTGAAATCCTTCAGAAATAATAAATATGCTGCAATAAAGTGTTTAATAATGATAATACATTATGTTGTACTTTTTATTAAAGGTTTAGCAATGGAGGAAAAGAGCTTAAGCAAAGAAAATTCGAAAAAGTTTCGTTACATTTGATTTGTTCTTCTTTTTGTAGTTTATCACCTTTTTGTATTTTAGTACATTTCATGAAATACATAAACCTTCGTTTGCTTTTTTCTTAATAACTCATGTTGTAATAAAGACTCCACATTGAAATTTGGCAGACTTGTACAAAACATAATAAGAATTAACATGTATTTTTTCGAGATTTTTAAAAATATTGATTTTCGAGATATATCCTTTGGAAATTTTAGTTCTTTTTTTATTTACATTATCCTTGATCGAAAATTCCAAAAACAATTTTTTTTGAATGGCGCATGTTTTTGTCTGTAAAATGAGCCCTTCATTATTAACGTAGAATGAATACTTTTCGAGATATTAAAAATTGTGTTAAGGCATCTGAGTGCATTTTTATTGATTTTTGCCAACTTGGAATGGCCATAATTCTGAAAGTTGGAAGGCTATATGTCTGAAAGTTGGCAAATATTATTGTGCCGATCCATAGATCATGTGTACAAAATCTTATCAAATTTGGAGGTGATGAGGTCAGAAATGTTAATATTTTCGGTTGATTTCATATGTTTTAACCCATTTGTAAATTTTTTTGTAAATATTTTTGAAAAAAAAATTTAAAATTTTTTAAAAAAAAATTAAAAAAATTTTTTTTTTTTAAATTTTATCGAAATTTTTTTCTTAAATTTAGGACCTTTCTGCAATCTATATTGAGTTATAATGGTCAGACTAAAGCAAAAAGAAATCCTTACAAAAAAAAAAAATTTCCTCATATTTTAACTGCTCCTATTTATCATAACTTATATATACCCTTTCCACCTGTGGTGAAGGGTATAAAAATAATAAATATTTCTTCAAAACCTTTGGCATTTAAAAAAAATTTTAATTTTATGACCTTTTCTTTTGTTGCAATAAAATTGTCACATACAAAAACAGAAATGACCCTAATTTGACTACAGCCACAACGGTGGTCGTGTAGCTTTGATGACTTCAAAATAATCGTTTCACTATAAATGTGTGTTTTTATTTTTAACAGTCTGTACAAGGTAGTTGTCTATGTGTATAATGCATTAAATTAAATTTGAAATTTAAAATGTATAAAATTGAAGGGCACTATAAATTCTATTGGTAAAATATTTGGGAGTTATCTCAACACTGGAAGTTAACAAAAAATATCTTTAAAGAATTGTACACATAATATTAGAAAGCAAACACCAATCCCCTTTAGACTGGGCCTTTTTTGACTTTATTTTCCAAAACTTTTTAAATCGTGTACACTAAAAATACAAAAATCAAATCGGAAATTTGCAATTTTTTTGAACCAAAATCGTTAAAATAACGATTAATCGTCAAATCTGGCAGCCGTGCTGATATACCAGTTGAATTATAATATATATCTGACTTCGGTCAGGTATTATAAATTAACGCAGCGGCTTCGGACTGAATGTTCGCACAGCCACTTCGATTACCTGTTCCCACTGCTGTCTTCAGGCTGACTATTCCCACAGCGAATTCGGTTAACTGTCCTACAGCGACCTCGGCTGACTGTTCCCACAGCGACTTCGGTTGACTGTTCCCTAGTGTAAGCAAACTATGTAGTATTGTAGAAATCGAACTATAAGAACCTTTGTACGTATTTACGAACCTAGATTAAGTAATCCAAACTAGTATCATCCGAACCTGCGAACCATTTGTCTCCCGCACCTGCGTATCCATCCAGTAGACCCGAACCAGCTATTTGACGAATCAGTCGTATTGTTGTCGTATTGTAACAAATTATTATATTAAATAAAAATTAAAGATTTAATTGATTCCAGGAAGGGAAGAATGTTTTTATTACGTAAGGTTTGTGGATCCGTAAGTAGACCCTGGACGAGACTAAGCTACCTTAGCCTACGACAAAACCACGTTACAATGAATTTAAAATGACACAATTGGAATTCAGTAGTATCTATTTGAATCTTTTTGTTGTAAAGATATACCTAAAACTTGAACTAGTTGCAGCAGAGCCCCTATGCAGACTTGAAAATTGCTTAAAGTTTGCATAATTATAAAAGTAAAAAGTTATCATTTGTGGTATTTAACTCCAAAAACAGCAGCGTTGGACTTCTTTGAACCAAGGGTATCATATGAGTCGCAGTAGTTAATAAAGCAAGCTGTGGATAATCCTACTAAACCCGAGTTAAAAAATTTGTCGAAACTCCTCACTCTATAAGCCAATATCTTGACAAGAATATCGAGTATTTTATATTACAAAAATAACGCAACTTTTTTCAAAGCTTTAGCATTCTAATGGACTTTTTGAACAAAGATACAAAAGTTTGGAAAAATGAACCTAGTTTTAATGTTGGCCTGAATATCGTTTGAAATATGAAAGTTGTAAATAATTCGGCAGTACGAGCAGAAAAGCTAATGAAACATTTTAACTCAGTTATATCAAAAAAAAAAAAAATAAGAAGAAAAGCATTTGATTGTTCAGATTGTAGCGAATTATCGAAATCGCTATCCTGATGTAAACAAAAGTTCTCTTTTTAAATAAAATAATATGCATACTAAAAAATAAAGTTTCTGTCTTTTTTATTTATTTTCATTTCAAGATATTCATATTTAAATAAATATAATTTTAACAATTTTTTATTTTTAAAGTTTTCAAGTGCGATGCGTCACGTTTTAACCTAGCCCCATCGTGATTATATTTTTCACACCATATTTTTTTTAAGGGGAGTTACGCTCAAGGCAACAAAGTTACAAAATAAGCACCACCCTATTGTACATATTTAGGGAAAATAAATTTATGTTTTATTTAGCTTAGTCAAATATTTTTCTTAATAAAATATTTGCTCAAATTTTACCACAAGGTCAACATGTTTTCCCTTATTTCTTTTTGCTGGTGTTTGTCTATGTTCGAGCAAACGAAATTGAGCAAATAAATGTGACAACAACATAATTTCTATATTATAAATGGTGGACAATTAGTTTTAATTATTTTAAACAATAGAAATAAAATTCTCATGTTCACAAAACTCTGAAACGCGAACCCAAAACAAATTTTACATAAGATGTCAAGCGAGTTCTATATTTAAGTCCATATATATATCTCACCGTCCTATTAAAGCAATGCTCCAGTCTATCCATGTTGTACTGTGACGTACAAGTATATATTTCCAAACCATAAAGAAAAATAGGTATACATATCGAGGAAACTAATTGCTTCCTCATACTAACAGGTAGAAAACAACCAAGAGCGTATAATCGCCACAGTATAAAAGATATAAAAGCTACAATATGATTTATATGTACTTTAAAATCTAAATTGTTATCCAAGTATATACCAAGGAATTTAAAATAAGATACTAACTCTATAGATTCATTACCTAAAGAAAATGTAATACTAGAATTGGCATGGGTTGAAAAATAAACTGCACGCTTTTTCTTAGGTTAATATTTAAAAAGTTGTTATTAGACCATTCCAAAATACGATGTAAATTTCTATTCACATTAACATTAAATGATCAACACCATTTCCATTATCACTTGCAACTAACTGTATATCATCAGCATGGGCAAAACATGTACAAAAATCTATTTCCGAGAAAATTTCATTTATATACATCGTAAAAAGTGGTGGGTCTAGAACAGATCCCTGTGGTACGCCCCTATAAGTTCTCAATGTAGATGAAATCATTCCATTAGCCTCTGTAAACTGACTACGTCCCATAAGAAATAAGTTTACCAGCCGTATTACCAAATTTAAATAAATTAAATAACTTAAATATTAAAATTTTGTGACTAATGGAGTCAAAAGCTTTAGAATAATCGAAAAAAATAGCCACTGATTCAAATTTTTTATCAATATTATTCCTTAAATATTCTACCACCTCTAAGGTTAGCCCTGTTGTATTACAATTCCTTCTGCATCATCAGGGTATATTAGAACATTTCAAAATTAGATAGCAGTAGGTAAATCATTAATAAAAAGCCTAAATAAAATTGGACTTTAAGGAACTCCCGACTTCACAGTTATATATTTATATATAATTAGATATAACTTGATATAACTTGAAACAGACCCGTCAGATATGACCTTATCCTCTTCAAATAGTTTTTGATGAAACCTATTATATAAAGTTTTTTTTAATAATAAAACCTGGTTAACTTTGTCGAACATGACATCATTATGTTGACGGTATGAATCCTCAGACAATTTTACTTGAAAGTTGGGCCAGATTTGTGGTTATTGCTGTAAAGATTTTTTGGCAATAAATGGTACATATTCATCAATAATTGTCCTCAAATTGTGTGTATATCCATAACTGTTTAGGAAAAAGGAAATCCATAATTTTTTCGGTAGATGGCTGTAGTGATCGATATCTCATATCGATCAAACAATTTCTAATTTATGTTCGTTTTCAAGGTGACATTTCACACAAAAGAAATTCGTGTCCTTTTTGTTTGTTCCATTGAGTTGTGAGTTGAAGGGTGTTAAAAATACATTTTGCAGTATTTCTTTTTATAAAGGCCAAAAAAAATGGATTTCTTCTTCTCTAACCCATATATATATATATATATATATATATATAAATATATATATATATATATATATATATATATATATATATATATATATTTATTATATTTATATATAAATATATATACATACATATATATATATATATATATATATATATATATATATATATATATACATATATATATATATATATATATATATATATATATATATATATATATATATATATATATATAATATATATATATATATATATATACATATATATATATGTATATATATATATATATATATATATATGTATTTATATATATCTTATATATAATATATATAATCTTTTATCTTAATTTCAGCGCAAAATGTACAAGCTTGCTTGGATTAATACTTCTATTCACATGGCTCCTAGAAGTAGTGACGTTTTATTTACCAGAACCTAAGATTTACCTGATAATAATGGATATGGCAAATGGACTTCAAGGAGTATTTGTGTGGCTTATTTTCTTAGTTGTGAGAAGGAGGCGTACAGTTATTTTTAGATGGTGGAGTGACCGAGGGTCGCACTTAATTGAAAAAGAAGAATTGAATTTAATTTAGTTACGCTCATTATTAATTCGATCTTATACACAAACAAATGAATGTGCGAGTATGTATTTTTTCACTATGAAAATGCTTTGATAGAAACGAAATAGAACTATTGGATCTTCAGAGGGCGATAATACCATTAAAATTTAAAAAAGCAACAAAATATAGAAAAACGGATATCTTTCTACAAAATCACCAACGTTTTATTTAAAAGACATTTCTTTATAAAATTAATACAATATTTATTTTATATAAAATTGCAGTTTTATTTTATTAAATAGCAATATATACAAAATATCAATATCAAAAAATAAAGAAAATACATATTTTTGTGTTCTATACAATAGATTTTACATCGTATTTGTAAAAAGTCACAAATAGTGATTAATACAACAACAAAGTTGTCTGTAATTTTTTTTCTTTCTTTCTCTTTATTTTTTACAACGGCATATTGAATTGCTTCTTTAAAAATAAAACAAAAACAATAAGGGCTAATGAGCCTCTTTAATTTAAGCAAACAAAATGTAGACAATATTGTATTAAATAAAGACAAAAAAACTGAAAATAATTTGTGTGTAAATTCTACGCCAGTTATACGTGCCCAATCTTGTTCGTCGCTTTTGCTAACCGATGACAATAATATAACTACAAACAAGTCGCCTTCTGAACACAGTGTTACCAACAGTAATATGGATAGTGCAGAAAAACCTAAGACTCAAGTGGGAATGGTCAGATATATAACTGTGTTGAAAAGAGGTCGAAGCCCTAAATCTTCGCAGAGTGCACCAATGTCCAAAGTACTTAAAGATAAGCAGGCTAACGGAATAAGTTCCCAAAATCGTTTTGCTATTTTAGATAACGAAACAAGTGAAGAAAAAACGGCACCCAAGTCGTTTAAACCACCACCAATTTTTTTAAGGGAAAAAAATTCGAATGAATTAATAAATAAGTTAATTTCAGTTATCGGGGAAAATTCATTCTATGTAATTCCAATCAAGCGTGGTAACATTGATGAAACAAAAATTCATTTTATAGACGAAAGAAGTTATCGTAAAGCAGTAAAGGAGTTTGAAAGCTGCAATAAGAACTTTTATACCTATCATCTGAAGAGTAGCAAAGGCCTACAGGTAGTCATCAAAGGTGTAGACTCATATGTTAATCCAGTGGAAATAAAAGCTGGCCTCCAAAAAGCAGGATTTAAAGTCAAAAGCGTTGATAATCTCAGAAATCGAGAGCGTGTCCCTCAACCTCTATTTCGCGTTGAACTGGAACCCCTAAAATATCTGTTACACCGCAGGATAAGTGTAGAGGAACCACATAAGTGGTCAGGACCCGTTCAGTGTTTAAATTGCCAAGAATACGGCCATACAAGGGCTTACTGCAAGTTGCCTCCGGTTTGCGTTGTGTGTGGAGAGCTGCATTGTTCCGCCCAATGCGACAAACCAAAGGATGACTCCAAGGTTAACAAATGTAGCAATTGCGGTGGAAATCACACTGCTAACTACAGAGGCTGACCAGTTTTTTCTGAGGTAAGGAAGTCAACTCAGAAATTAAATACTCCTGCTAGGCAGCCACAATACCAAGCAAATGCTCATTACCCTCAGTTAGCTCAACCCACAACCAAACATGTTTCATACGCGGATATATTAAAATCCAATCATGTTTTAGCACACAAAGCGACACATATAAACAATTCTACCCCAAATATGCATACAGAAGCTAAAGAACAAACTCCATCTGGTAACTACAATCGTCTCGAAGCAAGTATCGAGACATTAGTGCATTCGTTAAACAGTTTTATGAGCTCTATGAGCAGCATGATGCAAGAAATGGTTCGCATGCAATCTATGATGTTGCAGGCGGTACTTAACAAACCATGAACTGTTTAAAAATATGTTTCTGGAACGCAAACGGCTTACGCCAACACAAAAATGAACTCGAGTACTTCTTGAAGAACCAACAAATTGATGTCATGATGGTTTCAGAGACTCATTTAACAACAAATAGCTTTTATAAAATCAATGGCTATATATTATATGACACTAAAGACCCCCGTGGCAGAGCATGTGGTGGTTCAGCAATACTAATAAGGGCTCGAATTAAACATCATTTACTGTGTGATTTTTGTGAGGACTACCTTCAAGCAACAAACATCTGTATTGAAAAATATCATCAAAACTTTGTTATTTCTTCGATTTATTCACCTCCTAGATTTCAAATATCAGAGAGTCAATATATCGACTTTTTCAAATCACTAGGTCCCTCTTTCATAGCATCAGGCGACTACAACGCTAAACATACGTTTTGGGGATCACGCCTAATAACTCCAAAAGGTCGTGTTTTGTTTGATACAATTTCAAAAATGCGTCTGAATGTGATATCAAGTGGACAACCTACCTATTGGCCTACTGATCGACAAAAAATACCTGATGTTATTGATTTTGGCGTGACTAAAGGTATTTCGAGAGAAATGATTAAGGTTGAAGCGTCACTCGAATTATCCTCAGATCATTCACCCACTATTGTCTATATATGGAATCAGCAAAATATCGTGTCGCCAACAACTTGCACAAACATTAATTGGTTGAAATATAGAAAGTATCTCAGTACTCATTGTTCGGAAAACATACCGCTAAGAACACCAGAAGATGTGGACCAGAGTCTAATTTATTTTGATCAAAACCTTAAATCAGCTGCCCAACATGCGACAGAAACCAGACAACCAGCTAGATACAATCAAATTTATTTTGTAGATGTCGAGCGGCTCTTAACTGAAAAAAGAAAAATTAGAAGAGAGTGGCAAGCACACAGATCTCCTCAACTCAAATCTAGACTTAAAGATTGCACGAAACGACTAAGACAGCTGCTAGAATCTCGAAGAGTAGCATCTCTGAAAAATTACTTGGAACAACTCGACGCAACTGCTCAATCAGATTATTCATTATGGCGTGCATGTAGGAACCTTAAAAGACCGGTCGTACGTAAGCCTCCCTTGCGAACTTCTTGTGGAGACTGAGCAAGGAATGATACCGAAAAAGGCAATTTGTTTGTTGGACATTTGAAGAAGGTTTTCAACCCAAATGTATGTACTGATATAGCTGAGTTACCATCAGTAGAGACTAGTGCCGTAGTACCCCTAAGATTTGAATTTAGCGATATTGAAAGGGCAATAGCAGATTTAAACACCAAAAAAGCCCCTGGCGTTGATAAAACAAGTAACAAGATGTTAGTTGAGTTGCCCCGTATAGGTCGCAGAATTATTCTGTTTTTTTTTAATGCCATCTTACGTCTTGAGTACTTTCCCACAGAGTGGAAGGTCTCTTTGATAACTATGATTCCTAAACCAGGAAAAGACCACACAAAAGTAGAATCATACAGACCTATAAGCCTTTTATCAAACGTGTCAAAGTTATTTGAGAGAATATTAATAACTAAGTTGAATCCAATTCTTAGCGCGAAAGGATGTATTCCGAAGCATCAATTCGGCTTCAGAAAACAACATAGTACGATCCAACAAACACACAGATTAGTAAATGTAATTAAAACGACCTTTGAAGAAAAAAAATACTGTTCTGCGCTCTTTATCGACGTTTCTCAAGCATTCGATAAGGTTTGTCACGAAGGCCTAATATTTAAGCTAAAGCTGAACTTGCCCGAAAACTTGTATAAGCTTTTAAAAGATTATTTAACGAATCGCAAGTTCTTATTAAAAGAAGTTGACTTTTTAAGCTCGCCACAGCTCATTGAAGCCGGAGTTCCCCAAGGTAGTATTTTGGGACCAATTTTATATTTACTGTACACATCGGATATGCCAATTAGCACCCTAGTCCACACATCAACTTTTGCAGATGACACAGCTTTTTTAAGTATTCATGAAAGTGCCCAAGAACCATCACAACTTTTACAAGACCACATACTCAATTTGGAAAAATGGCTAGAAAAATGGAGAATAAAAGTGAATGAACAAAAATGTACTCACATAACTTTCACACTGCGTAGGGACTCATGCCCTCCTATTCGCATAAATAACCAAATGACACCACAGCTTTCAGACGTTAAATACCTGGGTATACATCTTGACCGTCGCCTTACTTGGAAAAGCCGTATTGACTTCAAGTTAAAACAAATGAAACTAAAAGCAGTACAACTAAATTGGCTTATTGGCAGAAACTCCACCCTGAGCTTAGATTGTAAACTTCTACTTCTACTGTACAAGTCGGTCCTCAAACCAATTTGGTGTTATGGGATTCAGTTATGGGGCACTGCCTCAGCTAGCAATGTAGAAAAAATTCAAAGGCGCCAAAATAAGATTTTACGTATTATTACATCTGTTCCCTGGTATATAAAAAATTCGAACATCCACAAAGACCTAAACATGCCATCAGTTAAAGCAGAAATAGCGAAACATGCAGTCACATATCTAAAGAGGCTTGAATCTCATCCAAACCCTTTGGCGCGTAACATGCTGAATGAACCTGGCTACATTCGACTAAAAAGAAGAGATACTGCTTTTCTTGGCCGTACATTAGAGGGATGACCCGCAAATGATTTCAAAATCCGTGAAACAAACATTATTTTTGTCTAGCACTGGCTGGACTTAAAAAGAATATTTTATTTTAGACTTAAGATACGAGTAATTATTGTTAGTTCAAAAATATTGAAGATACAATAAATAAATTATGAAAAAAAAAAAAGACATATAGTGACGAATAAAACCTTAGTTTATGCTAGGGAAGTTTGATAATTACGTGCAATTTTGTATTTCCAGGACAGTAACTATCAATATAGCATTGCTCCCATTACCTATTACACGTCGATGATAGTCTAACTACTATGATGTGATCATTTAACCTGTTGCCTGTTAACAGACCTACCCAGTTTACAAATACAAACAGCACGCTACTTGAACTATTTTTCGTCAGTAGTGAAGACAAAGTCTTGCACTATGACCAATTAACGGCACCAGCCTTTTCAAAACATGATATAATTTTTTAAGTACATGACTTTGCCACAGAGAAACCTGCCTCACAATTACTTATCGTGAAGTCGTTAGAAGTCTTAGGCCCATTATTATAACTTGCCATTAGCCAAAGTTAGGATTTTATCAGGGTGATAAGTAGTTTTTCGTTATTATAAGTATACATTAAGCTAGAAGTGACTGATAAACTAAAGGGAAGAACATCTTGCCTTTAACTTTTACCATTAGATATAAGAGTTTCAAGTTGCCATGTTTTGTCATATATATAGTTGCCGTATTTTCTAATCTATGAAGAAAAATAAATTCATTTTAATTTAATTTTGCATTTGAAAAATAAAAATGGAAAACATATCTCCTTTGTTGTATATAAAATCTTTTCGGTTTTTTGTTGCACAGATAACTAATTTGTTGTTTGTTAAAATTAAACAAATAATTACGTTTTTAAGAACCAATTTATTTTGTCAAAAGTAGTCGGTGTTTATTATTGTACTGCCATATTTTCAAAATGATTAATTTTATTTTACAAGGAAGTTGTAATAACGAAAAATAGTTATTGTTCACTTTATCGCTCAGTTAAGGCAAGTTATAATAATGGGCCTTAATGTCTTGTCCTTGGTATCAGATCTTGACAATATATTACGGGATAAAATGTATTGCCTGTCGTCAGTTGATAAACAAGTCTCTTATAAATTGCGTTATTTTACATCTTTTTCAGAAACATGTTCGAATGAAAACCAAAACAATAAGAAACTGTGAACGGCCATGGTTTCGCAACAGAACAAAATTATTATCACAACGCCGCGATAATAAGTGGATACGATAAAGGACACCAGAGTATCGTGAGCAGTATTGTCTAGCTAAAAAAGCTGATGTTTATAAAATTAAACATATAAATCTGCTTACTATTCTAATAAATTTAACAGCACTGTTGACACAAAAAAGACGTGGAAAATATATTGTGGTTGGTAATACAACTAATCGTGAAGATGATGTTGACGTCAATTTGCCTAACGAATCTTTCGTTAATATTCCCTTGCCAACAGTTGACCCTGGATTTTCATACGCCATCATATGATCCATCTATTACAAAATTAATTTTAAGTGCCTAAATCTGAATGATATTTTAGGTTTGGATGATATTAATCCAAGGTTTATAAAACTATTATACATAGACCGTATTTACACCTTGCAACAAACGCCGAGTTTTCCTTCCTATTCTTGTTGAAAGTTGCTTCGAAACCCAGTTTTCTTTTACATTATATTTATTACATAAATATTTTTTCAAAATATTTATTTTTGAAAGTTTGTTTTTTTATGTTTTTCTGTGTTATTAATAAATAAATAAAAAACTGTATCGTAAACTAAACGTATTTTATTATGAATAAGCGATTAATCATTCTTATAGATATAAATTGAAAATAAATGTATGTATATGCAAATATTCTTAATATAATATGTTTACGCATATATAATACACATACACACATATAAATAAGTATTCTATTGTGTGCAAAATTAATTTTAATAAGTTTCGGAGTTACGGAGTTACGGAGTTACGGACCCCTAAAGTTTCTATGTAAAGTTTTATATAATTCAACTATTTAATGGAATGAGATATTATGAGTATCACTGGAATGGTAATTAAAAATACTATCTAACATAATTTTAATTAATGAAAAATATTATAAAGTATCAAGCAAACACAAAAAAAGTTTTTTTTTAAAGGATTTTCTTGTCTATGTTCTGGCAAAAAGAATGAAAATTAAAAAAAAATAATTTTTTGTTCACCTACAATGTTTTCCAAACGTAAAAACAATCTCTGGAACCGTAATATGTAGACTCTTGAAATTTTCACAGAAGGTGTATAACTGTGGACGCTATAGCAACAACTACTAAAACTTCTAGGGTGTTCCGATAGAGACGCGTTTTTCACGTATATGTGTTTATTTCTTAATCAGTAGGAGGAATAAAATAAAATTTATCTAAATAAATAGTGAGGAAATTTGATGTATACGGCCTAAATTTTGAACCATAATAGGTAGAATCCTGAAATTTTTACAGGAGGTGAATTACTGTGTTAGGACAGGGACATATTTTTCACTTATATTGCCTTTTTTAGCGCAATAGGTAGGCTCCTATTATTTTCATATAAAGCTATAACAATAATTACTAAAATATAAAGAGTATTTCGATAGTGATGCAGTTTTCGCGAATATGACTGTTATTTTTAAAACGCAAGTATATACAGAGAGAGTGTGTAAATTTATGGCAAAAATATAAAAAATAAAAATAAAGGGTTTTGCGAGAGTAGCAAATATTTTCGAATAGTTGTAGCCTAATTTTTGAACCGGAACGGGTAAACACTTTACACCTACGCAAACTATGTACAAATTTGTCCCCCAGAACAAATAACAAAACCAAAAATTAAAGGGTGTCTCGATAATGACTCGATTTCACATATAAAATCTTATATCGTCGCGTTTGTTCTTAAACCACGTAAGCGCCAAAAAGTCGTTTTTCAGAAAACGAAAAAAACTTAATAACATTTTTAATATGGGTTTCAAAACATTTTTTTTACAAAACATAGCTGTGTGACTCTCTGAAGGGTATAGAAATTTATTGTTTTTTAATTTGTTACTTACAATTAATTGTAGCCAAATCTGTCGCTTTCGTGGTTTTGGCGCAACCAGCAAATTGCAAATTTCTGTGTGTAAATTAACATTTATTTTTGTATTTATCAAAAAAAAAAAAAAACTTTTACTTTACCAAAAATGCTCCCAATTGGCCTGATACTTTCATGATTTTTTATTCTTAAATACAAAAAACTTAGTGGTTGAGTCTTAAAATTTCCAACTTGAAATATAAAAACCATTATATTTTGCATGCAAATGTCATTTGTATGCCGCTTGCGAGGTTTTGAAAATGAATTTTTTATTTTTCATATAAACTTGTTAAGATGAGAATGTAGTCTGGTGGCAAATGTTATATTCTACCATAAAAACCAAAAAAGTCAATTTCGAAAAAATTACGCTTACGTGGTTTAAGAGGAAACGCGACGATATTGACACTTAAAATTTACACATATTATATTTAACAATATCTACTGTAATAACTAGAAACGAAAATAAATTTAATAATAATCGGGTGTTCCCTTAATGTCTCAAAGTTGCGGAATTTGACTTTCTCTTCTTAACCTTGTAGGCAGACACTTGATGTTTACACAGGGTATTTAGTACTATGCTCTGGTAGAAAAAATAATTGAAAATTAGAGGGTACCTCATAAGACGTGAAAAAATTATAGACTTGAATTTTTAAAGTTGAACTGAACATAGTTCGAAACCATACGTGTGTGAGTCAGACTCGCACTTGGCTGATTTATTTTTATTAATTTCATTTTAATTGAATAATGCTTTTAATTACCTTTCCAATGGCACGCATATTACCTCATTTCGCTCTAAAATAGTCGACATACTTTACATACAAATTTAAAGGGGTCCGCAACTCCTAAACTAAGAGTACCGCCCAATTTGTTCTCTTGACATTTTTGTTTAAAATTAAAATTTTATATACATATATGTAACTTAAATTATAACTTGGAAATAAATTTTTTAAAGAAAAATACAATTTGTCGATTTTTCTTTAGTCATAAAGTAGACAAAACTTTAAAACATAAAATGAAAATAATCCAAAACAAAAAATGCCTCGTCAGGTTTTGTCATGCAACTTTTTCAACCCCTCTTACTAACAAGAAAAAAGTTGCATGAAAAAGTTGCGGCATTTATTGTACGGAGTGGAAATATGCCAAAATCATTCCAGTACCAAAAACAAGTAATGACTATCTGCCAATATCATATTTACCATACCATTCTAAAGTTTTTGACCGACTTACATATAAACAAATAGTTGAAAATATAAATCAGAACAATTTAATAACTAACCGTCACCCAGTGGTCAATTTCGCGAGGTAGCGGTCAAAACTCTATAACTTTTGACCGGATTGGTATTTTTTTACGCAATTTGTTTTGTTCAATAGGAGGGACTTTAAGCTTCAAACGTAAAAATCGACTGATAGGAACGTAAGTAATGTAGAGTTAAAAATGCATTTTAATTTTTTGTTGAGTTTCCATGTAAAAGTTGAATTTTTTGACATTTTAAATAGGTATTTTTTTTATACTTTCTTATTTTCTTCAATCGTATTTTATAACCAATTCTTATTTATTATTCCTAAACTTAATTTTGGTCAGAAAATACCAAAATTTGGCCCCTGACATTTAGTCTCAATATTCACAGGGGCCATAGGTTGGTTTTTTTGAAAGAAAGCTAATTCTTGTGAGGATTAAACTGAAAAATAACACTGAAATTCCCAACAATATCAATACCATTTGGATATATTATATACAGAACACAACATCGATAAAATTTTAAGTAAACTTTTACTATTGATTTAAAGTGCACATATATTTTATTTAAATGTATTAATAAAAATTTATACTAAAATTAGAAACAAATTATAATCTTTAAACTAGTATTAATTAAACAATATTAGTAAAAATTTCTTCCAAATAGCTTTGATTTCCATTTTGCAGTAGTTGTTTAGCTTCTTCATCTAACTCTAATGAGGTTGATTTCCATTTTTGTCGAATACTGGATATATATGGGTCTGAAGTGCACAACAAAATATTAATAAGATCTTCATTAGTACAATATCTGAGAGATCTCCAATTGGAAGCATATAGTGCTGAATTATTTGTTCCCCATGGAACAAAATTTTATGAACTGTGGTTGGCATATGTCTCCAAGATTATTTTTAGTTATAAAGGTTTGCTGTCTCATTAGCATACTGACCAAATTTTTTTGCATCTATCTTTTTGCTACATGCTATAACTTCTAATATGATTTGGAATCGTCTTATTAAATCATAATCTACTCCAGTTATAGAAGCTGCAGTTTCTGGATCTGCTGTGTTTCCATCATTAGAATTTCCTTCTCCTTGCTTTGGCTGGTCAATTATAAGGCCTATCTCACGGTATTTTTCTTGAATATCTTTTTTTTTGCTTTCTTTTTTCCAAATTTTCTTTGTTGTTTCTCACTGTTTCGCCTAACGGGCCAAATTCCAAATCGTATCCCAATTTAAGAATATGCTCCATAAAACGAATTCTAGCATGAAGAGGTGACATTCCAAATTCATATGCTTCATTAAAACTATCGTCTTGTGTTGGTGGTTGGCTCAATTGACTTGATGTTTTTTGGCATATGGTGCAGCTTGACGAAGACTTTGTTTCGGTTAAAGCTTGTGCAACTTTTCCATCGATCATTGTAAGTGACATTTTAAAGTTAACTTCGATGCATTGGTCATTAAATTCAAATATCACTGGTTGAAGTTCTTTAATTTCATCTCTTATTTTGCCAACTTCTTCAGTTATGACATCTTTAGTTTCTTTTTTGTAAGCAAACTTTATTGGTCTACAAAATTTTGTTGACGAGGGAATTTCATTCTTCCATACATTTATCTCTGCAGCTCTACTAGTTGACGGCTCTGAACCAATATAAGTTTTTGTTAAACGTAATGGAACGAAAGAAGTCATGAATAAATTGGCATCTGATGAATTTTCCGCATTACATTGTTTGTATTGTTTCTGGCCAGAGGACCATTTAGAGTCATGCTGCAATTTTTAAACTTCTTTAAATAGTCAGCATCAAATGTCTTTAATAATCGTTCTGCAGTGTGTTCAAGAAGATCCTGAAATTTTATTTTTGCTGAACTTGAAGTTACACTAATAGCAGTTGGTGAAGGTAGAAACTATATCTCGATATGATGGAAAAATTCCACAATTTTTTTCATTGGTTTGCTTCCGCAATTCTGTATATTGGTTTTTAGTCATTTTCAAATCCAAAAATAGTGCAAATGCTTCTTCTGGAGTAAATTTATTTTCTTCAGTTGGTGTCGGCATACTTTCTAAAATCCTTTTTGTGCGTCTGGGGCTTGCTTCCACTATTTTTTCAATGATAGCAATTTTACTCTTTTTAGTTTTCGATGGTTGAATTTGATGCAGAAATGAATCCTTTATGATGCTACAAGAAACTTCTTCATTGATATGTTTAAGCTTGCGTCTTCGTGATCTTTCACTAAAATTATCAATTGGCTTTGCTGGTCGACCACCTTTTCCAGTTTCCGTGGTAGTTACTGATGGCTTTTTAAAAATAAGTTTATTTCTTAGCCATTCTTGGTTGCGTGAGTAAAACAATTTCTTGTTTCTGGAACATTGATTGTAGCGTTTTCTTAAAGTATTTAAAAAGTTTTTTATTTTTAAGTTATGAATTTTAATTTCTTGTTGTCGCATATTTTGAAGAATGGATTATTCATTATATGTAAAATAATGTCGCTTTCATCTTTCCGTTCAAAATATATATCAGATAGAACACTATAACTGAATTTAGCCATTGTTTAAACAATAATGAAGAAAAAAATGAATGAATGGATTAATATACTATTGCTCGAAGTTTCAACATGATCTTTTTTACCTCTTTGAAACATAATATATAAGGTACTTGGTTTTACCAGTTATTTCCATTGGTTTTAAATTTATTTTCTATTTTTAGGTATTTAAGTGGTGTAATATTAGATGGCAATAAAATCATTTTTTACCTTTTCCAAATGAATTGCCAGATACCACATAATTTGAGAGTTCTATTGTCATTTTTGTCAAAATTTTGATACACCCTTCTATGTGGACTAGGTCCAAATATGGGCCAACTTCTCCTAATTTCAACAGAATTATTTTTTGGGTCAATAAGAACTCTTGTACAAAATTTCATCAAAATATATGCATAATAGCCACTTTCACATACAAATAACTTCTCAAAAAATATGACGTGCATTTGTACCGAATATCTTACCTTGGGTCATAAAAATTGCTGTAGCTCAAAAAGTGCAGTCCGATGCATGGACATGTATATATAGGAATGTAGGGGAGAGTTAGGACCACAAAATAGTAAATTTGTGTTTTGACTCAGTTTGACTCACAGGAGTTGTGCTCTATGAAGTAGGAAATTTCCGAGAAATTTGACCTTTTTTAAAAAAAATATTTAAATTGTTCTGAAAACAGTAGAGCTTCAATTTTTTTTAGTAATAGGAAATAAGTTAAGTTACAACACAAAATTTATTTCGTCCAAAAATCTTGAAAAACAAAAAAGTAATGATCATTTAAAAATTAACTAAAAATCATAAATTTACTAAATTCTGAAAAAGCCCATTTTGGACCACCCTGTTCTCAGTGATATAGTTGAAATAGAGTTCTAATTTTTTGGCTCCCGAGGTTTACTACTGTTTACTTTCATATGAGTCTAATAACTTTAAAATCGGAGAACAAAAACCAAAAGGAATTTTGGCCGCTATCTCAAAATATTGACCACAGTGCGTCAGTCAGTTTTAGAGCTCAGCATAGCTGTTTAACTGCCTTAGCCGATGTAATTGAAGACATGCAGAGGTTTGGAGAATATCATATTTAGTTTTGCTCGACCATTCAAAAGCCTTTAATTCGGTGCTTAAAATTATGTAAAATGTTCAACTTCTCAACTATTGCTCTTAGATTGATGTCAACATATTTAACAGACAGATGGCAATGCGTCTCCAATAAAGGACTTTTTCTAACCCTATTCACGTTGCAAGAGGTGTTCCGCAGGGCTCCATAATAAGACTATTACTGTATTCGATTTATGCTAATGATATACCAAAACAGCTAAAACATTCCAGGATTCAGATGTATATTCAGCTCTACCTTTATAACACTATACAGAAAAAATTATTTTTCATATTCAAACAATTAATTTGCATAATCAGACAATTTTTGGTTTGAATATGGTCCTATAAAAAATTTGTAAATTCAAACAATTAAATTTAAAATTTTTTTATTGAAAATATTCCATGATTTTTTCAAACAAATAATTATGATATTTGGTAAAAAAAATTATTGACCTTAGACAAAATTTTCAACCAAAAAATTTATCTGAATCAGAAAAAAGTTTACTAAAATTATAAACAAATAATTTATCTGAAACAAATAAAAAAATTGTCTGAAATAACAAACAATTTTCACATAAATAATTTAGCTAAATCAAGAGCAACTTTCGTTAAAGCATTAAAAACATAGACGACAGCAGGATACCGACTATAACCTGTAAAAATTAAAATACACACGTTTATATGAAGACGATTATTTTGACGACACCATAGCTACATGGCTACACGACCACCGTTGTGGCTGTAGCTAACTTAGGGTAATTTCTATATTTGTTTGCGATAATTTTATTTTATTCAACAGACAAAAATGTCGAAAATTAAAAATACAAATTCATTTACAATCAAAAGATGTTAAGCAAATATATTTATTAATTTTGATTTGATAAAAGTATTTTTTGAAAAAATAATTTTTTATAAGTAAAATATGTATTTCTACAATATTTACATAGTTTTGAAGTATGTAGCTGTCGTCTTCAAAATAATTCAGTAGCTGACTACACGGCGACGATTGTAGCCAATGACATTTGTAGTCGTGTAGCGGTGTAGCCGCTGTTGTCTATTTGTTTAAAGCTTACCTCTTGAGCATAACACTGTACGACAAAATCAAATTTTTTCCAAAATTACAAGGTCCGGCCTATAAATTTTGATAGAGGAGACATAATAAAAAGACACCTGTATCGTCGTTTTGAAAGTTTACATCTGAATTTCATTTGAGGGGGTGTTAAAGTTTCCCAGCTCTGCCACATTCTTATTGTTAATCGGCATAATGTGACCCTTACATTTTAGGTATAAAATGTGTTCAGCAAATTTATGTAAAATGTTACGCAAAACATTTTTGTAGAATGTGTTAACCTTCTAACTCCTCAAGGTACGGGTCTTTTTTGTCCTTCTTTCAAAAAAAGAGCATAAAACACCATTAAAACGGGGATTTAAGGGGTTAAAATGTTCCGCAAAAATATTATCCGTTACATGACAACAAAAACAATGAAAAGCAAAATCAAAATAAGAATAATAAAAAAAATTGAAGTAAACAATTAAGTTTTACGTGTAAGATTTGTTTTGGCAAAAATGTCCAATTGTTTGGAAAAATGTGATTTATTTTGCTATATCTGTGGTAAACATACTATACCGGAATATAAAGTCACGTTTTTCAATAGTAAAGTTGAAGATATCTATAAAAGGTATTTTGAGCTAGAAGTTTTTCCGGGTGAAGTGTGGACGCCGAAGCATTGCTGTCGCATTTGTTATAACGGCTTAATTTTGTGGTCCAAAGGTAATTAATTTTTTTTTTTGTTCTAAAACTATAGTTTTATTTTTGAACTCTCGCTGAAGGTCAACGAAATTCAAATGCAGTTTGGTATTCCTATGCGGTGGTTAGATCCAGGTGAACACAATGATGCTACGTGATGCGTGTGCCAAAATAGTCCTATATTGAAGTTGAATAGATATAGACGAAAAAGTTTTGTATACAAAGCTGTACCATCAGCCATGCTCCCAGTTCCGCATTCTGACGAACTCCCAGTACCTGTGCTACAACTTCGGAGTCCTAGTCATTATGTTGATGGAACTATCGCTGAAACAGGAACCTTTTATTACGCAGGTAGTGATTACACAGGAATTGAAATTATCCCAAGACCAATATTAATGTCGCAAGAGCATTTAAACGCATTAGCTCGGAGACTGAATCTGTCTAAAAACAAATCAGAAATTTTAGCTGCAGACTTAAAAAGTCTTCATCTACTTGAACCTGGTGTCAGCCAAGCGCCAAGACAGCTTTCTGCCATTCTTTTCAGTAAACGATGATAACACGCTTGCTTATTGCAACGATATTAAAGGAATAATGAATGCAATGAATTTTGAGTATAACCACGAGGACTGGCGTATATTTATTGATTCATCTAAGAAGAGTCTAAAAGCTGTACTTCTATATTACGATAATACCAAAAATCCTATTCCAATTGCCTATGGAATGAACATTAAAGAAAGCTATGATTCTATAAAACTAATACTGGACTCCGTAAAATATGAGGACCATAAGTGGCGGATCTGTTGTGACTTAAAAGTCGTTAGTTTCCTTTCAGGTATGCAGGCCGGATACGTAAAGTACGGATGCTTTTTATGCACTTGGGATAGCAGATGGAAGGGCGACCAATATTCCAAAAAACAATGGAAGTTGAGAACTGAGGAAACATTAGGAGAGCACAATATCTTTCATCAAGCATTGGTACCAACTGAAAAAATTCTCTTACCCCCATTGCATATCAAACTTGGAGTGGTAAAAAACTTTGTTAAATGTCTGGATACAAATGGATCAGCAGTCAATTTTCTGAAAACAATGTTTCCAAAATTAAGCGAAGCAAAGATTAAAGAAGGTATGTATGTCTTCTTCAAGGCGTTGTTATTGTTAAAAAATTTGTTTCATACCAACAGGTATTTTTGTTGGTCCAGATATAAGAAAGCTAATGCAAAACGCTGGCTTAGACGAAATCCTCTCACCAATTGAGCTTGATGCGTGGAAAAGCACTAAGGAAGTTATATGCAATGTCTTAGGCACAAATCGTTCTCCTAATTCTCGAATATACGTAGACAGCATGCTTAGAGCTTTTGAAAAACTGGGCGTTCATATGTCAACAAAATTCATTTTTTAAATTCCCATATGGATTACTTTGAGAACCAGTTGTCAACAGAATCTGATGAGCATGGCGAAAAATTTCATCAGACATGCGCACCCCATTGAAGAACGCTATAAAGGCAAAAGCATTCATTCGCTTATCGCTGAAATATGCTGGATATTGTATGAAAATGAAGTGGAATTGCCTAGAGCTAAAAAAAGTAATTAATGAATACTTCCTATCATGCTAAATTGTTGGGGTAGTTTAAAATAAAATTCTTAATAAATGCGAAATTAACCCTATGCTCTCTTTTGTTGTGTCTTATTTCTGACTTTCTGGTTGAATTTTCCCTTTTGGTGTATTCAGGGACTTATAGTAAAATTTCACGGACAATATTTTTGCAAAACATTTTAACCCCTTAAATCCCCGTTTTAATTGTGTTTTATGCTCTTTTTTGAAAGAAGGACAAAAAAGACCCATACCTTGAGGAGTTAGAAGGTTAACACATTCTACAAAAATGTTTTTGCGTAACATTTTACATAAATTTGCTGAACACATTTTATACCTAAAATGTAAGGGTCACATGGTTTCTTATGCCGATTAACAATAAGAATGTGGCAGAGCTGGGAAACTTTAACACCCACTCAAATGAAATTCAGATGTAAACTTTCAAAACGCCGATACACGTGTCTTTTTATTTTGTCTCCTCTATCAAAATTTATAGGCCGGACCTTGTAATTTTTTTTGTGTTGTACAATAATTGGTGTAAAACGTTGTATTTGTGTTATCCAAATTATTTGTTACGAAATCGTTTGCCGGTCAAAAGCATATATACATATATACATATTTAAATGTGGTTGGCCATTAACGCCACCTGAAAAACTGCGAATAAAAATAAATATGAATACATATGTATGTAGCAATGTTATCAACGGAAAATTTGTACATATTTACATATATTTGTACATATTTACCCCACTGGGGGTAAAACTGCCACTGCAGCATTTTCAAAAGCTTTGACGATGTGCTCATAGGGAAAATGGGGGCACCAGACGCCAGCATAAATCTGAAAGACCAAGAGGTTAGGACATGGGTGCCGTTTTATAAATTGCTACTCATAGCGTACATATTGCGCACTGTGCGATGATTGGACAATGGCATTGAAAGGTGGTGCTATTGTCGCTTCAATGCGCTGGTATTGTTGTCTGTGCGGTATATACGACGATATGGGGGTGGTCAACACATTAAGAACTCACCCGGTTGTAAGAACACCGTCAGAAAAGGGCCAACACGGCTAGATGCTTACGTTAATCTCACGAATCACGAACATACCTCTTCCTTTGCAGGCAATGGCTTTTATGTGTTTCAATATTTGTGCACGAAATATTTTTTTCATTAAAATAAATTTTCTTTTTGGCTTTTTGAAGAAATCAGTATTCAAATTTTTTGTTATTTTTTCTATGAAAGTGTTGCCGTTTTTTGTGAATGCGTATAATATCGTTGTATTCGTCGACAACATTTTGTTCGATTTTGCTTTATATATATATATATATATATATATATATATATATATATATATATATATATATATATATATATATATTATATATATATATATATATATATATATATATATATATATATATATATATATATATATATATATATATATTATATATATATAAAAGTAAGTCTTACAATTTGGTGTAGATAACGTTTCAAGCAAAACCGAAGAAAATGTTGTCGATTGTTGTCTTCAGCATAATTGGTGTAAAACGTTGTATTTGTGGTATCCAAATTATTTGTTACGAAATCGTATGCCGGTCAAAAGCATAGATACAAATGTACGTATTTAAATGTGATTGGCCATTAACGCCACCTGAAAATGTTGCAATGTTATCAACGGAAAATTTGTACATATTTACATCTTCCTCCACTGGGGTAAAACTACCACTGTAGCATTTCCAAAAGCTTTGACGATGGATTTAGTTATTAAATCGAATAACGGGGAGTACACAACGCCTCTGCAAGCTATGATTGTTCCGACCATTACAGATTACGAGCCCAATGTTAAAATCAACGCAACAGATTGGAAAATTCCTGAAAATATTTCTCTCGCTGACCCATTGTTTGATAAGGATGGACGAATCGACGTTTTAATAGGAGCTGAGCTGTTTTTCAATTTAATGTCAATAGGACAAAAAAAATTAACTGAGAATTTACCCGTACTACAAAAAACATTATTGGGTTGGGTTGTTGCTGGTGGTGGTTTTAGTCCTAAGCACTCATGGACCTTGGCAATCAGTTCTAAAGTTCATCAGGAGGATCATTTGTCATCGATTGTTAAAAGTTTTTGGGAAATCGAAAATAACTTTGGGTATTCTAATTTATTATCTAATGAAAAATTATTTTGTGAAAATCACTTTCTAGAAAATTCAGTTCGTCTTGCCTGTGGCTCCTTTTGTGTAAAGTTACCTGTTAAAAACGGGAGTGGTGCTCATATGCTAGGGGATTCCTTTGAACAAGCCCTACAACGTTTTAAAGGTTTGGAGAAGAAATTTAAAAGAAATCCAGTAATCAAATCGCAATACTTAGAATTTATGAGTGAGTACATATCACTGAATCATATGTCTTTAGTTTCCCCTCAAATCAAACAGAAAAAATATTTGTTGCCCCATCACTGTGTACTCAAGCTTGATAGTACATCAACAAAGCTAAGGGTCGTATTCGATGGCTCTGCGAAAACAACAACAAGCCGTAACTTAATGACATATTATATGCAGGCCCATCAGTACAGCCAAAACTTTTTAATACACTTCTACGTTATCGTTGTCTTTGTGGTGACATTTGTAAAATGTATAAGTGCGTAAGAGTTGCCCATCCTGATAATTATCTTCAGTGTATCTTGTGGAGGGAAAACGAAACAGATGATATAAAAATATACAAGTTAGACACTGTGACATATGGAACCAAACCTGCAGCATTCTTTGCAATTGGGTCAAAGCAAAAAAGTGATGAAGAAATTGATTTCCCTACAGCGGCGAAAATAGTAAGGCGTGACTTTTATGTGGACGACATGATATCGGGTGGTGATTCAGTTGAAGAAGTTGTAGAGATTCGAAAGCAGGTTGCAGCTTTGTTACGGCGTGGAAACTTTGTAATTAGGAAATGTTGTTCGAACATTCCTGACGTATTGAATGACATTCTAGCAGAGCAATGCGAGGAGTTCCTGAAATTCGATGACGGAACCGACATAACAAAAAACGCTTGGCCTCATCTGGGATCCCAGCGGTGACAATTTTATTTTCTCGTTTAATCCCGTGGATAATTTTAAAATGGTAACGAAACGGTCAATCTTATCTTCAATTGCTCGTCTTTAAGACCCACTAGGTCTTATGGGCCAAAATTTTCATGCAACATTTATGGAAGTTGCAACTACAATGGGATGAAAGTCTTCCTCAGAACTTACATTCTTCTTGGCTCGAATATATTTCGCAATTTGGCTCCATTCAATATTTCAAATTACATTGCTGCGTTCTTGTATCTTGTGACGCTAGTCTTGCTGCATATGGTGCATGTATTTACATTAGATCTGATAATGGCGAAAAAATCAATTCATGGTTATTGTGCTCCAAGTCGAGAGTTTTTCCATTAAAAACTTTAACTGTTTCTAAACTAGAACTCGCTGCTGCCTGCCTTTTAGCAGAACTCGTAGAAGTTGTTGTCAAAACCCTGCCGTATCAATGTGAGGTTCATTGTTGGTCTGATTCAATGGTTGTACTTTCGTGGCTTCGTGAGCAGCCTTCAAACCTTAACGTTTTCGTTTCGAATAGAGTGACACGTATTCAAACAATCACTAGCAATATGACGTGGCACTATATACCAACCAACATGAACCCGTCAGATATACTTTCAAGAGGCTTATCACCTACTTCAATCTACTCATCAGCTACTTCAATCTACTTTGTGGAGTAGAGGGCCAAGTTTTTTATGTCTACAGGCCTCATCGTGGCCCTCAAATGTGGAATTTTTAACTGAATTGCCCGAACGACGTCGAAATGTACTTGTTAGTTGTTCGTTAATAGACATTTCAATACAATGCAAATTTCATAATTCATTTACCAAAATGCAGCCAATATTTGCGTATATTTTTAAATTCATTAGTAAAAATTTGGATTCAAAATCCAACCAGCTGACACAAAGTGACATCAAAAATGGAACAAATCTTCTCATTCGAAATATACAAGTTAATTTTGCAGATAAATATAAAGCCTTGAAGAAAAACAAAATGTAACCCTTGTCCAGCAAACCTCAATCGTTGTCACCTGTAATTGATGATTTTGGTCTTATTCGTGTAGGGGGACGTCTTCAAAATTCGACTCTAGACTTTGATGCTCAGCACCCTATAATTTTGCCCGAAAATCATCCGATTACGACATCTTTAATTAAACATTTTCATTAACGGTTATTGCACGCAGGCCCTCAGTTTCTTTTAGCGACAATAAGGCAGCAATATTACCCATTGGCGGACGTAATCTGATCAGTAATATAGTTTCTAAATGTCTTTCGTGCTTCAGAATGAAACCAAAGTTATCTCAGCAAGACATGGGAAGCTTACCGGCCGATTGTGTAACGCCAAATAAAGTTTTTCACACTGCTGGAATTGACTTTTGTGGACCATTTTTCTATAAGTCTGAAGTGAGAAACCGGCCTCCTATAAAGTGCTACATATCACTATTTATATGTTTCTCAACTAAAGCTACTCATTTGGAGCTAGTTCAAGATTTGTCAACATCGTCGTTCTTGGCAGCACTGCACCGGTTTATCGCACTTAGAGGAAAACCAAAAACCATTTGGTCGGACAACGCAATTCATTTCGTAGGTGCAAAAAATGAATTAGCCGATTTAAAGCGATTGTTCTTAAGCGAAGAACATCAGAAAGCAGTTTGTCAACAATGTCTTGAAGATGGTATAGAATGGAAGTTTATACCACCAAGGTCGCCTCATTTCGGAGAATTGTGGGAGGCAGCGGTGAAGTCCGCTAAGCTCCACTTTTATCGAACAGTTGGGCTAAATAAATTAACATTTGATGAGCTTCGGACTTTTTTTCCTCCTCCTTTTCTCCTCTTTTTCCAGTTTCCGACAATCCCAAAGATCTTGATGTGCTGACACCTGGGCATTTTCTAATTGGAGGTCCTTTAGTCTCAATCGATGAGCCTAGTTACACTCAAGTTGATATAAATCGTTTAAGCAGATGGCAGAGGGTGTCTCAATTACAACAAATTTTCTGGCAAAAGTGGAGCTAATCATAACTTTCTTTACTACAAGAGCGGACAAAATGGCGTGGTAAAGGCAAAAACGATGGTACTTTTAAAGGACGAAAATCAACCGCCGTTGAAATGGCAATTAGGTCGTGTTTCTGATGTTATACTTGGATGGTGTATCCCGAGTTGCAGTTATACGCACTACTAATGGCCTAACTAATCGATTACAAAACTTGATGTTTTGCCAATTGATGATGTTGAAGGCCCTAACACTTCACCGGGGGGAGGATGTTAACCGCAGATCCGCCCATTGTTTTCAACTTTTAGCTAAAAATTATTTCTTTATTTGTTAAAGTGAACTGTAACAAATATTTTTGTAAAACATACATACATACGTACAAACATACATGCGTTCTCCCTTCCAATGAGTTACATCATAATTAGCAATGAGATTAAACAATGTTAATCTCAAATTAAACTGAGATTTAAAAACACACTGTATGTATGGAGGCCTTTGAAGAGCAAATGTTTAAACTGTTTGCTCATGCTCATTAAGTATTAGGGTATGTATGTATGTTTACTGGTAGGTAAGAGAATTGTAAATACTTAAAATATGTTCAATAAATTTCATTCAATATTGAACGCTTCAACAAAACAATTCGGTTTTATTTGGAAGCAATATTTTCGCGTTTTTATTTGCAAATTTAAGCTTGCAAAAAAACCTGTAGTAGTGATATACACAGAAAAAATTATTACCAAAATTTTTCAAACAAATAGATGTTTGATATTTTTTTCGTTTTTCAAAAAGTTGTTTGTTTGGATCTAATTAAAGTATATCTATATCAAGTACATTCGTCAGCTCAGCTGATAGTTTTCCTTTCGTTTTATTTTGTTTCTACGTGTCAAAATTTATTTACATTTTTAAATAATAAAAAGTAAATTCAAAGAAAATTGGAAAACAAATTTTTCAAATACATATACATATATTTTTTTTAAACTTTCCGTTGTATAATCATGGATGCTAAACAAAATTTGAAATTTTGCTTTTCTGATTTAAGTTGCACCAAACAAACTTTTTATGAATTCTTGTTTTAATTCAGATTAATCTAAACATAAACAGATCATTGTACATATTATAATTTTTTTATTTAGTAGAATTGAAATTAAGTTTTTTTTATTACAAAAAACTTCAATTCTACCCACTTTGCCATCTCTGATTTGCTTTTGACACCTAGCAATATTTTTACACAAACAAAATGCCTGTTGTTGTTCTAATTTTGTACTTGCTGTAGACTTGCATGTACTTGATATAAATATACTTTGGATCTAATAATATTTTTTAGACCTGGGTAGTTTACGAACGAACTAGTTCAATTGAACTATTCTATCAATTGAACTAAATTTTTATGTCTACCCAGTTCAATTTTTGAACTATGGCTTTGTATTTGAACTATTAAACAATTGTTTCCTTTTTTTGACAACAATGAAGAAGTGCCATACAATTTAATAACCATTTTATGAATTTAATATTTTTGATAATTATTAGTAATAAAATTATAATAAGATTAATAAAAAGTAGTTCAGAGCACAAATCATAGTTCAAAAGAAAAAAGAGCGAGTGAACTAAAAAATTGAACTAGTTCACTTTTTTACTTTGAACTAAAATGAGCGATCTCTAAAATGAAGTAAAATGCACAAGTCTAATATTTTTGTCTGATTTTTATTTTTTTGCTAGCAGTGCTGCCGTAATAAACATAATAGATAACAACTTTATTTATTAATATTGCAATATTGTTCTCCTTAAAAAAATTAATTAGCTTTTATATTTTTAATAGCCTCTAATTATGTTTGGTAGGTGGACAGCGACATTTCATTGACCTATGTACATACATATATTAATATAAAAAGTAAAAAAGTATATAAACTTATTTTCTTAATTTGCACAGCAAATAAATAAACTTTTTAAGATTTACTGCATGTACCACGATACCGCTAATATTCGTTCTTTATTGATTGATTTATTTATTTAGTTTTTAGGACTTTAAGAATAAAATTCTTGTATAGTCAAAAAAAGATAACAAAAAGAGTAATGGGAAAAATTATTTCTTTATTTGTTAAAGTGAACTGTAACAAATATTTTTGTAAAACATACATACATACGTACAAACATACATGCGTTCTCCCTTCCAATGAGTTACATCATAATTAGCAATGAGATTAAACAATGTTAATCTCAAATTAAACTGAGATTTAAAAACACACTGTATGTATGGAGGCCCTTTGAAGAGCAAATGTTTAAACTGTTTGCTCATGCTTATTAAATATTAGGGTATGTATGTATGTTTACTGGTAGGTAAAAGAATTGTAAATACTTAAAATATGTTCAATAAATTTCATTCAATATTGAACGCTTCAACAAAACAATTCGGTTTTATTTGGAAGCAATATTTTCGCGTTTTTATTTGCAAATTTAAGCTTGCAAAAAAACCTGTAGTAGTGATATACACAGAAAAAATTATTACCAAAATTTTTCAAACAAATGGATGTTTGATATTTTTTTCGTTTTTCAAAAAGTTTTTTGTTTGGATCTAATTAAAGTATATCTATATCAAGTACATTCGTCAGCTCAGCTGATAGTTTTCCTTTCGTTTTGTTTTGTTTCTACGTGTCAAAATTTATTTACATTTTTAAATAATAAAAAGTAAATTCAAAGAAAATTGGAAAACAAATTTTTCAAATACATATACATATATTTTTTTTAAACTTTCCGTTGTATAATCATGGATGCTAAACAAAATTTGAAATTTTGCTTTTCTGATTTAAGTTGCACCAAACAAACTTTTTATGAATTCTTGTTTTAATTCAGATTAATCTAAACATAAACAGATCATTGTACATATTATAATTTTTTTATTTAGTAGAATTGGAATTAAGTTTTTTTTTATTACAAAAAACTTCAATTCTACCCACTTTGCCATCTCTGATTTGCTTTTGACACCTAGCAATATTTTTACACAAACAAAATGCCTGTTGTTGTTCTAATTTTGTACTTGCTGTAGACTTGCATGTACTTGATATAAATATACTTTGGATCTAATAATATTTTTTAGACCTGGGTAGTTCACGAACGAACTAGTTCAATTGAACTATTCTATCAATTGAACTAAATTTTTATGTCTACCCAGTTCAATTTTTGAACTATGGCTTTGTATTTGAACTATTAAACAATTGTTTCCTTTTTTTGACAACAATGAAGAAGTGCCATACAATTTAATAACCATTTTATGAATTTAATATTTTTGATAATTATTAGTAATAAAATTATAATAAGATTAATAAAAAGTAGTTCAGAGCACAAATCATAGTTCAAAAGAAAAAAGAGCGAGTGAACTAAAAAATTGAACTAGTTCACTTTTTTACTTTGAACTAAAATGAGCGATCTCTAAAATGAAGTAAAATGCACAAGTCTAATATTTTTGTCTGATTTTTATTTTTCTGCTAGCAGTGTTGCCGTAATAAACATAATAGATAACAACTTTATTTATTAATATTGCAATATTGTTCTCCTTAAAAAAAAATTAATTAGCTTTTATATTTTTAATAGCCTCTAATTATGTTTTGGTAGGTGGACAGCGACATTTCATTGACCTATGTACATACATATATTAATATAAAAAGTAAAAAAGTATATAAACTTATTTTCTTAATTTGCACAGCAAATAAATAAACTTTTTAAGATTTACTGCATGTACCACGATGCCGCTAATATTCGTTCTTTATTGATTGATTTATTTATTTAGTTTTTAGGACTTTAAGAATAAAATTCTTGTATAGTCAAAAAAAGATAACAAAAAGAGTAATGGGAAAAACTAATAATTATAATAATAACAATAATAATTATAACAAAAACAATAATAAATATTTAAATTTACAATTAATAAAAACAATTTTATGATGATTAAATTAAAAATATAATAAAATACAGGTGATTCACTCAATAAAATTAAAATTAGAAAAAATACAGAAAGATAAAGTATAAGGCTAGTTATTTTGCGTAATATATTTCGTAAGTTCCTTTTTAAAGTTCTGTCTTTCAACAATTATTTTAATATTTGAAGGTAATGAATTCCATAGTTTTATGGCGTTATGCTAGTGTTTAAGTAGCTGTATCTAGGTGTATAGCACCAAGTGTAGTTATTCTCCTGTGGAACCGACCGCCTTTAATTTGCCAAACGCTTATTAACTTTGCGGATGATGGAAACGAAGAAAAGATGTCAGAATCTAAGTAAATATGTCTCAATGGGTTGAAGTCCAAAATAAAAGCACTTTCCTGATTCAATTAGGTGAAGATTTATTTCACTTAAAAAAAATATAATTTGGTATAAAAAAAAAAATATTTCTTAACTAGTTATCAGGTCACGATTCGACAAACGAATGACCTCTAAAAAAACCAAAAAAAAAACTTAAATTACACCACTTGAAGATTACAGTGCCCCCAAGATGTGATAGTGCATTATCCCAGTGATAATACCGTTCCAAATTCAAATCCAAGGATGGGAATGCCTATAGCAATAATTCAAGCTTGAACATCCAGGCGGCCTTGCAGTACTGCAACCGAAGTATATCTATCTAAAAAAAAAAACTAAAAGAAAATAAAAAGAAAATGCGATACAAACAAAAAGGAATTCTTAAAGGTTAAAAACCGTTTATTTCAATTATGAATTATAAACCAGTTGATTTTCGTAAGGTTTCCCAATTGTGATCAATTGACTATCTAGACCACGATCCAGACACGAGATATCCGAAAATTGAAAATTGAGCCAATGGTTTGCCGAAAGCTCCGCCAGCAATACCATTCCTGATGATTTTAGAATAAACATCAGCTCCCAACGTTACGCGTGTCGGAGCCGAAACATAGAATTGTGAGTAGTATTTTTGTGTACCTTCGGTGACACTTTTTTCATACAAACCAATGCTCCAAGGGCGTGGCATATTTTGCTCCCGCCCACTTTTTGTATTAACCAATCAGAAGAGAGCAATTGTCATTTATTTTCTATGTTAGTCAATCAAAGGAGAGAGAGATACAGATAGAGAGAGGAAGAGAGAGAGACAGATAGAGAGAGGAAGAGAGAGAGAGAGGAAGAGACAGACTCTAGAGCTCCGCCCACTTTTATGAGATATCATCAACAATTTTTGATAATTATGTTTCTTTATGTGTTTTTTGTAGTTTTGAGGGTTGATTTTGTATGTATGTATATGAGAAAATTCCAATTGGAATTTTTTGTGTGTTAAACACCTGCATTGGGAAATTGTGTATGATTTTAGGTAATGAGAATGATCGTTGACAATGGATATTTTTGTGGGTGTGTGTTTTAAGTTTTGAAGGTTGTTCAGGCTCTAGAGCTCCGCCCACTTTTATGAGAGATCATCAACAATTTTTGATAATTATGTTTCTTTATGTGTTTTTTGTAGTTTTGAGGGTTGATTTTGTATGTATGTATATGAGAAAATTCCAATTGGAATTTTTTGTGTGTTAAACACCTACATTGGGAAATTGTGTATGATTTTAGGTAATGAGAATGATCGTTGACAATGGATATTTTTGTGGGTGTGTGTTTTAAGTTTTGAAGGTTGTTTTTGGTTATAGTTAGAAGATTTTCTTTGTTTTTGGGGTTTTATACTACCTGGTTGTTTATATTGATTAGTTTGGTGTGTGTGTTTTTAAGACGTGATTAATATTAATGTAGCTGATTGCTTTTAGTTTTAGGGGTGGATTTAGTTTTTGATATTTGTATATTGTTAAAACTAAAATGAAGTTTGTGTCTCTTTTTTTCTTTTCTAAAAGGTGATTGGTGATGAGTAGTGGGTAGGGAAAATAATTATCATATATTTTATATTAGTGTGTATTAAAATTTGATTTTTCTGTTGCTTTCTATTTTACTTTGCTTTCTGAATGGGATTTTCTAATTGGAAAATAACTGATGTTAAAAAATATATTTTAAATTGGTTTTTGAAATATATTTACAAGATTTTTAAATTGGAAAATAATTGGTATTCCAAATGGTTTCTATATTCTTTTTATAATCAAATATGTCTCTCTTGAGATTACTAAGTACTTTTGAGTTTACAGTGTTTGCTTAAGGTGTTTTACTACCAATTTTTTAGTCAAACTAAATGTGCATTTATAATCTTTCAAGGACAATTTTTATGAGTAACAATAATTTTTCCAATGCTCAAAACACACCTTAGAAAAATTTAAGATTTCTCTGTAGGCAATAAGATAGTTAAAAAAAAAAAAAAGTACAAATCCAAAAATGATGACCACCTACTTATTTCCTAAAAGAAAAAAAAAAACATGAAACTATTTAAAATAGAAAGAAAAAAGATACACATAATTCATATTTATATATTTTTGTATTTCATTTATTATCCATTCGTAAATATAACCTATGGATTTTTACATCAGTCTTAATTTTATCTTTCATTTTTTGTCCAATTTCATAACAGAGCCGTGTCAATTCAATTTGTATGTCTTTTTCCTGTATCCCATTTATTTCACACAACTGAATATTCGTTTTGTTTAAAGCAGAGCAAGTCGGTATATAATACTCGTAGTAGAAATGAAGTATTTGTTTACGCAGAATACTGTTCCAACATAATATTGATGTTAAAAATATTCCAATTCGAGTTAATGATTTCCAAGTATCTGAATCAATTTTTATTTTATAAATTCCTTGTTTAACAACTAAATAACATACACCTCTTTTGTGATGAAAACTGTAATGCACGTCCGTATCAATTTCATTATCAATAAGATTTATTGAATTTAAAAAATCACTATGATTCAGCATGTTGTGGATATACTCCTTATAGCTCATTAAATGTAACCACTCCTTTCTATCCAATCCAATAAACTGCTTTTGCTTATAATGCAGCCATACAATCGGTTTAAAGCCTAATGTTGTAGAAAATCCACATGAAATCTTTAATTTTAAATTAAGGAAGTATTCAAATTCAAACACAACATCATATAACTGAGACTTTCGTCTTTCACCATGCTGCAACAAATTTTTTAATCTATTCTCCATACTCATTGAAATTAAAACATAAACTGACGTTTGTTTCATACTTTAAATATCTTTATATTAAGAAAACATAATAAAACAGTATAACTTAAAATAAAAGTATTTAGTATATTTCCTCCAGTATAATCTCAAGTTCAGGTGTTACATTGGTAATTCGTATGTTGCTCGTTTTATTTCATAATAACCGGTAATATTTTTAAACATGAATAAACATGATAACAACGCTAATAATTATTATTTTATTTCTAATTGAAATCACATTAGTGTTAAAGAATAAAATGAAGAGCAGGTGTAATATTGATAGTTCAGTTTAAACTTAGCTAGCTATGTATGTAGCATATTTATTTCATAATAATCAATAATATTTTAATTTTTAAGCATGAACGATCATGATTTAATCAGACTACTAAGAATTAAATCTTTATTTTATGATAATAGTTTACACTGAATATATAAACATGAATGAGCATGATCATCCCATACGTAATTATTTCATTTCATATCCTAATCACGTAATGATTGAAGAAATGAAATGTGTGCAGGTGTTGTGTGTGTGTGTGTATTATAATTTAGAATTTGGTCCTTTTTTAATTCCTATACACATACATGCACATAGGTTACAAAACTAAGGAAGAACAAGTATTAGAAAATAGGAAGAAATAACACACAAAAGAAAAAAGAAGGTAGAAATAAAAACAAGACATTTGATTTTTGTGGGTTTTAAAAGGAATAATATTTTTAAAATAAATAAATAAATATCTCTGGTACCAAGAATTTGGGTATCATTTACACACACACATTAACCAATGAATTCATTCACAATGTTGTTTTTTTTTCCTGTTGTGCTATTCATCATAAAAATTAAGAGTTTAATATAGATTCATCATAAATAACCAATTATATTTTATTACCTATTTTATTATAATCTCCAAAAAAAAAAAAAAACAAGATAGTGAATATTTTCATTTTTATACGATATATTTTTATTTTTTAGTATTTTTTTTTTATAAATATTTACATAAGACATTTTATTACAAAAATTATTAATAATATATTATAAAATAAAAAATGAATAAAATAAAATTTAGTATATTTATTTAATTTTCTTTAACATTGAATATCTTATTATATAGATCTATTATATTTAACACATTAGTTTTTCTAATGTGAAAGTAAGTACACCTACATGTGTCTGGACCTTCCATACAGCTTTCGGTGTACCAAGGGCAACATGCGAAATGACCTCGATTGACATCCTCTTCTCCATCTCCCACACCATATTCCTTATTTTCTTCCAGCATTGAAATAAAAAAATCCACGGCCTCTTTATGTTCATATAACAAAATTTCTTTAAAGTTATTTAAGAAATTTTCAATTGTTATACAAAGTGGGGTCATATTGATTCTTTCATCGTTTCTTCGTTTCGCTCGATGGTACTTTGGTGAGTAATAGATATTTACGATTTTTATGCATAAGTTGGGTGCATGAAAATTTTCAATAGATTTTTTATATTACACCATATTTCTTTACAACGAATGTTGTTATCTCTTTCACTCCCTCACTTTAACATTTGTGTTTTAATTTCTAAAGAATTGATGTAATAATTTACTCCACCTTTACCTTTTCTTTCTTTTACTTCTACAAGATCCAATATTACGGTTAGATTTTATTTCAATATTGAATTTGACTATCTCTTTTCCTCATATTCATACCTATGATTTTTATCAATTTTATTTAAAGATAAATAGGTGGAAATATTTTTAGAGTATTATAATAAAAAAAGAAGTCAAGCTGTTAAGTTTAAAAAAAAAAAAATGGATTCCACCAAAAATTTAATTAAAAAATTTAATGGTCTTAATAATAAAACGATGATACACATCAAGGATCTCAAAATTTCATCCAAATACCCAATCATAAATGCAAAACGGGTGACAACCAAATATGGTACTTGTCTGCAGATTGAGCTGGACAACAACATCATGTTTTTACCAAACCGATACAATTCACTCACCGATGAGGAGGTTAACGCGTTGTGTACTGGAATATATTGCGTGTACAGAGAGGGAGAGAAAAATTTATTTTTAAATACCTTCGATGAGGTTGTGCAATTTATACCTAATGCACAGTATCCCATCTGGGAATAAATTTTTAAAATATTTAATCAAATAAAAATTATATAATAAACCAAGCAAAATAAAATATACACATAGTTTCAAAGATTTAATTTTTTGTCGTTTAATTTATTTCCATTTCGTTATTTCATACAGAAATTTGAGACATAAATGACCACAGTTAAATGTATTATACTTCTGATATTGATTGTAGTTGTATTTTATATTTTTTCCTAAATATTTAACTAATTCTAATGGAGGATGTAAATTTCCAAAGCTGTCGAAATATTCTTTTTGCTGATTGTTTTTGTAATATGCCACCCAGTGTGTTCCAGGTCCTGATGATAAATCTAAATTGATGATACCACATTCTCTTTTCCTCGGTCGTTTTGGTAGTGTATCCAACATAAATACTCCTCTAAAGTGTGAAATATTGGTTGAAAATTTTCTCAAGTCGACATCCGTTAATGGTCTATCAGGTAGCATTTTTAAAAGTTTTTTGGATTTTTATCGTAAACCAATCCATATCCCTTCTTATATGGTTTTAGGTAAAGACCCTTCCCCATTGCTACAGGTTCCATAATTTTATTATGTCTTGTTGCCTCATCAAGTTGATGTTTGGCATTCCTTGCAGCATTTACAGCTTTTGCTATAGCAGCACCTCCACTCGCTAGGCTTCCAATTGCACTCAAGGCAGTAAGAATTGGAATTATAGGTAATACCCCACCAATTTTTGGGACATTAATTATACGTGGTACAATAACTTGAGACTTTTTCCCCTTAAACGATCTGTTAATAGCTTTACGAGCAATCTTAATAGCAGAATTAATATCTTCAGGTTTTTCCTTTTTTATTATTTTTGTTGCATTTTTTATTGATGTAATGAAAAGCTTTCTTCCATTTGAATTATTTCTTTTTGAAGGTTTTACACACGCCTTTTTTTTCATCCCCAAACCAAATTTGGTTTTAGCTTTCATCGTGTTAGTAACTAAATATGCAAACGATTTCTCGGCAAGACTACTGTCTTTTGACCAAACTCTTTCCCAAGCTTTATGTTCAAGAATTTTATCCGCTTGATGTCTTTTCTTTATATCCTTACTTTTGGAATAAGCTATATCGTGATCCTTACAAGCAACATCCAAAGGGTTTATTCCTCTGTCACCTCGATCTAGACGTTTCTTTAGTTTCGTTCCAGGTCCACAATATTGATAGCCAGGAAGATGAATTTCAACAGGCAAGGAGTTTATTATATTATCTACTAAACCTTCTCCAATGAATGTTTTGTTATAATTAACTTCCTGGTTATATAGTATAACCATTTTATTCTATAATAAGTACTAAAATAAAACATTTTTTTTATTACATTCAGTTATAAAAATGCGTTTAGTTAAACAACATAAACAAATTTTTGTTCGCAATATTGATACTTCTTCGAGTGTCAACCCCAAAACAAGACATAGTTCCTTATTACCTAATACTATTCGCGCGCTTATAGTTGGTCCTTCAAACTGTGGAAAGACTAATGTTATGATAAGCTTGTTAGAAAGTCCTAATGGTCTTAAATTTAAAAACATCTACTTATATTCAAAGTCACTATACCAACCAAAGTATGAATACTTGAGGAAGCTAATATACCCAATTAGAGGGATGGGATATTACACGTTTTCAGATAATGAAGTTGTAATATCTCCCAATGAAGCTAAAAGCAACTCAATAATGATTTTTGATGATGTTGCGTGTGAGAAGCAGAATAACATACGCGCATTTTTTTGCATGGGTCGACATAAAAATGTTGATTCTTTTTATTTATGTCAAACTTATACAAGAATTCCTAAGCATTTGATTAGAGACAATGCTAATGTTATTATAATGTTTAAACAAGATGAAACAAACATGAAACATGTTTATAGAGATCATGTTTCGAGTGACATGGATTTTAAGAAGTTTCATGAAATTTGTCAAGAATGTTGGAAGGATAAATTTGGATTTTTGATGATAAGTAAAGATGATGAAATAAATAATGGGCGCTACAGAAAGCTATTTGACTATTTCATAACAATATAAAGTACTTCAATCAGCACATATATTTTAGTGCTAAACCTAGTTTTAAACATACTATAACAACTTTTTTAGTGAAATAACCTATCTCGCTCTATAAATTCGGTTTATTTTTTGTTGTGTTTTATCAACTTATTTATAAAACTACATAGAAGAGCTAAATGAAAATGGATGAAAAAGTTTTAAAGGAATTGATAAGGACAAGAAATGTATTAAAGAAAAAGTTACGCAGTATAAAAATTGATGACGTAGATACACAAGAACAACTTAAAGATACATTTAAACCTATAACAGATCCCCTAAAAACAATTATTAATACTCATATCTCTAACTTTAAAAAAATACCGAAAACAGAAAACCATGAATTTCAAACAGAAAATAAAAATATTAGAAGATTACCCTTTAACAAGTCACAATTCAATTTAGAGACAAGTACCCCATAGAAAGTTATAGAAGAAACATCATTTAAGAAAGGGATATCATTTGATGCTATTCATGATGATAATGGTGATGATGATGATTTTTACTCTCAGTCTGAAACTATAGAGAATTCAAATAATGAAGAGTCTTACAATGACTTATCAATTTTGGAAAATAGAAATGAGTTAGATACTCTCTATGGTCCTCATAAGGGTCTTAATAATGAATGGAAATTCGGTGACAGCAACATCAAAATAAGCAAAGATAAAATTGAAATTGGAAATCAAATATGGGCTCTAACACCAGGTTTGTTCTCCTTAATGTTTCACAAAACACCAGAAAACTATGACAAATCTGAACTAGAAATCTACAAAAATATACTAATCAACACTAATGCTCACAGGAGAGACTACAAATCTGCTGGTCCAATTAAAGGAACGAGAGCATATAAGTACAAACATATTATTGGAAAATTGTTTAAAGAAAAAAGCGAGAGTAGTTTGGCAATACCATCACCAATTTCAAGAAAGGGTAATTACACGGGAAATGGTTTGATGAACCTAAACTCTCATAAACCAAACTATATATATTGGGATGATCCAAATGAGTTGGTAGATCGACTTAGACTATTACTCGCATCGCAAGGTGCAGGCCACACTAATCATAACAACGAGATTGTATCAATTATTGAAGAATTGTATGAAGCAAATATAATTGAAAAATAGTCTAATAGAATCATGTCCATCGATAAATTCGGACACTACCTCAATGATACAAGCGATAATATTTCAATGAAAAATGTATCTAAAGTGTTGGGGTTTTTTATGGATACAACTAACAACATTGACGTACAAAGCAAGAGGATTAAAAATGTGGCGAATGCTTTGGAAGACAGTGACGCTATCAATAAAATGTTTTTGCAATCTCAAATTACAAAATCTGGAGAAGAAATAGTTATACATTTAAAAGGAGTTATTGATGAAATTCATGAGAAAATTAATGATATAAAATTACTTTTTGATAAACAAATTGAAAAGTTAAGTAAACAAATTTATGAAGTACAAAATCATACATTCATATCAATGAACGAAAGTGAAGAAATAAATAATACCTTGAAGAATTACGAATACGAATCTATATAAAATACTAATGAGAAGAATATAAATTCCTAGGGATATGGTTATATCAGTTGCTTTAAATGTATCAACTGAAAACAATCCAATTCGAAAATAATGACAAGCTTAAAAAGAGACTTAGTAAATGAGCTACATAAACAAGCAAGAAAAAATTTTAGACGTCGAAGAGTTGTGATGAAGGGTATAGATGATCTTTGGCAAGCAGATTTAGTTGAAATGGGGAACTATGCCTTATATAATAAAAATTATAGATATCTGCTAACTGTAATTGATACATTCTCAAAATATGCTTGGGCTGCACCACTTAAAAATAAAACTGCACTAGAGGTGACGCAAGTTATGAGAGGAATCTTCAAATTGGGTCGGATACCGAAAAACTTGCAGACCGATGATGGCAAAGAATTTTTCAATAAACATTTTGCAAATCTTATGAATGAATATAATATTAATCACTACTCAACGTTTAGTAGAATGAAAGCGTCAATAGTAGAACGATTTAATCGAACATTAAAAGGAATGATGTGGAAAGAATTTAGTTTTAATGGTTCATATTATTGGCTTGGTATCTACAAGGATTTAATCGATACATATAATAGAAAAGTACACAGCATTATTAAAATGCCCCCAATTAAAGTCAATTCTACAAATGAATATAAATTATTAAATACAGCCTACAACCACATAAAAATTTACAAAGTATCTAAATTTAATGTAGGAGATTATGTACGCATTAGTAAATATAAACACATTTTTGAAAAGGGGTATACCCCAAATTGGACAACCGAAATTTTTAAAATTAAAACAGTTAAAAATACATATCCAACAACATACCTATTGGAAGACTATCGAGGAAATCCTATTAAAGGTGGATTCTATGATGAAGAACTTACCAAAACTCAATTTTCCGATATATTTCTAGTTGAAAAAGTTCTTAAAACTAGAGGAGAGAAAGCATATGTAAAATGGTTGGGATTTTCAAATCAACACAATTCTTGGATTAATAAAAATGAAATATTGTAATTTTAAGAAAAATAAAAAAAAAAAAATGTATTTAGTAAGTTTTTATATCCAAAATAGAAAAAATAAAACGAATAAATAAACCAGTATTGTGCCAAGTTTTCTTTATTTACATTTTAAATGTCATAATGTCAATAACGTTAAGTTTGAACTCTACGTCATCGGAGCTAACAGCTAATTACTTTCCTCCAATTTGTTTGAATGGGGATTATGAGTGTGCTTTAACTGACTTTCATTCCTACAACAGTATTCCAAATGTGGGCATATATAACAATCATTTTCATATAGGTGATCATCTAATTGAAATACCAATTGGATCTTATGAGTTAAATGATATAGCTGATTACATTAAAGAACAATACAAAAGTCATAGTTCAGAAAATGAAATTGATATAGAAGCTAAAAACACCACGATGCAAGTTAGAATTAGAAGCTCGAAAGAGCATATATATTTTAATAAGAGCAATACTATTGGAAAACTTTTAGGATTCAATAAAAAAGTTTTACATGCTAATGAGGATCACTACTCAGATCTTCCAGTTAACATATTCAAAGTCAATCTCTTGCGAATTGAGTGTAATATAGTAGCAAATACTTATATGAATACTTGTCCATCACATACACTACATGAGTTTGGGATTAACGTACCACCAGGGTATAAAATTGATGAGAATCCGAGAAATCTTATTTATTTACCAGTGAACTGCCGAGAGATAAGCTCACTAACTTTACGTGTAGTTGATCAGCACGGAGATTTAATTAATTTCCGAAAAGAGCAAATCACAATTCGAATACATTTAAGGGCGACTAAATAATGATAATATACAAAAACAAAATAACATACGCACCTAAAATATTCTTGCAACCTAAATCTCAATTAAAGAGGTCATTACAACGAAGCAATCTATCTCAAGCGAATAAAAATTTTCTTAGGTCTCTGAAATTTATATTGAAAAAATAATGTCTTCAATATTAGATGTTCTTGATAAACCCTTATCGGATGAAAGTATAATTAAAAAGGATTACCACACATATACACCATACCTACAATCTTATAATAATAATGATGAAATCCGCATTTCAATACAAAATCAAGATTTATATATTCTACCTAGTGAAAGTTTTATATACGTAGAAGGCTGTATTGTAGATGATAACAATAAAAAATTTGAATCTTCTTCATCCAATTTTAAGGTTAAAAATAATTTTGTTGCATATCTCTTTGATGAAATTCGATATGAACTTAATGGTATTGAAATTGATCATACAAGGCATTTGGGGACTTCAAGTACAATAAAAAATTTAGTTTCTTTATCACCAACAGAAAGCATTGGCATGCACAATGCTGGATGGAACAAAATTGATAATGTTAACCTTATAAATGGTTATTTTAATTTCTATGTGCCTCTTAAAATTCTTCTAGGATTTGCTGAAGACTATAATAAAATCATATTAAATGGTAAACATGAGTTAATTCTTTTGCGCAACAAGAATGATGGAGATCTTTTGTATTCAAGTGTTTCCACTGACAAAGCCAAATTGAGAATTTCAAATATTTCATGGAGAATTCCCCATGTACAACTATCCGATCTAAGTAAATTGAATATGATTAAATTAATTAATGCTGGTGCTTCTATACCCATGGCATTTCGTAGTTGGGATTGTCATATTAATCCACAACTCAATGTAGGAACTAGTCATATTTGGAATGTTAAAATGGCTGCAAATAGAGAACGCCCCCGTTTCATTCTAATTGCTTTTCAACATGAAAATAAATTTGTACATTGTGATTTAACTAATTTGAAAGTGCATTTAAATTCAGAATCATATCCTTACGATGATCTAAATATAAAATTTAAAAATGAACGTTATGCTGTTTTATATGATATGTATCTAAGATTTCAACAAAACTACTACTTTAAGGAACCCCAACCACTTCTCACATCACAAGAGTTCAAAAACCAAGCACCAATAATAGTAATAGATGTCAGTTATCAAAACGAATCTATCGGTAGCGGACCTATTGATATAAAAATTGAATTTGAAACCGCTACTAACATTCCTGCTAATACATCAGCTTACTGTATTCTCATTCACGATCGCATAATAGAATATATACCATTAAAAGGACAAGTTCGTAAAGTTTTGTAAATTGTAAAATATGAGAGATAATATAATTTTCGTCGACTTGCAAGGTTTTAAGGATAACTATAATAGATTCATTGCAAAGGAAATAGCAATTGTTTTCAATTCTAAGGAACACAACAATTTCATCATAAAATCACCATTCGATTTTAAATACTTATCAGCAAAAAAGCAGCAAGAAGCGAATTGGTTAATAAGAAATTACCATCATCTGAATTGGAATGATGGATCAGTATCTTTCGGGAGTGTATGCAAATTTCTAAAAGATAATGTAAAATATTCGAAAATCTATATTAAGGGTGAAGAAAAAAGAAAGTGGTTAGAAAAAATGCTACAAAAAAGAGTTTTTAATATTGAAGATACTGGGTGTAAAAGCTTCAAACAGATGGCATTAAATTATCCAGAATATCATTATTGCAGTTATCACAGCTATGGTGTTTGTGCTTTAAGGAATGCTCTTTTACTTGAAAAAAGAAAATTTACATTAAAATAAAAACACATGTCCTTTATTTGTTTGTAAAATATACATATTTTTATTTATAAGCATATACATATATATATATATATAAAGGTTTTTATTTGTATATTATAAGAAATAATGAACTTATAAATAGAATATTTACATATCATGTGCTTAATGCTATTTCTTATAACTAAAGTTAAATAAATAAAATATATATTAAAAACAAAAAAAAACTTCCTATTAATAGTAAAAAATAAATTAATAAACTTACAGTAAAACAATATTTTTTATTTACATATCAAATTACAATTGGCGAAAGATAAAATTAAGACTGATGTAAAAATCCATAGGTTATATTTACGAATGGATAATAAATGAAATACAAAAATATATAAATATCAATTATGTGTATCTTTTTTCTTTCTATTTTAAATAGTTTCATGTTTTTTTTTTCTTTTAGGAAATAAGTAGGTGGTCATCATTTTTGGATTTGTACTTTTTTTTTTTTAACTATCTTATTGCCTACAGAGAAATCTTAAATTTTTCTAAGGTGTGTTTTGAGCATTGGAAAAATTATTGTTACTCATAAAAATTGTCCTTGAAAGATTATAAATGCACATTTAGTTTGACTAAAAAATTGGTAGTAAAACACCTTAAGCAAACACTGTAAACTCAAAAGTACTTAGTAATCTCAAGAGAGACATATTTGATTATAAAAAGAATATAGAAACCATTTGGAATACCAATTATTTTCCAATTTAAAAATCTTGTAAATATATTTCAAAAACCAATTTAAAATATATTTTTTAACATCAGTTATTTTCCAATTAGAAAATCCCATTCAGAAAGCAAAGTAAAATAGAAAGCAACAGAAAAATCAAATTTTAATACACACTAATATAAAATATATGATAATTATTTTCCCTACCCACTACTCATCACCAATCACCTTTTAGAAAAGAAAAAAAGAGACACAAACTTCATTTTAGTTTTAACAATATACAAATATCAAAAACTAAATCCACCCCTAAAACTAAAAGCAATCAGCTACATTAATATTAATCACGTCTTAAAAACACACACACCAAACTAATCAATTTAAACAACCAGGTAGTATAAAACCCCAAAAACAAAGAAAATCTTCTAACTATAACCAAAAACAACCTTCAAAACTTAAAACACACACCCACAAAAATATCCATTGTCAACGATCATTCTCATTACCTAAAATCATACACAATTTCCCAATGTAGGTGTTTAACACACAAAAAATTCCAATTGGAATTTTCTCATATACATACATACAAAATCAACCCTCAAAACTACAAAAAACACATAAAGAAACATAATTATCAAAAATTGTTGATGATCTCTCATGAAAGTGGGCGGAGCTCTAGAGCCTGAACAACCTTCAAAACTTAAAACACACACCCACAAAAATATCCATTGTCAACGATCATTCTCATTACCTAAAATCATACACAATTTCCCAATGCAGGTGTTTAACACACAAAAAATTCCAATTGGAATTTTCTCATATACATACATACAAAATCAACCCTCAAAACTACAAAAAACACATAAAGAAACATAATTATCAAAAATTGTTGATGATCTCTCATAAAAGTGGGCGGAGCTCTAGAGCCTGTCTCTTCCTCTCTCTCTCTTCCTCTCACTATCTGTCTCTCTCTCTTCCTCTCTCTATCTGTATCTCTCTCTCCTTTGATTGACTAACATAGAAAATAAATGACAATTGCTCTCTTCTGATTGGTTAATACAAAAAGTGGGCGGGAGCAAAATATGCCACGCCCTTGGAGCATTGGTTTGTATGAAAAAAGTGTCACCGAAGGTACACAAATATACTACTATTGTGGATCCTCCAACTGCATTCCCGGGAAGTCATCCACTATTTTGACATCAATAGACTCTCTTGGAGTAATCATGTTGTGTCTATTTCTGACCTGTTCAAAAGTCTCAATAGTCTTGGTGTTCCCAAAAATGCCCCGAATTTGAATGTGGCACATTACATTTTTTCCTACTTTCACAGTTTGCCTCCAAACGCCTCACAACGTTTTCTGCAATCACCGAGCAGTCCGAACTAGAATCAATTACCGCTCTCTCCAAAATATACCTTTCCTTTGCTACTATTTTAATTATCGCTGTAGGCCTTAGCACAATGTTTTCAGAAAGCTTATAAAGAGGTCCTGAAGAGATACCACGACACAGATGACTTTCAGTTGAGTAGGCATTTCTCTTGCAATCCCTCGAACCAGCTGGAACTAACGCTCGAGACGAACTAGGTCTCTCGGTTTTCTCGCCTTTGGACGAACTAGGTCCCTTAGCATTGGCTTGAGACGCACGAGGTCCCTGTCTTGTTCTACGCTTGGACGAACTAGGTCTATTCGTAGAATCTTGGGACGAACTAGGTCTTTCCCGTAAGCGCTTCACATCTTTGCCATGCCCTGACGAACGAGGTCTTGGGCTTGGTTTGTGCAACAATGTGTGGTGCATGTCACCACAGCGTTTACATTTGCCAGTATTTTGGCATGTGCGCTATACATGATCATGGCTTAAACACCCAGCACAATATTTATAGAACATGACCAATGAGTTTCTTGTAAGCCTCCTTCAAAAAGCGATCACAAAAGCGCAAAGGGTGATCCTTTAAACATACTCTGCAAACCATTTTCTTTGTGGTACGATTGCCTTCAACATACTTTTTGCGGGAGACCATTATTCTACAAAAATACAAATAAACAAAAAAAAAAAAACAAAACAAAAAAAAAATATAAAATGAGTTAAATGGAAGAATTACGAGCTTCACTATTGGTCTCGTAATAATTCCACGCTGTGTCTTCAGTTCAACAACTCTGACATGACCATCTCTACCCATATGAACTTTCAAAACTCGACCCAAACGCCATTCATTCGTTGATAGGTTTTCCTCCCGAACTACGACCATATCCCCAACTTTTAAATCACCTTTTAGTTCTTTCCATTTGTTCCTCTTTTGCAAATCCTTTAAATATTCATATTTCCATCTGTTACATAATCCTTGATTCAGAGCTTTAACTCTCTGCCAACGATTAGTGATGGACAGTGGAGCTTCTGTAATTTCAGGATCAGGTGGAGCCAAAAGCGGACATCCAATCAAAAAATGCCCTGGTGTTAAAATATCCAGACACCCAGCATCGTCCGTTAAGGGACACAAAGGTCTTGAATTTAAGCACGACTCAATTCGTGCCAACAACGTAGAAAATTCCTCAAAGGTATATTTCAAACTACCTGCTATTCTTCGGAAGTGGTATTTAAAACTTTTCATACCCGCCTCCCAAAGACCTCCCATGTGCGGTGCACTAGCCGGGTTAAAATGCCAGTTCACTCCCTGGGGCCCATAACTACTGTTAAATTCTGAGCCTGCGGTCCGCAAAAATTCTCGAAATTCGATTTTTAATGTCTTAGAAGCCCCCACGACGAGCAACAAATCGAGGTCGATAAATTACTAACTGGCTCTAAGTGAATTGCCTTCGTAGCAAAACAAACAAACAAGCAAACGTAACCTTTGGTAATAAGACAAGCTCTACCAGTAAAGTTCCGAATATCATAAGGGCCTGCGAAGTCTACACCCGCTGTGGTAAATGGGCGTGAAATAACAGTGCGATTTGCGGGAAGAGCGGCCATAATCTGTTCCCGAATAGCCTTTTTCTGTATAGTGCAGACCTTACACCTACCTATGATTGATTTCACCAAGTTCTTAGCACGTAAAATAAAAAACTCAGTTCGCAATACCCGCAACGTCAATTGGTTGCCTCCATGCAATGATATCTTATAAACAAAATCAACTAGAAGCACCGAAAAACGACAGTTAGAAGGTAATATTATCGGAAATTTTTCATTGTATGTCAAATTTGGAGCATGAGCTAATCGTCCTCCTACTCTCATTATACCATTGTTGTCCAAAAAGGGATTTAAGTTCGCTAATTTACTTCCTGTAATGGCTGTTCTACACGAAAGTTTAGAGTACTCGTCACCAAATCCCACTTTTTGTGCTACAATTATAAATTTCTCTTTGACAGCTTGCAGTTCTTTCGAAGTAATCTCTACCGAGTTATGTTGTGTTGCACTCATCTTTCGTAATACGCGAATTCCTCTCATTACCCAAGCCATAACACGTAGAGCCCTAGTGTAAGAAGAAAAACTGTCCAACAAATCACAATGTGATTCAAAGTACGTGAAAAATACCTTGTGAGAACGGTTTTCTTCTCTTGTCTCAAAACTTTCATCAGTTGGAATATCCCAACACACTGAATCAGAGGAAAGAAAACCTGGGCCATACCACCAAAGTCGATTTTCCACTAATTCCTGTGGTCGATTTCCTCTACTTAGTAAATCTGCTGGATTCTCGTTAGAAGCTACATGTCTCCAACAGTTTTTTCCCGTTAGCTCAATTATCTTTGATACTCGATTAGCAACGAAAGTCGTCCACGAACTTGGTGGTTTTTGTAGCCACGCTAAGACAATCATAGAGTCAGTCCATGTGTAAAGTTTATTGTTAGGCCCTTCAAACTTCAAGTCATTTCTGATCGTGCCCAATAAATTAGCTAACAATAATGCAGCACAAAGTTCTAATCTAGGTAAAGATACTGTTTTCAAGGGAGCTACCTTTGATTTTTCCATCAACAAATGGGTTTGTACAAAACCATTTTCATCTTTTATACGTACGTAGACGCATGCACCATATGCCTTTTCCGAGGCGTCTGCAAACCCGTGAATTTCCAAATTAACAGATGGTTTAAAACCAACCCATCGTATAATCTTAATGTCGTTGATAAAATTATAATCCTTAAGGAATTGTCGCCATTTCAACCCACTACTTTCCGACAAAACATCATCCTAACTGGTTTTGTCGCTCCATATTTGCTGCATCAGCATTTTTGCAACAATGACAATGGGACCTAACCATCCAGCAGGATCAAAAAGTTTTGCTATAGTAGAAAGAACCTCTCGCTTGGTATAATTTTCCTTTAACGAAATTGGGGTTGTAGAAAAATAAAAATGATCAAGTTTACCATTCCACCTTACGCCTAACATTTTTGTAGTACTAAAATCATCAATTTTCAAAAAATGTTCACTTAATAAATGTTCTGGTGGTAACCCTGTCAAAATCCTGTCATCATTAGCAGCCCATTTTCTCATCGAAAATCCTGCAGACGACAACGCAGAAATTAATTGGTCACGAGCCATCACTGCCAACTGCACATCGTGTGTTCCGGCCAATGCATCATCGACATACATCATTTCGCGTAAAATTTTTGAAGCCAAGGGCCATTTCTCCTCAACATCACTAGCAAGTTGAAGCAGGGTCCTAATGGCCAGGAAGGGAGCGCAATTAACACCAAAGGTTACAGTTTGCAACTCGTAATCCTTCAAGTCCTCCTGAGGATCCGTACGGAACACAATTCGCTGAAACTTGGTGTGTTTAGAATCCAATAATATATGTCGGTACATTTTCTCTATATCACCACTAAAAACATAGCGAAAAAACCTCCATTTTACAAGCAGTAGCATAAGATCATTTTGTAAGACTGGGCCTGTATACAAAACATCATTTAAACTTAATCCTGTAGAAGTATTGCTTGACGCATTGAAAACAACCCTGACTTTAGTGGAAGTACTTTCCGGTTTGTAGACTGCATGGTGAGGCAAGTAATAGACTTCCGATATACTTGTAGTATTAACATCAACTTCTCTCATGTGACCCAGCTTTACATATTCGGCTAAAACTTCATCATAAGTTGACTTTAGTTCCAAATTTTTAAGAAGTGTTGCCTCATTTCTTAAAAACTGACGACTTGACTTTTCGCAAGATGACCCAAGATGATTTTCGATCAAATATTGAGGCTTGAAAGGTAGGGAGACTATATATCGTCCATAACTGTTTCTTTTTGTCGTTTTTCTAAAAATTTGTTCACAATATTCATCTTCTGGAGTAAGTCTAGGCACTTGTGGAGGTTCTTCCAATTTCCAAAATTTTTCTATCTGTTTATCCAGGCATACTTCTGTATAGCATGAAGAAGGCCTAGGTAGGTTATCTTCTAAAGGACCAGTTAACACCCAACCAAAAACACTTTTCTGAGCCATTAAATGTCCAAAGACATTATGTTTGGAAGCGCTTAACATTATTTCAGGGTAATAATCACCACCTATCAAAATGTCAATTGGTCCACTTTTTGCAAAATTTGGATCGGCCAAACGAATATCCAACGATGAATCTAAGTCAGAAACATTAACTGTCCTATTCGGCAAATTTCCAGTTAACCGAGGAAGTACCAAACCTGACATTTTTAACCTGAAACCGCTATCGAGACGTGATGCTAATTCAAATATGCATTCCCTGCGAGATGAACCAGCCGGAGCACAATTAAGAGCAGAAATATTTGAATTCACCTTTCGTGTTGGCAAACCTATTTTTCTTTGCAACTTTTCACATATAAAAGTCGACTGAGAGGCTGGATCAATGAGAGTCCTGGCAGTGAAAATCTCCCCTCGAATGACAACATGAACAACAGCAGTTGCCAGGAGAATCTGCCTTGAAGTGGTAACGAAACAATTCTGTATTGTCATACTTTGTGACTCTGTATTCAGATTCGAAGAACTAGGAGCTGGTTCCATATCAAAATTACTACTTGTGGCAATAGTAATGGGTTCTTTATGAAGCAATGTATGATGCTTAAGATGGCACTTTGCGCAACTAAAATTGCTTTTACAGTTGCTAACTTTGTGACCGTCGCTCAAACAGTTAATGCACAAGTTACGGGTCTTAACTATTAAAAACCTTCCAGCCTGATCCTTATTTAAAAACTTTTGACATTCTTTCAACGCATGACTATTAGAGCAAACCGGACAAGGCTTTCCAGAAAGCTTAGTTTGGTAGACTCTTACAACAGAGTTCCGATCCTTAGCTAAATTTTCTTTCCCAGATTTCCCATCAGCCTGCGACTTTCCAATACCACGAATGTTTGAAATAGTTTCTAAGGATTGAAATCGATTCGTTAGGAAATCGTCGAGTTCTTTCCACCGAGATATTTCCATTTTGTTTTGTACCGATTGTTCCCATAACGACAAAGTATCAAAGGGCAGTTTTGTCAAACACTCATAAACAAAAATAGGGTCCCAACCAGATGTGTCAATATTATAAACCTTAAGAGAAGAAATGTAATTATTTATATCCCGTTGAAGTCTCTTTATTGATTCACCACACTCAGATTCAACGGCTATCAAATTAAATAAAATCTTCAATTGATCGTGAACTAAAATCCGCTTATTCTCATACCTGTCTTTTAAATTAATCCAGGCATTCTGAAAACCATCATTTGTCAACGGAGACTCTTTCACTATGAGCAAAGCATCACCTTCAGTAAATTGACGTAAATAAAAAAGACGTTCAACACCTGTTAAATCTGCTCCATCAATGTAAACAGCCTGGAACATGTCTCGAAAAGATAGCCATGACTGGTAATCGCCCTTAAAAATCTCAGTGGTGCAGGGTGGCAGCTTTAAATTGTGTCTCTGGCTACTACCAGAGTCTCCTGATTTTCTGCCACATTGTGTTGACGATAGTCCAGGTCTGTTCGCAAATGAGTCCGACAACTCACCCATTTGAGCAGCACATGAAACGTATGCAGTCCTACATTCTCTAAAAAGTTGTTTTGCGCTCTCACAGTCTTCCTCCGAATCTTCTTCAGTGTTTTTTGTAGCAAAATCTTCAAAGGCATTTTTAACCTTATCCCACAATGTTTTAAACTCTTCCTTTTGAACACTCTTTCTCTTTGATGTAATAAAAGGATTATAAATATTTGAAAAAAGACAAATGAGCAAAATATTTTCTTTTATATATGTTTAATAATTATCAACTAAACGTTAAAGATAATTTATCTTAAGAATTCTTTGTGTAAACCAGGACTACATTAATAATTTAGTTTAGTAAAAAACCTAATATATATACATATGTACATAGGTATTTAATGCGAATTAGATTTCAATAGAAAGTTTTATAAATTGAATAAACGAATTATTTTGTGTGTTGGTTTTGCCTTTTAACCCCTTTTTAGGGGTTTTTTTTTGTTAGGTATAATTATTGTAGGTTTTGTAATGCTAAAGATATCAAATATGTTTTAATATTCTTTAGTTACCTTGATTCCCATTCGAAGGTATGTGGTAGCTCTTTTAATTTATCTCCAATAACACCAGTTTAGCACCAATAATACAAAACAATACTGCTACTCTTCCGGATTTCGTTCTTATGTATTATCAGTTCAGACTCTATATAGAATCATAGCTGAAATTATGTTTCCTTATAATAAATTTTACAATTAAGAACAATTGCTTTGTTATTTCCATGTTGTGCATAAAAATTTTGAATCCAAGCTCCAAAATGAAGAGGTATGTACATATATTGTTAACTTCTGTTCGTTTAGTTTTTCCAAACTTTCACCACACTACATTATTTATTCGGTTTAAACTCTATTAAACCATACATGTGTACATATTTATGTAGGCGTTTATTTTCGATTTTTCAAAACAATTCAATCAAATTTTCACAAAATTATAAATATTAAAAAATGAAATATCAAAAAAAAAACAGCTGATATTAAAAAAGACGAAAATGAGGTCATATGTCGAAAAAGCAGAGTTATCAAACCAAAAAACACAGTGCTGTATCTAACGTTGGTTCGTGACTAAAAAACAATTTTTCTGATAACATATTAAATGTAACAGAGGCAATGTTACAAGAATATGTACAAATCAAATTAAAAAGCAAATGGAAAAAACATCACCTTTTCCTTCTCGAACTAAAACACCTTTGTTCCACCAATCAATATATCCGGTTCGTTTGGACCAAAATGTATAGCACCAAGTGTAGTTATTCTCCTGTGGAACCGACCGCCTTTAATTTGCCAAACGCTTATTAATTTTGCGGATGATGGAAAAGAAGAAAAGATGTCAGAATCTAAGTAAATATGTCTCAATGGGTTGAAGTCCAAAATAAAAGCACTTTCCTGATTCAATTAGGTGAAGATTTATTTCACGTTCGTATTTAACAAAAGAATCTTGAAACTTAAAAAAAATATAATTTGGTATAAAAAAAAATTTATTTCTTAACTAGTTATCAGGCCACGATTCGACAAACCAATGACCTCTAAAAAAACCAAAAAAAAACTTAAATTACACCACTTGAATATTACAGTGCCCCCAAGAAGTGATAGTGCATTACCCCAGTGATAATACCGTTCCAAATTCAAATCCAAGGATGGGAATGCCTATAGCAATAATTCAAGCTTGAACACTAGGTATTACTAACGTAACACCTCTGGATGACCTTCCGAATGAAATTTTGTTGTACAAGTATGCCGGCGACTGAGTATGTATTAATTTGTGCAAAAATAGAAGATTGCGCATGCTGAGGTAGTCCACTATGTCGCAGTTCTCCAGGATGAAATACTACTGTATATCTGTATGCCATACACGTAGCATTGTTAAATGAGACTTGCAACTTATGCAGTGAGGACGAGTCCAATTTGCTGTACACCTCCGCAAAACTAGTTATAAGAGGTAGAAGTAGCTGTATAACAAGACGTTTCTTGACTTCAGAAGGCGTATAAATTGAGGTTATTGGTAATTACGCAATGTTAGGTACATACTGCGTGCTATATTATTAATGTGGTCACCACATGATAAGGATGAGTTGATATAAAAACCTATATATTTAACCTTTATATATAAGTTTTAAAGCAAAATGTTCGATTTTGCTTAAAAACTTATCTACACCAAATTGTAAGAATTACTTTTATGGTGCTTAAGTTATGTGCTATGTATATGTATATATATGTCGAGTTTGCAGTACGTTGAAATAGGTAAGTTTGTATACTTTCTAAAAATAATTTTAACTCTATAAGAAGTCCAACACAAAAAACAAAAGCTTTTTTATAATACATCAAAATAATTTTTAGATTAAGTGCCTCTCCCACAATGTCGCAAAAAATCGTTCGTTCGCACAATTGCATTTAAAGCCAAAACAAAATTTTTACAATTTTACATTTAAAAGAAAAACAAAAATTTTCAAATTAATAAATTAGTTATTAATTAATATTAAACATACCAGATTTTTCTTATATTCAGCCTTCATTTATGGGCCCTAACAAATTTCAGTTTTCAACTTTATCGGATGATGAAGTCTATAGAACTGTGGTGAGCATTCGTTCTAAAGCCATTGGTGAGGACGGTGTATGTATACGTTTTTTAAAAATAATTCTTCCGTATGTTGTTGGAACAATTACTCATATTATTAATCATTGCTTTACTACTTCAACTTTTCCAAAAGTGTGGAAAATTTGTAAAATTATACCAGTGCACTGGTCACATTAGTTCAAATGATCGTTTTTTCTGTGCAAAAGTGATAAGAATCAAAGTGCCGTTTTACTTTTGTTGTTGTTGTTTTCTAATTGGCAATACTTCAAAACAAAGACGCGTGATTTTTGTTGGTGCTAAATATAGAGTACCGTTACACATCTGTGCGTCAAAGTCAATCGATGAAATTCTTTCAACAAATGTGATTGCGAGTTCAGTAGTGGTTGGTAAACTTTGAGAGTGTGTATATCGAATTGTGTTGGTAATAATTCATTAGTGTAAAATGGAAAATAAAGAGACAGGTAAGAATATATGTATTTAATCATCACTGACTTATATATATGTCGGTATACTTGATAATAATTCATTTGTCTACATAACCTTAAAACTGCAGAATTTAAATAAAACTTTGACTTCTGTAAGCCTTTAAAAATTTTGACCCCATTTGACATCTATCAAATTGATAATATAAATAAAGTAATAAATAATGAGTTATTTACATTTTGTTCCAACTGCTATTCTTTGCGATTAACGAGTATAGTCTCTTTTTGTTTAGGAAACCTCTGCATAAAAAAGTTGATTTGTTTGAAATATGGCGAAAAGAATGCATAAAAAAGGAAAGTTTGATGCTGTTTTAAAATATGTAGTTCACAAAATTGAAGTTAATATACTTTCGGATGAAATGGAGAAATATATATCGCAAACATTACATTTTTTTGCGTAAAATTAGCAACAAAGTGGGAAAAATCTCACAGAAACATAAATACCTTTAAGAAACAAAATGATGCATGGCTTAATACAGAAACCAATTTTGTGTTAAATGAAATTTCTAAAAAATCACCACCTACCGCTGTTGGACGTCCACGTGTGCCATTCAGCGCAAAATCAGATTTCTCTAAAAGAAAAGAAGCCGCAGACCTTTCAGCTGAAAAAGCTGGGAACAAAAATGAAGAACTTAAACAAAAACAAAAAGAACAATACAGAAAATGAAAAGAACAATAATAATAACAAAAACAATAATAACAAACAAGAACAAAAAGTCGCTGAAGGTGGGCAGGGGAAACCCTTGCCTGCTGAATGCAGTGGTGTCCCAACAGACCAATATAAACCGGCTGTTGCGGACAACTCAAATGCAGGAGACCAGCAGGGGAAACCTGTGCTGGCCAAATGCAATGAACACCCAGCTACAACTTCAGCTGTGGTTAACTCTAACGAGGTACCTCTCGACTTTTCAGTCGGTACCTCGAAGGCCTATGCTGGTAATAAACCAGCAGTAATCCCTTCTTCGGGTGCCACGGTTAAATCCGTGTGCAACCCTGCGGTAATTCTGCCAGCTGAACCTTCTGCCCAGGCAGCAAGTTCAGCCCAGGCACTCACTTGCGCCCAAACGGCAGTCGATGTAGCCCCTAAAGACCGCAAAAATATGTCCAGAAAGGCCTTCATTGAAGGGCGTGCCGCCCAAAGACTGGTAAATAAACTCGGAAGTTTGCCCTCCGAAAAACTTTCAAAGGAAGAAAAATCTTCCCTTGCCTGGGCAAAAGCCCATTTAGCTGCTGCGGACAACCCCAATTTCGATGTCGATGTAGAAAGACCATCTACATCGACAGCGCCGAAGAGGCAACAGTCGGGAGAGGAGAAATCCCAGCAGCAAAATATCCAACCGGACACCAAACGTCCAAAAACTACAGGCAGTATTACTCAATCCAGAGTCGTCAATAGGCCTTACAGTGAGGTTGCTAAAGACCCACTGATAAGGGCTATTATCGACAAAAGCGTTTGTGACGGTGCTATCTCTCGCGAAAAGTGGGAGATGATCCGGATCAAGTTGCTGGAACAATATGCCAAATTTCTTGCCGATGAATCAAGTCAGGTACCCCAAAATGTGGATGCTGGCTGGTTCCAAGGCCATATCAAGCTGCTCTCATGCTCAAGTGAGGGTTCAGCTATTCAACTTAAGCAGGATGTTACCTCCCTAGGGGAAGTGTGGCCAGGTGCGAGATTGGACGTGGTTCCGGTAGGTGAAATTCCTCGCAGACCGAGATCCGTCGCAATTATACCTAGGGAACCTCACGACCCTGCGACGATTCTGGCGATCATCCGGAGAGGAAATCGTGACCTACCGACCAGCGACTGGAAGGTGGTGAAAGTCTCCGAACCGGTGGCTCTGACCAGAAAGGCGGTTGTCGTCCTTAATAAGGACTCTTTGTCACCACTTCGAAAGAAGCAAGGCAAAATATTTTATGGATACGACAGTATCAAGCTGAGCATCTATCGAGGTGATGACAAAACCAACCCCGAAACCTCCAGCGACAAACTGGTAGGGTCGCAAGGTAAGGCGTGACTGAGTGTATCAGCCGACAAACTATGGGCACAAACGAGGAGGTGAATGACCCCGCGAACTCAGAGACTGCAGAGAGTTCTCAATCAGAATCATGTCTGGTTGGGGAGGTCTTTGAGCGTCTGGGTGTTGCCGAGGACGAAGATGCGCTTCTGGAATTTGATCCAAAAGACATAGACGTCACTCTCATTTATGATCCCGATAACGATGGCAAAGACGATTCAAGTTAACCAATAGCGGCAAAATATGTGGACTTAACGCACGAGGCTACAAATTGATGTATGCAACAACAGCAGGTAACAATAACAAAAATATTAGAGCCTGTATTTTAGCAAAAGAACACCTCAATATCTTCATTTTATCTGATTACAGTGATGAAGATACGGTGACTGCAGTATGGGAGGATGCAAAATCAGCAGTGCGGATATCATCCTCGTATATGCCACAAGCCAAGCAGAATCCCCACCCAGCAGCGTGGTTAGCAAAATGGCCAGAGCAGCAAAGGCGAAAGGCGTTCCTTTAATAATGGGCGCTGATGCAAATGCGCATCACCAAATCTGGGGTAGCTCCGACACAAACTACAGAGGTGAGTGTATCTTTGATTTTATACTTAAAAACAATCTAGAAATTGCGAATAGGGGGTCCGAACCTACCTTTGTTGTATCAAACAGACAGGAGGTTTTGGACATCACGCTAGTTAGCACACATCATGCACTTTTAATCGAGAATTGGAAAATCTCAGATGACTGGTCCTTCTCCGACCACCGTTACCTGGTCTTCTCTATTAGTAGGAAGAAGGTTTCGACCACAGTCTATAAAAATAGACGCAGAACGAATTGGGAGGAACAAAGCGTGTTTCTCACGAACGTAATTACGCATCCCTACGAAATTAGGGACACTAAGCATATTGAAGATGCTGTGAGAACAATCACAGATGCCTTTAAAGATGCAACTGATAGGTCATGTAAACCATCGGTCCAGCGCGTTAATCGACAACCACCATGGTGGTCTAAAGAAATAGCCGAATCCCGCAAGATTTGCCGCAGGCTTTTCAACGAAGCAAAGAGGACAGGAAACTGGTCACTCTACAAATCTTCGATGAATAAGTTCAAAAATCAGCTCAGAAGCGCTAAACGTAAGTTATGGAAAGATTTTTGCAGTGGCATTGAAAATTTTTCTGAGACTAACTGTAATATGTTCGAAATATTTTTTATAAAAACTTGATCATTAATTTTAATTTGTAATGCCTTTGTATTTTTATCATAGTTTAGTTTTTGTAAATGTTTTGAGTTTTGCAATGCAGATCTTGCATTTTCATTGGCAATTTTGCATCAAAATTATATAAAGGTTCTATGATTTTTGAATTCAATAAAGAAAAAATTTCTGGAGTTTTACCAAATATCAATTCAAAAGGGCAATAACTGTGTGTTGTTGATGGGGTTGTGTTGTAACAATAAGTGAAATAGGGTAACCATTGATCCCAATCATTAAGAGACTTAGATACATATGATCTGATAAATTCGTTGAAGGTTCGATGTGAACGTTCAACTGTACCCAACGTTTCATGATGATATGGTGTTGAATTTACTAAGTTTATGTTAAGTAGTTTTAATAATTCCTGTAGTACTTCATTTTTAAATTCAGTACCCATATCAGTTAAAATTTTATGGACGGGTCCATAAATAAGAAATAAATTTTCAAAAATTGCTCTTGCTACGGTTTTTGCAGTTTTGTTTGGAATTGGGATGCTTATTAAATATTTTGTTAGATCACACACTATTGTTATTATGTATTGTTGTCCATGTTCGGTAATAGGTAATGGTCCTATCGTGTCAATCACTACTGTATCAAAAGGTCTCATTGGTGTTGGTGTTATAATTAGGGGTTGTTTAATATTCCTATTTGTTTTGTTCCGTTTACATGTTTCACAGGCCTTTACATACTTTGCGACATATTTAGTAATATTTTTCCAATAAAAATACCTTCTAATTTTGTTAATCATTCGAGTTATCCCTGGGTGGCCACCTAGCAGGGGGTCCTCGTGGAATTTTCTTAACATTTCTTGCTTCTCTGTTTCATCTGTAATTTCTGTAACTGATGGTGTAAGCGCTATTTTAATGTGTTTTAAAAACTTATTGCCCAATTCTTTAAATTCTTTTATAGGTACCTTTTCAAACATCTTATCATTTAATCTCATTTGCAATTTTTTAATGTGAATATTATTGGCTTGCAACTCAAGCTCTTGGAAAAATTTACCTAAGTCTATTTGTCCATTAATAACATAAACATTAGCTTTAAATTTAAATAGAATTTTACTTCCTCTTTTAACATCACATCCTTGGATGTGGGTTATTATATTGGGAAGCTTTCTAAATTGGCGCGCCGATATATTTTCATAAATTTTTGGTTGGGCTTGTTCTCTATCTTTCTCTCTTTCCTGCACTAGTTGCTTGGACCTAGTTGTTACCATCATTACATTACAGGCTTTTATATCTTCAAAGGTAATTCTTGACAATGCGTCAGCTGCGTAATTTTCTCTCCCCTTAATATATTCTATATCGAAATTGTATTCCTCCAGATCCAAACGCACTCTCATTAACTTAGAAGATGGGTTTTTCATCGAAAATAAATATGTTAGAGGTCTGTGGTCTGTTTTAATTATGAATTTTCGTCCATAGACGTAAGGTCTAAAGTAATTAATAGCCCAATGAATGGCCAGAAGTTCTTGTTCAATAGTTGCCTTATTACTTTCGCCTTTTGTGAATGTTCTTGATGCATATGCTATGGGCAACAATGTCCCCTCGTGTTGCTGACTGAACACGGCACCACATGCCAACTTACTTGCGTCTGTGGTAATGTAGAAGGTTTTTGTGAAGTCCGGATACTGTAGGATTGGTGGATATATTAGGGTGTTTTTCAAATAATTAAATGAATCTTCGCATTTATCCGACCAATGGAATGTTACGTTTTTTTTTGTTAGATTTGTTAATGGTTTACTGAAATGTGCGAAATTTGGAATGAACTTTCTATAGTAGTTAGCAAAGGCCACAAAACGTTTAGTTTCATTACCATCCTTAGGCCTAGGATAATTTTTAATAGTATCGTATTTATTACTGTCCGGTAAAATTCCCTGGGACGTACATTTATGACCCAAAAATGTGACCTCATGACAAAAGAACCTGCATTTATCAGGATGCAATGTAAGATTATACTTTCTGCAAGTATGAAAAACTTCTCTTAAATTTTTAATCATATGAGCTTTAGAGCATCCGATTACTATAATATCATCCATATACAAAAATGCAGTTGACGGTTTTAAACCAGCAAATGCTAGTGACATCATTCGTTGAAATGAGTTAGGTGAGATTTTGAGTCCAAAAGGTAATCTCTTAAACCTAAATGAACCTTTGGGTGTTGAAAAGGAGGTAATATCCCTCGAACCATCTTCCAATTCGATTTGGTGAAATCCCGACATTAGATCCAATGTTGAGAAGTATTTAGCTCTTCCAAGCTGATCGAGTATATCGTCTATTCTTGGGAGAGGAAATTTGTCGCACAAAAGTTTTTTGTTTACCTGTCTATAATCAATTACCAGACGCCACCTCTTATCACCGCTACCTTCCAAAGATTTCTTTGGAACCAATAACACTGGACTGTTATAAGGCGAAACAGAGGGCTCAACTAAATCACCTCTAATTAACTTATCTACTTGCCTCTCAATCTCTTCTTTCTGTGTTTCCGGAATTCTATAGTTTTTTATATATATCGGTGTTTCATCCACTATACGCAATTTTTGTTTATAAAAATTGTTTGTAGATACCGGTTCAGTTTCCAACCCAAACACATCAGTAAATTCGGCACACAGAGCCAAAAGGTCATTCTTTGCAATTCGCGGGCAATTTACCATCAGTCTTTCTAAAATCTCATTAGACCTAGAATTTTTTATAGTTGTGTCTATTGTTTTAGTCTCATATTGAGACAGAGGCTCATATTTTATATTTTTTAAGGATATTATTTTCGAAGAATTAGATACATTCATTACGCATACCACCGGGCTATCGAGATTTGTAATAGTATTTGGGATAAAGACTTCATTTTCTACTGTTTGATGTGGAATAAATATATCGTCTATTCCCTGTTGTAATTTTATTTTCCGTACCACCTCTGATCTTGGTGGTATAACAATAGTGTCTTGAATCGGACCTGTTACTATGGGGATTTCCATTTGAATGGTGCTATTTATGGGACGGATTACCAAGAAGTTATCCCTTGAATGGAAGTCAATTATACAATTGTGCGCCCTAATGAAGTCAAGTCCCAAAACTCCATAGCATGGGATTGAGAAATTATCAGGTACAACGTGAAATTCATGTTTTAGTTTGAAGTTGTTGAGGCACAACCAACCTTGAGTTACGCCGATCGTGAATTGACTACCCTCGCCTATGCCTTTTAATTCATTAACTATTTTACCATCAATTGGTCCTTTAACACTCCCATGTTTTAATAAGGAGATATCTGCGCCAGTATCTATTAAGAATGTTAGTGCCTGTATACTTCCCGTAAGGGAGAAGTTAACAAAAGCACTGAGGTTCAGATTCAAAGTCAAGATATGTCCTATTCTTCCCCCAGTGTTATCTGGGGGTCCTCGGGGTTTCCCGAGGCCCTATTCATAACCCTCATGTCCGCATACTGTCTGGAATTAGTATGTTGCCTACTAGTTCTACTGTGGTTGTTATTTGAGTTTGGCCGGTAATTGTTTTGTCTATTAACTCTTCGGGGGTTTCCCCTGTTAGTTTGCTGGTAAAGACGATCTCCACGGTATGTATGAGATCCTTGATTGTTATAATTCAGGCGCCCATTTGGGTATCTTTGCCTGCCCCATCGGTATCTACCACGCAGTTGTAAGACATTTGATACACTTGATTGGTGTACATCTGTGCTCATAATTTTTTCTGTTATTTGGTCTATTGTATCAAAGGTAGCTGCTTCAATGATGATTCTTGTTCTATCATTATTTAGATTCTTCGCGAGGGCTTTTACAGTGGCCTGTACGGCATACTTATTTGCTATTTGTGGTGGTAAGCCATCTGAAATATATGCGTTTGATAACATTTTCGAGAGCTCGTCTATTTCTTGGGCATATACGCTGTTTGGTTTACTTCCCTGGCGTGCGGTCATTAATTTGGATACTAATATGTCAGTGGAGTCTCCCTTTATTACCGTTTTCAATTTGTCTGCAATGGCTGCAATGGACGTTAAATCGTTGATTGATATGCGAGCTGTCCCGCTGATTTTTGTCTGTATTATTTGTACTGCAAGATTTTCATGGGTTCCTTTCAGTGATTCTAAAAGGTTCAAAGCATCAAGAAATTTTTGAAGGTTCTTAAATTTACCATCAAATTCCGGTAGGATTTTAGTGGCTAATTCTATGAATTTAATGGGTTCCATTTTTGAGTCCGCTAGGTCAGGGTCAATGTCTTCAAACTGTTCCCAAATATTCGAGTTTTCCAATATGCTCCCATAATCTATCTCCTCCAATGTTATAGTTACGCATCCATTCTCCCTGAATATTATTACTAGTTCTTTTTGTAACCGTTTCTCTATTGACTGAACCTTTGTCTTCAATTTGGTTATTAATTCAAAAATCTTTTGTCTGTGTTCGGGTGTAAGGTAATAAGCAGTGTTATTAAAAGTATTTACTATTGTATTAAAGTGGACTTCTATTAAATGCAGATGATATTCTATTACTGCTCTGCTAGGCAGTTTCTGTTTGTTTAAACATTTGAAGGACCGCAGGAATTTGCTTTGATTTTCTTGAAATTGTTGAGATAACTGTTCCCAATTAGGGCATTTTGCGTTTTGCATTTGAAATGGGTCAGGTTTTGATAATGTCAGCTGTTATTGTCAGACATATGACTGGAATAATTATGACTGGAATAATTTTCCCATATTTATATTTCCTTTTTCTCCTAATATATTGCCAAATCGTACTCTTAATAATTTATTGTTAAATAATTAATATTGTCATATAAAGGTTAATTATAACAAGTTAGATGTTTATTTTGTTTTCAATAAATATATTTCAAAAAAAAAAATTCTGCATTTGACACTATTGTCTATCTTAAATAATTATACTATAATAAATTTTTCTTTTGTTACTTATCCATTTTCTAGGGTTGATTATTTTTTTTTGTTGCTGTTGCTGGTGTTGATATTGGTGTTGTTGTTCCTGGAGTACAACGTTGGCTTCTCCTCGGCGTGGAGAGCATACATCCCATGGCGTGGGGATGCTTCTTCCTTCTCTTTTTTTTATATTGTTATTAAAACTTTGTTGTAATGTTGAAACTGTTTTCTAATAAATTTATTTCTTATATAGTTATATTTTTTTTTTAGCTTTATTATTTTTTTTTCTTTTTGTAAATTAAACACGTTTTAAAGCTCTAAAGCTGGTTTTATATTTTTGCAGAGTTTTTCTTTTGTTCTTGTTTTTTTTTTTTATATTATTATTTTTATTTTCTGCTGTTTATGCAATATTTATACAATTCACTGTCTGTATAAGTTCACTTTATTTGTAATATATTAATTTATGAAATAGAATTATTAATTATTAATTATTTGATTTATAAAAGATATTTTAATTTATTTTATTTTATTTATTACTGCACTGTTAAAGGTTTTTTTTTTTTTATTTATTTATAACACATTTGCTGTGGTTCACTTATACTTGGGGCTGTCGGTGTTGTCCCCTTTGCATATCTTTGATTGTTTTGCATACTAATTTAACCAGGTAGATAATTACCATTGCTACTGCTAACAACAGAGCCATAATTTCGATGTGACTCATGCTCTCAGTTGTCTTATCAACGTTGTCCTCCTTTATAGTTTCCAATATTTTTTCTAATTGTTTATTGTCGTTTTCTTCCTGATTTTCCCTACCTCGTAGCCTGCTACTAACGTAGCCTGCTAGTAATGGGATGGTTGACAGTATTTTTTTTCCACCAAGTCATTTTAGCTTAATTTAAGTATATATTTTTTAAAAGGTTTTGTTTTTAATTTATCATTTTTAACAGAAACTTTATATGCATACTTCTTGAATCACTTCGTCATTCTTTTTAAATCTTTCATTCATCTTTAACAAAAAGGCAAATTATTTTGTTCTTTTTTTTAGAGTTTTAATAAAAATTTTTTTTTTAATTTTTATATATTATTTTTTTCCCTTTTTTTCTTAATACACTTTTAATCACTTGCAGTTTTACACAATAACAACCCACTTAGTTCACGTCTTAATTAACACTTTTTTTCACTTGTCACGGTCGCCATGTAATATGTTCGAAATATACATAGAGGAAACAAAACACAATAATCTTTTGTGTTCTATGTGTCGCGACAACGTTTTAACAACTCCACACATATCTTTTATTAAACTTCTTTTTATATTATTTATTAATAATAATTTCTTACATATTAATGTGGTGTCATGAAAGTAATGGTAATACGAGATGCAAATGCAATAATTAAAGAATGCCAAAATATATTTAAAGTCACACGGTATTGCAATAATTTAAAGTCACATGATATTGAAATAATTTAGAGTCACACCGTAATTTGATATCGATATAATTTGGAAATGGAATGTTAAAATTAAAAAGTTTATTGGACATTATACCTTCATAACATAACAGACTGCGTAAAATACTGGCCAAACAAGCGCCTATTCCTGGATATATCCAAAAAGCAGACGGCACATGGGCAACCAGTGCACAAGAATCACTGGAAGTCCTTATGGAAACCCATTTTCCAGGATGTCAATCCATTACGGAACGGTGTGTTGCCGTCCAATCTAGCCTTGTACCTCATACCGTAATCATTGATGCGGATAGGTTGCAATGGGCTATTAAAAGTTTCCATCCCTATAAGGCTCCTGGGTCGGATGGCATAATTCCCGCTGATCTTCAGAATAATCTGGATCTGGTAACACCATGACTTTTAGCTATATATAAAGCCTGTCTATCCTGGTCTTACATTCCAGACCAATGGACAAAGTGTAATGTGATATTTATTCCCAAGGGAGGAAAAGTGTCACATGCGAGAGCAAAGGATTTCAGATCAATAAGTCTAACATCCTTTCTTCTCAAAACACTAGAAAGACTTATCGAAATCCACATAAGGATGACAATCGATAAGAATCTCCTTTCCCCGTCCCAACATGCTTACACAAAGGGTAAATCTGTTGAGACGGCGCTGCACTCGCTCGTGGGCTACATAGGGAAGTCCTTGGAGCATAAAAAATATACTATGGTAGCCTTCATGGATATTGAAGGAGCATTTAATAATATTAATCCGCTGGCAATAACTCAATCTCTCACGGAGGTTGGGGTTGACCATTCAATCATCAGGTTCATAACAAACCTGTTAGGATATAGGGAATATCATCCTCATTCGGCTTAGCTGAAGTCACCAAGATAGCAATAAGAGGCACCCCTCAAGGAGGGGTACTGTCTCCGTTGCTTTGGAATATAGCAATTAATAAGCTATTAATAAAATTGGATTCCATGTACTTCAAGACAATTGCATACGCAGATGATGTGGCGGTTGCAATTGCTGGAGCTCATGTTGATACAATGACACAAAGATTGGAAAAAGCATTCAGAGCAATCTATTCCTGGGGGGATCAGAACGGGCTGGGTTTGAATCCATCTAAAACGGAGCTTGTATTATTCTCAAGGAAATACAAGGTTCCAACCTTGAGACTACCTATATTAAATGGGGTAACACTAAATCTATCCGATAGCGCGAAATATCTAGGCATAATATTAGTAAACTTTCCTGGAAAATGAATGTTCAGGCTAGAGCGTCCAAAGCTATATATGTATGTAAGAAAGCCATTGGCACGACCTGGGGGATGAGCCCAAGGAATGTAAATTGGCTGCTTGAAGCAGTAATCAAACCAATACTATTTTATGGTGCAACTATCTGGTGGAGAGCACTAGGTTAAGCAGGCAGCTCCAATACAGTTCACTTGGGTCCAAGTATTGGTCCCTTTGTGTAAGGTTAGGTTAGGTTAAGCAACTAGAGAGAGCACTAGATTTTAGAACAAACGTCTCTATTATAGAAAGGGTGTTGCGCACTATGGCGATCCTTATAACTGGAGCCATCAAGTCAACACCAACAAAGGCGCTTTTTGCAATACTTAACTGGTTACCGGTAGATCTACTGGCCATGTATGTGGCACTAAGGACAGCTGTTAGACTAAATGTTGTAGGTGCATGGAACCATAGATCATGGGGACATGCCAATCTTCTAGGAACAACGAATGTTATTCCTGAGCTCTTAGGCTACTGCGCCCCGTCACCCTTCTTCACACGAAGATTCCACTTTGATTTGACGGAGGGATACTCTCTAACTCCCCGAACTTTACTTGTTTACACAGATGGTTCCAAAAGGGGAACGAGAGTGGGAGGTGGAGTCTATATTGAGAAGTTTGGAATTAGGATATGTTTCAGACTTCCGAAAGACTGCAATGTCATACAAGCAGAAATATCTGCTATTAAAAAGGCGACTAACTGGCTAAAGTACTACAGGATATCAGACAGAGATATCTGGATTTGTACTGATAGTAAAGCCGCTATCATGTCCCTTATAGGTGTGTATAGCACATCAAATCTTGTCCTTGAATGCCGGACATCCTTAAATGAGATGGCGGATAATTCGACAGTCACCCTTAAATGGGTGAGGGGACATGGGACTAATCAAGGCAACTGTGCTGCCGATGAACTAGCCAAGAAGGGAACACTATTGCACGATGATGCCATAGACATCTATTGTGGCATTCCCCTCTCGGCCTGTTTACACCGCATCAACTTTGCCCTTCACAACATAGCTCAGGCCAGATGGTCCAATGAGTCGACTTGCTCGATCGCAAGGAAAATCTGGCCCTCGATGGACCAAAAGAAAACGGTCTCGATATTTCGGCTGCAGAAAATGCAGATACGCGACTTAATAGCAATAGTCACTGGAGATTGCTTATTTGGAGCCCATGCAAGCAGGATGGGTATCCCCTATAATGACTTCTGTAGAAGTTGCCAGGATGAAGAAGAGGAGGAAACGGTTAAACACTTTCTCTGTCATTGCCCTGCATTAGAACTCTGTCGCCTACGATACTTGGGACGACGATGTTTTGAAAGCCTCTCGTGTGTTTCATCCCTGGAACCAATAAGGATTAACTCCTTTTTAAGGAACTGTGGTTGGTTTTCTAACCCTCTCCCAACTGAAGTGACATAGTTGCTCATCAACATATGTCACGTCCAATAGTGCCTTCACGGCTAGCACCTTCCCACCTTCTACCCACTTCTTTCTCTAATTTCTCACTTCTTTCACTTCTTTCTCTAATTTCTCAGTCTAATTTTGTTTTCTATTTTCTCTGTCTATCCCTCCTCTTATCTGCAGGTATCACAAAGGGGCCAACATAATGGACCCAAGTGAGCAATTTCATTATCTTTCTCCTCCTCTATACAAGCTGCCTGCTTAACCTAACCTAACCGAAAAAGCTGATACTAATCTCTATTTCGTGTAGCAGCATCATCGGCTGGTAAACAAGGTGATACGGATCTGGCTGTAGTCCTGAAAGAAAGCATGGAAAGTCCAACAAGGCCATCAAAAATGCGAAAAATGTTTAAGGAAGATTCCAAAAAGCCAATTCCTTATTCAGCAGATGAGGCTTTAGCTATCCTTCTTGAGCATAATTTTACAAAAATCAGTATAATGCCATACGCGATGTAATCAAAATAAGGAACTGTGACATATATCCTCATTATAGCAAAATTACAGCCGCAAAATTAAAATGTCGACCTGAGGGTATAGAAGCAAGTGAGACCCTAGCCAAAGTTTCGTTGCGAAATATTTTACAACATACGGCTGAAAAAATTGTTGATATGCAAAGGGAAGTTTTTCAAGGTGTAATAGAAGCGGAAAAGACGAATTTTTTAAGGTCTGAATTAATATTAAGCTACGGATTTGATAGTAGCACTGGTCAAGCTCAATTAAAGCAAACATTTAATGAACCAGGTTCGTCAAATAGCAGCGATAGCTCTCTATTGGCTACAACACTCATTCCCTTAAGGTTACTGCTCCCATCGGGAAACCCAATTTGGAATAACCGCACACCGCAGTCCGTAAGATTTTGCCGTCCCATTAAACTGGAATACATAAAGGAGACAAAATAAGTGATTTTATAGGAGCACCTGGACATAAAACATGTGATTAATGCTTTGAAAACCCTAAGAAAATCAATTGAAGATGGAAAATCTGTGGAAGTATCCTTTAAATTATTTTTAACACTAATTGATGGAAAAGTTTTAAACATTATAACTGGGACTAGATCAAACCAGGCTTGTTCCATTTGTGCTGCTACACCTAGGGACTTTATGAACACATGTGATTATAAAAGTGAAGTATTTTGTGCAAAAGAGGAAAACCTAAAATTTGGCATTAGCCCACTTCATTGTTGGATTAGATTTTTTGAATTTATATTACATTTAGGCTATAAATGCAAAATACAAAAGTGGCAGATACGAGGAGAAGATAAGTTACCTGTCTTAAAAAGAAAAACGATTTTTGGAAAAAGCTCGGACTTCGCGTGGATATGCCCACAGTAGGGGGCTCCTGTTCCACAAATGACGGGAACACTGCTCGTCGAGCTTTTACTGAACACACTATTTTTTCTGAAATAACTGATGTTGACAAAGACCTTATAACGAGTGATTTTTTAAGAGCTTGAGAAATTTTTAAAAAAAAAAAACGCATAAAATTTGCAAAATCTCATCGGTTCTTTATTTGAAACGTTAGATTGGTCCATGACATTTACTTTTTGAAGAAAATTTCATTTAAATGTTGACCGCGGCTGCGTCTTAGGTGGTCCATTCGGAAAGTCCAATTTTGGGCAACTTTTTCGAGCATTTCGGCCGGAATAGGCCGAATTTCTTCGGAAATGTTGTCTTCCAAAGCTGGAATAGTTGCTGGCTTATTTCTGTAGACTTTAGACTTGACGTAGCCCCACAAAAAATAGTCTAAAGGCGTCAAATCGCATGATCTTGGTGGCCAACTTACCGGTCCATTTCTTGAGATGAATTGTTCTCCGAAGTTTTCCCTCAAAATGGCCATAGAATCGCGAGCTGTGTGGCATGTAGCGCCATCTTGTTGAAACCACATGTCAACCAAGTTCAGTTGTTCCATTTTTGGCAACAAAAAGTTTGTTAGCATCGAACGATAGCGATCGCTATTCACCGTAACGTTGCGTCCAACAGCATCTTTGAAAAAATACGGTCCAATGATTCCACCAGCGTACAAACCACACCAAACAGTGCATTTTTCGGGATGCATGGGCAGTTCTTGAACGGCTTCTGGTTGCTCTTCACTCCAAATGCGGCAATTTTGCTTATTTACGTAGCCATTCAACCAGAAATGAGCCTCATCGCTGAACAAAATTTGTCACATTTGAACATTTCGAACCGAACACTGATTTTGGTAATAAAATTCAATGATTTGCAAGCGTTGCTGAAATCTCACGTTATCTGTCAAATACTAATGCATGAAAATCCTAACCTCAAAAAAATCACCCATTATTTCGTTTCAAAATCATTTTGATTTGTCTATCCTGCGGGTTTGAAATAAATTCAAGCAAATTTGAAATATATTGCTTTCAGGAGCTATATCCCTGGCTGACAATGACTTCTACAGTCCATAAAGTACTCATACATTCAAAAGAAATAATAGAAAATACTGCACTTCCCATGGGGTTTTTTGGAGAACAAGCTGCTGAATCGCGACATAAAATATACAAAGCCGATAGATTACATCACGCTCGCAGAAACAAACGCACCAATAACCTATTAGACGTATTTAATAGGGCTGTCGATACATCCGATCCATTAATTTCCACAATTTTTTTTAAATAAACGCTTTCAAAAGAGGAAACGTTCTACACTTACTCCTGAAGTCATTGAACTATTATGTTGCAGCGAAGCCATAGAAGATTTTCAACTTAACAACCAAGATGATGAAATTAATGAAACTGAAGAGGAACTTTTTAATTTAAATTTACAAAATGAATTAGATTCATGTGATTAATTAATTATTTCAGTACAAATAAAATTAATAAATGAAACAATGTATTGTTTTCATTAATGACTGCAAAAGGGTTAATTTTTGGTCGTTAGAGGGTTAAATTTTACCTTTAATAATACAATTAGTCCTGCTTATGAAATCCTTACAGGTTTTTGTTTGAATACTATGATTTTGTAGTCGTTATTAATTTTGCACAGAAAAAGTGGTCATTTGACCTATTGTGCAGTGTCAAAAACACTGTTCTTGGAAAAGTATTTGAAACAATTATGTCACGTCAAATGATTGATTTCATCAATGTGAATGGTTTGCTGTCTCCCCTACAATCAGGGTTTCGTTCTAGCCATAGTTATACAACCGCAGTACTAAAAGAACTCGATGATATAAGACCAGCGTATGATATGGGTGATTTATCGTAATCGAATGGTAATTACCATTAACCTTAATTTATACGCCTTCTGAAGTCAAGAAACGTCTTGTTATACAGCTACTTCTACTTCTTATAACTAGTTTTGCGGAGGTGTACAGCAAATTGGACTCGTCCTCACTGCATAAGTTGCAAGTCTCATTTAACAATGCTACTCGATATGTGTATGGCATACAGAGATACAGTAGTGGAACAAGATTAACCTACTCCCTAACCTCACGGTGGTCTTACCACCGAGTGAAACTTAGGCGTAGACTAGCGCCCCCATTGTGTAGTATAACAACACTTTACGATTGCCACCAATCGCTTTTTGTGTGTGATACAGTCACAATGAGTAGCAATTTATATAATATGGCAAGCCTTTCCAAGGCAAGCCTAGATCCACATTATAACCTCTTGCTTAGGGGTTTGGAGACTATCCAAACTCCGTCTCTTGAGAGTGCAACAGCACACTTGATCGACCGTGCACCATACCTACATAAATCGATCTTAAACCACAACCACCACGTGTACCCCCGAAGGGGACCTCACCAATAACCGGTCACAGAGAGGACCGGTTATTGTGGGGCCACCGATTCCCGTGGTACCAGTCCTTTGGGCACTGGTCGGGCCTCGAAGAGGACCCGCAATGTTTATCGCAGACCTTTTCTTCCAGATTTAGGCTCTAGGAACCCTAGAGTGAACCGCGTCAAAGCATTTGCCATTCCTGCAGTGACAATTGGAACTCCCGGGGGTAAGACAGAGAGATACAGTAGTATTTCATCCTGGAGAACTGCGACATAGTGGACTACCTCAGCATGCGCAATCTTCTACTTTTGCACAAATTAATACTTACCCAGTCGCCGGCATACTTGTACAACAAAATTTCATTCGGAAGGTCATCCAGAGGTGTTACGTTAGTAATACCTAGATACAACTACTTAAACACTAGCAGATTTTTCTTCGTCAACGCCATAAAACTATGGAATTCATTACCTTCAAATATTAAAATAATTGTTGAAAGACAGAACTTTAAAAAGGAACTTACGAAATATATTACGCAAAATAATAATAAAATATTTTTTCTAATTTTAATTTTATTGACTGTATCACCTGTATTTTATTATATTTTTAATTTAATCATCATAAAATAGTTTTTATTAATTGTAAATTTAAATATTTATTATTGTTTTTGTTATAATTATTATTGTTATTATTATAATTATTAGTTTTTTCCATTACTCTTTTTGTTATCTTTTTTTGACTATACAAGAATTTTATTCTTAAAGTCCTAAAAACTAAATAAATAAATCAATAAAGAACGAATATTAGCGACATCGTGGTACATGCAGTAAATCTTAAAAAGTTTATTTATTTGCTGTGAAAATTAAGTATTTTCTTAATTTTATACTTTTATACTTTATATACTTTTTTACTTTTTATATTAATATATGTATGTACATAGGTCAATGAAATGACGCTGTCCACCTACCAAAACATAATTAGAGGCTATTAAAAATATAAAAGCTAATTAATTTTTTTTTAAGGAGAACAATATTGCAATATTAATAAATTAAGTTTTTATCTATTATGTTTATTACGGCAACACTGCTAGCAGAAAAATAAAAATCAGACAAAAATATTAGACTTGTGCATTTTACTTCATTTTAGAGATCGCTCATTTTAGTTCAAAGTAAAAAAGTGAACTAGTTCAATTTTTTAGTTCACTCGCTCTTTTTTCTTTTGAACTATGATTTGTGCTCTGAACTACTTTTTATTAATCTTATTATAATTTTATTACTAATAATTATCAAAAATAATAAATTCATAAAATGGTTATTAAATTGTATGGCAGTTCTTCATTGTTGTCAAAAAAAGGAAACAATTGTTTAATAGTTCAAATACAAAGCCATAGTTCAAAAATTGAACTGGGTAGACATAAAAATTTGAACTAGTTCATTTAGTTCAATTGATATAATAGTTCGATTGAACTAGTTCGTTCGTGAACTACCCAGGTCTAAAAAATATTATTAGATCCAAAGTATATTTATATCAAGTACATGCAAGTCTACAACAAGTACAAAATTAGAACAACAACAGGCATTTTGTTTGTGTAAAAATATTGCTAGGTGTCAAAAGCAACTCAGAGATGGCAAAGTGGGTAGAATTGAAGTTTTTTGTAATAAAAAAAAAACTTAATTCCAATTCTACTAAATAAAAAAATTATTAAAAATGATCTGATTATGTTTAGATTAATCTGAATTAAAACAAGAATTCATAAAAAGTTTGTTTGGTGCAACTTAAATCAGAAAAGCAAAATTTCAAAATTTCAAAATTTCGATTATACAACGGAAAGTTTAAAAAAATATATGTATATGTATTTGAAAAATTGGTTTTCAAATTTTCTTTGAATTTACTTTTTATTAATTAAAAATGTAAATAAATTTTGACACCTTGAAACAAAACAAAACGCAAGGAAAACTTTCAGCTGAGCTGACGAATGTACTTGATATAGATATACTTTAATTAGATCCAAACAAAAAACTTTTTGAAAAACGAAAAAAAATATCAAACATCCATTTGTTTGAAAAAATTTTGGTAATAATTTTTTCTGTGTATATCTTCCATCACTACTACAAGCTTTTTTGCAAGCTTAAATTTGCAAATAAAAACGCGAAAATATTGCTTCCAAATAAAACCGAATTGTTTTGTTCAAGCGTTCAATATTGAATGAAATTTATTGAACATATTTTAAGTATTTACAATTGTTTTACCTACCAGTAAACATACATACATACATACCCTAATATTTAATAAGCATGAGCAAACAGTTTAAACATTTGCTCTTCAAAGGGCCTCCATACATACAGTGTGTTTTTAAATCTCAGTTTAATTTGAGATTAACAATTTTTAATCTCATTGCTAATTATGATGTAACTCATTGGAAGGGAGAACGCATGTATGTTTGTACGTATGTATGTATGTTTTACAAAAATATTTGTTACAGTTTACTTTAACAAATAAAGAAATAATTTGTAGCTAAAAGTTGAAAACAATGATACCAAAAATAATTGAAGAAATGAAGGGGCGGATCTGCGGTTAAGATCCTCCCCCGTTGAAGTGTTAGGGCCTTCAACATCATCAATTGGCAAAACAGCAAGTTTTGTAATCGATTAGTTAGGCCATTAGTAGTGCGTATAACTGCAACTCGGGCGGTTGATTTTCGTCCTTTAAAAGTACCATCGTGCCGCAAGATATGTTTTTGCCTCTACCACGCCATTTTGTCCGCTCTTGTAGTAAAGAAAGTTATGATTAGCTCCACTTTTGCTAGAAAATTTGTTGTAATTGAGACACCCTCTGCCATCTGCTTAAACGATTTATATCAACTTGAGTGTAACTAGGCTCATCGATTGAGACTAAAGGACCTCCAATTAGAAAATGCCCAGGTGTCAGCACATCAAGATCTTTGGGATTGTCCGAAACTGGAAAAAGAGGAGGAAAAAAAGTCCGAAGCTCATCAAATGTTAATTTATTTAGCCCAACTGTTCGATAAAAGTGCAGCTTAGCGGACTTCACCGCTGCCTCTCACAATTCTCCGAAATGAGGCGACCTTGGTGGTATAAACTTCCATTCTATACCATCTTCAAGACATTGTTGACAAACTGCTTTCTGATGTTCTTCGCTTAAGAACAATCGCTTTAAATCGGCTAATTCATTTTTTGCACCTACGAAATGAGTTGCGTTGTCCGACCAAATGGTTTTTGGTTTTCCTCTAAGTGCGATAAACCGGTGCGGTGCTGCCAAGAACGACGATTTTGACAAATCTTGAACTAGCTCCAAATGCGTAGCTTTAGTTGAGAAACATATAAATAGTGATATGTAGCACTTTATAGGAGGCCGGTTTCTCACTTCAGACTTATAGAAAAATGGTCCAGAAAAGTCAATTCCAGTAGTGTGAAAAGCTTTATTTGGCGTTACACGATCGGCCGGTAAGCTTCTCATGTCTTGCTGAGATAACTTTGGTTTCATTCTGAAGCACGAAAGACATTTAGAAATTATACTATTGATCAGCTAACGTCCGCAAATGGGCAATATTGCTGCCTTATTGTCGCTAAAAGAAACTGAGGGCCTGCGTGCAATAACCGTTGATGAAAATGTTTAATTAAAGATGTCGTAATCGGATGATTTTCGGGCAAAATTATAGGGTGCTGAGCATCAAAGCCTAGAGTCGAATTTTGAAGACGTCCCCCTACACGAAAAAGACCAAAATCATCAATTACAGGTGACAACGATTGAAGTTTTGTTTTTCTTCAAGGCTTTATATTTATCTGCAAAATTAACTTGTTGTATATTTCGAATGAGAAGATTTGTTCCATTTTTGATGTCCTTTGTGTCAGCTGGTTGGATTTTGAATCCAAATTTTTACTAATGAATTTAAAAATATACGCAAATATTCGCTGCATTTTGGTAAATGAATTAGGAAATTTGCATTGTATTGAAATGTCTATTAAGGAAGAAGTAACAAGTACATTTCGACGTCGTTCAGGCAATTCAAATATATACGCAAATATACGCAAATATTCGCTGCATTTTGGTAAATGAATTATGAAATTTGCATTGTATTGAAATGTCTATTAACGAAGAAGTAACAAGTACATTTCGACGTCGTTCGGGCAATTCAGTTGAAAATTACACATTTGAGGGCCACGATGAGGCCTGTAGACATAAAAAACTTGGCCCTCTACTCCACAAAGTAGATTGAAGTAGCTGATGAGTAGATTGAACTAGGTGATGAGCCTCTTGAAAGTATATCTGACGGGTTCATGTTGGTTGGTATATAGTGCCACGTCATATTGCTAGTGATTGTTTGAATACGTGTCACTCTATTCGAAACGAAAACGTTAAGGTTTGAAGGCTGCTCACGAAGCCACAAAAGTACAACCATTGAATCAGACCAACAATGAACCTCACATTGATACGGCAGAGTTTTGACAACAACTACGAGTTCTGCTAAAAGGCAGGCATCAGCGAGTTCTAGTTTAGAAACAGTTAAAGTTTTTAATGGAAAAACTCTCGACTTGGAGCACAATAACCATGAATTGATTTTTTCGCCATTATCAGATCTAATGTAAATACATGCACCATATGCAGCAAGACTAGCGTCACAAGATACAAGAACGCAGCGATGTAATTTGAAATATTGAATGGAGCCAAATTGCGAAACATATTCGAGCCAAGAAGAATGTAAGTTCTGAGGAAGACTTTCTTTCATCCCATTGTAGTTGCAACTTCCATAAATGTTGCATGAAAATTTTGGCCTTTGTAATGATAGGCCCAATAAGACCTAGTGGGTCCTAAAGACGAGCAATTGAAGATAAGATTGACCGTTTCGTTACCATTTTAAAATTATCCACGGGATTAAACGAGAAAATAAAATTGTCACCGCTGGGATCCCAAATGAGGCCAAGCGTTTTTTGTTATGTCGGTTCCGTCATCGAATTTCAGGAACTTCTCGCATTGCTCTGCTAGAATGTCATTCAATACGTCAGGAATGTTCGAACACCATTTCCTAATTACAAAGTTTCCACGCCGTAACAAAGCTGCAACCTGCTTTCGAATCTCTACAACTTCTTCAACTGAATCACCACCCGATATCATGTCGCCCACATAAAAGTGACGCCTTACTATTTTCGCCGCTGTAGGGAAATCAATTTCTTCATCACTTTTTTGCATTGACCCAATTGCAAAGAATGCTGCAGGTTTGGTTCCATATGTCACAGTGTCTAACTTGTATATTTTTATATGATCTGTTTCGTTTTCCCTCCACAAGATACACTGAAGATAATTATCAGGATGGGCAACTCTTACGCACCTATACATTTTACAAATGTCACCACAAAGAGCAATTTTAAAACAACGATAACGTAGAAGTGTATTAAAAAGTTTTGGCTGTACTGATGGGCCTGCATATAATATGTCCTTAAGTTAAGGCCTGTTGTTGTTTTCGCAGAGCCATCGAATACGACCCTTAGCTTTGTTGATGTACTATCAAGCTTGAGTACACAGTGATGGGGCAACAAATATTTTTTCTGTTTGATTTGAGGGGAAACTAAAGACATATGATTCAGTGATATGTACTCACTCAAAAATTCTAAGTATTGCGATTTGATTACTGGATTTCTTTTAAATTTCTTCTCCAAACCTTTAAAACGTTGTAGGGCTTGTTCAAAGGAATCCCCTAGCAGATGAGCACCACTCCCGTTTTTAACAGGTAACTTTACACAAAAGGAGCCACAGGCAAGACGAACTGAATTTTCTAGAAAGTGATTTTCACAAAATAATTTTTCATTAGATAATAAATTAGAATACCCAAAGTTATTTTCGATGACAAATGATCGATGACAAATGATCCTGATGAACTTTAGAACTGATTGCCAAGGTCCATGAGTGCTTAGGACTAATATTGAAAAATAGCTCAGCTCCTATTAAAACGTCGATTCGTCCACCCTTATCAAACAATGGGTCAGCGAGAGAAATATTTTCAGGAATTTTCCAATCTGTTGCGTTGATTTTAACATTGGGCTGGTAATCTGTAATGGTCGGAACAATCATAGCTTGCAGAGGCGTTGTGTACTCCCCGTTATTCGATTTTATAACTAAAACCAAATTTTTAGTTATTACTATGTTACCATTGCCTATTCCAGAAATGGTCGCAAATATTTTACTACATTTTAAATTTAAGTGATTTACGAAACAATTTGTGATGAGATTTAGCTGCGATGCAGAATCTAGGATTGCTCGACATGGCTCAAAATCACCAAAGCTATTTTTTATAAAAATTCTAGCCGTAGCAAGCAAAACTCCTACGGTGGGCATTGCAGATTTTTTAGTGTTGACATCACTTGACGAGATAAGAACTGCTTGTGATGAGCAAGGGTCTACCGATTCTTCACTTGCAGAATTTTTCAAGTGAAGCATAGTGTGATGCTTTAATGAGCATAAGCGGCAACTACCTTTGAAGCAGTTAAGGCATAACCTTAACTTTTTCGCTTCTTTAAAACGTAACGAGGGTGACAAATTTGAAAAACGACCACAATTAGAAATGTAATGGTCTTTTGAATCACAAAATGAGCACAATTTTATTGAATCAGATACATGAACGTGTCTTTTTTTTTTCATTAAACTTCTCAAAATTGGTTTGCCTAACGTTGTTTTTAATTGCAGTAGAATTTTCACAATTTTCTGCCATACGACACCTTTGGTCCAAAAACTATGCCATTGACTTCTAATGAGTGACGTAGTATCCAATTTAGTTGTTAATAAATGAATTAAAAATCATCAAATATTTCTTTGTCTTCGCCTATTGTTTTTAAAGCACGCAAATGTGCGTTTAAACTATCGTTCAATTTTGGCAATTCAACCGCGGAATCATTTTTCAAAGGACTTAATACAAAAATGTCTTTAATGTGGGTTTGAAAATTAAAGAGCTTATTGTCGAAACGATCTTTCAACAAAACGAGGGACGCAACATAATTTTCCTCTTTCAATTCTAGAGAAGAGATTGTAACAAACGCTACATTTTCTAAGCTAGCGCGCAAACAATGAAATTTTTCTAACTTGGTTAGATCAAAATTATCATTTATTAGGGTGGAAAACAGAGAAGAAAAATTGGGCCATTCAGTATACGAACTACAAAATTTTGGCGATTTTTACTTACTGTGTCGCTGCAATCATTTTCTTCTATTATGTCTTGGGCCCTTTCAAAATACAAGTTTATTCCTTCCACATATTCCAAACGAACGGACAGATCTGCTTCCTGTTCTTTAAGTGTCGACGTGGTCAAATTGTCATTTAAATTGTCCAACTGCTTCAGCAAACCAGAAACCTTTGCATAATACGGCGATAAATCCAATTTTTTATCCAGTGCCTCAGAAACCAACTCTTCAGTTGAAATTTTTTAGCCGAAAACTTAATCCAAGTTTATTAAGAGCCAGATCTAATGTATTTGTTAATACCCGAATTGATATTAACTTATATCAAATCGATGAAAAACGATATCCGAATAATATTTTGACGCTTTGGATCACGTCGGGGTCACCAATGTTTCGGGCCTGCAGGCTTAAATTTGCAAATAAAAACGCGAAAATAATGCTTCCAAATAAAACCGAATTGTTTTGTTGAAGCTTTCAAAATCGAATGAAATTTATTGAACATATTTTAAGTATTTTACAATTCTTTTACGTACCAGTAAACATACATACATACATACATACATACATACATACATACATACATACATACATACATACATACATACATACATACATACATACATACATACATACATACATACATACATACATACATACATACATACATACATACATACATACATACATACATACATACATACATACATACATACCCTAATATTTAATAACCATGAGCAAACAGTTTAAACATTTGCTCTTCAAAGGGCCTCCATACATACAGTGTGTTTAATTTGAGATTAATAATTTTTAATCTCATTGCTAATTATAATGTAACTCATTGGAAGGGAGAACGCATGTATGTTTGTATGCATGATTGTACGTATGTTTGGACGTATGTATGTATGTTTTACAAAAATATTTGTTACAGTTCACTTTAACAAATAAAGAAATAATTTTTAGCTAAAAGTTGAAAACAATGATACCAAAAATAATTGAAGAAATGCAGGGGCGGATCTCCGGTTAACACACTGATTAAAACAAAATTTTTCTTTTCTTACTTGGACAGATCACATCAGCCTGGCATGTGAAAAATTGTATTGTATGCTACGTTGTTTATGGGCTACACAGTATTACACACTACCAAAGGTAAGACTACTCTTGGCTAAAACCTATTTAGTCCCAATTCTGCTATATTCCCCAGAAGTCTTCTCTGGCTGTAACTCAAAAGACTCTGCGAAACTCAACATAACTTTTAACAACATTATATGATACATATTCAGCTTAATCTTCGCTTACCCGGTGACTTTTTCGGTTTTATTTCTTTAAGAACTTTTTTTATTCTGTTACGATAGAAATGAAATATAGACTCACTGAACAAATTTTAGAGTTCTGTTGAATTAAGTTAAAACATTACATTTTTAATTTTGTATAAGGTCTTTTTGAATTTTTTTAAAATTACCTCAAGGTTTACCAATACCCACCCGGGTATTATAGTTAATTATTATAAGTTATTATAATACAATTACGATGATGGAGCATTTAGTTTGATCCGTTTCGGTAAGTGGTTCACCGCCGAAATATTAATACAAGTTTTTAGGCACTTACAATATTTCGGCGGTAATGGATCGATATCAGTGATTAAAAATGCTTGACTATTTTCAATGCATATGTAATTGCTTAACTGTTGCTTAGAAAAAGTGTGCATCAAAGGCAAATAAAAGAAGAGAAACTCATTTGCTTAAGCTGGATATCTGTCTCTTTCTCCAGCAAAGCAATCAGCAAAGCAATTACTTTAAAAATATTTGCTGTTGCCTAAGAGTTATATGTATGTGTGTATATATGTATGTAATTATTTACAACTACCATACATTATGAATACCCCTTCTATATTTGATATTATATATCGGCATATTAATATATCTCATAAAAAGTTCTTATTATTTGCCTACTGATGAAAATGTTTATCATGAATGCCCAGCAAATTTTTCTTAAACATTTGTTACTAAGCATGATTGGGCACGCACAATTTTTATTTGCTTGCTTTCGTACACACAATTGTACGAAAGTAAAGAAATATTAATTCCGAATTCCCAATTCTAACTGGTTTCTTAATTTAAAATTGTAACTAAGTGTTGTACACTTTCTTACATACATAGGATGTGTATGTAAGATAAGTGGACAACAATTAAATTCTTTCTGACCATTTCTTGTTGTCAAGTGAAGTATATATTTCTGCAAGCCCAACTCAACGAAACTTTTTGGTTGTTATGCATGCAGAATCATGATCAATTATTATTTGAATAATATAAAATGATATAAAGTATGATTTGTTAAAGAATAGAAGCAGTTCATATATTGACGCGTAATTATAAAGTGTTTCCTATTTAAGAAATATTAAAAAGGATCAAAGGATCCTTTAAGAATAAATTTAAAGGACATTTTTATAAAATATCATTCAGGATATTAGTGATCCTTAAAATTATAGAAAAATAAATATATTTAATTTATAAAAACTTTAATTGTAAACATAATAAATAAAAATTATTTGTTTAAAAAATTAAAATAAAAACTAAACATTTTTCTGTGTTTTTACTAGAATATTAAAAAAGGGTAGAAACAAAACTGGCGCAGTCGGTAGGATACCCGGGTATCCTTTCCAATAAAATTAAGTGAAATTTGATACCGGGCATTTTAATGTCCTTCCGGGTATAAAAAAGTGCATAGGAAAAATATTCCTAAAAACTTAAAATTGTCAAATACAAAAAATAAGACAGACATAAGGATAGATAATCCTTTGTGAACATTTAGAAAAATCCTGTAAAAAAAATATTTTCATCAAAACAAATTTTGAATATTCCTTCAAGGAAGAAAAGATAAAAAAAAACTGAAAAAATATTAAACTTAATAAATCTTTTAAAGGACTAAAATAAAAATATATTTTTAATTAAACGTACACATGTACATAAAAAAACTATTCCCAAATCTAAAAATTACAATAATTAAAAAAAAACAACAAAAACGTTAAAAATTGAAGAAGAGTGCTAATGTGAAAGGAGCCTTATTGTGAGAAGAGCGTTCGTGATGTCCTGAGGCCTATATTGATCCACCTTTCTAAAAAATGCTATTTTGAGAAGGACGTGGTGAAGACATCAAAATTTGCACCATCACAAAACTTTATATTTCTTCTTTTTTATTAAAAATAAGGTATTTTTCATTATTCTTATTTAGTGGTTTAAATTTTCAAAATTTTTTTTCTGTAAAAAGTCCTTCATTGTATTTTTTTAAAAATTTAAATAATTTTCGTAAAAAAAAAAAACATTGTTAAGACTATAAAATTTTGTTTAAGCTATTAAGATTTTCTCCTAAGGATCTTAAAAAGTTACATATTAAATATATAAAAAATGGCGTTTGAAAATAATCCTTCGCGTAATTTAACTTTGGACCCATTTAAATTCTTGGAAAGATTGCCGGAATTTTCTGGAGAAAAAAAAGATTTATATTCATTCATTTCACTAGTCGACAAAATCGACCCACTACTTTCTCAGTACGACGAGAGATCACAAGTTTTATTATTTGACCTAATTAAAAGCAAACTCAAACAATGGGTCAGCGAGAGAAATATTTTCAGGAATTTTCCAATCTGTTGCGTTGATTTTAACATTGGGCTGGTAATCTGTAATGGTCGGAACAATCATAGCTTGCAGAGGCGTTGTGTACTCCCCGTTATTCGATTTTATAACTAAAACCAAATTTTTAGTTATTACTATGTTACCATTGCCTATTCCAGAAATGGTCGCAAATATTTTACTACATTTTAAATTTAAGTGATTTACGAAACAATTTGTGATGAGATTTAGCTGCGATGCAGAATCTAGGATTGCTCGACATGGCTCAAAATCACCAAAGCTATTTTTTATAAAAATTCTAGCCGTAGCAAGCAAAACTCCTACGGTGGGCATTGCAGATTTTTTAGTGTTGACATCACTTGACGAGATAAGAACTGCTTGTGATGAGCAAGGGTCTACCGATTCTTCACTTGCAGAATTTTTCAAGTGAAGCATAGTGTGATGCTTTAATGAGCATAAGCGGCAACTACCTTTGAAGCAGTTAAGGCATAACCTTAACTTTTTCGCTTCTTTAAAACGTAACGAGGGTGACAAATTTGAAAAACGACCACAATTAGAAATGTAATGGTCTTTTGAATCACAAAATGAGCACAATTTTATTGAATCAGATACATGAACGTGTCTTTTTTTTTTCATTAAACTTCTCAAAATTGGTTTGCCTAACGTTGTTTTTAATTGCAGTAGAATTTTCACAATTTTCTGCCATACGACACCTTTGGTCCAAAAACTATGCCATTGACTTCTAATGAGTGACGTAGTATCCAATTTAGTTGTTAATAAATGAATTAAAAATCATCAAATATTTCTTTGTCTTCGCCTATTGTTTTTAAAGCACGCAAATGTGCGTTTAAACTATCGTTCAATTTTGGCAATTCAACCGCGGAATCATTTTTCAAAGGACTTAATACAAAAATGTCTTTAATGTGGGTTTGAAAATTAAAGAGCTTATTGTCGAAACGATCTTTCAACAAAACGAGGGACGCAACATAATTTTCCTCTTTCAATTCTAGAGAAGAGATTGTAACAAACGCTACATTTTCTAAGCTAGCGCGCAAACAATGAAATTTTTCTAACTTGGTTAGATCAAAATTATCATTTATTAGGGTGGAAAACAGAGAAGAAAAATTGGGCCATTCAGTATACGAACTACAAAATTTTGGCGATTTTTACTTACTGTGTCGCTGCAATCATTTTCTTCTATTATGTCTTGGGCCCTTTCAAAATACAAGTTTATTCCTTCCACATATTCCAAACGAACGGACAGATCTGCTTCATCCTGTTCTTTAAGTGTCGACGTGGTCAAATTGTCATTTAAATTGTCCAACTGCTTCAGCAAACCAGAAACCTTTGCATAATACGGCGATAAATCCAATTTTTTATCCAGTGCCTCAGAAACCAACTCTTCAGTTGAAATTTTTTAGCCGAAAACTTAATCCAAGTTTATTAAGAGCCAGATCTAATGTATTTGTTAATACCCGAATTGATATTAACTTATATCAAATCGATGAAAAACGATATCCGAATAATATTTTGACGCTTTGATCCAGTCGGGGTCACCAATGTTTCGGGCCTGCAGGCTTAAATTTGCAAATAAAAACGCGAAAATAATGCTTCCAAATAAAACCGAATTGTTTTGTTGAAGCTTTCAAAATCGAATGAAATTTATTGAACATATTTTAAGTATTTTACAATTCTTTTACGTACCAGTAAACATACATACATACATACATACATACATACATACATACATACATACATACATACATACATACATACATACATACATACATACATACATACATACCCTAATATTTAATAACCATGAGCAAACAGTTTAAACATTTGCTCTTCAAAGGGCCTCCATACATACAGTGTGTTTAATTTGAGATTAATAATTTTTAATCTCATTGCTAATTATAATGTAACTCATTGGAAGGGAGAACGCATGTATGTTTGTATGCATGATTGTACGTATGTTTGGACGTATGTATGTATGTTTTACAAAAATATTTGTTACAGTTCACTTTAACAAATAAAGAAATAATTTTTAGCTAAAAGTTGAAAACAATGATACCAAAAATAATTGAAGAAATGCAGGGGCGGATCTCCGGTTAACACACTGATTAAAACAAAATTTTTCTTTTCTTACTTGGACAGATCACATCAGCCTGGCATGTGAAAAATTGTATTGTATGCTACGTTGTTTATGGGCTACACAGTATTACACACTACCAAAGGTAAGACTACTCTTGGCTAAAACCTATTTAGTCCCAATTCTGCTATATTCCCCAGAAGTCTTCTCTGGCTGTAACTCAAAAGACTCTGCGAAACTCAACATAACTTTTAACAACATTATATGATACATATTCAGCTTAATCTTCGCTTACCCGGTGACTTTTTCGGTTTTATTTCTTTAAGAACTTTTTTTATTCTGTTACGATAGAAATGAAATATAGACTCACTGAACAAATTTTAGAGTTCTGTTGAATTAAGTTAAAACATTACATTTTTAATTTTGTATAAGGTCTTTTTGAATTTTTTTAAAATTACCTCAAGGTTTACCAATACCCACCCGGGTATTATAGTTAATTATTATAAGTTATTATAATACAATTACGATGATGGAGCATTTAGTTTGATCCGTTTCGGTAAGTGGTTCACCGCCGAAATATTAATACAAGTTTTTAGGCACTTACAATATTTCGGCGGTAATGGATCGATATCAGTGATTAAAAATGCTTGACTATTTTCAATGCATATGTAATTGCTTAACTGTTGCTTAGAAAAAGTGTGCATCAAAGGCAAATAAAAGAAGAGAAACTCATTTGCTTAAGCTGGATATCTGTCTCTTTCTCCAGCAAAGCAATCAGCAAAGCAATTACTTTAAAAATATTTGCTGTTGCCTAAGAGTTATATGTATGTGTGTATATATGTATGTAATTATTTACAACTACCATACATTATGAATACCCCTTCTATATTTGATATTATATATCGGCATATTAATATATCTCATAAAAAGTTCTTATTATTTGCCTACTGATGAAAATGTTTATCATGAATGCCCAGCAAATTTTTCTTAAACATTTGTTACTAAGCATGATTGGGCACGCACAATTTTTATTTGCTTGCTTTCGTACACACAATTGTACGAAAGTAAAGAAATATTAATTCCGAATTCCCAATTCTAACTGGTTTCTTAATTTAAAATTGTAACTAAGTGTTGTACACTTTCTTACATACATAGGATGTGTATGTAAGATAAGTGGACAACAATTAAATTCTTTCTGACCATTTCTTGTTGTCAAGTGAAGTATATATTTCTGCAAGCCCAACTCAACGAAAGTTTTTGGTTGTTATGCATGCAGAATCATGATCAATTATTATTTGAATAATATAAAATGATATAAAGTATGATTTGTTAAAGAATAGAAGCAGTTCATATATTGACGCGTAATTATAAAGTGTTTCCTATTTAAGAAATATTAAAAAGGATCAAAGGATCCTTTAAGAATAAATTTAAAGGACATTTTTATAAAATATCATTCAGGATATTAGTGATCCTTAAAATTATAGAAAAATAAATATATTTAATTTATAAAAACTTTAATTGTAAACATAATAAATAAAAATTATTTGTTTAAAAAATTAAAATAAAAACTAAACATTTTTCTGTGTTTTTACTAGAATATTAAAAAAGGGTATACCGGGTATCCTTTCCAATAAAATTAAGTGAAATTTGATACCGGGCATTTTAATGTCCTTCCGGGTATAAAAAAGTGCATAGGAAAAATATTCCTAAAAACTTAAAATTGTCAAATACAAAAAATAAGACAGACATAAGGATAGATAATCCTTTGTGAACATTTAGAAAAATCCTGTAAAAAAAATATTTTCATCAAAACAAATTTTGAATATTCCTTCAAGGAAGAAAAGATAAAAAAAAACTGAAAAAATATTAAACTTAATAAATCTTTTAAAGGACTAAAATAAAAATATATTTTTAATTAAACGTACACATGTACATAAAAAAACTATTCCCAAATCTAAAAATTACAATAATTAAAAAAAAAACAACAAAAACGTTAAAAATTGAAGAAGAGTGCTAATGTGAAAGGAGCCTTATTGTGAGAAGAGCGTTCGTGATGTCCTGAGGCCTATATTGATCCACCTTTCTAAAAAATGCTATTTTGAGAAGGACGTGGTGAAGACATCAAAATTTGCACCATCACAAAACTTTATATTTCTTCTTTTTTATTAAAAATAAGGTATTTTTCATTATTCTTATTTAGTGGTTTAAATTTTCAAAATTTTTTTTCTGTAAAAAGTCCTTCATTGTATTTTTTTAAAAATTTAAATAATTTTCGTAAAAAAAAAACATTGTTAAGACTATAAAATTTTGTTTAAGCTATTAAGATTTTCTCCTAAGGATCTTAAAAAGTTACATATTAAATATATAAAAAATGGCGTTTGAAAATAATCCTTCGCGTAATTTAACTTTGGACCCATTTAAATTCTTGGAAAGATTGCCGGAATTTTCTGGAGAAAAAAAAGATTTATATTCATTCATTTCACTAGTCGACAAAATCGACCCACTACTTTCTCAGTACGACGAGAGATCACAAGTTTTATTATTTGACCTAATTAAAAGCAAACTCATGGGCAAGGCTAGAGAAGCAGTGGAAATCAATTTTCATGCACAATCATGGGAAGAGGTCAAAACAATTCTTACAAACAATTTTGGGGAAAAACTTAGTGTAGAAGAGTTGTATGATAAGCTTAGATCAGTTGCTTTTAAAACTAGTGTTATTGACTTTTACAACGAAATTAAAGACAGGCTTAGAAGTTTGAACAACAGAACTTCTGCAGATTTAGGCATCAATCTAAATAGTGAACAGATAGCAAAAAACAATATGAGGACTGCTCTCGACATTTTCAAACAAAAGATGCCAGAACCAATGAAAACGATCCTAGCTTGTAGAAATCCCGATACTCTTGAAAAGGCGATGGACATTCTTTATAATTCAGGATATGCCAATTACAGTAACGAAAATAAAAATAACCATTTTAAAAGATCTGAAAATGTAAATGTTAGAAGTAATAGCAGATCTCATACAAATATTGCCGGCAATTATCAAGCGATTGCAAACAATGGAACACGTCAGTATTTTAATACAAATTCGAGGAATCAATATAAACCTAGATCAGATACACAATATAATCAAGGCAATGTGTCACGACCAAATAATACTAGATACCTAAATAATAGTCAAAATAATAGCCTTAATTCAAACAACATTCCTTATAATTTTAATAATACTAATAATGCACAGCATTTTACCAGTAATTTTCGCAATTCTCAAAATCACCAAATTTTTTCGGAACCTATGGATATAAATATTGTTCAAAATTCAAACAATAACCTTCATGAGACTACATACCAGTATGATCCACAATTTAATAATAATAGAAATTTTTACAAAAATGACGGCCAAAGCTTTACAAACCGCTCATTAAATTTTCAAAATCAAAATTTTTCAAATCAAAATTTCCAAAATCCAAACTTCCAAAGTCATAATTTTCCAGAAACCGTTGATATCAACATTGCTCAACATTCCAGCCGATCATTTCAACAACCCATTCAACAAAATATTCCAAATGTGAGAAATTCAAATTTTGTACAAAATCCTAACCATATTTTTGCGAATCAAAATGATACAGTTCAAAATTTTCTTTCACAAGCCTCTCAGGGGAATTACCACATATAGTAATAAAAAATAAACTCAAATTTATTGTGGACACAGGAGCCACACACTCGATTGTGAACCCAGAAATTTGCAATCCAAAATGGAAAATTAAATCGAATACACTGACTTTGAGGACCTTACAAAACAATATATCAACTAACGTAATTTATGAAGTACCAATGTTTGAAGAGTTAGGAGATATCAATGACAGAATATTTTTAATTGAGTGTAGATTTCACAACGAATATGATGGAATCATAGGAAATGATATCCTTCAGAGATACAACGCTGTTATAGACTACGGTACAAATCAATTGAAAATTAACAATAGGGCTGTACCTTTGTTAAAATTAAGAAAGCTTCAGATAGTTAAATTTATTTCAGATATTGAATGCGGTTTGGTTCATATAAAGGAACACAAAAATTCGGTAGGTGAAACTATTATTCCAGAAGGTGTATATAATTCACAAAATTTTAAAGTTGAAATTAAAACTAGTGCTAAATGCCCAGATGTAATACATCTTTCAAAAAATAGTTCATGGCCTGTTTCTCTTGAAAATTATTACTTAGTAGACGACCATATATCCTATAGCAACGATCACAACCAACCCTACTCAGAACTAATAAGAACCGATCATTTGAACGCTGAAGAAAAACTCAATTTACTTAAACTTTTAGATAACTATAGCCAACTGTTCTATGAAACTAATTCGAATCTGACATTTACAAATGCAATTAAGCATCGAATAATTACCAAAGACGATATACCAGTTTTCGCAAAAACTTATAGGTACCCTTATATTCATAAGGAAGAAGTTAAAAGACAAATACAAGAAATGCTTGATAATAAAATCATTAAACCCTCCAATTCCCCATATTCCGCTCCCATATGGATCGTTCCTAAAAAAGACGATGCTAGTGGTCTGAAAAAGTGGCGGATCGTAGTGGATTATAGGAAGCTAAATGAAAAAACAGTGGACGACCGCTTTCCTATTCCAAATATCGAAGAAATATTGGACAAACTTGGCAGATGCCTATATTTTACAACCTTGGATTTGGCAAAAGGCTTCCACCAAGTAGAAATTGATGAAAGGGACACTCATAAAACTGCGTTCTCGGTCGAAGGTGGGCATTTTGAGTTTTTGCGAATGCCCTTTGGCCTAAAAACAGCCCCAGCCACCTTTCAAAGGCTGATGAATAATATATTAGGTGACTTAGTTAACAAAGTATGCTTGGTATACTTAGATGATATAATCATCTATTCCACTTCTCTTCAGGAACACATAAATAGTTTACGTCTTGTTCTGGATCGATTAGCTGATGCCAATCTAAAAATTCAAGTGGACAAATGTGAGTTCTTGAAACGACAAACTGAATTCTTAGGACATGTTGTAACGTACCAGGGAATTAAGCCAAATCCTAAGAAGGTAGAATGTGTTTCAAATTACCCTTTGCCAAAGACACCCAAACAAATAAAACAATTTTTAGGACTTAGCGGTTATTACAGAAAATTTATTAAAGATTATTCTAAAGTTGCAAAACCCATGACGAAATATTTGAAAAAGGATGTAAAAATGAATATTAATGATCCAGAATATCTCGAGAGCTTCAGAACATTGAAAACACTTCTAACAAATGATCCCATATTAATTTACCCAAATTTTCAGAAACAATTTGTCTTAAACACAGATGCAAGTAAATTTGCGTTGGGCGCTGTCCTATCGCAGGACAATCACCCCGTTTGTTATGCCAGTAGGACTCTCAACGAACATGAGATAAACTATAGCATAGTGGAAAAGGAGTTGCTAGCGGTAGTTTGGGCCGTTAAGTACTTTCGCCCGTATCTTTTCGGTAGAAAATTCACTATAAAAACTGATCATCAGCCACTTCAATGGTTATTTTCAATTAAGGAACCAAATTCCAAATTGATTCGATGGCGACTACAGTTGGAGGAATACGATTTTGAAATTTTTTATAAACGCGGAATCAACAATGGGAATGCTGATGCATTGTCTCGAATAGAGCCAGAAGTCAACTTAGTAGAAGATCAAAACTCCAATTTAATTCGCCAAAGTAATGTTCCTTTAAACGCATATCGAAATCAGATAATTATTGAGAGAAAACCAAATAATCTTAAAGTTGTCAACACGAAAGTTTTTAACAATATAAGGAAAATTATTTCATCATCTGATTTTGAAGAGAACGATATAGTGGCCATAGTAAAAAACTACCTCCTTCCAACTAATGTAAATGCAATTTTTATCAGTGACTCAAACCTTTACGAATTATTTCAGAATACAATTTTCAAAAATTTTAAAAATTCGCAATTAAAAATTGCAAGATGTACAAAATTTCTTGATGACATTTTAGATGAAAATAATCTCACAGATCACATTCAAAATGAACATCATAGAAATAATCATCGTGGTATAAACGAAAATTTCCAACAGCTTAAAACTAAAATTTATCACCCAAAATTAAAACTCAGGATACAACAGTTTATCAATAATTGCCACATATGTAATGTCGAAAAATATGATAGAAATCCTGTAAAACAAATGTTTAGAGTTACGGAAACGCCTGATAAACCAAGGCAAGTAGTCCATATTGATGTCTTTTATAGCTTGCAAAAAAACTTGTTCCTTACTTTTATCGATAAATTTTCAAAGTTTGCTCAAGCAATAAAAATTGAAAATAGGTCTTGGGTTGAAATCAAAAAAGCATTAACGCAGTATTTAAGCATTGTAGGCGATATTGAAAAAATTGTGACGGATAATGAATTAGGTTTCAAGGCACTTCCATTAATAGAGTTTTTGAGAGAAAGAAACATAGAAATTCATTTTACATCAAATAATAATCATACCTCCAATTCAGATGTAGAACGATTACACAATACTATGAACGAACACATCCGTCTTCTTCGGCATGACCCAGGAAGAGACACGGACACAGTAGAGGAAAAAATACATAAAGTTATAATGTTCTACAATAACTCTATCCATTCAACCACAGGACACAAACCCATTGAATTTCAAAATGGCCAAATCTCTATACATGATTACCCGAAAATTAAAGAAAAAATTATTAAATCGAAACAAAGATCAATTTCCAAACACAATCAAAATCGTGAGGACTGTATGATTCAAACTGGACAGGTATATTTAAAACATGAAAGGGGAGGGAAAAATCATTCTAGATTCAGGAAGGTCAATGTAGAGAAACTTGATGATGATCACGTCGTAACACAGACGAGACATAAATATTACAAATCTCACATTAAGAGAAAAAAACATTTACAAACAATTGATTGATATCTAATCTAAATTTTGCATAAATACAATGAATAAAGAATATTAGACGATTTTTTTTTGCATCAAATAAAAACACATGTATATTGATTAACTATTCTTAAAAAGAAAAACTTTGTACCTATTATTAAAAAATAAAAATTTGAAATAAAAAACCAAACACTTATTTTAAAAATAAAAACAAGTTTCAAAATAAAGTAGATTTTCTTACAAAGAAAAGAATATTGTTATTGAATGTTAAAATTAATTATTAAAATTAAATAAAAAAGGAAAATTAGATCAAAAACCAAAATTTTAAAATATTTCATATTAAGTTAATTAATAATTGAATATAAGAAAAGATAGTGCTATATTATATACATATTTATTAATTAATAAATAAAAAATTTTTATTTGATAAATTTTTCTGAATATAAATTTAATTGATAAATTTCAATAACAAAAAAAAAATGCTATAAATATAAAACAATTTAATAAAAACAATAAATGAAACTTTGCCTGAAAATTCATACAATCATAAAAAATATTAATAATAATATGTAGATTATTTCTTAAAAATAAAAAAGGAACATATTATGGTTCTTACTCATAAGCCTAACACATTTTTCACAAAATATTAAAGTAAATTAGTTCTCACCGGAGCTCGAATCAAAGGGAGGGGGAGTTATATGTATGTGTGTATATATGTATGTAATTATTTACAACTACCATACATTATGAATACCCCTTCTATATTTGATATTATATATCGGCATATTAATATATCTCATAAAAAGTTCTTATTATTTGCCTACTGATGAAAATGTTTATCATGAATGCCCAGCAAATTTTTCTTAAACATTTGTTACTAAGCATGATTGGGCACGCACAATTTTTATTTGCTTGCTTTCGTACACACAATTGTACGAAAGTAAAGAAATATTAATTCCGAATTCCCAATTCTAACTGGTTTCTTAATTTAAAATTGTAACTAAGTGTTGTACACTTTCTTACATACATAGGATGTGTATGTAAGATAAGTGGACAACAATTAAATTCTTTCTGACCATTTCTTGTTGTCAAGTGAAGTATATATTTCTGCAAGCCCAACTCAACGAAACTTTTTGGTTGTTATGCATGCAGAATCATGATCAATTATTATTTGAATAATATAAAATGATATAAAGTATGATTTGTTAAAGAATAGAAGCAGTTCATATATTGACGCGTAATTATAAAGTGTTTCCTATTTAAGAAATATTAAAAAGGATCAAAGGATCCTTTAAGAATAAATTTAAAGGACATTTTTATAAAATATCATTCAGGATATTAGTGATCCTTAAAATTATAGAAAAATAAATATATTTAATTTATAAAAACTTTAATTGTAAACATAATAAATAAAAATTATTTGTTTAAAAAATTAAAATAAAAACTAAACATTTTTCTGTGTTTTTACTAGAATATTAAAAAAGGGTAGAAACAAAACTCCTAAGCAGTAATTTGTTCTTCATTTTTATTTGTGCTTATGCTTAACTCTTTACTGTGAAGTAGTGACTGACTACGATTGCTGTTTTTTGCTGTTATTTGCTGTTACTCGCTGCTTCAGTCTTAAGTTTTAGACAATTCTTTGACAGTGAGAGATTAACATTATGTAAATCGAAAAAAAAAACTTAATTTTGAAGATCTGCAAAATAAATATTTCCAATATTTATTTACAGCAAACAAATAAGTTATCTGAAACAAACAACAAAATTTTCTGAAATTATAAAAAAATATTCAAATAAACAATTTAGCTAAATCAACTCAAAAACTTTTTTTACTTTTAAGTCACAGGTGGTGGAATAAAGAACAAATTAAACACTTAATCAAAGTTTTATTTTAAATAAAGAATAAAAGGAAAACATTAACTTGTATATGTGGTAATATTTTCAGTGGAAAATTTAAATATGTATATTTACCTATATAGATATGTCTCTTAAACCAGTGGCATTTACATACATATGTACATAAATGAGTCTATATTTATTTGATTTTATTAAATTTTTCTTTTCGCAAAATATTATTTTTTATTTTTCAATACAGGACATAATGGTGTTGCCGTTTTCTGTGTATATACATATGTAAAATTATTATTAAATTGGGAAAAATAATTTCTTGCATAAAATGTTTAAGCCAAATAATCAAAATTTCCCGCAATATTATTTCATACATTATTTGTGTGGAAAGTGATTTTTATGAGGACTACCTTCAAGCAACGAATATATGCATTGAAGAATATCATCAAAGATTCGTTATTTCTTCGATTTATTCACCTCCTAGAATTCAAATATTAGAGAGCCAATATAGCGACTTCTACAAATCCCTAGGTCCCTGTTTCATAGCATCAAGCGATTACAACGCTAAACATACGTTTTGGGGATCAAGACTAATTACTCCAAAAGGTCGTGTGTTATTTGACACTATTTCAAAAATGCGTGTGAATGTGATATCGTGTGGACCTATTGGACCTATTGGTCCACTCGATGGCCTACTAATCAACAAAAAATATCTGATGTTATTGATTTTGGCGTGATTAAGGGTACTCCGAGAGAAATGATTGAACTTGAAGCGTCACTTGAGTTAAACTCAGATCATTCACCCACTATTATCTACATATGGAACCATCAAAATATCGTGTCGCCAACAACTAGCACAAGCGTTATTGGTTGAAATATGGAAAGTTTCTCAGTACTCATTGTTCGGAAAACATACCGCAAAGTATACCAGAAGACGTGGACCCGAGTCTAATTGATTTTGATCAAAACCTTAAATTATCTGTTCAACATGCAACAGTAAGCCGACAACCAGCTAGACACAATCAAATTTATTCTGTAGCTGTAGAGCGGCACTTGACGGAAAAAAGAAAAGTTCGAAGAGAGTGGCAATTACACAGATCTTCTCAACCCAAATCTAGACTTAAAGATTGCACGAAACCTTAAAAGACCGGTCGTACGTAAGCCTCCCACAGATTGGAAGGTTACTTTGATTACTATAATTCCTAAACCAGGAAAAGACCACACAAAAGTAAAATCATACAGACCTATAAGCCTTTTATCAAACATATCAAAGCTGTTTGAGAGAATATTAATAACTAAGCTGAATCCAATTCTTAGCGCGAAAGGATGTATTCCGAACCATCAATTCGGCTTCAGAAAACAACATAGTACGATCCAGCAAACACACAGATTAGTAAATGTAATTAAAAAGACCTTTGAAGAAAAAAATACTATTCTTCACTTTTTATCGACGTTTCTCAAGCGTTCAACAAGCATTCAACTGTTTATTACAGAACTTTTGTGATAATGACACTAACCGACCAGTCACACTACAAAACTTCTACTGTACAAGTCGATCCTCAAACCAATTTGGTGTTATGGCATTTGTTTTGCTCAGTAAAATAATAATTTCGAAAATTATAAAACGACAAATAAAAAAAGGAATTAGAAAAATTAGGTTTTTTCTTAAACGTTATAAAACGTATATATATTTATTTAAATAATTTAAATGCGGGGGTTAAAATAGTACAACGTACCTTATACGGGGTATACACAAGTATGATTTGTAGCTTAACAAGAGAAAATCTCTAAGGCCACAAATCGTCGCGTTTACTCTTAAACCACGTAAGCGCCAAGAAGTCGTTTTTCATAAAACGAAAAAAAACTTAATAACTTCTTTAATACGGGTTTCAAAATAATTTTTTTTGCAAAACATGGCTGTGCGACAAACTTTTTTTTTAAATTTGTTACTTACAATTAATTGTAGCCAAATCTGTCGCTTACGTGGGTTTGGCACAAACAGCAAATTGCAAATTTCTGTGTGTAAATAAACATTTATTTTTGTATTTATCAAAAAAAAACTTTTAACTTTACTAAAATTGCTCCAATTGATCTGCAACTTTCATGATTTTTTTAATCTTAAATACAAAAAACTTAGTGGTTAAGACTTTAACATTTCCAACTTGAAATATAAAAACCATTATATTTTCCATGTAAATGTCATTTGTATGACGCTTACGAGGTTTTGAAAATGGATTTATTTATTTTTCATACAAACTTGTTAAGATGAGAATGTAGTCTGGTGGCAAATGTTATTTACTACCATAAAAACCAAAAATCAATTTCAAAAAATGTCGCTTACGTGGTTTAAGAAGAAACACGACGAAATGTTGACAAAAAGAGATTTTCGTTAAGCTTACAATAGGCGTGTTCTTTAATTAGCGCGTAAACATCCCGCCCCCCTTGCACGGGTGCAACAAGGGATGCTAATGGAAAAAACGCATACGTTAAAAAAAATTAATAATAATACAAATTCATTACTTAATTACTAATTAACAATTTTAAATATTAAATAAAGGGATCAAAAAATAAATTTATACAATATGCCCTGCATGGACATTAATGACGATAGTTGGAAGGTTGGTTGCCGCGTCACTGGTATTGTGGATGTTGTTGGTGTTGTTGCTGTTGACTTATTTGTCGGCGTGATTGATGTTGTTGTTGACGCTGGGTTCGTTGTCGGTGATGTTGATGTCGACTATAGGGTTTTTGGGATTGGATTTGTTGACTTGGAGCACGTCGTCGCTGATAAGGTTTTTGGGGTGTCCATTTTTTTCAGCTCTTGGTGCCCTATCGGTAATTTTATGTTTCTGCCCACTCGATGCAGAGTTACAATCTTCTTGCCGCCGGAATCTATGTAGCATCGTATGAAGCTCCTCGAGACATTTGGTACATCTGTCACGACTATCGCAGTTGCGTAAAATGTGAGTGGTCGCGAAGCAATTAAAACAATACTTGAACTTTTTTACAGTTCGTATGCGCTCATCAACTGGCATTTTTTTAAATCGGTAGCATTTGCGTAAGGTATGGTCCTTCTTACACAATCGACATGCCGGATCCTGTACCTTATGCTCCGATTTACCAGATGCAGAGGTTTTTAATGGGCGGTGGACTTCCAAACGACGAGATTCAGTCATTTTACAGTTAGACGATAATAAGAGAAAAAATAGGAAAAGACGGGTTAAAACTATTCGGATATGGGTAGAAGAACAAGCTTAACAATAGGCCGGGTTCAAATGCCTGAAGCTGTTCTTAAATCACAAACACGTGGTTTAGAATCAGTACCTAAGTAAACTTTTTCTACTCCTCCCAATTTCCACTGATTCGGTGGTAAGTTGTCCTGACGGATAATGACAATATCTCCTACTTGAAACTCCCTCTTTGGGTACTTCCACTTCACGCGTCTGTGAAGCTCTTTCAGGTACTCTTCTTTCCACCGAATCGCAAATTGGTGGTGAAGTACCTTCAATTTTTGCCACCTGTTAGCATGACTTAACGATAGATCTGACATGTCAGGCTCAGGGGGAGTAAGCAAGGGAGCACCAATCAGAAAATGACCGGGTGTTAACGGAGTGACATCTTCTATTCGAGTTGGCATGATCGTAAACTCTTCAAACGTAAACTTTGATATTTGATATTTTCTTTAAATGTGTCTTAAAACTTTTGACACCAGCCTCCCAAAGACCTCCCATATGTATTGCGCCCAGTGGTATAAAATGCCACTTAATCGCACTTAAGCTATTTCGAGCATAAACTTTACTCAGCTTCGAGTAAATTGGAAGCACCGACAAAGGCGGTCCCATTATCGGAATATAAATGGGATGGGCAACCACGCCGCGAGAAAAATCTACTAAATGCAGCTAAAAACGTTTCAGACGACATATCGCTAGCCGCCTCGAGGTGTATTGCTTTTGTTGCGAAACATACAAAAACAACCACATAACCTTTCGTTATTTTACAACCCCTTCCACCATATGATTTTATTTCAAATGGCCCAGCAAAATCTAAACCCGTATGGGTGAAGGCCTGGAAAGGATTGTTCTTTCGGGAGGTAAGGAAGCAATCAATTGCTGGCCCGTTTCTTTTCTAAAGAGAATGCATCTTTTACAATTTCGGATCGTACCACGGATAAGATTCTTTAAATTAGGAATCCAAAATTCCATTCGAATGGGGCGCATCATCAAAGCCTGTCCACCATGAATCGTACACGTATGGACATGTCGCACAAATAGCTTTGTAAAAGCAGCCTCATATGGCAATATTATTGGATATTTTTCATTATATGCCAGACCCGGGGCTTGTACAAGACGTCCCTTCATTCTAATAAACCCGTCCGAGTCTATAAATGGGTTTAAAGAGAGCAAACGGCTTTTTGAGGGTAGTGTTATTCCTTTCGACAAATATCCATACCCTCTTTGAGGGTAGTGTTATTCCTTTCGACAAATATCCATACTCTTCGAAATAAGTCTGTTGACATATACATAAGTATTAAACGATTTCGTACAAATCTTACTTCAGATTGGGTAAATTCCAAGTTTGGATACAAACTGTTACGCAAACGGAGAAAGCGCAACTACCGAAACCAATATGCAATGACTCTCAATTTAACACATTCCAGGTGCGCATGAATCCTAGCTGATTTTCGAGACCATTCGTTTCTCGGTTTTGACAACTAATGAGGCCCATGACACCATAAGGAATTGTTTATTAAATAAAATGCCAAAGATCCACGACTTGCTATATCAGGGGGATTATTTATTGAATCAATGTGAGACCAATGCTCAATTCCTATACATTTAACAATTAGTGCAACTCTATTCGCAACAAAAGTTGGCAAATCACATGACTCTTTATTTAGCCATGCCAGAACAATAGTGGAGTTAGTCCATAGAAAAATCTTATCTTCGGGAAATTTTAACTGACATTTTAACGAATCCATCATTTTTGCCAATAATACTGCTCCACAGAGTTCTAATTTGGGTAAAGACTCAAATTTTACTGGAGCTACTTTTGTTTTAGAAGCAAGTAAATGCGTGGTAGTCTCAAACGGGGAAGAGACGGAGCGAACATAGATTGTTGCAGCATATGCTTTCTCAGAAGCATCGCAAAATCCGTGGATCTCGATATCATTCTCTGGGTGAAAGTTATCCCATCTAGGAATGAAAATTTTTTCGACATTCGGGTAATCGTCGAGAAAAGCGTGCCAATGAACCAACGTAGAAGGGTTCACACACTCATCCCAATCTGTCTTATCCTTCCATATTTGTTGCATAATCATTTTTGCAACAACGTTTTTCGTGGAAAGCCAACCGTCGGGATCAAATAATTTCGCTATTTCAGACAAGACATCTCGTTTTGTGACCACGTTTCTATTTGGCTGCGTTACGAGTTTAAAGTAACAGCTATCATTTTGAGCATTCCAACGCAAGCCTAAAGTTTTCGTAGTGCTCGCATCTGAAAATTTCCAAAAATCTGCATCAAGCAAATTTTCATTCGGGATATTCTCTAAAAGACGTATATTATTAGCGGTCCATTTTCGGAGAACGAAACCAGCTGAATGAAGAACTACAATGCGCTCATCACGTTTTCTTAAACCGTCTTCTAGCTCATGAGCACCAGCTAATAAGTCATCGACGTATAGCCAGATAAGGAGCACAATTGACTGCAAAAGTTACTGTTTTAAGCTCATAGTCCTTAAGTTCGTCATCAGGATTACATCGGAAAAGAATCCTTTGAAACGTGGAATGATTGGGATGTATAAGAATTTGCCTGTACATTTTCTCTATGTCGGCATTAAATACGTAACGATAAAATTCCGTTGGAGGAGAATTAAAATAGTGAGATCCGCTTGTAATATCGGACCCGGGTACAATACACTATTAAAACTTATGCCATTAGTAGATAGACTTGAAGCGTTAAATCCTACTCGCAATTTCGTAGTATTGCTATCTGGCTTAATTACTGCATGATGAGGCATATAATAGCAAGTAGCCTCGGAGTCGGGGGGAGTAGTCTCATGCATATGACCCAGCTCTATATACTATACTATAACTATATCCTATAACTTCTTCGAGTTCCCAAAATCGGGCGAGTTGATTATTTAACTTGATTTGGTTAAAATATGTTAAGACGGGAGCAGATGGCCCAGATCGACCGATTTTACCAGTTACGATCCAGCCAAACACTGTTTTTTGCGCTACGAGATTGGCATTAGGGTGGTTTCAGGCGCCCTGTAAGACATAAGCCTCAGTTTCAATTTTAAAGTTCGGGACGATTGGCAATCCAATCGATATAATACAAGTTTTGGAAGACTTTGCTGCCACGATGCCATTCAGGCCTGTAATTTCAGCCAACGGAGCTAATCGTATCGGTATAGCGAGCTTTCTTTGCAATCTTTTAGAAATAAATGTGGCTTGAGAGGCTGGATCAATTAATGCTCTGGCTGAACTTGTAACATCTTTAGTTCCTACTTGGCAATACGTAGTACCTAACAACACGGTGTGATCGGGATTCAATTTCATTTGGGTACTATACGTATGAAAAGAACGAGCAGCTGCCGAAGTAGACGGAATATTATCAGCATTAGTGGGAATAAAAGCTTGACTAGAATTAGGCACATGAGAATTTCTTGGCACAAATACGAGTGAGTTATTCGGGGGATTTTGCTGTACCATATTATTAGAAGTAAATCTAGTCTGTGGATTCTCCCCATGTAATAGTGAGTGATGTTTTTGTTTGTTTACAGTTTTTAAATTCATGGGAAGTCGCCAAACAGTTCGTACAACACTTAAATCGTTTTACAGTTGATATGCGATCTTCCTCACTTTGTCTCAAAAATGTAGGACACAATATTAACGGGTGTTGTTCCTGACAAAGAACACAACGACTAACGGATTGCTTCGTATTAGCCTTAGTGGCAAAATTATTGATTCTCTTTGAATCATTATGGGATTTTTTTGAACTGTTGGAGCTACCGGGATTAGAATTTCTATTCTGAATTAGAGTTGGATGCGAGCCTTTTATGTCGTAGACGGATTGTAGAGTCTGATAACGAGCCGTCAGGAATTTATCCATCTCATCCCACATTGGCATATTCGCATCACGTTTTAGAGATTGTTCCCAGAGACCTAACGTATTATCGGGGAGTTTAGTTGAGCATATATAAACAAAAATTACATGCCAACTTTCCGTATTTACATTAAGCAATTCAGTTCAAATCGAGTAATAATAGAAGTTAATTTAATTTTCAAAATAAAAATTACGAATATTCGGATTATTCGTTTATTAAAAATGTTGCAACACTAATATGAAAAAAGTGAGAGACACATTCAAACGTACATACATACAACCAACAATAATAAATTCCAGTTCTTTTATGTTTGCACTTTTATCGAAATTAGTTTAGGCTCTGTTAATTTTTAGTAATAACAAATTAAACGAACAATAATTTTAAATAATTAACACGAATTATAATAATATTATCTTTATTTACATGCCCGTGTAATACTTTATAATAATTTTTATTCTCTTAAAGTTTTGTTTTTTGTACTATTAAAAGCTTAGCAGTGATTTTCGAACTGTACGTGCACTTTTTAAGAGAATAAATATTCTTGTTTAAAAAACACAAAAGAAAACATTTTCGCGGGAATTTTTTATAGACTGGTTTTGTTGGTATATTTTAAAAAGAGTGAAAATATGTATATATGTATGTATGTATGTATGTATGTATGTATGTATGTATGTATGTATGTATGTATGTATGTATGTATGTATGTATGTATGTATGTGTGTATTTCTTTTATTTAATCACTCACTGCACTTTTTGTTATTTTTATCTTGTTTATTTATCACTCTTTTTTTATTTTCTTCAAATAAATATCAAAATAAAATAAATTTCGAAATAAATTATTTTACTTTACGGGTGGATTAAATTATCCGGTTCGTTTGGACCAAAATGTTTTGCTCAGTAAAATAATAATTACGAAAATTATAAAACGGCAAATAAAGAAAAGGAATTAGAATAATTTGGTTTTTTCTTAAACGTTATAAAACGTATATATATTTATTTAAATAATTTAAATGCGGGGGTTAAAATAGTACAACGTACCTTATACGGGGTATACACAAGTATGATTTGTAGCTTAACAAGAGAAAATCTCTAAGGCCACAAATGTTGACAAAAAGAGATTTTCGTTAAGCTTACAATAGGCGTGTTCTTTAATTTGTGCGTAAACAGCATTCAATTATGGGGCACTACCTTAGCTACCAATGTAGAAAAAATTCAAAGGCGCCAAAATAAGATTCTACGTATGATTAAAGTTGCTCCCTGGTATATAACAAATTCGAACGTCCAAAAAGACCTAAACATGCCATCAGTCAAAGCAGAAAGAGAAATCTAAAGAATCTTGAATCTCATCCAAACCCTTTGGGGCGTAACATACTAAGTGAACATGGTTACATTCGACTAAAAAGAAGAGATACTGCTTTTCTTGGTCGTACATAAGAGCGATGAACCGCAAATGATTGCAAAAACCATGAAACAAACATAGCATGTCTAGCACTGGCTGGACTTGAAAAGTATTTTTTTTTTTATTTTACACTTAAGGTATGAGTAATTATTGTTAGTTAAATAAATAATAAATGTACAGAAAAAAGAAGTGCAAACTATTTTTATAGTTTGATAAACAAACTATTTTCGTAATTAAAATATTTTTAATAATCTTCAGCTTATAACCCATAGCATTATAAAATAAACCAATTTATTTGTTAAGGGGAAAGTTATTATCCATATGCATTTCACTGGTTGCTCAAGCCAATTATCAGAAAACCTTTAAACACTTTTTAAGAATATCCAAAATCATGTATTGAAACTTCAACAAAATATGAGAATTAAAAGATAGTGTAGTGGAAACTATACTATACGTCCCTTTGTTTTTTGTTAAAAAGTCGTAATTTTTAATCGCAGAAGTGTAAAATTTTGTCAGCACATGTACATATATTAATGACAGATAATATCAATCAAAAACACGGTTTTGAATTTTTTGCTAGTTTAAAGTGTAATTTTTAATAATTCTGCTTGTTTGGCTGTGTAAAATCATCAAAATTGGTGCAGTTTTGTATAAAACAGATTCAAGTTACAGAGCGCATTATAATATTTCTCTGTTTATATACATATATAAAAAAAGTCTCAGCTAGCAATGTAGCAAAAATCAAAGGCGACAAAATAAGATTCTTCGTATAATTACATCTGCTCCCTGGTATATAAAAAATTCGAACATCCACAAACACCTAAACATGCCATCAGTTAAAGCAGAAATAGCGAAACGTGAAGTCACATATCTAAAGAGGATTGAATCTCATCCAAATCCTTTGGCGCGTAAAATGCTGAACGAACCTGGTTACATTCGACTAAAAAGAAGAGATACCGCTTTTCTTGGCCGTACATTAGAGGGATGACCCGCAAATTATTGCAAAATCCGTGAAACAAACATTATTTTTGTCTAGCACTGGCTGGACTTAAATTATTTTTATTTTAGACTTAAGATATGAGTAATTATTGTTAGTTCAAAAATATTGAAGATACAAGAAATAAATTATTGAATAAGGTAGTATTACAAATAGGTACTAGTTTATCCTTAAAACTTTACTATTCTCGAGATTAAGTTTTTATGACTTTGAGAAATTTTGTTTATTTATATGAGTACCGTTTTAATATTGAAGAAAAAGCTTAATTTAATTATGTATACTCGTACATATCAACACATATATACTTTAAATCTGCTTTGTTTGATTCAATGTAAAATTGCTCACTGGGATATCAAACTAAATTTTATTGTTAAATAATTTGCACTAAATTACATAGAAACTCTTTTACATAATTCTGGTATAAAGAATAATTCTGTTAACTTGATACAAACCTTCCTCGTCATACATGTTGCAATGTATTTTTTTAATTATTTTTTCTATTTTATTTGTTCAATTTTCTATTAGGGGTCTTTAACTTTTAATTAATTATAAATTTACACTTTATCTTTAATTTTGTTTGCTTATTACTAAGCTTCTTTTTCCTTAATTTTTGTTCAGAGCAGCACTGTCAAAAATGCTAGTGGAATTATTCCAAAATCGAATTATAAATTGGATTTGAACTATTTCTCTATGTATGTATATCACTTTTTGCTTTAATGAATATGTAAACATAAAATAAACTAATTATTTAAATTATATAGTACATATTTCAAATAAATTGAATGCCCCGTTCTTGTAAGTAAAGTATCGACGGTTATTATTGATATTTTCCTTCTGGCAACAAGTAGTTCCAAAATTAGCACCACTAATAATTAAGAAGTAGAAAGGATAAGTATGATACGCAAATGGTCCAACGTTGTGTTGGATTGATTTTTTAAAACGAAGAGAAACCAAACAAGGCAAAGATAAATAAATTAATTATGAAATTAGATCTCTTCTTATTTTTAGCGATTGAAGTTAAAAAAGTTAATTTTTTGGGCGAATTTGTGATGTAAAAATTAAATGTTTAATAAATTATTTATGGTCGTTTAAAGCTTGGTCGATACTAATGCATCTATTTTCTGAACGACTTGTGTTTATTAAGCTTTAAGATAATGGCATTTTTTATGAATTCGTATGTTTCACTTTTCAAGCTTTTAATATGTATGGAGGAAAATTTTATAAACTAAAAGTTATCAGAAAAATTTGTAATTCTCATACACAATTATTTATTCGCACTTAAAATACCTGGTTCCAGCTGTTAGTATGTAAAGCACTTTCCTTATTACATAGCCAGCAATGGCATCTGGGCATTGTTATAGGAGGTTGTAGTGATATGAATGCGTACTTGTAGAAAATAGAATAGAACTTGACTTCTGGAAGATTATTATTCTTCAATTGTTGTAGAGTGCAAAAATATCCAATGTTGATTGAAACGACTCTGTGATTTTCTTTTATATTTTATATTGATTTTTCAACTTATTAATATTCCCTGCTTGGCCGCCAATGAATAATCTTAAGCTTTTTAAGATTCTTAAATGTCAAATTTGAAAGCAATGGGCAACTAATATGTTAAAATAGATACAGTTATGGACAATTTATAACTTCGTATTTAAATGTGAATTTAGTTCAATTTCATTTAAATTTATTGTATTTAAATAGAGTTTCAGTTTTTCAGACCTACATCATTATTTTAAAGGCCGGGGTACATAGAATCCGTTATACTTTCATGTACTCAACTGAAATCAAAGTAACAACGGAAGAGGTTGACATAATGAGTTTGTTGACAGATATTAAATAAGAAAAGAAAACACTTGAAAAGCTCTTTTTTCATAATTTTACTTTATTTATTTTGTTGTGTTTTGTTTTGCTGCCACTAAACACAAAAATTTCATTTTGCCCAACTTTATTATGACAACACTCATTAGAAAACCTGTATATCAAATTTCTGATACGTTGAAATAGACGATGTATAACGTATGACGGATTCTATATGCCCCGACCTTTATTTAGTAGTGATGAAAATATGGTAGCATTACAAAATATCAAGTGCATCGACGAAATAGCGTAGATTTTGGGAATTTAAAAACCGGGAAAATAAATACTCCGTAATTGCGAATTTTACTTATAGCGTAGATTTTAGATATACATAAAAAAGGGGATAATGGTTGTTGATTTTCCATGGAAACCATGATGCTCCCAAGTAAAATGACCATATATTTTGAAAACTGCTCTTATTATCTGTCGAGCCGTTTCCGAGAAAAGTGACCTCATCGCTAGTGGGCAGAAACAACTATTGCTGATTTTAATTAAGTAAATAATTTAATTCGTTGCTAACCGAAGGTTAGCTGAAGCACCAACAAATATGAGGCGGTAAATATTAAAGTAAAAATATTAATAACAAGAGGGTAGCTATAGGGAGTGGTAGACTTCGTTCTCACCAACTGACGATAGATGAATGAATGCGATTTTTCTCGTATTCCTTTATCTAAGTTTGGTTGGTCAAATCAATGTTTACAACTTAACACTATCCAAAGTCGGAAGAAACGAAGAGTGCTATTGACGTTTTATTCTTAGAAAGAATAAAACGATATTTGATTAACATTAACATTTTGAGCAAACCGTGCCAAATATCCGTTGAGCCGTTCCTGAAAAGAGTGCTTTCATCCCTAGTGGGCAAAAAACCCGTTGCTGATTTTTTCGTTTCTGACTATATATTTTCAAAATATCATTTTTCCTGAGAGTATCATAGGGAAAATCCAGCAACGGTTTTTTGACCAGTAGGTATGAAGCCACTTTTGTCGAGAACGGGTCGACGGATATTTAGCACGGTTAATTCAAAATGTACATTATTTTCATAATATTTCATATTTTCAAAATATATAGTAATTTTTCCTGGGTTTATCATAGTTTCCATGGAAAAAATCTGGAGTGGCTTACACTCAACTTTACCATACCCAATGGAAACATATTTTTATGGATATATTACATAAAGAATATAAGTTCAAAGTATATTTGAATCGAAAGATTTATTATTTTCGTTTTGGGGTGTTAAGTAAACTACCCCTTGCCTTTTCCCGATAATGCCCAAAATTTATGCAGCTCTTCATCTCCATAAACCAAAGGCACATACTGAATTTCATTTTGATATGTCATACGGTATGACACGTATAGCATGCACGAAATTTGGGAGTAGGTGTTGGGCCACATATAAATATATTTATTTACTACTTATATAATAATAATAATACATAAGAACTTTATAATAATTCAAATAATACCTACCTTTTTGATTATAACTAAGCACCAGTAAACCCTAAAATAACGGCTCTGCTGAATAGCAATACTGGCTTTTATTATACATAAGAATTAAAGTAAATAAATAATTACTTGGAAAGTAATTAGCAAATTGATCGGTCGTGTTTTATATTCATTTTTCACCATAGTGCCCTAATTTTGATATTTAAATTATAAATTAATTAATTTAAATTTTCTTAAAAAATATTAAGAATAAACATTTTGGCGCCCGAACAGGGACAGTGAAAAATAAACAAATATTAATTTGATAATATATTTCAAATTAATAAACATGAAAACTTGATAAATTAAATCAAGTTAATAAACGATTTAACTCTATTAAAGTGAAAACATAAAAAAACAAGTGCACAAACAATTGTGAAAAAAACATACATACATAAAAATTTAAACACACAGTATAAAAACAGTTTAACAAAACAAACCTATAAAACAACACACAATCACACAATCACTTTTTCAAAAAAATCACAAACAACAACAACTAAACGATTCAACCTTCTCTTGGAACATCATAATCCTGCCCAGAAGATATATGTCCCGTTGCCGCTGTATCATCTGTAGAGCTGAACGTATCCAGGGAAGTAATTCCGAATCTGAAACTCAGGTAAAAGTGTTGGAAATATTGTGTTAAATTACCTTAAATTTGTAAATTAATCAAATTTATGAGATTTTTGTAAATTATTCAAAAATTCTTTCGCTTTGCAAGTCGAACACAATAAATATTTTTTACACTTAAATATTTGTGAAACAATTTATTTATTTAATATTTTATTAAATATAAAAACCCACCCTTAAAAGTGAAATTAAACGCGAGTGTTATTAACATAAACATACATTCGTACATACATAATTTATTCTATTTATTATTAAGAGAAAAATTATTACTTTTGAAAATTTTAATTATTATTAGTCGAACTGTTTTATGTATTACATACAATGAAATTTATAATCAAGCTTAAGTTCGTTTTTATTCTCTCTAAGAAAGAATTAATTAAATTACAAATTAGGTAATAATATTAAAGAAAAATTGGGAAAATTTAATTTTTAGACACCAGCACGAGTGGAATGCACATTTTCTAGACAGCCACGTCCGTCATCAGCACTACTTGTATCTAATCTACTTAGGGTAGTGTTTTAGTTGTAAGCATCATCTATTTAACCAACCAAACCCAAATAAAGGAATACGAGAAAACTTGTATTCAATTATCAATCGTCAGTTGGTGAGAACGAAGTCTACCACTACCTTAAGCTTCCCTCTTGTTGAATACATAAAACAGTTCGACTAATAATAATTAAAATTTTCAAAATTAAAAATCGCAAAGCACCGCGCAATCTTGTTTACTCAACAAAGTTTGGTTTGATACTAGATTAGTGTTAACTAAAAACGAATGTTGGAAGTAAAACAAATAAACAAAAAGTAACTTCATTGCTAACCGAAGGTTCGCTGAAGGAACAACGAAATATAGGTGGTAAATATTAAAGTAAATATATTCAACAAGAGGGAAGCTTAAGGTAGTGGTAGACTTCGTTCTCACCAACTGACGATTGATAATTGAATACAAGTTTTCTCGTATTCCTTTATCTGGGTTTGGTTGGTTAAATAGATGATGCTTACAACTAAAACACTACCCTAAGTAGATTAGATACAAGTACTGCTGATGACGGACGTGGCGTCTAGAAAATGTGCATTCTACTGGTACTGGTGTTTAAAAATTAAATTTTCCCAATTTTTCTTTAATATTATTACCTAATTTGTAATTTAATTAATTCTTTCTTAGAGAGAATAAAAACGAACTTAAGCTTGATTATAAATTTCATTGTATGTAATACATAAAACAGTTCGACTAATAATAATTAAAATTTTCAAAATTAAAAATCGCAAAGCACCGCGCAATCTTGTTTACTCAACAAAGTTTGGTTTGATACTAGATTAGTGTTAACTAAAAACGAATGTTGGAAGTAAAACAAATAAACAAAAATTAACTTTATTGCTAACCGAAAGTTCGCTGAAGGAACAACAAAATATAGGTGGTAAATATTAAAGTAAATATATTCAACAAGAGGGAAGCTTAAGGTAGTGGTAGACTTCGTTCTCACCAACTGACGATTGATAATTGAATACAAGTTTTCTCGTATTCCTTTATCTGGGTTTGGTTGGTTAAATAGATGATGCTTACAACTAAAACACTACCCTAAGTAGATTAGATACAAGTACTGCTGATGACGGACGTGGCGTCTAGAAAATGTGCATTCTACTGGTGCTGGTGTTTAAAAATTAAATTTTCCCAATTTTTCTTTAATATTATTACCTAATTTGTAATTTAATTAATTCCTTCTTAGAGAGAATAAAAACGAACTTAAGCTTGATTATAAATTTCATTGTATGAAAAATTATTACTTCTTTTTTACCGTCGGCATTTTAATAAATTTAAAATAATTTTTATTTCGTTATTTAATACACAAAAATATTTGCGAGTGTTAATTTCGTTTATTTTAAATAAATTAATTAATACTAAATTTACATTTTCTTTTATTCTTTCATTCGTTGTTATTAAATTATTAAGATCATTGCATTAATTTACATACAGCAGCTGATAACAGTGTAGTGCGTTTACACTAGCATCGAAAAGGTAATTTACATACAAGTTTAAAATAATAATTTGTTCACACTAACTTCGAAAATTTGATATTCATATAATTGAAAAATAATTATTATTAGTGTGTTCTAACTAACGTTTTTTATTTTACATTACTTTTGCTAATTAACTTTAATTCGATTTTACTTGGTTAAATAAATACTTTTATTTACCAAAGCTGTTTTAAAGTGGTTTTCGAAGAAATTAAATAAATTATTTTTAAATTCGGAAGAAATTGATCAAATAATATTTCGAATAAAAGAAGAAAATCCGAATATTTTGTAACCGACGAGAGAGTAATATATTTTTAATTCTTATATTCCAAATCAATTTTAACTTCTGTGTTTTTAAATATACTTCGACCAATATATTAATTTGGTATATTAAACTTCTGCTTTAAGGAATTATTTACATAAATTAAATTAATATGACTAGTAGAAAATGTCAAGATTCTCCTTCCAGAATGGAAACTTTGGAGAAAATAGTGATAAAGAAAGCAAAGGTTGTACAAAATATCGTTCGGATTCGACAATCTATTAGGGATAAAACAATTTCATTCAATCCCATCGAACTAGAATGCAGCTTAGATATTTTAAAAACGTATATTGATCAAGCAATGAAGTTTCAGTCTGACGTGAATAATTTATATCCCGAAAATGACGATAGAGCTGAGCTTGAAGAAGTTTGTGTGACCACAAAAGCGATGTTTTTAAGTCTCTTGGCTAAAAATAGACAGGCAAATGTGCCTGAAACTTCATTTTGTGCTCAAAGCCATCAGTCAAGACTACCAAATATGAAGCTCCCCAAATTTACTGGAAAGTATTCTGATTACATGAACTTTATGAGCTTATTTGAGAACTTGGTCCACAATGATCCGACGTTGACAGACATTGAAAAATTCAATCATTTGATATCAAGCTTGTCCGATTCAGCTTTGGGTACAGTTAAAGCTTTTCAGATTTCAGAAGAAAATTACCCCAAAGCATTAGCCAGTTTAAAAAAGGTTTATGACAACGAATGTCTAATATTTTTCGATAATATTGCCAAACTTTTTGATTTACCAGAAATCACGAAACCTTCGGTTACTGCTTTGCGAAGCAAGATAGACACAGTTTCTGCTATATATGATTCCCTTTTATCAATTGGCGATGACAAGAAAATTACAATTGCCATTTTAATACATTTAGTGATGTCCAAAGTTGATCTAGTGACCAAATCGAAGTGGGAAGAACAGCTTGACTTCGAAAAGCTCCCGTTGTGGTCAGACTGTGAATCCGCCTTGAACAAACGGTACCAGCATATTTCTGCTGACGAATCTTCGAGTTCAAGACCGAGGTTTAATAATAATTATAATAATAAAACTGAATACTCTAAGAAGAAAAATAACAGGACATCATTAAATTGTACAAAATCGAAACTAACTGCTGACAAATGCTTATTCTGCAAATCAAATCAACATATGATTAATAATTGCCCTTCTTTTACTGCAGAGTCCGTAACACAAAGATTTGAGTTTACAAAATCCGTACCAGCATGTATTAATTGTTTGAAAAAAGGTCATACAGTAGCAAGATGTTCATCTTCTAAATGTAGAATATGTAGTGTTTCTCATAATTCACTACTACATAAATATAATACAAGTTCTAACAATTCGAATATCTACTCTGAACAGCCGTCTACTTTTCACGCTTCGGTGAATTACTCATCATCTGAGGAAAGAATTATTCTTGCCACAGCTGCAGTGAAAGTAAGAAGTAGTTCTGGTAAATTTATTCTAGCGAGAGCTCTTTTAGATTCCGGTTCTCAACCAAATTTGATAACCAAGGAACTTGCATAGCTACTACGATTGAAAAAAGAAGGAGGCAGATTGAGTTTAAATAGCATAAGTGAAACAAATTCGCTTTCTAAATCCAGCGTAAATTTAACTGTCACGTCGAGGGTTAACTCTACTCACTTTACTACAAATTTTTGGGTATTGAGTACAATTACAAATTTGCAACCTGATCTCAAAATAAATACAACTAGCTTGAAAATTCCTAATAATATAGAATTAATTGATCCTTGCTTTTATAAGCCACAAAAAATTGATTTATTAATTGGAGCAGAAATTTTCTTCTATTTACTTTGTGTTGGCCAAATAAAGTCTGGCCCGAGCCTGCCAATTCTTCAAAAGACTTTGCTTGGTTGGATTGTAACTGGAAAATACAATCAATCAAAGGGCTCGACAAATAACAACGTTTTTCATTTGAATACTTTTGTAGAAAACGAGAGCAATGTTGATTTAATAGTCAGAAAATTCTGGGAATTAGAAGATATTCCAAACGAGTCAACAAAAATATATTCTGAGGAACAGCAACAATGTGAGGAAAAATTTAGAAATTCAGTACGACGTTTAATATCAGGACGATTTGAAGTCTCATTGCCTTTCAAATCTGGTTCATCGTTTGAAACTGCCAAAAGACGATTTCTCTCTTTGGAACGAAAACTTTCCAAAGATGATACTATGAGGCAGATGTATCATGATTTTATGAAAGAGTATTTCAATTTAGGTCATATGTCATTTTTAGACAAAATGCCCGATTTTTCTCACTATTTTGTACCACATCAATGTGTTTTGCGACCTCAGAGTTCAACTACGAAAGTTCGAGTAGTTTTTGATGCTTCATGTAGAACTTCTTCGTATGTATCACTTAACGATTTGTTAATGGTTGGTCCAACAATTCAAGAAGAATTATATTCTACATTGATCCGTTTTCGTTTCCATAGATACGCAATCACTGCAGATGTTGAAAAAATGTATCGTCAATTTTTAATTTCTGAAAATGACAGAAATTATCAAGCCTTTGGAGAGAGAATCCATCTGATACTTTAAAAGTGTTTCGTTTAAACACTGTTACTTACGGCACAGCTTCAGCGCCATTTTTGGCCATCCGATGTTTGATTCATTTAAGCGATTTGTACAAAGAGACTTTACCTATTGGTTCAAAAGTTGTTGATGATTTGCTAACTGGAGCTGATAGCTACCAGTACCTCAATATAATTAGTAACCAGGTTACTGAAATTTTAAGTTTAGCTGGTTTTAAACTTACTAAGTGGTTTTCAAATCATCCTAATATTATAAATTCAATAAAAAAAGAAAAACTTTTATCAAGCGATTCCGATTCTGCAAAAGCTCTCGGCATAGATTGGGTTCCGAAGAATGATTCATTTAAGCTTCATTTGGAAGATAATTTTCAAGAATTAAAAGCTCCAAAAAGAAACATATTATCAGTTTCTTCTCGTTTATTCGATCCTCTCGGAATCTTATGCCCGATAGTAACAAAATCCAAAATGTTATTACAAGAACTTTGGATTCAAAAACTTGACTGGGATGAATCGATTCCTATGAGACTATATACTTCATGGGAAAATTTCAAATCTAATTTACTGGAAATTGATTTAATTACAATCCCAAGATTCGTAAACACAACTTCTACAGCAAAAATTCAAATTCATGGATTTGCTGATGCTTCAATTCGCATATGGTTGTTGCATATATATGAGAAGCTCCGATTCAAACAAAATTGTATCGAGACTACTTACGGTGAAATCGAAAGTTGCTCCACTCAAGACTAAATCTCTTCCGAGACTTGAGTTATGTGCTGCACACCTATTGGCAAAGTTGTGGAATCGAATTAAGTTAATGATGAGCTTTGAAATCGAGAGTGTTAATTTCTGGACTGATTCCGAAATAACACTGCATTGGATTAAAACGCATCCATCCTCACTATCAACGTTCGCTTCAAATCGTGTAGCTGAGATTCAAAAATGGTCTGAAAAAGTTGTATGGCGCCATGTGCCAACTAAGCAGAATCCAGCCGATATTGTTTCAAGAGGTTGTGATGTCGAAGAATTAACAAATTCTATTTGGTTTGGACCTTCGTGTTTACTAAGCGATAGTTCCCATTGGCCTGTTAACGAACTTTTCGAATTAACGGAGAACCAACAATTATTAGAAAAAAGAAAAATGAAAATGTATTTCTTGCAGTAGAGGATCCACAAAATTGCTTTTTGGATCTGATAGAAAAATATTCGTCATACAAAAAGTTGCTGCGAGTAACCTCTTTTGTATTTAGATTTGTTGACACTCTAAAGAAACGTAAAATAGAGAAAAGTTCTACACCTACTGCAATTGAATTGAAATGGTCATTCCTTCGTCTTGTAGAGACAATCCAGAAACATAATTTTTCTGAGGAGATACAAAAATTACAAAAATCTCTTGTCTTGCCATCAAATATTTAAAGATTGACACCATTTGTGCATACGTTTACTGAAGAGAAACGTTCATTTTCACTTATAAGGGTAGGTGGGAGATTGCTTAATGCAGACTTGAAGTACAATACCAAGTTCCCAATTTTATTACCGACAAGAAATAGCTTTGTCCCACTTTATTTGCGAAATCTGCACTTCAAAAATTGTCATGCTGGCACAAAAGCACTTGTAGCTCTTTCGCGAGAAAATATTTGGCTCATTAATGCGAAAGAAGCGTTCAGCAAAATAGTTCGAAAGTGTGTTCATTGCTTCCGCTATAAGCCAAAATTAATGTCCCAAATTATGGGCAATTTACCCACTAGTAGAGTGAGAGCTACCCGTCCCTTTTTAACAGTCAGTGTAAAACAGTCTGTGGTTCCGTGAACGTATCATTAAAAATTCGTGGTAGACCACCAATTAAAATGTATATAGCGGTTTTCGTGTGTTTCACTTCTAAGGCGGTACATTTAGAATTAGTATCTGATCTGTCTACTGATTCTTTTCTTTTATCTTTTAAAAGGTTCCCTGCCAGGATAAGACTGCCAATAACAGTTTACTGCGATAACGCGACGAATTTCGTAGGAGCCAGCCGAGTCCTCAAAGAGCTGCAACAAGCGTTCGACAAGAGCCGTCAGGCCGTCGCATCATACGCAGCGTCGTCCGGGGTGAAGTTCAGCTTCATACCACCTCGGGCGCCGCACTTCGGAGGACTATGGGAAGCAGCCGTGAAGCAGGCGAAGTTCCTACTTCTGCGAGCCGTGGGCAACGCATCGCTCACTCAAGAGGAGCACAATGCTGGCAGAAGTAGAGGCGGTGCTCAACAGTCGGCCCGCTGTCTCCAGACCTCAACGACGGAGAAGTGCTAACTCCAGCGCACCTGCTAATAGGAGGGGGTCTGCGTTCACTGCCGCCAGGATCTGTATAAGACGTGAGAGGCAACGAGGGCAAGTTATGGAAGCGATGGCGTCTGCTCTGCGTTCTCATTTTGGCAGGCTTGGTCTCGCGACTATATCCTCGGACTTCAGGGCAAAGGCAAGTGGCAGAGGAGATGCCCAGTCTCAAAGTCGGTCAAGTGGTAATAATCCACGAAGACAATTGCCCGCCACAGAACTGGCTGACCGGGAGAGACGTCAGCGTCCACGAGGGAGAAGACGGCAAGGTCAGGGTGGCGGAGGTGAAGACCAGAAACGGCACATTTAAACGCCCAATATGTAAATTGGCTCCGCTTCCAGATGTTTGAAGACGTCCAGTCCTTCAACGGGGCCGGAATGTTGGGCCACATATAAATATATTTATTTACTACTTATATAATAATAATACAAATGAACTTTATAATAATTAAAATAATACTTACCTTTTTAATTATAACTAAGCACCAGTAGACCCTAAAATAACGGTTCTGCTGATTAGCAATACTGACATAAGAATTAAAGTAAATAAATAATTACTTGCAAAGTAATTAGCAAATTGATCGGTCGTGTTTTATTTTCATTTTTCACCATAGTGCCCTAATTTTCATATTTAAATTATAATTTAATTAATTTAAATTTTCTTAAAAAATATTAAGAATAAACTGTAAGTAAATTACCCTTGCTCCCTCCGATTATGCCCAAAATGTATACAGGTCTTTATCTCCATATACCAAAGGCGCATACTGAATTTCATTTTAAAATTTCATACGGTATGACCTTTAGAGCGTTCACAAAATTTGAGGGTAAGGAAACTACCCCTTGCCCCCTCTAGATTATGCCCAAAAACTATACAGCTCCATATACCAAAGGAACATACAAAATTTGATTTTGATATGTCAAACAGTATGACCTCTAAAAACTTCACAGAAATAGTGGCATACACATCATTTAAGTAAATGACGAAAAACGGAATTTTGTATTGAAATGCAACTAAATAAATAGAAAGACAAAGCCTTAAACTTCTTTGTTCGGATGTGTTTTTCGAGAAAAAACTTTTCTCTTTTGGGACGCAAATAAAGTCAACTTCTTGACATTAAAAAATACTGATAATTTAATGACATATTAAAAGCTTTTAGTATGACTTAAGTTAAACTTAATTCAAAATCGTTAAATATTTGCAGTGAAATTCTTTTCTTTTATTCCTATGTTTGTCAACCGATTTTGTTTATTCTTTCACCGGTTAGTAGATAATACCTAGCGGTTCAGTATTTTAGGAATAAATGGCTCTTTAAATTGCTACCACATGCTAAAAAGGTATTTTGTATGGGATACTGTCCCAAGGTATTTTGTATGGGATACTAACCCAAGGTATTTTGTATGGGATACTGACCCAATGTATTTTTGTGATAAGGAGCGATATTTTTTTTTTTATCATTTTTAAAAATTGTAGTATAAGCGGCAATAAATTAGTGTGAGTGTAATAAAAGTCAACAATAAGGGTCATTAAAAAGCGATAAAATTTGTAAATCGTTTAAAAGAAGAAAGTGTAAAAAAGGGATTGACAAGTTGAGTAAGATTTTATGAGTGTAATGATCTTATGTGTGTGGAAAGAATTTAGGTCATTTGGTGTGAAAAGCATAATCATTATTTCTAATAATGCACTGTGTAGATAGAGACTAAGAAGTGGACGGATATATGTGTATGAGATAAGGAAAATTTTTTAAGGGTAATAAATTCTTGGAGTGTTTAGATTGGTTTTGTTTTAAAGCATGTGGAAATGTTCTTAATTATGAATATTAAAAAAATCTTAAATTTAGAGGAAAACAAACTAAAAAAGTATTTGTGTGAGATAAAGAATTTTTTTAAGGGTAATAAATTCTTGCAACTAATTGCTTAAATGTGAAGTGTTAGTTGATATGGGGTGACATATTGATGAGCGTGATATTCTGATTAAGGTATGAAAGAAATAGAGAAGCTGAACACAGCAGACATACATATTGATAAGTGTTAAAACATGTTAACAAGTGGAGTTACAGATAGACAAGAAAATATAAATATTTTACACATTAGGAAAAATAAACAATATAGGAGAAGATCATTGAATTCTGATTTCTGTTTTTTGTTAAACAGAAGCGATATGTGATAAGAATGCTAAAGAAGAATTTTGGTTTTTATTTTTATTTAATACTTTTGTATATTTATAGAAAACTTAAATGTTTTGCATTAGAGTGGTTCTCATGCTATAAATACTTTATTGGTATTTTTATTCATTATAATTATTCAATAATTTAGAGTTATCATAAATTTTAAATCATGAATTTATATTTGTAAAATGTTTTTAAGAAGAATAAAGTGCAGTTGCAGTCAAATACTTAAATTTCAAATAAATATGTTGATAAGGAATCTTTAGTGTTTGGGTTAGTTGGTTTTCTCTTCAAGATTTTAGGTTTGATTTAAATGATCTTGTGTATTGTAAAAAGGCGAAAAATCATATTGGGTAATACATAGATAGTCTTCATTTATAATTCTAATTATACCGTGAAGCACGCACATACATACCCAGGGACAGCCCTAAACATTATATAAATTATGTGGTGTTATGTATTTTAAATTAGTACATCGTATATAAATAAACCAAAAAAATAAATAAATATATATAAAAAATTAAATGCTTATATAATATTTGTGTAGAATAAGGAAAAAATTCAAAAATCAAAAAGATTTACGTGAACATGAAACCTTTCAGGCAAGCACATCAAATGTGATGGTTAATCCTATAATCAATGGAAACATTGAGATTCAAAAAATTAACTCCGCATTCAAAACTCGCATTCAAACTATTTCAGTAGAAAATAAGGATGAAGCTTGTTTATTTCCTGAAGAGTTTCTAAATCGAGCTTGGTTCGCATTACGAAATGAAGTTGCCATATGAATTGCTGAATACAATGCAATGAAGTTTAATATTGAGCTTTATGCATTGTATGTCAAGCTCAATACAGAAGAGTTAGAAAATACTCCTTTAGAGGTGAAGATTTTCCAAACAAAAATGGAAATAATTTTTAATGATGACGACTTCGCTAATGCCTTCCCTCTTAAAGCAAAAGCCATAACTAAAAAATGGAGGAGTTTCAGGAAAAAGAGACATTGGTTGGACCCTTATACATTTATTAAGGCTTAATGTAAATTTAAACAAATACCAGCCGCTAAAGGGTTCAACATATATTCCTACACCAAAAAAGTTGGCGGCAAGAAAAGCGTGCATCAACGTAAGAAATAGTGATGAATTTTGCTTCAAATGGGTAGTGGTTTCTGCTATTCTTAATTTGAAAAAATATTGTGATCGAACATCGTCATATCCAATAGAAATAAGCTTAACAGAAATTATGATTAATAATAGAATTTTAAACTTTTAACGCTTATGTTTCCCACTGCAAATAAAAGACGTTGTAGTATTTGAGAAACTCAACGAAGGGATTAGCATAAACGTCTTTGGATATGACGAGGAGCAAAACATCGCTATTGGTCCATATTACAAGACCAAAGATTGTCACATTAACTTGTTGTTTTTACAGAAACATTTTCATAACATGACCACTGCCCATTATATATGGATAACAAATATATCAGGGTAAGACAATTGAAATTTTAAAAAAATATTTGAAAATATATGTATATTAAAAAATATATTATATGTACATATGTATATTTTTTTGTTTCTAGACTAGTAAGGAGACAAACCAGCAAATATAAGGGAAAAAACTATGTGTGTAACTATTGCTTGCTATATTTTACTCGTGAGGCCAAACTCAAAGATCATATTCTAGAGTGTGACATACATACCAAGTCGCTACCTATTGCAGTTCTCTAGATACAGGATAATAATTTCTTACTTTGTATGGGAGGTACCACGCTCACTATCCCAATTCAGCCTATGTTTTTCTAGAGCATCCGCATGGGTATAGCTTCAAATTTCCTTTTAAAAATTTTCTGGATTTCACCAATTCATTTATACATTTTCCTCCATTTTTGTGTATAGAGATTTAATTAATATGAATAAATATTCAAAAATTGTATTAGATCTTTTAACAGCTTCTTCAAACAGCTAAACAGGTTATACAAACAGCTTCTTTAAACAGCTAAACAGCTTCTTTAAGCAATTAAATAGTCGCTTTGAATAACTAAACACTTTAACAGATTATTATTAACAGTAAAATAGCTATTGATTTGTGTTAAACAAATAGCATCAATATTAATTTTATAGGTCTGAAGTAGATTAACGATTATTACGTCCATTACATATTTTATCATCTTTGTTTATTACCAAAAATCCATATTTATTCTGCCAACATTCTTTACATATGTTCTGAAACATTTTGAGGCTTATATCACTTCCAACGTTATCTTTATATATATGATTAAGATTTAGTTCATCTTGCTTAAAAATTACAATTAAATTTGTATTATCACGTATTAAATGTTTTGGAATGTGTGTATATGTTTGACATATATAAATGAATCGAAATCTTTGTGTCTCCCCATACAAAAATATGATCTAATATTATTTTGCTTTTCACATGCATTTACAGGTGATAAATCATCTTCTTTTCGAAAATGTATATAAGCCCATACCCTTTACCGATGAAATTAGTTTTCTTAGATATTGATTAGGTTGATTTAGTGATTTAGAATAGTGATTTAGAATTTAGAATGTAAATGCAATGAAATTTATAGTCCAGCTTAAGTTAGTTTTTATTCTCTCTAAGAAAGAATTAATAAAATTACAAATTAGGTGATAATATTAAAGAAAAATTGGGAGAATTTAATTTTTAGACACCAGCAGGAGCGGAATGCACATTTTCTAGACAGCCACGTCCGTCATCAGCACTCTTGTATTTATCTACTTAGGGTAGTGTTTAGTTGTAAGCATCATCTATTTAACCAACCAAACCCAGATAAAGGAATACGAGAAAACATGTATTCAATTATCAATCGTCAGTTGGTGAGAACGAAGTCTATCACCTTAAGCTTCCCTCTTGTTGAATATTTTTACTTTTAATATTTACACCTTACTTTGTTGTTCCTCCTCTTGTTTATTTGTTTTACTTCCAACATTCGTTTTAAGTTAACACTAATCAAGTATCAAACCAAACTTTGTAGAATAAACAAGATTGCGCGGTGCTTTGCGATTTTTAATTTTGAAAATTTTAACTATTATTAGTCGAACTGTGTATGTATTACATACAATGAAATTTATAGTCAAGCTTAAGTTCGTTATTAATCTCTCTAAGAAAGAATTAATCAAATTACAAATTAGGTGATAATATTAAAGAAAAATTGTGAAAATTTAATTTTTAGACACCAGCAGGATCGAAATGCAAATTTTTTAGACAGCCACGTCCGTCATCTTGTATCTAAAGGGTGTTTTTTATAGAGGTATAGAACTTTAAGTTGCAATAAAACAACGATAGATTATTTGATTGACATGAATTTTATTTATCCGAAAGATAATCTTGTGGCATTACATTTTAAAAATGATTTCTGGCATATGACCGCCACGGCTGGCGTGGATGTAGTCCAATCTGGACGTCCAATTTTCGATGACTTTTTCCAACATTTGTGGCCGTATATCGGCAATAACACGGCGCACTGTGGTCAATATTTTGAGATAGCGGCCAAAACTCCTTTTGGTTTTTGTTCTCCGATTTTAAAGTTATTAGACTCATATGAAAGTAGACCGTAGTAAACCTCGGGAGCCAAAAAATTAGAACTCTATTTCAACTATTTCACTGAGAACAGGGTGGTCCAAAATGGGCTTTTTCAGAATTTAGTAAATTTATGATATTTTTAGTTAATTTTTAAAGTTTAAATGATCATAACTTTTTTGTTTTTCAAGATTTTTGGACGAAATAAATTTTGTGTTGTAAGTTAACTTATTTCCTATTACTGGTAAAAAAATTGAAGCTCTACTGTTTTGAGAACAATTTAAATATTTTTTTTAAAAAAGGTCAAATTTCTCGGAAATTTCCTACTTCATAGAGCACAACTCCTGTGAGTCAAGCTAAGTCAAAACACAAATTTACTATTTTGTAGTCCTAACTCTCCCCTACATTCCTATATATACATGTCCATGCATCGGGACTGCACTTTTTGAGCTACAGCAATTTTTCTGACCAAAGGTAAGATATTCGGTACAAATGCACGTCATATTTTTTGAGAAGTTATTTGTATGTGAAAGTGGCTATTATCCATATATTTTGATGAAATTTTGTACAAGAGTTCTTATTGACCCAAAAACTAATTCTGTTGAAATTAGGAGAAGTTGGCCCATATTTGGACCTAGTCCACATAGAAGGGTGTATCAAAATTTTGACAAAAATGACAATAGAACTCTCAAATTATGTGGTATCTGGCAATTCATTTGGAAAAGGTAAAAAATGATTTTATTGCCATCTAATATTACATAACTTAAATACCTGAAAATTGCAAATAAATTTAAAACCAATGGAAATAACTGGTAAAACCAAGTACCTGTTATATTATGTTTCAAAGAGGTAAAAAAGATCATATTGAAACTTCGAGCAATAGTATATTAATCCATGCATTCATTTTTTTCTTCATTATTGTTTAAACAATGGCTAAATTCAGTTATAGTGTTCTATCTGATATATATTTTGAACGGAAAGATGAAAACGAGATTATTTTACATATAATGAATAATGCATTCTTCAAAATATGCGACAAACAAGAAATTAAAATTCATAACTTAAAAATAAAAACTTTTTAAATACTTTAAGAAAACGGTACAATCAATGTTCCGGAAACAAGAAATTGTTTTACTCACGCAACCAAGAATGGCTAAGAAATAAACTTATTTTTAAAAAGCCATCAGTAACTACCACCTAAACTGGAAAAGGTGGTCGACCAGCAAAGCCAACTGCTATTAGTGTAACTTCAAGTTCAGCAGAAATAAAATTGCAGGATCTTCTTGAACACACTGCAGAACGATTATTAAAGACATTTGATGCTGATTATTTAAAGAAGTTTAAAAATTGCAGCATGACTTTAATTTCTAAATGGGGATGTGATGGGTCCTCTGGCCAGAAACAATACAAACAATGTAATGCGGAAAATTCATCAGATGCCAATTTATTCATGATTTCTTTCGGTCCATTACGTTTAACAAAAACTTATATTGGTTCAGAACCGTCAACTAGTAGAGCTGCAGAGATAGATGTATGGAAGAATGAAATTCCCTCGTCAACAAAATTTTGTAGACCAATAAAGTTTGCTTACAAAAAAGAAACTAAAGATGTCATAACTGAAGAAGTTGGCAAAATAACAGATGAAATTAAAGAACATCAACCAGTGATATTTGAATTTAATGACCAATGCATCGAAGTTAACTTTAAAAAAAATGTCGCTTACAATGATCGATGGAAAAGTTGCACAAGCTTTAACCGAAACAAAGTCTTCGTCAAGCTGCACCATATGCCAAAAAACATCAAGTCAATTGAGCCAACCACCAACACAAGACGATAGTTTTAATGAAGCATATGAATTTGGAATGTCACCTCTTCATGCTAGAATTCGTTTTATGGAGCATATTCTTAAATTGGGATACGATTTGGAATTTGGCCCGTTAGGCGAAACAGTGAGAAACAACAAAGAAAATTTGGAAAAAAGAAAGCAAAGAAAAAAAGATATTCAAGAAAAATACCGTAAGATAGGCCTTATAATTGACCAGCCAAAGCAAGGAGAAGGAAATTCTAATGATGGAAACACAGCAAGGAGATTTTTTTCCGATCCAGAAACTGCAGCTTCTATAACTGGAGTAGATATTGATTTAATACGACGATTCCAAATCATATTAGAAGTTATAGCATGTAGCAAAAAGATAGATGCAAAAAAAATTGGTCAGTATGCTAATGGAGACATATGCCAACCAAAGTTCACAAAATTTTGTTCCATGGGGAACAAATAATTCTGAACAATATGCTTCCAATTGGAGATCTCTCAGAAGAAGCGCAAGAAAAAAGGAACAAAGACTACAGATTCTTTCGCGAGCACAATACAAGAAAAATTTCCAGATATTGTACTAATGAAGATCTTATTAATATTTTGTTGTGCACATCAGACCCATATATGTCCAGTATTCGACAAAAATGGAAATCAACCTCATTAGAGTTAGATGAAGAAGCTAAACAACTACTGCAAAATGAAAATCAAAGCTATTTCGAAGAAATTTTACTAATATTGTTTAATTAATACTAGTTTAAAGATTATAATTTATTTCTAATTTTAGTATAAATTTTTATTAATACATTTAAATAAAATATATGTGCACTTTAAATCAATAGTAAAAGTTTACTTAAAATCTTATCGATGTTGTGTTCTGTATATAATATATCCAAATGGAATTGATATTGTTGGGAATTTCAGTGTTATTTTTCAGTTTAATCCTCACAAGAATTAGCTTTCTTCCAAAAAAAACCAACCTTTGGCCCCTGTGAATATTGAGACTAAAAAAATGTCAGGGGCCAAATGTTGGCATTTTCTGACCAAAATTAAGTTTAGGAATAATAAATAAGTATTGGTTGTAAAATAGGATTGAAGAAAATAAGAAATTATAAAAAAATACCTATTTAAAATGTTAAAAAATATTCAACTCTTACATGGAAACTCAACAAAAAATTAAAATGCATTTTTAACTCCACATTACTTACGTTCCTATCAGTCGATTTTTACGTTTGAACACGCAAATTGAAGCTTAAAGTCCCTCCTATTGAACAAAACAAATTGCGTAAAAAAATACCAATCCGGTCAAAAGTTATAGAGTTTTGACCGCTATCTCGCGAAATTGACCACTGTGCGGCGAATGTTGTCTTCCAAATGGTCAAGCGTTTGTGGCTTATCCGCATAGACCAATGACTTTACATAGCCCCACAGAAAGTAGTCTAGCGGTGTTAAATCACAAGATCTTGGACGCCAATTCACAGGCCCAAAACGTGAAATGAGGCGGTCACCAAACGTGTCTTTCAATAAATCTATTGTGGCACGAGCTGTGTGACATGATGCGCCATCTTGTTGAAACCACATCTCCTGGACATCATGGTTATTCAATTCAGGAATGAAGAAGTTAATAATCATGGCTCTATACCGATCACCATTGACTGTAACGTTCTGGCCACCATCGTTTTTGAAAAAGTACGGACCAATGATTCCACCAGCCCATAAAGCGCACAAACAGTCAGTTTTTCTGGATGTGACGGTGTTTCGACATACACTTGAGGATTACCTTCACTCCTACCTTGTTAACGTAGCCATTCAACCAGAAGTGCGCTTCATCGCTAAAAAAATTCGCTTATGAAAATCGGGAACAACGCGTTTTGGGCCTATTCGACGAATCTACGCCTTGATGATCGTTTGGCTTCAATTCTTGCACGAGTTGGATTTTGTAAGCACGCAAACCATGATCCTTCCGCAAAATCTTCCATAAAGTGGGTGGACACAGATCCAATTCCTGTGCTCGATGGCGGATGGACTCACTCGGGTCTTCCTCAATGCTACGCTCTACAGCAATAGCTTCTTCTGTAAGCACCGTACGGCGTCTCTGGGGATGCGAGTTATCAATAAGAGTAAACATGGTGAGAAAACGTGCCATGGTTAATCGAATTAACTGCTCTGATGGACGATTTTGTCGACGATAAAATGGACGTAGTGCGCGATAAGTTTTCCGCTAAGTTTTCCGTACAGAACCATTATTTTCGAAATAAAATTGCACTATTTGCAAGCGTTGTTCAGGCGTGAGTCTATTCATGATGAATTGCCAAACCAAACTGAGAATAAATCACCTGACAGCTGTTATATCAATCGCCATCTTGAAAAGTAATGCCAATTTAAAGTTCTATACCTCTACTTTATCTAGTTAGGGTAGTGTTTAGTTGTAAGCATCATCTATTTAACCAACCAAACCCAGATAAAGAAATACGAGAAAACTTGTATTAAATTATCAATCGTCAGTTGGTGAGAACGAAGTATACCACTACCTTAAGCTTCCCTCTTGTTGAATATTTTTGCTTTTAATATTTACCACCTTATATTTTGTTGTTCCTTCAGCCAACCTTCGGTTATCAATGAAAGTTACTTTCTGCTTATTTGTTTTACTAGGAGAAAAAATAAATGCTGATTTTGTTACTAACGCAATGAAGTCTAAAGTAAAATTTGGTTTAGGTGTTTAAATGAATAATCTTATAAAAACACTTGTAAGCGAAACCTTTTCCGCAATGCAATTAAATCAGCAACTATGATCTTAAAAAATGAAAAACCATTAAATGTTAAAAAGCAATAAAAACTGCAAAAAGGTTATTAATGAATCATTTCTTGGGAAAAAATAAGAAGTTAAACCTCCAAGAGTTATTACCGTTCCTAAAATTGGAGGCATTCTACCCCTTGTGCCTATATTTACAGCACTTGGAGCACTAGGTGCTTTAGCTTCAGGTGGCTCGTCAGTTGCTAAGCTTATTACTACAGCTAAAAACGGTAAGCAGCAGCTCGATGTGAATAAGCATCATAATAGAACATTAGAGGCAATAGCTATGGGTAAAGGTCTATCTCAAACCTTATAAGAAGGGATATGGAATATTTTATAGTAAAACGAAAGCATCAAAAAACTAATACAGCAGCTACCTAATAGACCTCTCACCGATATGGATTTGAAAACGTTTGGAAAGAAGCATATTCCTTGTTTTAGAGGAGTTTATATGAGAGATACACTTCCTAAAACTCCACGCAAAACTGAATGTGGAATAATCAATTTAGACTCTCATAGAGGCGATGGTACACGTTGGGTAGCCTACTACAAAAATACTGATTATGTGAAATATTTTGACAGTTTTGGAAACCTTCAACCACCTCTAGAAGTATTCAGATATTTAGGATATAATATAAAATACAACTATAAAAGATATCAGAGAAGTAATTCTTTTATTTGTGGACACTTATGTTTACAGTTTGCATTTTTTTCCGATCTCATAACAGAGGCGGGTTAAATCTATTGCGATATCGCTTTCATAGATTCCTTTAATCTCACCCAATAGGATTTCAGTCTTTCTCATTGTGCAGCACGTTGATATGAAGTATTTGTAATAGAAATGTAATAACTGTTTCTTTATAATTCCATTCCAACATAGTATTGATGTTAAAAATATTTCTATCCGAATTACTGATTTCCACGTTTCAGGATAAATTTTTATTCTGAATTGTCCTTGCCGGACTATCAAATAACATACACCCTTTTTATATTTGAAGGTATACTACGTAGCTTCTTCACTTGTATTTTCAATTAAGTTAATTGAATAAAAAATTCACGCTGAGAAAGCGTGTTGGTGATGTACTCCTTATAGCTCATTAGATGGAGCCAATCTTCTTGGCTGAATCCGATAAAATGTTTATTATTATAGTGAAGCCATATCATCGGCTTAAATCCATGAATTGTTGAAAATCCGCAAACAACTTTTAATTTTAAATTTATGAAATATTCCATCTCAAAAACCACGTCATATTTTTTAGGCTGACCTTCTTGAGTAAATTGCAAAGTATTTTTTATTATTTTATTCATTCTCTAGGAAGCTCAATTTAAAGAAGATTGAGAACCCTTGTTAATAAGTATATAAGAACTAAACTAATCAAAATACAATAATCCTATGTATGTATTTATGTACTCGTATTAATAAGTAAGAATAGTGCCATAAAAAATTTTTTAAATATGTAAGAATGTTGTTTGCTAACTATAAAATTCTAAAATATAGTAACTTCATCTTTATTATTATGCTTTATGATTTTATGATGTTGATGACAATAGGTTAAATAATTTTTTATACTGCTCTATAATTTTCATCACTTTTAGTTTGCTCTTATGAAAGAATTAACATCCACTCATTCCAACTACATCTCCATTTGAATTATCATGGCCAGAAGGTATAATGTAATTATTAAAATCTACATATTTATTTTTAAACTCTTCTATTTCTTAAAAATGTTCTTCGAAAATTTAATTTCAAAATTTTTGTAGAAACTCTTCAATAGTATTCATCCTTCTAGTTTAAAATTTCATTTAATACTGAATAAATAGATTACTCATAGTCAACTCTTATATTCAGAATTTAATTAATATTGTAAATAAAAAATAATACTTTTTATTATTTGAATTTTATTTTAGGCTCAAGTTCACAACTTTATTTAAATAAAACTCTTTTTATATTTCATTAATAAATTTTTAATATTATTCAATATTTCGAGCGCCTTCGGTGCTCTTCTTCAGGAAAAACTGAAAACAGAAAAACAAATATACAAAAACAAAAATATACATTAACATCACTATTAGATAAACACAACATTTAATAATTATTATTTAAAAAACTAATATTTCATTACTTTGAGTAAAGCCGTCGTTTGTCCTCTTCCAAAGAGATAATAAAGCTTCTAAAGGTTTCTTTGTCTGTACTTAGCAACAATGTGTCTATATGTGTGCGCGCAATTTTCAGTATCTGTTTTGTAATTTATCCTTATATCCGCGGGAGTGTTGATTATATGCAACATCTCTGCTGTATATCTCTTTCTGTAATTACTCTCCTGTTGTAATATTGTTGTAACACTGATATTGGGAGAGTGTCCACTTATTACACAATGGGCAGCTAACGCTGTTTTTTGTTCACTTGTTCTTTTTCGTGTTTTGTAGTCTGATTTGTGTGCGGATAATCTTGTTCGTAATTTTGATTTTGTCGTACCAACGTATATTTTTTTACATACATTTGACCCGTCTCCGCTACAAGTAATTTTGTATACCACATTAGATTTATCTAATAACTCTACTTTTGCTTTTGTGTTTGAAAACAACATATTCAACGTTTTGTCAGTTTTAACAGCAATGTTTACATTTTGTCTGTCGAATATATCTGAGAATGCAATTCTCTCAGAAAAACCGGGAACATGTGTCATTGATTTAAAGATTCTTTCAGGTTTGATTGTAGTCGTTTTGTTCATATTTTTTATTGCATTTTTAACAATTTTTGTAGCCATGCCATGTGAGAAACTATTCTTTTCTAATATTTGTTTTATTCTTTTGATATTTTCTGAGTGGTATTTTTCATCACTTATTTGTAGAACTCTCCTCGCAAAGTTGTGTGTTGTATTGAATTTTACGTGTTTAGGATGATTAGAATAAAAGTTAATGATACCTCCTGAGGCAATATGTTTTTTGTACCAATCAATCGTTATTGTATTTTGTTTTCGTATGATGAGCGCATCTAAATATGGTAATTTTCCATTCTGTTCTAACTCCGTAGTAAACTGTATATGTCTGTGGAAACTATTTAGAGCATTAAGTGTTTCTTCTACAGCATTTCTTTTAGTAATACAAAATAAATCGTCAACGTATTTACTTATAAATCTCGGTTTATGATCTAAAATCTCCATCGTATCATCTAACAGTTCTTCCATAACTATATCTGCGATTACCGGTGATGCTGGTGACCCCATAGGCATTCCTTTTAGTTGTTCAAATAATTTATCGTTATATTTGAAGTACCTGTTGTCTTTGATGCAAAAAGTTAAGATGTCAAAAAACAAATCTTTTGGTATTTTAGTATAAGTTGTAATTTGTTCCCATTTTTTCTTTATTATATCAATTGCCAAGTTAACCGGGATGCTAGGAAAAAGACACTAAAACTTCATCCTCGGAAAGGTGTACATTGGTTAATTTCTTTTTAAAATCTATTGCATCTTTAACGTTGTATTTTGAATCTTTTGTTAGATTTTTTAAGATATTTACAACGTATTTGCAAATTCCGTATGATGGAGAATTTATCGATGAACAAATCGGTCTTAGAGGCATTCCTTCTTTATGAACTTTCGGAAGTCCATATATCCTCGGAGCAGTAGCTACATTAGTCAGTAATTTGTATTTATCAGCTGTGTCGATTATATTCATTTTAAACAGTTTTTCTACTATCGTATTGTTACGTGTTTGCAACCTTGTAGTTGGATCTGTTTTTAGCCGTTTATAAGTACACATGTCTTGTACAATATTTCTCATTTTCGTTTCGTAGTCAGTTTTTTCAATCGCTACTGTTGTATTTCCTTTATCCGCTTTTAAAATTAAAACGTTTTTGTTTTTATTCAAAAATTTCCTCGTCTCATCCACTGTGTTTGATAACTCTTTCTCTCTTGTTGTTAATGATCTTTTATTGAGATAATTGTCCATCGTCATTACAAGTTTAGTTCTTGCTATCTCTTGTTTCTCTTTCTCCTTATTAGTTTGGATTATGTCTTCTCCATCGGCAATACATTTAAACAAAGGAAATTGTTGTTTTTTTATAGGCAATGCAAATTTTGGTCCTAACGATAAAAATTTTTGAACATTGGTTGGAATATCAGTGTTAGTTTTGTTTATAAAACAATCTTTATTGTATTTTATGTATGGTTTGTTTTCTTGTATTAATTTTAGCTCACGAAATTTATTGATTTGAGTTTTTGTCCTTTTTTTTAAAAATTTGATTGCCATTTTTGCTTTTTTCTTTACTTAAGCACTTGTTAATTATGTTATTTGTTATATATATATATTGGAAAATTATTTTTTGTCATTATATTTCTTATTTTGTTGATTTTATCGTTTCTGAAGTGTTTGTCGCTGATGTTGATGTTTCATGTTCATTGGTTGAGTTGAGTGGTAATTAATTAATCTTCCAGATGCGGTGCTCTTTGCATACCAGTTAGTTATTAATTTATTATTATCTTTTATAATTGTCAAGTCCAAATATGGTATTTGATTATTTTCTTCTACTTCCACTGTAAATCTTGGCTTTTTGTGATATGAATTTAATATTTTTAGTATAATGTCTAAATCATCTTTCTTGATAACCGCAAATATATCGTCCACGTATTTGGATAAAAATTTCATATTTATGTTTTTTGAATTTAATTCCTCAAGAACATCGTCCAAAAGTGCGTCTAATACAATGTCTGCCATTGTCGGGAATAGTGGATTACCCATTGGCATACCGTATATCTGACGATAATACTTTCCATTGAAAGTAAAATAGTTATTGTCCGTTAGACAGAATTGTAATATTTTCAACAATTGTTGTCTGCTAATTGTTGTGTGTTCCTTAAGGGTTCCCCATTTGTCAAGTATTTTTCCTAATAGCTAAGTGTGTTGGTATATTGGTGAACAATGAAATTTGTTTTGTGGTCACAGTAGGCACATTTGTTTGCCTCTTTTTGTTTGTTCAAACAAAAGCAAATAGATATTTGGGAAAACATGTTTGCCGTGTGGTCAGACTAGAGAAAATATTTGACCAAGAAAAATATTTGATTAAATTGTTAAAAAATATAAATTTATTTCCCAAAAATATGTATGTACATAAAAAATATACATAAATAATAATTTATATAGCAGAAAATTTAAAAAAAAAGCTTAAAGAAAAGATTGTATGAACATACATTTGTTCATTTGAACATTGCATTTGAGCAGGCATATACATATCGCACAAAAAATCACAAACAGTCACAACTGAAAATTCACAAATTTTCAGTTTATAAAAACGTGGTTGCAATGGTTTTAAGAAACATAAAAATAGTCATAGAGGTATTCGAAATATAACGATTTACGAAATATTACGATTTCCCTGATTTACGTCTCAGCCTCTTCCAGGCACAGTCTGCAAGTATCATATTCTTCGATCTATATCTTGGTTAGATGATACTTGAAGTTTCCATAACCTGACACCAACGCAGTTATCTAGCGTAAGGTAAGGTAAGGTAGCAATAAAAAATATGAACAAAACGACTACAATCAAACCTGAAAGAATCAATTTAAATCAATGACACATGTTCCCGGTTTTTCTGAGAGAATTGCATTCTCAGATATATTCGACAGACAAAATGTAAACATTGCTCTTAAAACTGACAAAACGTTGAATATGTTGTTTTCAAACACAAAAGCAAAAGTAGAGTTATTAGATAAATCTAATGTGGTATACAAAATTCCTTGTAGCGGAGACGGGTCAAATGTATGTAAAAAAATATACGTTGGTACGACAAAATCAAAATTACGAACAAGATTAGCCGCACACAAATCAGACTACAAAACACGAAAAGGAACAAGTGAACAAAAAACAGCGTTAGCTGCCCATTGTGTAATAAGTGGACACTCTCCCAATATCAGTGGTACAACAATATTACAACAGGAGAGTAATTACAGAAAGAGATATACAGCAGAGATGTTGCATATAATCAACACTCCCGCGGACATAAGGATAAATTACAAAACAGATACTGAAAATTGCGCGCACACATATAGACACATTGTTGCTAAGTACAGACAAAGAAACCTTTAGTAAGCTTTATTATCTCTTTGGAAGAGGACAAACGACGGCTTTACTCAAAGTAATGAAATATTAGTTTTTTAAATAATAATTGTTAAATGTTGTGTTTATCTATTAGTGATGTTAATGTATATTTTTGTTTTTGTATATTTGTTTTTCTGTTTTCAGTTTTTCCTGAAGAAGAGCACCGAAGGCGCTCGAAATATTGAATAATATTAAAAATTTATTAATAAAACATAAAAAGAGTTTTATTTAAATAAAGTTATGACCTTGAGCCTAAAATAAAATTCAAATAATAACAAATCATAAGGTCGAAGAAAATAAAAACCAAATAATACTTTTTGATTTTATTTTAATATTCTTTATTAAAATTGTTTTATTTAAATAAAGTTATGACCTTGAGCCTAAAATAAAATTCAAATAATAACAAATCATAAGGTCGAAGAAAATAAAAACCAAATAATACTTTTTGATTTTATTTTAATATTCTTTATTAAAATTGTTTTTATTTAAATATATTATAAGGGTAGTAGTCTCTCATTGGAGGAACTGGCTTTAACTTCAACCTGGAGAACGAGCTATCCTTATCATCGTTCAAGGGAAATTTTGCTATCATATATGCACCCGTCGATAAGATTTCAACATCCTTATCGCTCAGCGAATTAAATCTCTTAGGAAGGTATTAAATTGATTGGATTTGTTCCGCCAGTAAATATAAATAAAATCAACTGACCTCATATAAATATATCAGGTAGCAAGCAATCTACCTGTACAAGACCATTTAAATAAACACCACCATAATGTACAATTACCTAAACTCATTACTATTTAAACTAAAGCAGGTAATACTAACTCTTCAGTACCATTTTAAACGCGGCTTGAAAATGATGTCTTTACATCGAAAGCGCTCGCCAAACGTACCAAAACAACAGCCAGTAACGACGGTCTTCACCGAAAGATATGACAACACTCTTAGGAAGGTGTAACAAAAAGCACTTGCTTTTTATTAATTTTTTAATAAAACTCTGTAAGTCTGTGATAGTTATAAAAAGTTTATTTTTATGGCGAACTTATTTGTTAACAAAGTAACGAGCTAACTTAACTAATTACTTTTAGTTAATTACTTATGTGTTTTTTTTAATCAAACGTTATAATAAGTTTTAGTAAGATTTGTAAAAATTAAAGTGGCTAGCATGTGGACAAAGAATCAACCCCACAGTCTCTACCAAATCTAAGTGGCGGTCTCACAGTCCGACCACTTCTGGTTATCGTAGGCCGGCTGGAATTCTCACGGTTAGTTCTAACGCTACTAATGTGTGAACCAGTGGTTTCAGGATTTATTTCTATAGTGGCAGACCTCCCCTGGTGATGGTATGACGTTTGTAATTTTATCTCGTGAGCCCGTACCACCTTCTTCATATAACAAATCAGAAGCATTAAAATCATCATTCTTTGTTCTCACAATAAATCGTCTATTCCGCCTAAAATGATTGTCAAAGTTATCTTTAACAATATATGATCTATTATTGTAAGCCGATAATATCCTACCATATTGCCATTCTCTCCCATGTTTTTTAAATAAAACTAATTCATTGTCTTGCAACTTCGACAAAGGCTTAGCATTCTTATCATAATAATACTTTTGTTTTTCTCGTTTTTCCTCAATTCTGTCTAATTTCCTGTTGATTGATGTTGTTCGGTTTAAGAAGTGAACCAGCTATTGGTAATTTTGTTTTAACTAGCCTTCCAAAAAATAATTCAGATGGAGTAACACGCATATCCGCTAACGGGGTTATGTTGTATTCTAGGAGTCGATACTGAAATTGGTTTTCCTTACCTGTCTTAACACAGCGCTTAAGGATATTTTTTGCAATTAAGAACCCCTTTTCCGCTAGTCCGTTGCTTTGTGGATATCTTGGGCTTGAAAATCTAAATTGTAATTCACAGAAAATTTCTAGAATTCCCCAGATCCAAACGGACTATTATCGCACCTAATTACTGTCGGGTAACCCAAATGATTAAATATTCGCAAATAGTATATATGATTCTTTTTTTGAATAGGTAAGGAAATAGAAAGTTTGAATACGAGCAGCATAATCGAAAAGATCCATTGCTTCTATATAAAATGGATAATTTGGAATTTCATCCTGAAGCAATGGTTCCTTTTGATTATTTATTTTAAATGCTTCACGGACTCTACAGGCAGACACTAAATATCTAATATGTTTGTTCATACCAGGCCAGTAGTAAAGTTTTTTTGGCAAGCGTTTTTTCTATACCAAGATGTGGCGAATGAAGCCAAATTGCCATCTTGCGCTGCATTTCAGTCGGTACAACTAATCTGTGATTTAAGAATAATAAACCATCTTCCAGATTTAAGCTGGAATAACTGACTCAACTCATCAAGTTTGTGAAATCCGGGTGAAATCCATTTACTCCCGCCCATATAAGAAAAAGTGAAAACGCGGACAAGCGAACACAATTGCCAAAAGTTCTTTTTCAATTTGAGCCTATTTCTGTTCGCTTTTACTCAGAGTTCTCGAAGCAAAAATCACAGGATGACCATTTTGGACACTGACACAACCCAGTCCATCCTTGGACGCATCAGTATGGACTATTACAAGTGCCTTTGGATCAAATATAGCCAATAATAAATCGATATAAACTCGTATGTGTTATAATATTTACATATATAGGTAATGCTTTATTATGAAACTATAAAAGTAAAAAATATTATAAGACTAATTTTATTTAACTAAAGTAAGGAAAGACGATTTTTTTTTAATTTTATTTTATACATATATGTATATGTATTTTTCTTATCAATTCGTAAACTATTTTTTATTTTTAAGTACATATAATCTTAAATCTAGTTTAAAAATTAATTTTCCTCATTATTTTATCGCCTTCTTCATCAAAGTAGTATCCCTTTACAGATAATATAATACTGTCCCGATCATCATCATAGAGGAATTCGAAAACTTCGTCATAGAAGTAGTTTTTATGATATCCTGGTTGTTGGGGATATCAAAATACGCCTCATTGCTCTCACTATTAAAGCTCACGGATATACAGATGTCTCTTTACTCAACTTGGAAGGAAAAGGGGCATATTGATGCTCCTTGTTTATCCACATCGTCCGAGAAAATTAAAATGGGATCCGAAATTAATTTTCTTATCATACTGGAGTTTAGCATTATTTTTATTTAAAATTTATTTAAAATACATAAACAGTTTTACTAATAATAATTAAAAATTTTCAAAATTTAAAATCGCAACAAAGTTTGGTTTGATACTAGATTAGTGTTAACTAAAAACGAATGTTGGGAGTAAAACAAATAAACAAAAAGTAACTTTCATTGCTAACCGAAGGTTGGCTGAAGGAACAACAAAATATAAGGTGGTAAATATTAAAAGTAAAAATATGCAACAAGAGGGAAGCTTAAGGTAGTGGTAAACTTCGTTCTCTCCAACTGACGATTGATACTTGAATACAAGTTTTCTCGTATTCCTTTATCTGGGTTGGGTTGGTTAAATAGATGATGCTTAAAACTAAACAGTGCCCTAAGTAGATAGATACAAGAGTGCTGATGACGGACGCGGCTGTCTAGAAAATGTGCATTCCGCTCCTGCTGGTGTCTAAAAATTAAATTTTTCCCAATTTTTTTTTAATTTTATTTTATACATATATGTATATGTATTTTTCTTATCAATTCGTAAACTATTTTTTATTTTTAAGTACATATAATCTTAAATCTAGTTTAAAAATTAATTTTCCTCATTATTTTATCGCCTTCTTCATCAAAGTAGTATCCCTTTACAGATAATATAATACTGTCCCGATCATCATCATGGAGGAATTCGAAAACTTCGTCATAGAAGTAGTTTTTATGATATCCTGGTTGTTGGGGATATCAAAATACGCCTCATTGCTCTCACTATTAAAGCTCACGGATATACAGATGTCTCTTTACTCAACTTGGAAGGAAAAGGGGCATATTGATGCTCCTTGTTTATCCACATCGTCCGAGAAAATTAAAATGGGATCCGAAATTAATTTTCTTATCATACTGGAGTTTAGCATTATTTTTATTTAAAATTTATTTAAAATACATAAACAGTTTTACTAATAATAATTAAAAATTTTCAAAATTTAAAATCGCAACAAAGTTTGGTTTGATACTAGATTAGTGTTAACTAAAAACGAATGTTGGGAGTAAAACAAATAAACAAAAAGTAACTTTCATTGCTAACCGAAGGTTGGCTGAAGGAACAACAAAATATAAGGTGGTAAATATTAAAAGTAAAAATATGCAACAAGAGGGAAGCTTAAGGTAGTGGTAAACTTCGTTCTCTCCAACTGACGATTGATACTTGAATACAAGTTTTCTCGTATTCCTTTATCTGGGTTGGGTTGGTTAAATAGATGATGCTTAAAACTAAACAGTGCCCTAAGTAGATAGATACAAGAGTGCTGATGACGGACGCGGCTGTCTAGAAAATGTGCATTCCGCTCCTGCTGGTGTCTAAAAATTAAATTTTTCCCAATTTTTCTTTAATATTATCACCTAATTTGTAATTTAATTAATTCTTTCTTAGAGAGAATAAAAACCAACTTAAGCTTGACTATAAATTTCATTGAATGTAATACATAAACAGTTCGACTAATAATAATTAAAAATTTTCAAAATTAAAATTTTGGATGTTAAATATTCTATATAACTTCTTCCTTTAAGTATAAAAGAACGACTAAACACAAATAAATTTTTTATAAAAAAATTAAATTTCCGAACACTAGAATTTTTCAAAATAAAATTTTAATAAATAATTTGATTATAAAATCAATCATAATATTGGAAATGTAACCATTGCATCAAACCCAAATGCTAAAGATTCCTTATCAACATATTTATTTGCCCAACATACAAAATATCTTAACGCTCCCAAATATATTCAAACCGAGTTTGAAATTTAAGTATTTGAGTGCAACTGCACTTTATTCTTCTTAAAAATGTTAAGCTGTTGGATAGTTCTTTAACTGATTGGAAATTCATGGTTAAAGGAGGCAATTTTTTAAGCTTACCTGACCCAATTGAAGCCGGAGTTCGCCAGGGTAGTATATTGGGGCCGATTTTATACTTGTTGTATACTTCAGATATGCCAACAAGTGATCGAGTCCACACATCGACATTTGCTGACGACACAGCTTTTTAAGCATTCATGAAAGTCCCGAAGTAGCATCACGATATTTACAAAACCACATATTTATTTTAGAAAAGTGGTTGAAGAAATGGAAAATTAAGGTCAAGGAACAAAAATGTACTCACATAACTTTTACACTGCGTAGGGAATCATGACCCCTATTCATATAAATAACCAAATGATACCTCAGCTTTCAGACGTAAAATATCTCGGCATACATCTTGACCGGCGCCTTACTTGGAAACGCCACAGAGAATCAAAGTTAACACAAATGAAGTTAAAAGCAGTCCAACTAAACTGGCTTATCGGCAGAAATTCTACTCTCGCCTTAGATTACAAACTTTTATTGTACAAGTCAATTTTAAAACCAATTTGGTGCTATGGCATTCAATTATGGGGCACTGCCTCAGCTAGCAATATAGAAAATATCCAAAGGCGCCAAAATAAGATTCTACGGATGATCACAGTTGCTCCCTGGTATATAAGAAACTCGAACATCCACAAAGATCTAAACGTGCCAACAGTTAAATCAGAATTAGCGAAATATGTAGTAACGTATTTGAAGAAGCTTGAAACACATCCAAATCCGCTTGCTCGCAACATGCTAATTGAACGTGGTTACATTCGTCTAAGAAGGAGGGACATTTCTTCTCTCACCCGAACATCAGTGGGATGACCCGCAAATTATAGAAGCAACTGTGAAAGAAACATCTTTTTTTTTTGTCTAGCACTGGCTGGACATAACAAGTATATTTATATTTATTTTAGACTTAAGATATGAGTAATTATTGTTAGTGCAAAAATATATTTGAAGATTCATGTGGGAACGTAAATAGTCATCCAGCTCTGAATTATAATGGGTGATGCGAAATTATGGCTGAGAGGATCTGACGTCGAGGAGGCGCTGCAGTTGTTTTTTTATCGTTATTAAGATTTACATAAATATGTATAAAATTTTGTTCTTTTTGTTAACACCATATTGTATATCTTGGATTCGTGATCTGAACTCGTTTTTTTCTACTTTGTATAATTTTTCGAATATTTTTTACGATATCGTTCGTTATCAATTTCATTCAAATAAAATCAATTGTACCCTATCCAGAAATAATTCTAAAAACACTTGCATTTCTCTTGTGTTTTATAATTTTTTTCCTAGCGAATTTGTTCGTGTTTGCTACTGGCAATCCCACTTATTGAGCAAGCTGTGTAGAAGCCAACCTCATATCGAAATTAATATTGGTCCAATCAAACCGGATAACTGGAATTGTTGAGGAATCGCTAAAGGAAAAAAAAAGAAAAATAAGGTGAAGTTACTTTTATTTTATTTGTGACCAGTTTTCATCTTGTATTTTTTGTTGTTATACAAAACAACATAACTACGAAGTGTTTAACAGTGCAAAGAGTTTCAATATTAACTTTGCCACTGTTAAATAAATTGATCTTTTAATACTGGTAATAATTACTTTACACTGTATTATTAGTATACTGCATTATCTTTGTATGCTTAGCAAAGACACAAACCGACAGCTATATTAAGAGGTTAGCGGTTTTATTGTTTTTATTGCACAACTCTGTCTGTGGTCTAGCTTTTGACATTTGTTTATTTACTTTCATAGGTGTTTGAAGAAATTTTATTGAAAATTAATTAAAGTGTTTTTATATATTAAATATATAATAAAATAATTGAAATTATAATCTACGAGTAACTGAGAGTACTAAAGTGTGCGTGGGCTGAAAGTCAAACTGCCAAGTAGAACGTGACTGTGAGTAGTTACAACTTTATCCTTTTGATTGCGATTGTTCTTTTCATTTATGTACTTTCTGTACAATTTACATACATATATAATTGATTGTTAAGAAAATTGGGCCAATAAATTGTGATATTAAGAATCTCTGTCGGTGTTTTGTGGACTATTTGTGATGGTTATCGAGGGACGGACAGTGGACCACAGAATTTCCCATTGTACATACGTACATACAGCTTTATTATATCTGCTCGCTACAGCCTCAAGGAAAATTTATTGGAGATGAAGCCACGAAAAGTTATTTTTTAAAGAGTATTTGATTAGAGAACCAGTAGTGAATTTTCTACCGACTAATTTGTTTTCTATAGTGTATTAATATACTTTTGTACAATTAAAAATATATTTATTAAAAATGTACCTACTTATCGTGTTTTGGTGTTACAAGAAGTAGATTTGGCGATTGTTTTCTTACACCTTAAGGTGTTATAAAGTTTTCGTTCTGATATGCAGTATTAGTTTAGCGTTTTTAAAATTAATTTCAGTAGTCCTTTGAACTTTATTTATTTTGATCTGCATAAGTACTTACTATTGTGCGGGAAATTCTATATTTCATTTGTTGCCTAGGTGAAATAAAGAATTTGTTTTTTTTTCTGCTCGTGCACCTTTTGGTTTTATAGTTTTTCTTAGCTATTTTAAAATATTTTTTCTATTATATTAAACCGTTTGTCTTGTAAAAGGTTAAGTAGTGTAGACTTTAGCTACAAATATGGCAAAATCAAATAATTTGCAAAAATTTGAAAAGTGTGCTGTACTCTTTCCTTAATTTGAAAACGCGCTGCGTTGATGGGTGAATTGTCGCAAACATTTGTAAACAGGACCAGCCTTTCTTCTACCCATTGTAATTCGAATAAGGCTTCGGTTGAAATTAATCATATAAGACTGCCACCATGTACCACTGAACCTTTTTATGGAGATTATCAGTCCTGGCCAGCAGGGACATGTTCGTGGCAGTGTATATTAACGGTACCTCCTTGTCTTCAGTTGAAAAGCTATTTTACCTCAGGCAAAACACTAGAGCTGAATCTTTAGAGATTGTCAAAAAATCTCCCCTTAACAATGAGGGTTTTGAGACGTCCTGAAAAAATTAAAAAGACCGCTACGAGCATAAGCGTATTTTAGTTAATATTAAATTTTATTTAATTAATTTAATTTTATTTAATTTAGTGGAAGTTGAAACAGAATCAGCTACTGAAATAAAGCGGCTGCAAGAGATATTAATAATTGTATCTCGGCTCTTTATTTACATGAAATTGACATTACAAATTGGGATTCAATCTTCATATTACTTTGTTCCATCAAACTGCCTGATTTAACATTGTCATCTTGGGAGCAATCCATAATAGACAAAACAGAAATGCCTAAATGGGAAGACATGGATAGGTTTCTCACTTCTCGTTTTCAAGCATTAGAAACCGTTTCAGGAATCAGAGCCAATCCAACAGAATATGTCGGAGAGACTAGTTCGCTTAAACATTTTTCGACTGAAGGCAATTCTCAATTCCGAAGTGATCATCGCTTAGATTGCGGGAGACATTTTACCAATAGAAAATTTAGAACCTATCAGGCGAAGATTGTGAAAAGGACTTGCCCTTATTGAACCAAGGACCATATTTTGAGAATCTGTCGAAATTTTTTAGGGTTAAATCCAGGTGAAAAGTTTGTAGTAGTTAAAAGACACAACTTTTACATTAACTGTCTTGGTGAGGGTCACAGTATAAGTGGTTGTTCTGTGTGCAAAATGAAGCATCACTCATTGGTGCATCGGGAGCTGGACAAGAATAACCAAATCGATGGACCTAGCACGAGCAAGCAGTGGAAAGAAATTCGACAGTTCAGAACTGTTTTTTTTTTTTTAAGACCACACTACCTCTGCGAAGCTTTTTGCTTGCCTGCAGAAAACACCCAGACTCTTTGGCGGGAATCGAAGATTGATAGAGTAGCGCGCTATCAATCGGTCTACCGATTGATAGCGCGACATACGCGACACGACACACCTTGCGACATATTCTTTTGGGAACAGTCATTGTCAACGTAATATGTCGTGTCGATGTATTTAAGGCAAGAGCTCTCATTGATTCAGGATCACAAGCAACTTTTGTTTCTGAGAGTTTACAGCAAATGCTTGATTTACCGATTAGAAAAATAAGAGCAAGTGTTTGTGGTTTGAATGATGCTTCAGCTGGTTCAATTCAGAAACTTTTGTAATGGTAAAGATCTATTTTCTATAAAATAGTTTATTTTATTGTGTATAGTAGGCTTAAAAAACCCAAAAAAAAACTATTTTAATTACTATCATGACTAACAGTTAAGTAACAGTAGCCCCAGTAAATATTAACCTTAATGTTAATGTTAGATATTAAATATTAACAGATAATTACTTCAGACACCCTGTTGTTACGAAATGAAAACTAAAACAACGTAAATATTAAGCTGTTGATCGGTTTTGGCAGATAAGTTCGAAACAGGGCTAAACATCAATCTCATAAAATCGAGTTACCTCTGAAAAGAAAGTAGCTCCATCTTTCCGTTTTAAACTCCCAAGCAAGCAAGTTGAAAAGATTGTGCGTGTTTCTACTACTGGTAAGACAAATATTAGAATAAGAAAAATATGTTTTATCATCCTCATCCAGCCAAGTATATTTCTTTAAATTATTCTTTTACAGAAAATAGATTGTGTAGTTTTATGCTACTTGAAGCAATTGATTAGTTACCCACGTTACTTTCATTACTGTAACCAATATTAAACGTGGGAAAATAACCATCTTCTAGTAAATGTGGTATTAAGTTTAAAGAAAAACTTAGCTATTGCCTGGTGTAATCCGTACTAAAAGTGTAGAATTTATTTGCTAAACCTTTTCCAAAAATTACGGCTGGAAGAAAGCACCAAAAAGGGATTTTAAATTGGTGAAGGAGTGGAAACGCTTGGCATCAATCAGATCAGTTAATTACATTTTCTTTATCTTTCTCACACATGCAACTGTATTAAAATTGGAAACCCACTAAAATCACGACGGGAATTGGAAACGATTGTGACTGCAAATTGTTTCCGACAGCAAATTACAAAATAGTGTTAAGTAACATAAATATATAGTTTTCTTTAGTTAGAAGAATTAACCCAAAAAAATAGCAGTGAGAATCCTAACGTAAAAAAAACGATCAGTATGGGTTATTGTATAATCGTGAAGAACCGAGTCTTTTCCTAGTTAAATTAATAACTAAAAATCAAATTCCAGTTTCTACGTAAAAATTAATTAAAATACCTAACATTGAACAGTGGAGTGATTAGAAAAGTTCTCGGGAAAATAAATTAAATAGATAAAAGGAAACTATTTTAAATTATTGTAGTAAAACTCTTGTTCGCGTCATTTAATTAACGTCAAATTCGTAATAAGGTAATATATAGAAGGTAATATATAGATTTTTGCAAAGTTGAGTGACGAAGTAAAGTAAAAGAACTAAAAAAAAAGAAGAAAAGAAATATATATTTACATATAAGTTTTGTAACAACAAACAATGAACAACCGTTGTTACAAGACAAATCAATTGCATTATTAATTGAGATTTGTTTAAGAGAGACAAAATTCTTCAAAATCACCAACAATAATTGGAAATTTCCAACAAGTTCTCGATTACAAATGCAGCGCTGGAAGGCCTTTCAACGAGCAGTGTAACCGTAAGTAAATAGTTATTACATACTTATATTGAATCTCTTTTCGTAAATCGTGGTTAGCAATGTAACAAGGAACAAGAGACAACAGCATTAAATAAGAAAATAGAATATCAATTGTTATTGTCTCTTGGTTAGTGTGAACAAAATTAAATAAAAAAAAGAAGAAAAAAAAGAATTAAAATTATTATAAATACTGAAGGTACAATTGTTCCTTTCTTTTTACTCAATTTCTTATATACTAAAGTCATCGTCATTAAATTTTGTTTAAGCATACGTTTTAAATTAAAATTTCTAATAAATTATTTTCAATAAATCATAAAGAAAAAAATCGGAAAATAAACAAAAATATTGGACGTTGCAGTATCGAACTATTTAGTGCTATTTGATAAACAGTCATCCTATGGAAATTCAAATCCACTTTGCAATGATAAAGAATGTATTTTTTTCATGTATATAACATTTTTTTTTTAGATAATTTAGTATTAAGCACAATGAATTTACATAAGTGATGTTTAGAAAAAAAAAAAAAAAAAAACGATTAACACTAGGCACACGAAAATTTTGTTTAAAATTATAGATCTTGTTTTAAGACTTCAGAATCTGTAAAACAGTTAAAACTATTGAACAATAAATGTATTGAATTTCTGATAAAAACAGATTCATTTGCAATATGAAGCACTAAAATTTTCAAAGCTATTCCTTAGAGATGATAGGATAATGTCGTTTTTGGGTTCCATACCTTTAGTACATTTGGAACATGGTAGGGAGGGTAAAGAACACTGGGCGCAATAACTGCCCTTTGTTTTCTTAATAATTCGAAGATTTAGCATACCAAATAGAAAATTGCAGTTCCCATAATCTAGTTAATAGGCGCTAAAATATAACAATAATTTTTAGATTTTTTAACGTGGTTCTCTTCGAGTGATTTTTACCGGGACTCTTTACATAAATTTTGTAATGTGATTAGAATGGTGCGGGTCAAGAACCTCCCCAGCCACTGACAGTAGCCTTGTTATGGGTCTCGCCGACCTTAATCATTCTTACGAGTAGCAGTGTGTTGATGTAATACAATGAGGAAAAATAATAAAACAACAAACCCAAGAAAGCTTAATAAGTTTACACATGTTCATTACACTTTGCAACTTCGACTTGGCCTCGACCGTCGACTAAGAATAAACGTTGAAGGTTTGGTTTTGCCTAAATTAACAGGGAATTTGACTACTGAGTCTGTTAGTGTTTCTAAAAATTCCTCGTTATCAGGTTTGAAATAAGCCGACCCATTTTTTGCTAAGAGTGATAAATTTGATTTACTAATCGGGGCTGATATTTAGTCAAAAATTATGAGAGATGGTGTAAAGCGAAATGTTCTCGGATATTTAATGCCCCAGGAAACCATATTTGGATGGATTCTTACGGGTTTCCTTAATGCGGTGGGACAACGGGCATTAACGACATCAGTTTCATATAACACAGAAGTAGGCCTAGAAAAGCAATTGGAAAAGTTTTGGTCACTGGAAGAAGTCCCGAGGGCATCAAAGTTCACCCCCGAAGATGAGTATTGTGAACATCACTATAAAAGCACTACCAGACGTGATAGCAAGGGGCGTTTCGTAGTTTCCTTGCCGCTTAAGTCTCAATATTTGGTATGTAGTGGGCTTGGATCATCTCGTGAAAAGGCCCATCGTCAGTTTTTGAGAAATGAAACGTCGCTATTAAATAAACCAGTTCTTAAAGCGACATATGATGATGTTTTGTCCGAATACTTGACGTTAGATCATATGTCCCCGGTTGAAAAATTTAGTTTAGAGATATCTCAATCGTTTTACTTGCCGCATCATGCGGTTTTTAAACCTGAAAGCTCGTCTACCAAAGTTCGCGTGGTATTTAATGCATCAAGTCGTTCGTCTTCAGGTTTAAGTCTTAATGATACTTTATATACCGGGCCCATTTTACAATTTAACGTTGTGGCGGTTCTATCGTTATGTATGAAAATATATCGTCAGATTTTAGTGGAACCATCACAGACTCGATTTCAGCGGATCGTTTTTCGCTTCAATCCAACGGAAGATTTGGTGGACTTTGAATTGAAAACTGTTACTTTCGGGGTAAATTGTGGCCCGTACTTAGCAATAAGAACTTTAAATCAATTGGCAAGCGATGTTCAGGAGAAGTGGCCGCTTTCCTCCAAGATTCTGCGTCGAATGATGTATGTGGACGATGCGCTAGCGGGAGCTCATGACATTTCTTTAGCACTTGCAGCAAGTGATCAATTTTTGTCATCAGCTGGATTTTCATTGAGAAAATGAACTAGAAATGATGAGCGAAAATTGCATGGTTTGCCAGCCGATTTTTTGTTGAAGGGGAATTTGATGGCGACAACACCACCAAAACGTTAGGATGCGAAAGCGGACCAATTTTACTTCACAACTTCTCTTATTCCAGCCGCATTTTTTTTTGCATAATTTATTTATTGTATCTTCAATATATTTGAACTAACAATAATTACTCCTATCTTAAGTCTAGCCAGTGCTAGACAAAAATAATGTTTGTTTCACGGATTTTGCAATCATTTGCGGGTCATCCCTCTAATGTACGGCCAAGAAAAGCAGTATCTCTTCTTTTTAGTCGAATGTAACCAGGTTCATTCAGCATGTTACGCGCCAAAGGGTTTGGATGAGATTCAAGCCTCTTTAGATATGTGACTGCGTGTTTCGTTATTTTTGCTTTAACTGATGGCATGTTTAGGTCTTTGTGGATGTTCGATTTTTTATATACCAGGGAGGAGATGTAAGCATACGTAGTATCTTATTTTGGGGAATTTGAATTTTTTCTACATTGCTAGCTGATGCAGTGCCCCATAACTGAATTCCATAACACCAAATTGGTTTGAGGATAGACTTGTACAGTAGAAGTTTACAATCTAAGCTCAGGGTGGAGTTTCTGGCAATAAGCCAATTTAGTTGTATTGCTTTTAGTTTCATTTGTGTTAACTTGAAGTCAATGTGGCTTTTCCAAGTAAGGCGACGGTCAAGATGTATACCCAGGTATTTAACGTCTGAAAGCTGTGGTATCATTTGGCTATTTATGCGAATAGGAGGACATGAGTCCCTACGCAGTGTGAAAGTTATGTGAGTACATTTTTGTTCATTCACTTTTATTCTCCATTTTTCTAACCATTTTTCCAAATTGAGTATGTGGTCTTGTAAAAGTTGTGATGCTTCTTGGGCACTTTTATGAATACTTAAAAAAGCTGTGTCATCTGCAAAAGTTGATGTGTGGACTAGGGTGCTAATTGGCATATCTGATGTGTACAGTAAATATAAAATTAGTCCCAAAATATTACCTTGGGGAACTCTGGCTTCAATGAGCTGTGGCGAGCTTAAAAAGTCACCTTCTTTTAGTAAAAACTTGAGATTCGTTAAATAATCTTTTAAGAGCTTATACAAGTTTTCGGGCAAGTTCAGCTTTAGCTTAAATATCATGCCTTCGTGCCAAACCTTATCGAATGCTTGAGAAACGTCGTTTGGAGTGAAAACCTTTTTCAAATGTTCAACAAATAAATTGCCTTTTTCTATATCATTTCTTGCCCAGTCCCCACAAGAAATTCGCAAGGGAGCCTTACGTACGACTGGTCTTTTAAGGTTTCTACATGCACGAATGAATAATCTGATTGTGCAGTTGCGTCGAGGTCTTCCAAGTAATTTTTTAGAGATGCTACTCTTCGAGACTCGAGTAGCTGTCTTAACCGTTTCATGCAATCTTTAAGTTTAGATTTGAGTTCAGGAGATCTATGTGATTGCCACTCTCTCCGAATTTGTTTTTTTTTTCAGCCAAGAGCCACTCGACATCTACAGAATAAATTTGATTGTATTGTTGCGGGCAGCAGTGTTAAAAATTTGTTGTTAAAACAAAAACATTTGTGTGGCCAGATTGTTGGCGGTGCTGGCATGCTGGCGTATCGCTCCGGCTGAAGCTCGCCGGGGGATCTTGCCAACCCATTGGCCAACCTGTTCGCACTACAAAAAAAAAATCATGCCAGGCTTAACTGAAAAGTATGAAAATATTAAAAAGTCTGGGGCCCGAAAGTGAACTAACAGCCAGAAAAAAAGAAATCAAAAAAAAATCTACTTCAACCCCGCATTCGGCTCTTCGTTTTGTTTCTTAGCACAAATTATGGCTAGCTAGTGTTGTGATAGATTTGGCGCCCCTCCCTCTTGACATCCTGGTGGATGTCACCACGATAATTTTCTGCCAATATTTTCAAAATTATCCCTAATCAACACTTACCCTTTCATCACCTTCCTATTGAATACTGACTATTTATTTTTCCATATTAAAAAAAAAAACATTATAAAAATTTTTAATTTTATTGAATTAAATAAACGTGCATTATTTTATATTTAAACTAAAATTTTATTAACTTTAAGCTTTAATAAATAAAATAAACTTTAATTAACAAACATTATAAAATTTTTTAATTTTATTGAATTAAATAAACATTCATTATTTTATATTTAAACTAAAATGTTATTAAGTTTAAGCTTTAGTAAATAAACATTATTTGTAAATTTGAAATTTAAATAAAATTGTATTTTAATGAAATGATAATTTAAACAATGTCGAAATATTTATTAACAAATTTCTCTCAAGGACGGTTTCTTTGGTACTATAAGTTTTATTATTTAATTTACTAACATATATAAAATTCTCTTAAAATTTTTATATTTAAGGCAAACACCTACACCTTGTTGTGGGCAACTACCCTTAAAATTTGACGAAATATTATTACGCGCACCTTTTGCACAAAAGAAACCAAAAGGGACTGGCTATAAAAAAAGGTAATATTTCTGTGTTTTCCCTACCTGGCACCGCCGTGGGTGACGATGCTGACTGCTTCCGGCTTCTTCCCTCGCTGAATGTGACAGTGGTGGCTGGATGATGGATACTTTTACTTTTAGTGTTTAACTTTTATTTTAGTGTAATTTGTGTTTTAATTTTTTATTGTAGATTTTATTTGTTAACTTTTGTTATTTTTTAAGTTTTTAACTTTTAGATTTTTAGTTTTACCTTTTAAGTTTTCCCCTTTTTTAGGTTTTAAATTTTAACTTTTTAGTTCTTGCATTTTACTTTTTAGTTCTTAAGTTTTAACTTTTTAGCCTTTTTAGTTTTTAAGTTTAATTCTTTAAAATTCCTTTTATTTAAAAATTTAGATTTTGGCATTTTAGATTTTCACTTTTAGTTTTTAAGTATTAACTTTCTAGTTCTTTAGATTGTAGTTTTTAAGTGTTAACATTTTAATTTTAAGTTTTTAACTTTTAAGATTTTAAGTTTTTAACTTATATATATATATATTAAATAACTTTATGTTTATTAAAACTTTCAAATTCAATTTCTTTCAATTTTTGTTTTATTTGGGCATCTTTGTCTGCACCAAAAAGGTAAGTTTTCTACACTTTTGACACCATTAATTTTTCGGCAGCCACATGTCACACCTTACCTCGTAAATGTCTTCAGGAAAAAGAGACCGAAATTTGCTAGTCTTCTTTTCAAGAAGCCTCGGTCACGCCACTTTTTTCTATCCACCAAAAAAAAAACCCTCCCGCTATTTTTATTTTCAGCAATTATAATTTGTATTTTAAAGTCTTTTTATTTACGTTTTTTTTTATTGACTATTATAGTCATCTTCTTTTCGCAGCTGATTACCCATATAAAACTAAATAATGCACAGGGTGCACACGACAGTATCTAGCTGATTGTCGGGTTACTGTTGCATGTTGGACAGCTGATTTAAGGATTTGATCAAAATGAATAAGACTTTGATCCACGTCTACTTCACAGAGAAAAAAATGCCTAATAGAATCAAAAAGATTTTCTCTATGAAATGTTTTTAGGCTAAGGGGTATGCCAGCAGAAAGAAAAGAAGATATTTTCAAAGGGCTTCCTTATTATTTTCATGTGGTAAATCTTTTTAATTTTATCAATAAGGAAATCCCATTAAATTAATAAGAAAACTTGTTATTCACAATTTTTTTACTCATTTTTGACAAAAAAAAAACAATCCATAGAGAAAAACTGTTCGATTCTATTAGGGTTTCTTATGATTTGTATAAAAAATGGATTTCTTATTGATTTCATTAGCTTACCTAATTGATTTTTTCAAAAAGGTATTCCTTATTGATTTCATTAGGCTACCTAATTGATTTTTTAAAAAAGGTTTTTCTGATTGATTTCATTAAGATTCCTACATGATCATGTGTAAATCAAGTTTTTAATTTTTTAATAAGGTTATCTTCTTGATTATATTAGCTTTCTTGTTATTTCGTTTATATAAATCATATGTCTGTTAAAACATAAAATATAAAATATACATTTGCTGTAGTGGTTACTTGTGTGCCTACAAAACAAAGCACACCAGGTTCGATCCCTGAACAAATTTTCTTTCACATGGTTTTTCAGGTTTTAGAAACTAAGTGGCTGCAATCCCCTCTAGACAATCTATTAGAAGAAGCTCCCCTGACCTTTCACCCCCTGGAAAAATAGAAGATAATATGAAGGCAAAATAAAATGCCGCAAAAAGAATAGGTAGAAAAAAATCAAAGATTGATTAATTAGCAAACAATTTTAAAGGGGATGCCAAAAAAGCAATATACCAATTGTTTTCAGTTTCTCATTTTGAGATGTTTTTTATTTATTTTGTATGTTTTTATAAAAAAAACAAAATTTCTCTCAAGGACGGTTTCTTTGGTACTATAAGTTTTATTATTTAATTTACTAACATATATAAAATTCTCTTAAAATTTTTATATTTAAGGCAAACACCTACACCTTGTTGTGGGCAACTACCCTTAAAATTTGACGAAATATTATTACGCGCACCTTTTGCACAAAAGAAACCAAAAGGGACTGGCTATAAAAAAAGGTAATATTTCTGTGTTTTCCCTACCTGGCACCGCCGTGGGTGACGATGCTGACTGCTTCCGGCTTCTTCCCTCGCTGAATGTGACAGTGGTGGCTGGATGATGGATACTTTTACTTTTAGCGTTTAACTTTTATTTTAGTGTAATTTGTGTTTTAATTTTTTATTGTAGATTTTATTTGTTAACTTTTGTTATTTTTTAAGTTTTTAACTTTTAGATTTTTAGTTTTACCTTTTAAGTTTTCCCCTTTTTTAGGTTTTAAATTTTAACTTTTTAGTTCTTGCATTTTACTTTTTAGTTCTTAAGTTTTAACTTTTTAGCCTTTTTAGTTTTTAAGTTTAATTCTTTAAAATTCCTTTTATTTAAAAATTTAGATTTTGGCATTTTAGATTTTCACTTTTAGTTTTTAAGTATTAACTTTCTAGTTCTTTAGATTGTAGTTTTTAAGTGTTAACATTTTAATTTTAAGTTTTTAACTTTTAAGATTTTAAGTTTTTAACTTATATATATATATATTAAATAACTTTATGTTTATTAAAACTTTCAAATTCAATTTCTTTCAATTTTTGTTTTATTTGGGCATCTTTGTCTGCACCAAAAAGGTAAGTTTTCTACACTTTTGACACCATTAATTTTTCGGCAGCCACATGTCACACCTTACCTCGTAAATGTCTTCAGGAAAAAGAGACCGAAATTTGCTAGTCTTCTTTTCAAGAAGCCTCGGTCACGCCACTTTTTTCTATCCACCAAAAAAAACCCTCCCGCTATTTTTATTTTCAGCAATTATAATTTGTATTTTAAAGTCTTTTTATTTACGTTTTTTTTATTGACTATTATAGTCATCTTCTTTTCGCAGCTGATTACCCATATAAAACTAAATAATGCACAGGGTGCACACGACAGTATCTAGCTGATTGTCGGGTTACTGTTGCATGTTGGAAGGCTGATTTAAGGATTTGATCAAAATGAATAAGACTTTGATCCACGTCTACTTCACAGAGAAAAAAATGCCTAATAGAATCAAAAAGATTTTCTCTATGAAATGTTTTTAGGCTAAGGGGTATGCCAGCAGAAAGAAAAGAAGATATTTTCAAAGGGCTTCCTTATTATTTTCATGTGGTAAATCTTTTTAATTTTATCAATAAGGAAATCCCATTAAATTAATAAGAAAACTTGTTATTCACAATTTTTTTACTCATTTTTGACAAAAAAAAAAAAACAATCCATAGAGAAAAACTGTTCGATTCTATTAGGGTTTCTTATGATTTGTATAAAAAATGGATTTCTTATTGATTTCATTAGCTTACCTAATTGAGTTTTTCAAAAAGGTATTCCTTATTGATTTCATTAGGCTACCTAATTGATTTTTTAAAAAAGGTTTTTCTGATTGATTTCATTAAGGTTCCTACATGATCATGTGTAAATCAAGTTTTTAATTTTTTAATAAGGTTATCTTCTTGATTATATTAGCTTTCTTGTTATTTCGTTTATATAAATCATATGTCTGTTAAAACATAAAATATAAAATATACATTTGCTGTAGTGGTTACTTGTGTGCCTACAAAACAAAGCACACCAGGTTCGATCCCTGAACAAATTTTCTTTCACATGGTTTTTCAGGTTTTAGAAACTAAGTGGCTGCAATCCCCTCTAGACAATCTATTAGAAGAAGCTCCCCTGACCTTTCACCCCCTGGAAAAATAGAAGATAATATGAAGGCAAAATAAAATGCCGCAAAAAGAATAGGCAGAAAAAAATCAAAGATTGATTAATTAGCAAACAATTTTAAAGGGGATGCCAAAAAAGCAATATACCAATTGTTTTCAGTTTCTCATTTTGAGATGTTTTTTATTTATTTTGTATGTTTTTATAAAAAAAACAAGATAGTCTGATAAAATCAATAAGAAACCCTGTTTGAAAAAAACAATAAGAATACCTAATAAAAATCCAAAGTTTTCTTCTTGATTTTTTCTTATTAAAATTATTTTCCTTATTAAAATAATAAGACTTTCTTCTTGAAAAAAAAACATAGAGATATCTTATAAATTTTTTTCTATTTTATTAGGTATTTAGACACAGTTTTTTCAGTGTGTGGTGTTCTTAGCGGTATATTTTCCGAACAGTGAGTACTGAGATACTTTCTATATTTCAACCAATTAATGCTTGTGCTAGTAGTTGGTGACACAATATTTTGCTGGTTCCATATATAGACAATAGTGGGTGAATGATCAGAGGATAATTCAAATGACGCTCCAACTTTAAGCATTTCTCTCAGAATACCCTTAATCATACTAAAATCTATAACATCCGATATTTTTTGCCGATCAGTAGGCCAATAGGTGGGTTGTCCACTCGATATCACATTCAGACGCATTTTTTAAATTGTATCAAACAAAACACGACCTTTTGGAGCTATTTGGCGTGATCCCTAAAATGTATGTTTAGCGTTATAGTCGCCTGATGCTATGAAACAGGGACCTAGTGATTTGAGGAAGTCGCTATACTGACTATCTGATACTTGAAATCTAGGAGGTGAATAAATTGAAGAAATAACAAGGTTGTGATGAAATTCTTCAAGGCAGATATTTGTTGCTTGAAGTTAATCCTCACAAAAATCACACAGTAAATAATGTTTGATTCTGGCCTTTATAAGTATTGCCGATCCACCACATGCTCGCCTGCGAGGGTCCTTGGTATCATATAATATATAGCCATTAATTTTAAAAAAGCTATTTGTTGTTAAGTGAGTCTCTGAAATCAGCATGACATCAATTTGTTGATTATTTAGAAAGTATTCGAGTTCATTTTTATGTTGGCGTATGCCGTTTAAGTTTCAGAAACATATTTTTCAACAGTTCATGGTTTATTAAGTATCGCCTGCAACATTATATATTGCATGCGTACCAATTCTTGCATCATGCTGCTCATAGAGCTCATAAAACTGATTAACGAATGCACTAATGTCTCGATGCTTGCTTCGAGACGATTAAAATTACCAGATGGTATTTGTTCTTTAGGATGCGATTGCAAATTAGGAGTAGAGTTAGTTGTCGGTGTCGCTTTATGTACTGCAGTATGATTGGTTTTTACCATATCAGCGTATGAAACATGTTGTGTTGTTGGTTGGGCTAACTGAGGATAATGAGCATTTGCTCGATATTGTTGGTGCTTAGCAGGAGTATTTAGTTTTTGAGTGGTTTTCCTTACCATGGAAAAAACTGGACATCCTCTGTAGTTAGCAGTGTGATTTCCACCGCAATTGCTACATTTTTTAACCTTCGAGTCATCCCTCGATTTGTCGCATTGAGCGGAACAATGTAGCTCGCCACACACAACGCAAACCGGAGGCAACTTGCAGTAATCCCTAGTATGACCATATGCTTGGAAATTTATCACTGGACGGGTCCTGATCGCTTATGGGGTTCCTCTACGCTTATTTTGCGGTGTAATAAATATTTCAGGTTATAAATAGAGTGCGTTTTATTTTTCTTTAATCTCATACCTCCAGGTTCCAGTTCAACGCGAAATAGAGCTTTTAATTTTAAATCCCGCTTTTTGAAGGCCGGCTTTTTTATCAGCTGGATCAACGTATGAATCTACACCTTTAATTACTACCTGTAGGCCTTTACTACTCTTCAGCTGATAGGTATAAAAGTTCTTTTTACAGCTTTCAAACTCGTTTACTGCTTTACGATAACTGTTTTCATCAATAAATTGTCTGATCAATGTTACCACGCTTGATGGGAATTACATAAAATGAGTTCTCGCCAATAACGGAAATTAACTTCTTTATTAAGTCGCTCGAGTTTTTCTCCCTTAAATAAATTGGAGGTGGTTTGAACGACCTGGGTACCGTTTTAGGTTCAATTGTTTAGCTATCTAAGATAGCAAAAGGATTGTGGGAATTTATTCCCTTAAAGTTCTTGTCTTTATGTACTTTAGACATTGGTGCAAGCTGCGAAGATTTAGGGTTGCGACCTATTTTCAATACAGTTACCTATCTGTCCATTCCTACTTGCGTCTTAGGTTTTTCTACACTATCCATATTAGTTTTGGTAATACTGTGTTCAGTTATTTTACTTGTTTGCAGTTATTTTATTGTCATCGCTTAACAGCAGCGAGGAACAAGATTGAGCACGTAATACTGGCGTGGCATTTATACACAAATTGTAACTAGTTTTCTTGTTTTTATTTATTTCAATATTGTCAACATTTTTTTTACTTAAATTAAAGAGGCTCATTAGCCCCTATTGTTTTTGTTTTATTTTCAAAGTAGCAATTCAATATTGTAAAAAATAAAGAGAAAAAAAGATTTTACAGACAACTTTGTTGTTGTATTAAAACTGGTTTGTTTTTTGTTTGAAGTTATTCACACAATGTATGTTTTTTGTTAATGCGGGCTTAAAAAAATCGCATCCGCACTTATCAACGCCAAAAACAGAACAGGTAAGAGGCAGTAAAAAATGACTTTAAATTTTATGACAGTCGGACTAAATTTTATGCATGGAGCGATTCGATGATCGTCCTGGCTTGGCTTCAAAAACGCTCTAGTACTTGGAAGACTTTCGGTGCAAATAGGGTTTCAAAAATTGTAGAGCAGATTGACAGAAATAGTTGGAGGCACGTTTCTTCAACAGACAATCCTGCCGATTTGATTAGTATGGGTACTCAACCATCAGATCTTGTCGGAAATGAGCTTTGGTGGCATGGACCTTCATGGCTTCGTTCATCTTTTGATCGTTGAGATAGTATATCGGTGAGTGAATTGGCAACTGAAGAAGAAGAGCGTGGCCCGCAGGTATTTTTTACGTATTTCAACTCTTTCGATGACCTACTGGAACGTTTTTCATCTTATTCACGAGTGTTGCGGGTTGTAGCTTTAGTTGTAAGAGGTTGGAAACTCATTTTAAAAAAAGAGGAAAATTTTTCGAGTTCATAGGTCAGTTCAGCAGAAATTCGGTCGATTAATGAGTAGTTAATTGTTGCTTCACAGAAAGCCTTTTTTGCCACTGAGTACTACAGGTTGTCTAACAATCAACCTAATATAATGGGAAAATTAGCGAATTTGTCCCCTTTTTTGGACAAAAATGGAATAATTCGTGCTGAAGGTCGTTTGGCAAATGCTGCAAACTTGAAGTATAGCGAACGGTTTCCAATAATATTGCATTTAAATAGTCGTTTTGCAATCTTGTTTGTCGATTTCTTACATAGAATTACGATGCATGTTAGTAATCAGCTGATGTTAAGAGTCCTACGGACTGAATTTTTTATTCCTCATGCTAAAAATCTGATTAAGACCATTATAGGTCGGTGTAAAAGTTGTACTTTACAAAAAAAAAACAACGCAAAACCAAATTATGGCAGCTCTTCCCACTTCTAGGACAATAATTTTTCGGCCTTTTTACTGGTGTGGATTTTACAGGTCCGTTTGATATTCGGAACTATACAGGTCGAGCCTGTTTGATCACCAAGGGTTATGTTTGTTTGTTTGTATGCTGCGCAACAAAGGCTGTTCATTTGGAAGCAGTTAGTAATTTATCGACACCAGCGTTCTTGGCAGCATTTGAAAGGTTCATTTCCCGACGCGGATATCCAACGGATATGTATTCTGATAATGGCACGAACTTCGTAGGTGCTTCATAAGGTCATAATTTCGAGCTTTTCTCCGCAACACAGGTTTAACAGTAAATGCAAGGTATGGTCCTCAGGGCCTTTCTTGGCATTTTAACTCTGCTGGGGCACCTCAAGCATTACAAGGATCGCTGGTAACCTTAAGTACACTTTTGAAGAATTTTCGACATTGTTAGCTCGTATCGAATCTTATCTAAATTCAAGGCCACTATGTCCTTTAACGGAGAATTTTGATAGTCTCGACATTTTAACGACGCGTCATTTTCTCATTGGTGGTCCGCTTTTAGGTCCACCCGAGGTAGAAAATTTGGAGGCTCCACTCTCAATTATTAATCGATGGCAGAGGGTTAAAGCAATTAATCAGCGTTTGTGTGCCAGGTGGAAAGCTGATTATTTGAATGATCTTCACAAAATGGAAATTTGTGAAAAAGGATTTGGAAGTTGGTGATCTAGTTGTCATTCGTGAGGACAACTTGCCAACGAATGAATGTCAGGTAAAGATGGCCACGCCAGAGTTGTGGAGTTAAAGACATCGCGTGGTTTGGTTACTAGACCAGTTGTGAAACTCGTAGTGCTTCCGACTTATTAGTTTTTGTTTAAGTCTTGACCATATCTGGCGTACTTGCGAAAGTACCGGCAGATGTAAACGTTGTGGTGACATGCACCATACTTTATTGCATAAAGAGGGTATAAGACCTAGTTCATCGGCCCGAAAAGCTCCCAAACGTATGCATCAAGGGCCTAGTTCGTCCAAACGCCAAGTGAGAAAAGGGCCCATTTCGTCCAATAACCCAGCCAGAGGGCCTCGTCCGTCCGATGGTCATGAGAGTGAGAGGCCTCGTTCGCCTCAAGCTCTGGTTCTAAGAACCTCGGAGAACCATAACACCCGCCGCAAACGTAGGTCTCATAATGCGCAGATCGCAGAAAGAAGAACTGGTGACATCGCTACCATCTTATTACATAAGAGAAACTGTTTTGTTGAAACCTACTGCAATTGTAAGGCTGAAATCGAATGGACGTTTTATTAGCGAACGAGCTGTAATTGACCCCAGTTTTGAGACGTCAATAATATCAGTGAAAGCAGTCCAAGGAATTGTACCATGTAAAGTTCGTATTGGTAACACTGAGAGGTGTTGTCTCAAAATTGCTGGTAATCATGGTAGCAGCGCAGTGGTAGAATGTTTTACTGAAGTGCGGCGAAGATATCAAATTATGGCACCTGCCAAATCCATTGATAAAAGGATTTTGGATGAGTTTTCAGGACTACAATTGATAGATCCGCAATTTAATGTACCTGCTTCATCTTCTGCTTGGTGGGGATGTGTACAGCCGATTTATAAAGAATGGTGTGTACAGTGGTTCCTTTGGAAAACCATTAGCGCAGTTTACAATCTTTGGTTATATAATTTTTGGATCATATTCACCATTAAGGTTCAGTCATTATTAAACCTATTTATTTTTATATTTCTTTTGTTGTGATATTATGTATTACCATAAATGAAGTTGCTTTATAATTTCTATTTTAGTTTAGCTACTTTTTGGATGGCTGATTTTTTTTTGGATTTGGATGGATTTTCTGTAGCAGCCTTTATAATTTAATAGAATAGAGTATCGAAAACAAATGGATTTCACATTTTTGGATAAAAAACTGTTTTTATTCTTAAATTTCAATCTTTTTTTTAACAAGTTTCTTAGATAAGCACGAATTGGCTCTTAAATTGCTATTCAGCAAGGCGGCCGATATGTTCATGTAGGAACGTAAATAGTTATCCAGCCAAATTATGGCTGAGAGGATCTGACGTCGAGGAGGCGCTGCTGTTGTTTTTTTATCGTTATTAAGATTTACATACATATGTATAAAATTTTGTTCTTTTTATTAACTCCATATTGTATATCTTGGATACGTGATCAGAACTCTTTTTTTTTCTCCTTTGTATAATTTTTCGAATATTTTTTACGATATCGTTCGTTATCAATTTCATTCAAATAAAATCAATTGTACCCTATCCAGAAATAAATAAAAGTAATTGTATTTTTTTTTTCAAATCTAAAAATACTTGCATTTCTCTTGTTTTTTATAATTTATTTCCTAGCGAATTTGTTCGTGTTTGCTACTAGGAATCGCACTTATTGAGCAAGCTGTGTAGAAGCCAACCTCGTATCGAAATTAATAAATATCTTACAAACATTTTACAAATTTAAATTCATGATTTAAAATTTCTGATAACTCTAAATTATTGAATAACTAAAATGAATAAAAATACCAATAAAGTATTTATAGCATGAGAACCACTCTAATGCAAAACATTTAAGTGTTCTATAAATATACAAAACTATTAAATAAAAATAAAAACCAAAATTCTTCTTTAGCATTCTTATCACATATCGCTTCTGTTTAACAAAAACCAGAAATCAAAATTCAATGATCTTCTCCTATATTTTTTATTATTCCTAATGTGTAAAATATTTATATTTTCTTGTCTATCTGTAACTCCACTTGTTAACATGTTTTAACACTTATCAACATGTATGTTTGCTGTGTTCAGCTTCTTTATTTCTTTCATAGATGTACATGAGCTTGTACATTGCACTAAACCTTAATCAGAATATCACGCTCATCAATATGTCAACCCATATCAACTAACACTTCACATTTAAGCAATTAGTTGCAAGAATTTATTACACTTAAAAAAAATCCTTATCTCACAGAAATATTTTTTAGTTTGTTTTCTTCTAAATTTAAGATTTTCTTTAAGTTTCATAATTAAGAACATTACCACATGCTTAAAAATACAACCAATCTCCACACTTAAAAAATTTATTACCCTTAAAAAAATTTCCTTATCTCACACACATATATCCGTCCACTTCTTAGTCTCTATCTACACAGTGCATTATTAGAAATAGTGATTATGCTTTCCACACCAAATGACCTACACACATAAGATCATTACACTCATAAATTATTACTCAACTTGTCAATCCCTTTTTTACACTTTCTCTTTTACGATTTACCCTTATTCTTGACTTTTATTACATTCACACTAATTTATTGCTCTTTAAAAATTATATGACAAAAAAAATATCCCTCCTTGTCACAAAAATACATTGGGTCAGTATCCCATACTGGACTGAAAAAACCGAATAGGATGGAGTTTTATCAGAAAAGAGTCGTCAAATTTGGAATAAATTTGTAGCTGATTATGAGGGCATTAATAAAATGATAATTGTTCGTTGGGTCGAGTACAAATTCATGGGTTTTCAGACGCCTCTGAAAAGGCTTATGGAGTTTGCGTCCTTGTTCGGCTTGAAGACGATAGTGGCATTGTTCAGTCGCATTTATTGCAAGCGAAATCCAGGGTTGCTCCGTTAAAAACTATCTCCTTTCCACGTTTAGAACTCTGCGGCGCTTTTCTATTGGCGGATTTAATTGACGCCGTAAAAAATTACTTTAAATTTGATGACAGTCGGACTAAAATTTATGCATTGAGCGATTCGATTATTGTCCTGGCTTGGCTTCAAAAACCCGCTAGTACTTGGAAGACTTTCGTTGCAACTAGGGTTTCAAAAATTGTATAGAAGATTGACAGAAATAGTTGAAGGCACGTTTCTTCAACAATGTGTATGCCACTATTTTTGTGGAGTTTGTACAGATCATACCTTTTAACATATCAAAATGAAATTTTGTATGTGCTTTTGGTATATGGAGATGAAGAGCTGTATAAATTTTGGGCAGAATCGGGAAGGGACAAGGGGTAGTTTACTTAACACCCCAAACTAAAAATAATCAATTTTTCGATTCGAATATACTTTGAATATATACTTTGAATTATACTTTGAATATATCTGTTTTCATTGGGTATGGTAAAGTTGAGTGTAGGCCACTCCAGTTTTTTTTAAAAGTGTATGGTGAGTGTATGTTGCGTTTTTTATATTAAATTTCCAATTAAATGATGATTATTTTAGGCTTCACATGGACCATGAATACAATTGAGTGCTTAATTAATCTCGCTTATAGATTATGCAGAGTAGGGAACTTCTTTTCATGCTGGGCCAATCTGTAAGAGAGATTTCTTTATGTATAATTGTTCGTGTTTAAGGGTGGTTTTCCTTAATAATAAAAACACGGCTCACTTTTCGTTTCTAGCTTTATTTACATATTTAAATTAACAATGTTGTTTTTTTATTCACAATTTTTTATTTAGTTTGTGGCGATACGACGGATTTCCACTGTACACATTTCTACTTAAGAAATAAGTTTTTAAAATAATCAAACATTCATTTTTTTGTATTTTCATTATATGTCATAGCTTGTAAAATAAATTAGTTTTAGTTTTAATTTTGTAATAAATACTACAACATTGGTGACCCGCGACAATTATAAATTATAAAACTCATGATGTCAACTTCAGAAGAATTTGGTTCAGCTACTTCGTTAATTTCATCTGAAATATCGCGAGTAACTGTACGCGTTCCTCCATTTTGGCGTCAAAATCTAAGATTATGGTTTCGCCAATTGGAATCCCAATTCGTTACTTCTGCTATAACATCAGATATAACAAAGTATCATACTCTCGTTGGATCAATTGAAAGCAGCATCCTGAACTATGTGAGTCATATTGTTGAAGATCCTCCGGCAGAGAACAAGTATGAAACTTTAAAGTTGGCATTGTTAAATGAGTTTGTGGAATCCGAAGAGAAAAGACTACGTCGGCTTCTAGAAAACGTTACTATTGCTGATAAAAAGCCATCCGCTCTTTTAAGAGAAATGCGTGCATTGGCTTGCGGAAAAGTTTCTGAGGATGTACTTAAAACTTTATGGATTCAGCGCCTCCCAAATACAACGAAAGCCATATTATCTGTAAGTGATGTAACAGTGGACAAACTATCTCTTATAGCTGATAAGATACATGACCATTCTGACGAATCTATGATCATTGCTGTTTCTACGAGCAGTGAGCAACGAATCGCTGCTATCGAAGACAAAATTGCTGAAGTCATATCAAAAATAACCGCTCTATCAACAAAAGGTCATCGACGAGGTAGAAGCACTAATAGAAATTTTTCAGCCAGTAGAACTCGTTCGTCATCTGCTAAAATATTTTGTTGGTATCATAAGAAATTTGGTTCTCAAGCAACCAAATGTCGTTTGCCATGTGCATTCAAGTCACCGGAAAACAATTAGGCACTTCACCTACGGTGACGGGTGAAGACGGCCAAGAATTAAGTCGCCTGTTCATTCAAGATGCTGAGTTGAAGTCCAGGTACCTTATTGACACCGGCGAAGATTTATCTGTATTTCCCGCTACGGCAAAAGAAAAATCAAATCCCCCGAATAAATTTGTCCTTTATGCTGCCAACAATACAAAAATACGAACGTATGGTAAAAAAGTTATAAACTGTCGAATTGGTCTACGACGGAAGTTTCTTTGGCCCTTTATTATTGCTGATGTTTCACGGCCAATAATAGGATCAGATTTTCTTAGACATTATGGACTCCTGGTCGATATAAAAAATAATTGCTTGGTTGATTCATTAACCAACCTTAAAACGTTTGGAGCTTGTTCATCAGACGAAGGTTTAACTCTTAAGTGCATTTCAGAGGATGCTAATAAATTTCAAACAATTTTAAAGGAATTTTCTGATGTCACAATACCATGTGATAAACTGCCTCCAGTAAAACACTCAGTGTTACATCACATTGAAACAAATGGTTTAAAAGTATATGCAAAACCACGAAGATTATCTCCCGAGAAGTTAAAAATAGCTAAACAAGAGTTCGAATATATGCTCAGTCTCGGTATTTGTCGCCCATCAAAAAGCTCTTGGTCGAGCCCGCTTCACATGGTAACAAAAGGTAATGATATGTGGAGACCATGTGGAGACTATAGGAATCTTAACAAAATAACGGTACCGGACCGGTACCCTGTTCCGCATATTCACGATTTTGCATATATGCTTGCGGGTAAAACAGTTTTTTTCAAAAATCGATTTAGTTAAAGCATACTTTCAGATACCGGTTGCGGAGAATGACATTCCGAAGACTGCCATTGTTACTCCATTCGGGTTATTTGAATTTACCCGAATGACATTTGGACTATGTAATGCAGCGCAGACATTTCAGCGTTTCATTAACGAAGTTTTACATGGTTTAGATTTTTGTTTTGCTTACATCGATGACATTCTTGTAGCATCTGAAAATTATGAGGAGCATGAGAATCATTTACGGCAAATCTTTCAAAGACTACGGGAGTACGGAGTAACAATAAATTGTGGCAAATGTGAGTTCGGTAAGGATTCTATTAATTTTTTGGGATATTTCATTACTCAAGAAGGGCTTAGGCCTAACCCAGAACGTGTATTCAACAATTTAGTTTACCCAAAACTGTAAAAGATTTAAGTCGATTTCTCGGAACGTTGAATTTTTATATAAAAGACCTATTACATGGACAAATGAACTTCGAATTGCTTTTGATGAGTGTAAGAACCAATTAGCAAATGCTGCTCTTCTCGCATATCCAAATGAATCTGCGGAAACATCATTGTGGGTCGACGCATCGGATATTGGTATGGGTGCTGTTCTTCAACAACGTTTGGATCAAGTATGGCAACCTTTAGGTTTCTATTCGAAGAAGTTGTCTGAAACACAGAAGCGGTATAGTGCATATGATCGTGAATTGCTAGCTGCTTATTCTGGTCTTAAATATTTTCAACATTTTTTGGAAGGTCGTCAGTTCTGCATCTATACAGATCATAAACCACTAATTTTTGCTTTTGAACAACGGCCAGAGAAGGCATCACCACGCCAACTACGACATCTCGACTATATTAGTCAATACACAGTAGATATTCGCCACGTATCCGGAAAAGACAATACACCAGCGGATGCTTTATCTCGTGTAGAGGTTATTTCAATGCCATCTTTTTTGGATTATGCCCTTCTTGCTCAAGATCAGAAGGATGATGTTGAACTTAAGTCCTTACAGAATTCTTCAACAACAGGATTAGTGTTTAAGTTGTTTGAGATGCCAAACAATGGCGTAAAAATTCTTTGCGACATTTCAACCTCCAGAATTAGACCTTTCATAACAAAGCGTTTTCGTAAAACTGTTTTTAACATTGTACACAATGTATCTCATCCAGGCTCAAAATCTTCCATCAAGTTAATTTCTGATAGATTCGTTTGGCCAGGTATGCGTAGGGATATATCAACTTGGTCTAAATCCTGTATCAAATGTCAACAATGCAAAGTTCAACGTCACACCAAAAGCCTAATTGGTGACTTTGTTGTCCCTGATCAAAGATTTAAAGTCGTAAGCATAGATTTAATTGGACCTCTTCCTTTGTCGGATGAATATAGATACTGCCTTACCTGCATTGATAGGTTTACCCGTTGGCCGGAAGCAATACCATTGAAGGATATCACAGCCGAATCTGTTGCCAAAGCGTTTCTTAGTGGCTGGATATCGAGATTTGGACTACCAATGCAAGTCGTTGCTGAGCAAGGTCGTCAGTTCGAATCTTATCTATTTAGAGAGTTTGCTAAGCTTCTTGGAGTTAACGTAACACACACAACACCCTATCATCCTCAAGCAAATGGGCAAGTAGAACGATGGCATCGAACGCTTAAAACAGCAATAATGTGTCATTCGGGTTCTCGTTGGTTGGATATTTTGCCAATTGTTATGTTGGGTTTGAGATCTTCTATTAACCATGATTTAGAAGTATCACCAGCTGGATCAATTTATGGGATGGAATTAACGTTACCAGGTGAATTTTTCGGTAATACCAAAGTGAATAACATTACTTCTGAATGGGTTAAACAGCTTAAAGAAGATATGGAAAATATAAAAGCAAAAAAGGTAGCAAGGCATGGTCAAGCACAGGTATATGTTCCTAAAGAACTGCACCGAGCAAATTTTGTTTTTGTTCGCGATGACACTGTTCGTCCGCCTCTTCAACCTCCCTATAAAGGACCATATCAGGTTATATCAAAAAGTGAAAAGACATACGTTATCAACGTTAATGGTAAACATAAAAAGATATCTATAGATCGATTGAAGCCTGCTATAATTTTGAATGATGAGATGGATTTTTCCAAAACCGATTTCACTTCAAAGCCAGCAACACAACAACGATTACTTCGATCTGGGAAAATGATTAACATCAAAATTTGACGTTATCACTGGAGGAGGAGTGATGTGGCGATACGACGGATTTCCACTGTACACATTTCTACTTAAGAAATAAGTTTTTAAAATAATCAAACATTCATTTTTTTGTATTTCATTATATGTCATAGCTTGTAAAATAAATTAGTTTTAGTTTTAATTTTGTAATAAATACTACAACAAGTTTTATAAGTTTTGATTTTTAATATATATATTTTTGGGTCATTACAAAGTTTAATTTCACAATTTTCTTTTGTGTTTTACTTTTAATTTTTGGTTTAATTTACTTTTTTACAAATTTTAAGTTCAAGTTTTTATTTATAACTATTCACTATTTAGTATCACGGTCAACGATACAATGCTTATTACAATTAATAAAAAAAGAAGTTAAAGTTTTACAAAATTTAAGGACAAAAGAGAATACAAATTAGCGGTAAATTAATTGTTTGTGTAAAATATTACTTTTGCAAAAACTAAAGGAATGTTAAGAATTTAATGTACATTGACGGGTAAAAAAAGTAGTTCATCTCTGAAAAGTTCGTTTTGAACAATTACAATTGGGGAAATGGGGAAGAAGAAATTGAGGATTAATTTATTTTATTATTAAGTAAAAGGGTGTCATAAGGTTCACCTTTTTCCTGGGTGGTTGTACTGAGTAAAGCGATCAGCATATTTCAACTTAATAATTCTTCTTTATTTCAGGGTAGCTTAAGGTAAGTATTTCACAATATAATTAAGCATTTTCACTCTTAGATTATTTACATTAATGATAATTTTTATAAATATAAAGTATTTTCAAGTTTTATGGTGTAACGACACGTTTTCCGCTGGTTGCTGGGATAGCTTCAACGGAGTCCAGGGTCGTTTTTATTATGTTTTGTTACTTACCTTCTTTATCTGGGAAAGAAGAAAAACAGTCGGGTTTTATTTCGTTAAACGTTATAAATCTTATCTTCAATGTTTTATTTGGTGTATTTGTTCTACTACAACGTAGAGGACAGACGGTCTCAACTCGTAGCCGATGAATGGGAGGTCAGAACAGCGGTACGGGCAGCAGCGGCGGTATAGGCGGCAGCGGCGGTACGGGTGGCAGCGGCGGTACAGATGGCAGCGGCGGTACAGACAGCAGCGGAGTGCAGATTGCACTCCGACGGTACAAGCAGTAGCGGCGGTTTAAGTAACAGCGGCGGTATAGCGGCAGCGGCGGTACAGGCGGCAGCGGCGGTATAGGCGGCAGCGGCGGTACGGGTGGCAGTGGCGGTACCTGGAAACGGTACAGGCGGCAGCGGCGGTACCTGGCAACGGTACAGGCGGCAGCGGCGGTACCTGGCAGCGGCGATACCTGGCAGCGGTAGCGGCGGTACCTGGCAACGGTACAGGCGGCAGCGGCGGTACAGACGGCAGCGGCGGTACCTGGCAGCGGTACAGGCGGCAGCGGCGATACCTGGCAGCGGTACAGGCGGCAGCGGCGGTACCTGGCAGCGGTACAGGCGGCAGCGGCGGTACCTGGCAGCGGTACAGGCGGCAGCGACGGTACCTGGCAGCGGTACAGGCGGCAGCGGCGGTACCTGACAGCGGTACAGGCGGCAGTAGCTGTACCTGGCAGCGGTAGCGGTGGTACCCGGCAGCGGTACAGGCGGCAACGACGGTAATAGTAACACACTGTACTTAGCAGTGGCAGCGATTGTAGGGAGTTCTAGGCCGTGTCCAAGATTATGGCCGGAATATAAAATTCCACACCAGCACTAGTCACACGGTCGAGCCAACACCGGTAGAAGATAAACTTCTGTGGTGTTGGTACTTCCACCAATTGCACTTGTCGATAAGAAGTAATTGCGGAATATAAAATTCCTCCAAGAGACTTCTTATCTGCAGGCGAGCTGCTTGCTATCTGAAGAATTATTTGAAATGTTGCGTCTTTTATACCCTTGAGTGGGCACACATATTCACACACACACTTGTCTGATGGTTTGTTTACAATGGTTGCCAGCCATCATCTGTGAAATTTACATATGTTTAACAGCTGACTGTTCTAGTTTAACTGGTTGTTTCTGACTTACAGGTGGCGCTATGAATTTCTTGACCGTTAATTTAAATTTACGTTTATAAATGACATGAGATCAGTTTTACTTTAGGGAATTCATTGAATATCAATAAATTGATACGGGTAAAACGAACATATATATATATATAAAAAAATAGGAAATGTAAAATATATAAAGGTAATTCAGTGATAATCTTACAAAATAAAAAATAATAAAATAATAAAAATAAATAAGCAAATTCCATGCTATTATAATTGGTGTTATTACAAAATCTGTGTAGGCGAAAACGAGTAGGCGACTTTCGCCGTTACATTACCTCCCCTCGTTCGCCGACCAGCAGCTGTGTTTAGTAGACTAATCGTGACAGGGTTTTAACTCGCTAATATGGACAGTCCGTTCGTCTTTATTGTGCTGTCCACGTACTTTCACAATTACAGGCGATAAAAAGTTAATCACGGTATACGGCCCTCCATATTTTGGGGCGAGCTTAGCAGCAAATTTTTCAGTTGCTTTTGAGAGTGGGTGCTGTCGGATTAACACCTGGGCTCCTATTCGGGGTGTCCAGGGTCGTCGCCGTAGATTATAGTAGCGCTGTTGTCTTTGCGATGCTGCTTCTAAGTTTCGCTTCACCAATTTGAAGACTTCCTGTAGTTCATTAGCTCGCTCCTTTGGAGGTGGGTTTCGGGCACCAGTTCCCGTCGTAACCTCGTCGTACAGTGTCTTAGGGAGGCGCGGTTCTCGTCCTTGTGTGAGATATGCCGCTGTGTATCCCGTGGTATCCGAGGTACTCGTATTGAGGGCCAACATGATTTCTGGTAGGAAGTCATCCCAGGTATTGTGCCTCTTCCCCGAGAATTGGGCGATGATGGTTTTGATAGTGCGGTTTGCTCGTTCGGTCGGGTTTTCCTGGGGCGTATATGGTGCCGTGAATTCCTGCTGTATCCCTACTTCGTCGACCCATCTCTGGAAGATCCGTGCCGTGAATTGAGGCCCGTTGTCGGTGATGATTTTCTTGGGGACCCCATAGCGAGCCACTATCCGTTCCCGAACCGCCTTGATGAGTCCTTCTGCCGTGGCTTTCCGTTGAGGAATCAATTCGCACCACTTGGAGAACCTGTCAAAAAGTACAAGCAACATGGTATTCCCATGCTTGGTCCTTGGCAAGGGTCCCACAAAATCCGCACACAATGTGGCCCATGGTTCCTCAGGTAGTCGCGTCAGCATCTCGCCGGCTGGCTTCTGTTGATCCGTTTTGTATCGCTGACAGGATCCGCATCGGCGCACATACCTACTAACGTCCCTCGCCAGCCCTGGCCAGAAATACCGACTGGCTACCCTGTTTATGGTCTTTCTAATTCCCAGGTGTCCGGCCGTGGTACTATCATGATTCTCCTGTAAGACTTGGTGACGACGAGACTTGGGGACGCACAATTTCCATGGGGTACAATCTTCATCATTGATGCTACGGCCGGAGTTTTTATACAATTGCTGATTGATTATGATATAATCGGGAAATTTTTCGGGGTGACGTTGAACCTCCTCCATTAGTCGTTTTATCCAGGGGCAATCTAGATCCTGGCTGACTTGTAACAAATGGCGGGTTCAACTGGATGCCTAGATAGGGCATCAGCTACGACATTCTGCTTACCCTTCCTGTAGTGTACCGTAAACTGGTACTGTTGTAATTCCAAGGCTCATCGTGCCAGCCGACCCGTCGGGTTGTCGATGTTGTTAAGCCACTTAAGGGACAGGTGGTCAGTAATCACTTCAAACCGATACCCTTCTAAATACTGCCTCATCTTCCGAATTCCCCAGATGATGGCCAGGCATTCCTTTTCGGTTGCCGAGTAATTTTTCTCGGCTCCATTTAGATGTCGACTTGCGTATGATATTACTCTTTCCGCTCCATCAATTGTTTGCGTCAACACTGCCCCTAATCCGTGTTCGCTGGCGTCGGTTTGGAGTACAAAAGTGTTGTTGAAATTTGGGCAAGCAAGTACTGGAGCTTCTGTGAGCCGAGTTTTAAGGGTGGCGAAAGCATACTGTTGCTCTGGTCCCCATTTCCAGTGTTTTCCCTTCTGTAACAGCTGCGTCAGGGGTTTAGATATGGTGGCAAAATTTGGCACAAATCGTCGATACCAAGACGTAACTCCCAGAAACCTACGTACCTCTTTTACGTTCTGAGGTGGGACCATATCGGAAATAGCCGCAATCTTATCTGGGTCCGTTTGGATCCCATTTTCATTAATGACATGTCCCAAGTATTTCGTCTCTTTTTTAAAAAACTGGCATTTCTCTGCATTAATTTTTAGGTTTGCTGCACGCAGTCGTCGGAAAACCTCTCTTAAGTTTTCTAGGTGCTCTTGGAACGTGGCCCCAATAACAATGATATCGTCCAGATATGCAAAAGCATGAGGTTCCATATCCGGTCCGATCACGCTATCTAAAGCCCGTTGAAACGTTGCGGGAGCGGAGTGCAGACCAAATGGCATCACACGCCACTGATACAGCCCTCGCCCGCTGACAGCAAAAGCCGTATATTTTTTGCTTCCTTCTTCAAGCGGAATCTGCCAGTAGCCGTCCTTGAGGTCCAAGCTGCTAATATATCGGGCGTTTCGTAGTCTATTGAGAATGGCGTCAATCCGCGGCAGCGGGTACGCGTCCGGAACTGATCTCGCATTCAGCTGCCGAAAGTCCATACACGTTCGCCATGTTCCGTTTTTCTTTCTTACTAGTGTAATAGGGAAACTGTACGGACTTCGAGAGGGTTCGATACAACCACGACGGATTAAGGTATTTATCTCCTCATCGATAATGGCTTGCATAGCGGGGTTGCGAGGGGCGTATCTTAATTTAATTGGCTGGTCATCTTTCATCTGAATTCGGTGTTGTGCAATGTTTGAAACACCCTGAATTTTCTTGAATAGCGTGAGTTCCTTTTCCAAGAACCTATTCACTCTTTCCTGGTCAAACGATAGTCCTTCCAGGTCTTGTCGGAAGGGAACGGGGATTTCTAGATTACGGCAGGTATTACTGATATTGCTTACCTTAACTTGGCTAGTTCTGCTGTTGTTGTCTGTCGGGGCATATCCAGTCGACTTGGGTTTACATCGGGCCACCAAACCAGCGCAACTAAACGTAGCCTTGAGAGCCTGCAATGAGTCCAAACCCAGGATAAGGTCTTCGGTAGCTCCCGGCATAACCAGTAACTGACAGGTAACGGTCCTGGTGCCAAGCGTGATTTTAAGTCGGATCGAATCTGTAATGCGCTTCGTTGAACCGTCTGCAAGGTACACTTCGATATTCTCAGGCCATTTTCTTTTAGATGAGATGGCGAGGTGGTTGATTTGTGCGGGTGAGATAAAGCTTTTGGTGGCTCCCGTATCGATGATAGCCGGGATCAGCTGGCTACCCACGCGTATTATGGCCTTTAACTTATCTGCTTCCCACGTCAAACTAGTTGAACCCATTCTCTCGTCTGCCTCTCGCCTATCGGTAGTGTTTCGCTTACTTCTGTGGATTCTTCCGCGTACCATGCGATGGTGTGCCCCGTGTTGTTGTAGGGAGGAGGCCGGGATGCATTCTAGATGATCGGCTAGCTGGGTCAGTTCACCCAATGTGGTAAAGTCCTTGCGCCGAATATACCATTGGTAATCGGACTGAGCGTTACGGAAAATTCGCTCTAATTTTTGTTGTTCGGTCAGGTGTGTGTGACGCATCAAATTCTGTATCGCCAATAAATAATCTTTAAACGTTTCCTTAGGGCGTTGTGTCCGCTTTCGGATCTCATCCTCTAGCTTCTCAAAGTAGCGAGGAGGGAGAAAAAAATTGTAAATATCTTCCTTAAAGTGCTCCCATTTATTCCAGTGTTGGTTATTGTTACGATACCATATCAGGGCACGCTCTCGTAATACCTCCGGCATTATTTTCGGAAGTTGGTTCAAATCTACCTGATACATTTCGGCAAGCTCTTCCAACCGCTCCATAAATTCCAGTGGGTTCTTTTCCCCTGTGTATTTTAGGCCCCACTTACGCACTACTTCTATAGCACAGATATGGTCGTCATCTCGACACTGGGTTGATGACGTGGATGGTAAAGTAACTAAGTTCGGCTGTGTGGTTGCCTCGGTTGGTTTCAGGCTAATTCCTACCCGTTCGGAGCCGACCTTTTCCTCTTCCGCCTTGACTGGAGACGTTGAGCGGCTAGGTCCATCCGCAGACGTAGGGAGTCTGAGTGTGGCTTCGTATTTTCCTTGTATTGCCATCAGCTCCTTTAGTTCCTCTTCTTGATGTTCTAGTGCCAAAAATTTAGCGAAACGTTTCCGCATGTCTTCCACATTGCCGGAGGAGTCCTGCTGATATTGCCCAAGGTATTTGACCAGCTCCTCCCTCTTTAGGTAGTATGCCCAGGAGGTTCGTAACATCGTGGTAGACTTACTGATGTCTAACGTTGGTGATAAATCTGTTTACGCACGAAGGTGTAATCACAAGTTTTATTCTTCCTTTTTTTTTTACTTTTCCTTTATAATGATGTTTAATTTTCAATCAATATACATATATTGTTGGTTTGTTTTTTTTTTTTTTTTTATGTGGACACTACTCATGTCCCTGCTCGGGCGCCAAATGTAACGACACGTTTTCCGCTGGTTGCTGGGATAGCTTCAACGGAGTCCAGGGTCGTTTTTATTATGTTTTGTTACTTACCTTCTTTATCTGGGAAAGAAGAAAAACAGTCGGGTTTTATTTCGTTAAACGTTATAAATCTTATCTTCAATGTTTTATTTGGTGTATTTGTTCTACTACAACGTAGAGGACAGACGGTCTCAACTCGTAGCCGATGAATGGGAGGTCAGAACAGCGGTACGGGCAGCAGCGGCGGTATAGGCGGCAGCGGCGGTACGGGTGGCAGCGGCGGTACAGATGGCAGCGGCGGTACAGACAGCAGCGGAGTGCAGATTGCACTCCGACGGTACAAGCAGTAGCGGCGGTTTAAGTAACAGCGGCGGTATAGCGGCAGCGGCGGTACAGGCGGCAGCGGCGGTATAGGCGGCAGCGGCGGTACGGGTGGCAGTGGCGGTACCTGGAAACGGTACAGGCGGCAGCGGCGGTACCTGGCAACGGTACAGGCGGCAGCGGCGGTACCCAGCAGCGGCGATACCTGGCAGCGGTAGCGGCGGTACCTGGCAATGGTACAGGCGGCAGCGGCGGTACAGACGGCAGCGGCGGTACCTGGCAGCGGTACAGGCGGCAGCGGCGATACCTGGCAGCGGTACAGGCGGCAGCGGCGGTACAGGCGGCAGCGGCGGTACCTGGCAACGGTACAGGCGGCAGCGGCGGTACCTGGCAACGGTACAGGCGGCAGCGGCGGTACCTGGCAGCGGTACAGGTGACAGCGGCGATACCTAGCAGCGGTACCCGGCAGCGGTACAGGCGGCAGCGGCGGTACCTGGCAGCGGTACAGGCGGCAGCGGCGGTACCTGGCAGCGGTACAGGCGGCAGCGACGGTACCTGGCAGCGGTACAGGCGGCAGCGGCGGTACCTGACAGCGGTACAGGCGGCAGTAGCTGTACCTGGCAGCGGTAGCGGTGGTACCCGGCAGCGGTACAGGCGGCAACGACGGTAAAAGTAACACACTGTACTTAGCAGTGGCAGCGATTGTAGGGAGTTCTAGGCCGTGTCCAAGATTATGGCCGGAATATAAAATTCCACACCAGCACTAGTCACACGGTCGAGCCAACACCGGTAGAAGATAAACTTCTGTGGTGTTGGTACTTCCACCAATTGCACTTGTCGATAAGAAGTAATTGCGGAATATAAAATTCCTCCAAGAGACTTCTTATCTGCAGGCGAGCTGCTTGCTATCTGAAGAATTATTTGAAATGTTGCGTCTTTTATACCCTTGAGTGGGCACACATATTCACACACACACTTGTCTGATGGTTTGTTTACAATGGTTGCCAGCCATCATCTGTGAAATTTACATATGTTTAACAGCTGACTGTTCTAGTTTAACTGGTTGTTTCTGACTTACAGGTGGCGCTATGAATTTCTTGACCGTTAATTTAAATTTACGTTTATAAATGACATGAGATCAGTTTTACTTTAGGGAATTCATTGAATATCAATAAATTGATACGGGTAAAACGAACATATATATATATATATATAAAAATAGGAAATGTAAAATATATAAAGGTAATTCAGTGATAATCTTACAAAATAAAAAATAATAAAATAATAAAAATAAATAAGCAAATTCCATGCTATTATAATTGGTGTTATTACAAAATCTGTGTAGGCGAAAACGAGTAGGCGACTTTCGCCGTTACAATGGTAAGTATGTATTTTTAATTACAAAATTTAAGTTATTTTTTTTTAGACACGTTACTTCTAGAAAGATCCATGTATAAGTAAAAAATTAGCATTAGTCTTCCATTTTAGTTATTCTCGAATAAATTCCCTTTTAATTTGGCGCTAGTTCTAAATTTTAGCGCTACCAGATAGTCATAAGCTTGGAGGTGCAGACTCCACCTAGCTAGGCGACCGCTCAAATCCTTATGAGACAAGAGCCATTTAAGGCTGCTGTGATCTGTAATTACTGAAAAAGGCATAAGTTCTATGTAGGGCCTAAACTTTTTAATCGCCAGGACCACTGCTAGACATTCACGCTCAGTTACTGAATAATTTTTTTGCGCCGGCGTCAGCTTGTGGGAAAAGTAGGCAATCGGGTGTTCTCCATCAGATTCATCCTTCTGTAAAAGCACCGCCGCAATACCTACATCTGACGCGTCACACTGAACGTAAAAATGCCTAGAGAAGTCAGGGTGACTAAGCAGTGGACTCGAAGTCAGAGCTTTCTTGAGCTGATTAAAAGCGACCTTAGCTTCATCGGAAAACTTGAATGGCTTACCCTTCTTCAGCGTTTCAAAGATTGGAGCCGCAATGGTGGCATAGTCTGGTATAAATTTTCTATACCAGCCTGTTGCCCCCATGAAGCTCCGCACCTGTCTTGCTGTCTTAGGATAAGCAAAACGACTGATCGTTTCCACCTTGGCCGGATCAGGTTTTATTTTGCCACCTCCTACTATATAACCCAGATACCTTAACTCCTTGAAACAGAATTTCGATTTTGCCACATTGATGGTCAGACCTGATTGCGTTAATCTATCGGCTACCCGTTTCAATAACTCCATATGTGTTTCAAAATCTGGCGATACAATCAAAAGATCATCTAGATAGACGAAAACTCTATCACGAAGAGCCGCGGGGATCACTTTATCCATCAGACGGCATAACCTCTGGGCTGCATTGCACAACCCAAAAGGCATGACCGTAAAATGGTAAAGTGCCCGCGCTGGTACCGTGAATGCAGTTTTCTCCCTACTAGAATGGTCTAGTGGTATCTGCCAGAAAGCGTCTTTTAAATCGACACTAGGTATGTACATTGTATCTCCCAATCGACTAAGCAAACCCTCAATATGCGGCAGAGGATAGGCATCCTTGACCGTCAACACATTAAGCTTACGGGCGTCCAGGCATAACCGGTTCTTCTCACCCCTTCTAACCAAAGTAACCGGATGACTCCACGGACTCTCGCTAAGCTCAATTACGCCAAGATCAAGCATCCTATCTAACTCTGCGAACATAAGTTTTTGCACAACCGGGGAGACGGGGTAATGACGGTCCTTAACCGGAGCTGAGTCACGGGTATCGATAGAATGTATTTCTAAATGCGTCTAACCTAGACCCTTTTTTATGTAAGAGGGGAACATCAATATGGCTAAATCTAATTTCTCGCGCTGTTCAGGCGCCAAGGTATGAGTCACGACATCTGGGCTATTACCTGTCTCTCCACAGAGACTAACACCGTTGGTCGTAAGACTCTCTATATTGGCAAATAGTTTAAAAACCTTCATGAAATCAATACCCAAGAATAGCTCGAGACTCAGAGTAGGCACTAAATAAAACGTTATAACCTGCGTTGCTTGGCCAAAGCTAACTTTTGCCCGTACGCGACCCACTATATGATGCACTGTGCCGTCAGCTGTCTTGATAATTGTAGGGAAATCTTGGATTTTAAGCCCCGCCTTTTCTACAAAATCAGGACAGTTACGGCCCAGGCACGTGACAGTAGCCCCGCTATCTAGCAGACCTTCGATCTCGTGGCCACCTAGGTTAATACGAGTATAGAGACGGGAGTCTTTACCCTCGTATAGCGAAGCCGACGAAATTTCATACCGAATACGTTTTCGAATTTTGTACCGCTCGCATGCTTTTCTAATTTTTGTCGATACGCTACCGAAAATCCGTTGCCTAGCCTCCTTGTATTCTTTTAAACGAATATGCAGAGTCTTAAGCTCTCTAAGACGAGGTTCGAAACTTACTGTAGAAGCTAACCTAACACTATTTATTAAAACTTTGACTTTACTACCCTCAGGCTCAATTTGTTGCAATGAAACTGGGTTTAGACATCGGTCGACCGCGCCTCCCCAGTTCGAGACGGGTTTCGGGACCTGTTTCCTTGACACTTGGGACATTTTGGTGTCACTACATTGTCCCTACCACAACGGAAACAAAACTGCCGAGTTAAAGGCTCTGGACAGTCTACGAAGCTATGACCAACTACCTTACAATTCCAGCAAGTGTAATGACTCGTAGAACGTATCGCATCCACTTCCAGATTAATCAAAGTCAAATCCTTATCTCCAGGCGAAATTTCACTTACACGCTGCGTAAAAGTACGCTGCTGATAAAGCTGGCGCTGACCCCCTATCAAATTTTCGGCTCGTCTGACTTCTCGGCAAAATTCGGATAGAGTCCTAATGTTTACCGAAAACATCATCTGCGCCAGTAAAGGTTTCAAATTGCCTCTCATTATTTCCAGCTTCTCCTCATACGGGGTTTCTTGTTGATTTTTCAACTTTATTACCGCGTGGTAAAATTCATCAAAAGGCTCCTGCGGCAACTGACGGCGATTTAAAATTTGAATTTGAACTTGGTATTCTTTTGCATACTGGCGATACTGGGCTAGAAGAGCCTTTTCCAACTCCTCCCAGGTATTTATGTTTACTATCTTTCGATAGTCCCAGTACCAGTCCAAAGCTGGGCCATCTAGTAGCAAATGAAATGATCGCAAAATCTCGTTATCGGCACAGTTATAGTCTCTTCTCAGAGCTCCAACGCGGAAAATGAATTCCTGAACGTTCATTGTCTTGTTAGTGCCCTCAAATTTAACTCCCCATTTGGCTAATTTAAACTTGTCAAGAGACTCTGGCTGACTTGGCATCGACATCGGCCTGTGATAATTCGGCTGTCGATCTAGGGGCTGATAAAAAGCTGCTGCAGACCAAGCATGAGAGTTATGTGAAGGCTGGTAATTTTGATGTTGTGGCACATTTTGCTGAGGTAATTGGTTTACCGGTGGCCATACTGGCTACTGATAAGTCTGTTGATTATATGGCAGCGGATTTTGTTGTTGCAAGACGTACTGCTGCTGCTGATATGGTGTTTGTGGTGGTGGTACCAGCGACGCTGCTGCCCTCGATGGTAGTCTTTGCGACTGCAGGCCAGGCTCGACATAATGTGGAGCTGGAATTAACGCTGGTGGTTGCGCACATGCCTGCTGAAGCTGCACAGAGGCATTTTGTGGCTGATTACACCCAGTCGCAACAGAAGGCCGGAAACCAACTGGCGGCTGGGTAAACGTCGACTTCACCTGAGCAGGCGTAAATTGAACTCTCTCAACGCTAGGGGCGGCACAAGTCGCACTTGCTGTATTTATTGGCATATTGTTGGGCTCTAACATTAGTCTACTAGTACGGCGAGTTAAAACCATTAAGAAAAAGTATATATAAAAAAGGAAAATAAAAATAATAAAAATAAATATAAAACCAACTAAATTGGGTTTCCTCTCAAAGGACTCAAAATTAGGTTGGTGAAAAAAGCAATAAAAAAAACAAAACTTATATGCAAATATGTACCTATCCACTTGTTGTGAAAGGTATAATAAGCAAATATAAAAAGGTAAAAACAAATAGAATTCCTTGCAAAACGCCAAAAAGCAAGAGGAACCAAAATCTATTCCTGAAAAAATAAAATAAAAATCCTAAAAAAAGGTTTTTGTATAAAAAAAAAAATCCTCACGAATCAAATACTATCGTAATAAGCGGTATATTTCGGGGAAAAATTCGAAGTAAAAAGGGTAAAGGTATGTATCTGAGATTAAGTTAGTGTTTGCATTATTAAAAAAATCATAAATATTTTCAGGAGCTGAACAAAAGGCAAATAAAAATTGGAGAGTTTAGAGAAATAGTTGTGACAACCAACACCAAAGATAATTTTGCTGCAGCTGAAAGATTAGGAAGAAGAAATCCATTATTTTTCAGGACTAGCGAAAACTATAACTGGCACCTAAATTTTTTTTTCTCAGACTAACACGGGAAAATGTGAGTATTAATTTAAAATTCAACTATTTCTTGGGCTATTGTATATTTAAGGAACAACACAAAATGGTATCTCCATCCTTTCCTCTCAACTTGAGCAATTAAAAACCATACTAAATTTGTACTTAATTATATTTAAGCCTCAAGTTGACAGCAAAAGACTAAGATACTAGAATCTGTAAATCCTCATGAACCTATCGCTCACACCATCGGGACTTACATACAGTGGCTCACATTGAAAATCGGGCAAATTATTGGTAGAAATTGATCAACTAATTTCAATGACATAGCTTATTAAATTTTAAAAACCTTTAAATACATTTGATAAAGCTTGTAATACACAATAAAATTTTGTAGTAAAAACAGTAACAAGAATTTTCCAATATGTAAGGTATTTTTAAAGTAATTCACAAAAAGTTCAAAAATTATGGTCACACTGAAAGTCGGGCAAAGCAAGAAAAAACAAGAAATTTATTTTAATTACCGTTATATTTGATAATTTCTTGTTATTTTTATATTATAAATGTTTAGCTGCATATTTGCTTTCATGGTGTGACAATATTCTTGATTTTTTTGTAATGCCGCGTACAATCAGACAGTCTACCTTAGGAGAGTTATTAATAAATATTTAGAAGGTAAAAGTCAACGAGAAATAGCAAGTATTGTTGAAAAAAGCAAGTCAACTGTACATGACATAATCATGCGACAACAGATATCAAACAAACAACGTGAATCTGTAAAAAGAAAACTTTGTCCAAGAGATGAGAGGTTTATATTGCGCGAGGTACAAAATGATCCATTCATCTCTGCTTCAAAACTTGCCACAATGGTTAAAGCCAATTTTCGAAAAGAAGTACATGCCGAAACTATAAGAAGAGTTCTTAGAAAGAACGAATTGCATGGCCGCGTGGCCCGAAAGAAACCATGTACAGTGCTAAAAATAGTGCTTTTTTACAACTGCCCTAAGGTCATCAAAACACCTGCGCAAAGCCCAGATATAAATATAATCGAGCACTTATGGGACGAACTTGGACGGCGCGCCGCGGCGTATGCAAAATAGATTGTGCACTAATAAAGACCACCTTAAGACCGCATTACGGGAGGAATGGAACCAAATAACACCTGATGTGTGCAAAAAATTAGCAGAATCTATACCAAGAATATTAAAAGCCATAGAAAATCAAAAAGGATATGCAACCAAATATTAATTAATGTATAAAATATTGAATTTTAAGACTGCCCGACTTTCATTGTGACCATAGTTTTAAGGTTTTTTTTTGAGTTTTTGTTTTTATTTCTTTTTTTATAAGGCTGGAATGCCGATTTTTGTTTCATTATATTTACTGATATACAGAATAAACATTTTGGTAAAGTATTTTATAAAACATTAAGTATTATTTATTTTAAAGCTGTTGAACTTTTGTATAATTAGTTGCCCAACTTTCGATGTGATCCACTGTATGTGCGAGAGACAGGTAACATGATGACTTATCAGGTTCACCTGATTTAAATAAAAGAAAATATTAAATTAAACCTCATCCCTTGTTGAGCCACGTAGCTACAAGTTAGGGACTCTTATGAACTACCTAACTGGACATACGGTTCCCAACAAAAGCAAAATAAAAAACTAAAACTGAACTGGGCGCCATTTTTGTAGCAGCTGCTGTAAAAAAAGGAAATACTGAAAATTTCTTAGGTTACCAGACTGTTGGCCGCGCTGGTATGCTGGCGTAAGCACCGGCTAGGGCTCGCCGTCTTGGGGTGGTTCTTCCCAACCAGCCTAGGTAATTCAACAGCTAAAAAAAAAACATACCAGCTAATAAAAGAAAGTAAAACAGCTAAAAAAAATATAAAGTTTGGAGCCCGAAGCAAGCCTAATCAGCTCCCTGTTAGCAAACACGCATGGCTGATGTTATGCCATGTTTCTGCCCTCCCACAAGAAGTCCTTAGACCTCACCATGACATCGTAGTAATAAATGTAAAATATTAGATGTCCCGAACATTTCCTCTACCCGCTTTACCTTCTCTTTTTACCCCTACTTACCGCTTATAAGACTTTTAGGCCATCATGATTAAAAACTCTGCTAAAAATTTCATTTAAACGTTAAACAATTTTTCATTTTTATTGTTATATTAAACAATAATATTAACAAAATATTTAAATCAATTATTTATTGGCCTTATTTTGAAAATTTGATACGGAAAATTACTAAATTTACAAAATTTTACAAAATTAATAAAAATTCTAACTATTTAGTTTCTTCCACAGGCTTGATGTATTCAAAATCTGCGGCAGCTATTGGTGCAGGAACTGCCATCCGTCCGTCACGTGTCCTACGTCCGAATTCTTGTAATGGGTAAGGTTAACACTTAAAAAAAAACTATATATATATATATATATATATATATATATATATATATAGATATATATAGATATATATATATATATATATATATATAGATATATATATATATATATATATATATATATATATATAGATATATATATATATATATATATATATATATATATATATATATATATATATATATATATATATATATATATATATATATATATATATATATATATATATATATATATATATATATATATATAATATATATATATATATTTCACCTTTGCCTATCGATTTCTTTTCTAGATTAAGGTAAACACTTTCGTGGCTAACTTGCTCACGCCCGCGAAACGAACCCTATTCGCGCACTCTTGCCCTAAAATTTATCAAGAGGATTGGAATTTTCTGGACGGTAAGTATTTTCCCTAAAATATTCAAGGCTAAAGTTAATATATATAAAATTTGGTTTAGCAGTTCGTAAGTCGTTCGTCGTCTGGTT